>JAMPIV010015688.1:0-636056 GCA_024509875.1 Oreohelix idahoensis
GATATGTCCCAGATATGTCCGAGATGCAAGAGTCTGGAGGGGGCCAGAGATTGGAAGTGATCACTACCTGCTAACAATCAAACGAACAACTGAAAGAGTTGCTCAGCCTAGGAACTGCCCAACATCACGCAAGAAACCAAGTAAACGAGCAGGAGAAATGAGCATTAGGACCTACAAGCTGAGAGAGCCAGAAATTAAGACCAGATATCAGGGGCTTATTGCTACAGCAGTGAGCAACACAGAAGAACGACCTGATGACTTGGAAACCCTCTGGAATAAATTCAAGGATATCATAAAGACAGCTGCTGCAGAAGCATGCGGTGAAGTCCGACTTGGGAACCAGAGAAAGAGGACACCTTGGTGGACAGAGGAAGTCAAAGAGAAAATAAGAGAGAAGAAAATGGCATGGAAACAATACTTAGGAGCTAAAAACACAACAGGACAAATGGAAAAATATAGAGAATATGTGACACTCAGAACAGAAGCAAAGAACAAAGTGCTAGCAGCAAAACAGAAGTCCTGGGAAGAATTTGGAGAAAAGCTAGAAAAAGATGCACAAGAAAACCAGAAATTGTTCTATAAGACCCTAAAGAACATGAGGAAAGAAAAACAATGCCCTCTCAAATTTATAAAGGACAAGCAAGGCAAATTGCTTACTGCCCCGAAGGAAGTAATGGAAAGATGGAAAGAATATTTCTCAGAACTCCTGGATGGTGAGCATGGTGAAGCATCAGAAATGATAACCACTAGCACAGAAGAGGAAACCAATGATGGTGAAGATGACATAAAGATGGAAGAACTGAGGGCAGCACTAGAGAAAATCAAGATGGGCAAAGCAGCAGGGCATGATGGTATAACACCAGAAATGGTTAAGTACATGGGAGCATCAGGCGACCTATTACTCTTAAAGGTCCTACAGGCAGCATGGTGCAACAAGACCATACCAAAGGATTGGGAGATTGCCATCATAACACCAATTTTCAAAAAGGGTGACAATCGACAATGTGGAAACCATAGAGGCATATCCCTTCTCAGTGTCCCTGGTAAAATCTACTCTAGAATCCTAGAGCAGAGACTCCGACGCCTAGCTGAGCCACAATTGGATGAGGTCCAGTGCGGATTCCGAGCAAACCGAAGTACTCAAGACCTAATCTTCACACTCAGACAGCTGAGTGAAAAGGCCCTTGAGTATAAGAGTGAGATCCATCTTTGTTTCATAGATCTGGAAAAGGCGTTTGACAGGGTCCCTGGAGCAAACTTTGGGACTGTTTGGCAAGGAAGAATATTCCAGCACCTCTGATTCATGCTATACAGAGCTTCTACAAGTCTTGCAGAAATTATGTGAGGACAGCAAACCATAAGTCAGAAGAGTTCAGGACCACCACTGGTGTAAGACAAGGTGATATCCTATCACCTTACCTCTTCATACTCCTTATGGACGATGTCATCAAGGCATGTAAGGAGAGAACAAGAAAGTATTCAGTGGGGTACTGGAAGATGAGACAGGTCTATATTTCGGAGCTGGCATTTGCTGATGATGTTGCCCTGATTGCTAAATCAGAGGCACATCTCCAATCCAACCTGCAAGTCTGGAAGGAAGAGCTGGAGAAGAGAGGGATGGTCATAAGCAGCTCTAAAACAAAATCCATGGTGATATCACGAGAAGAAAGAAAACATCAGATTAAGTTGGGAGAACAGGTCCTGGAGCAGGTCGACCACTTTAAATATCTCGGAGCTATTATAGACCGAAAGGGAGGCATCAAAGAAGAGTTGGCCACTCGAAAAGCAGCGGCTGGGAGACTTTTTCAGGCCATAAATCGTGGATTCCTCAGCAAGAAAGAGGTTGGTAAGAAAACGAAGATGGCTGTATACCGCTCCACCTATGTCCCAGTCTTGACATATGGATGCGAGTCGTGGGCAATGACTACAACCCACAAAAGCCAGATCCAAACCTCAGAAATGAGGTATCTGAGGAAAGTGGTTGAAGTAACAAGAAGAGACATGGTCCGCAACCAGACGATCCGTCAAGGCCTAAAATCCCATCCGCTGCAGACCCAAATAGAACAGTCCCAACTAAGATGGTTTGGCCATGTCTGCAGAATGGGAGAAGATCGGCTACCACGAAAAGCATGGGAAACAAAGAGCCAGGGATCCAGACCTCCAGGACGACCCAGAGTCCGCTGGGAGGACAACATTAGACAATCTTTGAAGGACCGAGGACTAGAATGGAACCAGGCCAGGAAGAAGACAGCTGATGGAATGGTCTGGCGCTCTCTCTTCCAAACCTCTACACCTCACGGTAGAAGGGGAACGACTAAGTAAGTAAGTAAGTATGGGAGGTGTGGAAACTTCAGCCAACTAGGTGCAAGCTACCCCTACCCACACAGATCCTATTTTTATATTATTTCTTAGTTGAAACTGCCCTGGTCAATGGGCACATAACCTACAACACTGCCAACTCTACAAAAAAAGATCAAAGCGAAAATCAGGATGTCAGTATGACTCTTATTGAACCTGCTATTCTTCGACGTAATGTGACACCTTCAAAACCACATGTCACAACAACACGACTTACTGAGCACCACTTCATTGATAAATATGAAAGGGCAAGGTACAAACCAGACTGTAAAGTGTGTAAGGCTGCAGGGAACAGAAGCCAGACTTGCATGTACTGCCCAGATTGCAATGTACCTCTATGCCTGATACCCTGCTTCAAGTTATACCACACAGTCAAGGATTATCAACGTGGATCGTTGACAAAGACTCTTGCAGAGGCCTACAGCTACAACTTCAACCCCAGTTAATGAAAAAAGCAGCTCAGACTCCAACTAGAGGTACCTAACTACTCAAACATTTACAAACGCTCATTGTCAGATGCCACAGACGCAGAATACATTCAAAAAAGACAAACACGAAAAATACAGTTTTTTTTAAACATTTTATTCCAATTTTATTAGCCTTTTATGTTGATATACGTGGTTAATCGTTAAATCAATACGTCAATCAAGCTTATTTTATTCATTACCATCCATGTCACTAACATTTTATTGCGCTGATGTTGAACAAATTCACTAAAAACTTGGAAAAGATGTCTGTTTTTCAATCATTTATGAATTTTAAAAAAAAACAATGTTCTTTTTAAAGAAATCTGCAAACACCCTTGGTAATGGAAGACGGTAATGCTCCGGATTGCTGATCAGCAAAGTGATAATTATATCTGAGAAAATTAGATGAGGAAAATATTAGAGTTTCCCATCCTTGAAAATCACGTGCTGGACCTGGAAAAACCTGGAAAAAGCCTGGAAAATGCTTGAAGAAATTTGCTATGAACCCTGGGTTGGGGGTTGGAGTGGCTAAGATGTATGGCATCTGCCTGAAATTCTAAAGACACCAATAATTGATGGAAATCTTTGTTCAGAGCTAGTGGTCCTAATGATGTCATACTCCTCCCTGATCTGCTGGGTAGTGAGATCGGATTCCTAACCTTGAATAAGGGTGAAAAAATGGGAGGTCCCATGTGCAAGTTGCACACACGTTAAAAATCCCTCGGTAGTTGGAAATCGTAAAGAGTAGGCCATAAGGCCGCTGCTGTGGCAAAATTTAAAAACTAGAAACCTACCCACCCCAAAAATATTTATAGAATGTATTATTCCTATATACACGCATTGGGATTCTTGCAGGTGATACAGAGTTCGGGCACTGTGCTGAGTTCCCCCTTGTGTGATCTTAAGGAGAAGATTGCAGCACTGATGGAGTTGTCCATGCGCAATGAAGATAGTCCTTAAAACCAAAACCAATCAAAGTGTTGGTGCATATCGAAGCCAGGGCTGAGATCAAACAAATGTTACACCATATAAATCAATAAACCTTGCCCCAAAAGGAGCAGAAAAGTTTAAAAAAAAAAAAATCTACTGTTGTAGGCACATAGTGGTAATTTACCAGGCTCAGTTCTCCTGAGATTGCCAGACCACTTAATTTTTTTGTCTCTCTGTATACTTGGTGCAGGATGTAGTTCTTACAATTTTTCTGATGTCATCAAGTTTCATTCTCTCTGTCTTGGTAACTTTCTGTCACAGGGTGACTTTCCTCTCTTGTGCTTTGGTCCTAGATCATTTTTGACAACAGAAAGCAAAGTTGGTAAGAATGTACTATTTATCAGTTTCCATACTGATATTCTGATGTTTGAGTAGTGGTGACAGTTGGAAAGTCACAGCACTGGCTGTTGACTTCTTATTTCAGTTTCTGTAACAACTCTTCCATTTTCTGTAAAAATGTTTTCTGTGTATTTCTTCTTCTTCTTCCTCATTCGTCCTGAAAAGGACGTTGGTTGCGTTGTGTCTGTTTACAGCGGAGCTGCGATACCTGCGCCATTCGGCCGGCACATCCGACTTCAGCACGGCATTTTTTGGGACCGGGTTTGCCTTCCCTCTTCGATCCCTACTCTCTCAGCCAGACTGCAGTGATGCAGCCTGTTTCCAGGACCACCACGTGGAGGTGGAGTAGGGTCTTGGTCAGCTCTGGTTCGCTGACCCTGACGCAAGCAGTCAAGCTATGGGTCGCTGACTGCATTCTCTATTGTTGCATCTTTGGGTCCTTTCTATGTATTTGATCTGTGGAACTTGTTTTAGTTTGATGTTGCTGACATTATATTAAGTGGACCTGGTGATCTGCTAATCTTGATAGTTTCTGTTTTGTGTGTGCTAATCTTCATGTTGCATCTTCCATTGTACACCTTGTCATCTAATGCATTATTATGCCATTGTATATTTTTTCCCTCGCTCATCATTCAGACATATGCACAACCAGTCATGCCAGTACTCTCATGTGCCAGACTTGTACAACTTGTGCAAGTATGCCCATAGTCAAGAGGAGCTGGATGAGTGGGGGGAGAGATTTGAGTGGCGACAGCTGAAACGTCAAGTTGCCAAGGAGCGTCACATGTTCTCGTACACTGAGGCCCTGTTAGAAGATTATTATAGCAAGGATAACAGTGTCAGCGTTGTGAGTATGCAATTTTTTGTTGTTGTTTTTGATCATGTTTTGGTCAGATCTAGTATGTATTTGAAATTGGTCATTTATTTTTACCATGTGTTTAAAAATAAGGTGGAGTAACTGGAACCAAACTTACATGCCTTGTGATTATTAAAAATTTACTTTAAAACACGAACAAAAAAAAAAATCTTTTACTCTTTATGTTGTTATGCTTTTAGGTTGTTTGTTTTTAGAGAGTACTAAAAAAATTCTTTATTATTTGCCCTCAATCTTCCTTCCTGTTGCTGTGCTATATTATTTTGAGAAATTTTGGAAAGGGTGGCCTTCTGTACAGTGTATGGTGTCAGATTTGGTTAACGTTATTTCCAGTATTTTTGGGGCGATTTTCAAACCCATTTTTTTGCAACTTGGGTTACTTTGGGCGACTTTTGAAAACCAAAAAAATCATATTTCCGAAACACTGGCTGTCCCTGAGAAATTGAGATTCTGGGATGCAAACCTGTATTTCAAAAAAGAAAATTTTGTTTTTAAACTTATTACAAGGCTTTATAATTTTAAATAAATACAATTAAAAAATTTTTTTTAATAAAATAAATTATTTACAAGAAAAACCTTACATTCAGTCATCATGACTTGTGAGTGTTGTATTAAAAGTTTAATATAAGAACAGTTTTTTGTTATGAGAACTATACATTGGTTTTACTATTGGCTAATAAATTAGAGCATGAGAACTATAAATTGGTTTTACTATTGGCTAATAAATTAGAGCATGAGAACTATAAATTGGTTTTACTATTGGCTAATAAATTAGAGCATTAAAAAAGGTAAAGGAACCCGTTTACATGCCCATTGAGGCATATTGAGAATATGGTGTTAGGCCCATATTTTCTCAACCATCGGCACACTAGGGGTAATGTGGTCAGCATCATGCAGGCCGCCTAAACCTTCCAAAAAATTCCACCTCAACTGGGGATTGAACCATGGACCACCGAGCTAGGAAGCCAGTGCACTAACTGCTGATATTACAGCATGGGAACTATAATTGGTTTCACTGTTTGACTAATAAATTAGAGCATGAGAACTATAAATTGGTTTCACTGTTTGACTAATAAATTAGAGTATGAGAACTATAAATTGGTTTCACTGTTTGATTAATAAATTAGAGCATGACAACTATAAATTGGTTTCACTGTTTGACTAATAAATTAGAGCATGACAACTATAATTTGGTTTCACTGTTTGACTAATAAATTAGAGCATGACAACTATAAATTGGTTTCACTGTTTGACTAATAAATTAGAGCATGGGAACTATAAATTGCATTTACTATTGACTAATAAATTAGAGCATGGGAGCTATAAATTGGCTTTACTATTGGCTATTAAGAAAGAACTTGCGCGGATGGCACAGGACAGGAAGACTTGGCATGTGTTTGTTGAAGGCCTATTCTCCTCGGGGAGCTAAAGGGTATTGATTGATTGATTGATTGGCTAATAAATTAGAACATGGGAACTATAAATTAGTTTCACTGTTTTACTAATAAATTACAACATGGGAACTATAAATTTGTTTGACTAAAATAAATTGGAGCATAGGAAGTATAAATTAGTTTCACTGTTTGACTAATAAATTACATGGGAACTATAAATTTGTTTGACTATAATAAATTAGAGCACAGGAACTACAAATTGGTTTGTCTGTTTGATTATAATAAATTAGAGCAATTAACAAGTTCTAGACTGCTGCAGTATGCAGGTTTGATTGAAATGAGTGGGGAAAAAATGTTACTAGTAACCATAGCTATGGAGATATCACTGTCCTCAGTACTGATACTGTGTGTGTATGTTTGTTTGACATATTCATTTAATCCTACCGGGTGATTACAAACTAATTTTGTAAAGTGATTGTAATGAGTATAATGGCAGTATTATACATTACTTTAGTCATTTATACTGTACTGTCACATGGTGGTTGTTTTTTTGTTGTTCTTGAATAGAATTACCTGGTTAGCATATCTGACAGTGAATTACTAATGAAGTATTATACTTTAACCACCTCTGCAAGAGAGCATATGAATGCTTGGTGCAGCCTTCCTGTGGGGACTAGCTACACTTGTGGCTCCATGCCCCATAAGATACAAAAAGGAAAACGAAGAAGAAGATTATAAGTTACTGTATAATTTATATTGTACAGTCCTGTGTTGCTGTCTTTTTTTTGTTAACATTCTTTAAAAGAATTACCTATTTATCCCATCTGATAGTGCCAGTAGGTTAAGCTTCTTTGAGCATTAAAAAAAAAAACGGTAAAGGTAGTCACATAGCAGATACTGCCGTAGGGGAGTGAAGTGTTAGAGACTCCACCATACTAGGTCCAGTATCGAGAGGTGGGGTGACCAATTCCCTTCGCTGCCTGTTCCTTCCCAACTCAAAGTCAGGTACCCGTTTACAGCTGGGTAGACTGGAGCATATTCAAACCCGTTTTGTAAGAGGATTATTTAGTGCTTTGCCAAAACGGATGGGATCAGATCTGACTGAGGGACCTAAGACGCGTCAACAGTAAGGAATGCAGTTAGCGACCCATAGCTACACTGCTTGCGTCAGGGTCAGTGAACCAGAGCTGACCAAGACCCTACTCCACCTCCAAGGGGTGGTCCTGGAAACAGGCTGCATCACTGCAGTCTGGCTGAGTGAGTAGGGATCGAAGAGGGAAGGCTAACTACTTACTTACTTACTTAGTCGTTCCCCTTCTACCGTGAGGTGTAGAGGTTTGGAAGAGAGAGCGCCAGACTATCCTATCGGCTGTCTTCCTCCTGGCCTGGTTCCATTCTAGTCCTCGATCCTTCAAAGATTGTCTAATGTTGTCCTCCCAGCGGACTCTGGGTCGTCCTCGGGGTCTGGATCCTTGGCTCTTTGTTTCCCATGCTTGTCGTGTTATCCGATCTTCTCCCATTCTGCAGACATGGCCAAACCATCTTAATTGGGACTGTTCTACTTGGGTTTGCAGGGGGTAGGATTTAAGGCCTTGACGTATCGTCTGGTTGCGTACCATGTCTCTTCTTGTTACTTCAACCACCTTCCTCAGATACCTCATTTCTGAGGTTTGGATCTGGCTTTTATGGGTTGTAGTCATTGCCCATGACTCGCATCCGTATGTCAAGACTAGGACATAGGTGGAGCGGTATACAGCCATCTTCGTTTTCTTACCAACCTCTCTCTTGCTGAGGAATCCTCGATTTATGGCCTGAAAAAGTCTCCCAGCTGCTGCTTTTCGAGTGGCCAACTCTTCTTTGATGCCTCCCTTTTGGTCTATAATAGCTAACCCGGTCCCAAAAATGCTGTGCTGAAGTCGGATGTGTCGGCCGAAAGGCACAAATATCGCAGCCTCGCTGTAAACGGACACAACGCAACCAACGTCCTTTTCAGGACGAACGAAGAAGAAGAGGATCTGACTGAAAACATGAGACAGGTAGATTTTTCGCACTTGGATGACAGACATCACACTTAGCAGGATTTAAAAAAAAACAGCACATACCAGTAACTCAAATATGGGTATTTTAATAGTAGCAGTGATACTCCACAGGGCATTGCCACATCCCCATCAGAAGGAGGGCCCACTTGGGTAGTTTGATTAGCTCACCATCATCATCATTCTCTTTATTGCTCCTTTCAGAGCATGAAGCCAAAAACTGTAGCTGGTCCCCTTGTAGGAAGCCTGCACAGAGCATTCACATCTCACAGTAGTTTTTTTTTTTTTTGTTGCCTCGTTTTGGCGGTTATATTAGGGCGCATGTCCAAATATAAAAGACCATTAGGTCTGGAGAATTAGTTTGCACATCATTGAAGATTGTAGAGTTGATTTCTTTAACTATTTGTTTAATTACAAGACCTTACATATCACCCATACCTAAAGGTCTTGTATATATGGACATGCACCCTAATATAACTGACTAGGTTGAACAGGACGCACCTTGCCAAAACGAGGCAAAATTTTATTTTAAAAAAAACAAACAAACTTTTACATGAGGTTATCAGCCTCAAGTAGAACCTCATTTAAGTCACCTCGTACGACATGCCAAAGGGTGTAGTAGTCATATTCTATCTTTGTCTCTTCAGAGACCCCAGGGAACTATTTGGATACACATTAAAAACATGGTTTTATTAGCTTATATGTCTCACCTCTTCTTAATGGATGTGTGCGTTCATTATGAATAGGAAATACAGGAAGATGATTTTACAGTATTAAAAGAAACCACAAATATTATTCTAAAAGAGTGGTTTGGGCCGTGCTGGTAGCAGTTGCTCAGAAAAAAGGAAATTTATGATAAAGAAAGGCATTTTGATTTGTTTACTGAACTTCCTAGTGCTCACTACATGTAATTAATTATCCACAGATTTCAGAAACATTGCCAGGTGTATTGATTGTCTGCAATGAAAGTCAGGTGCTGTACAAGAATGAAAAGAATGCTGTTTTTACTTGGGTCTTTGAAATCCACGCACTGGTATGTGGTTGTCTGGTTATTACATGTGATCTTTTATAAACAGTTTTTAAGAACAAAAACTTCAACAAACAGTAAGTCATTTCAGCCATCCAAGCCAGTTTTCATTTCTATACTTATTTAGATTCTTATATGTCCTATCTAGCCCTCACTTTCTTTCCTTTTCCTGATGAAGGCCTTTGTGGCCGCAACGTTGGCTTTTTTTTTTTTTTGTCTTTTGTCCTTGTAAGAGAATCACTTTTTTTTTCAAATTTTTTTTCGTACCCATCCATTGTTCTCTGGTAAGGAGGCAAATGACGCGGTCTGGACCATATGGCATGTAGGGTTAGAAAAAATTGAAACTTGAGTAAATAAAGAAATAAAAAAACTGAACACTTTGGACTTTGTAAAACAAGGAGGCAGGCACGTTGCAAGAGGTAGATAAGGTGTTGTACATAGTGCCAGCAGCATCATCATGTAAAGCAAGTAACTACATAAACCTCTACTGCAAGAGCACATAAAGTACTTTGATGCAGGTTTCCTACAAGAAAGCCAATTACAGTGATGATTCCATGCTCCTGAAGGAAGGATAAAGTGACATACATTCATTAAAAGCATTAGAACATCCTGCTCGGGGGACATAAATAAACAAATATGGAGAAAATGGAATATGATTTGACAGATTTATGAGAATTGTAATCCCAGAAATAGTAAAATAAGAAAGAAATGCAACCCCCAAAAGTAGTAAAATAAGAAAGAAATGCAGTCCCATAAGTAGTAAAATAAGAAAGAAATGCAGCCCCCAAAAGTAGTAAAATAAGAAAGAAATGCAGCCCCCAAAAGTAGTAAAATAAGGAAGAAATGCAGCCCCAAAAGTAGTAAAATAAGAAAGAATTTGAGGTCCAGAAGTAGTAAAATAAGAAAGAAATGCAGCCCCCAAAAGTAGTAAAATAAAGAAATGCGGCCCCCAAAAGTAGTAAAATAAGAAAGAATTTGAGGTCCACAAATATTAAAATAAAAATGAATTACTGTCCCAAAAGTAGTAAAATTAGTAAGAATTTGAGGTCCACAAATATTAAAATAAGAATGAATTACTTATTTAGTAGTTCCCCTTCTACCGTGAGGTGTAGAGGTTTGAAAGAGGGAGCGCCAGATTATCCTATCGGCTATCTTCCTCCTGGCCTGGTTCCATTCTAGTCTTCGGTCCTTCAAAGATTGTTTAATGTCCGCCCAGCGGACTCTGGGTCGTCCTGGAAGTCTGGATCCCTGGCTCTTAGTTTCCCATGCTTGTCATGGTAGCCGATCTTCTCCCATTCTGGAGACATGGCCAAACCATCTTAGTTGGGACTGTTCTACTTGGGTCTGCAGGGGGTGGGATTTTAGGCCTTGATGTATTGTCTGGTTGCGGAGTAAAATAAATAATTTGAGGTCCAGAAGTAGTAAAATAAGAACGAAATGCAGTCCAAAAAGTAGTAAAATATGAAAGAATTTGAGGTCCACAAAAATTAAAAAAAGAATGAATTACAGTCTCAGAAGTAGTAAAATAAGAAAAAATTTGAGGTCCAGAAATATTAAAATAAGAATGAATTACAGTCCCAAAAGTAGTAAAATTAGAAAGAAAAATAACAAATATAAAAAAAGAAAGAAATTGAGGTCTGAAGTATTAACATAAGAAATAATTGGAAGTCCTAAGTATGCATGTTAACTGTAATTATTGAATTTGTTGTTTAATACATTGGTTTTCGTATGAAGTAAAATAATACAGTGAGTATAGAAAGACATAAAATCCTGATCATAAGGCATTCTTAAGAAACCAAATGTGAAAATTTATAGCATTGCGCATTTAAAAAAATGTGAATTGTATTAATGCTTTGTGTTTGTGTGTGCAAGCCCTCATCAGAGAGCCATTTCACAATATGAGGCCCCCACATTGTTTGGGAAGAGTGGTAACAAATATTTTAATGCAAAGAAAGGCACATGAAATAAAATGTCTTATTAGTAGAATGAGGTCCTCCCCTCATCCTCCACACCTTTTCTGTGAGGTGAGACCCATGCCTAATGGCCCTGCTGGTCTGCCTTCTTGTACGCCTGTTTATGAGTGTGTGTGAGCCTTCCTATCTGTCTGAGTCTATAACAGTAACTGACTTAATTTGATGTACAACTAGTTTAACATTGGGTGTTGTTGTCCTTTGTGTGTGGTGTATTTCTTTGATTTTAAACTTGAAAATTACTCATCAGAAAACCATAGAAAAGGTGGCACTTCTGCACAACAAGGACCGTCTTCATTTCTCCCTCGTGTGTAGCGATGACTCCCGCCACCAGGTGGCATCAGGGGACTTGTTCCTTGCTCTTGATGATCACGGGAATGCATGCTATAAAGTCAATGTAAGGAAAAAAATAGTATTATGTTTATATAAACATTTTATTGTTATTTTTTAAAACAAAATTCTATCAAGTTTTACTTGACTTTTACTTTCTCATTTCACTGATGCCGTGAAGTGTAGTGGGGAGATGACGTTTGCATTCTTGAGCCAGGTGTGTCACGTTGGCTACTGTGAGCCCATGTCGTTGTAGAGTGTCTGTGATGTTTGTCTATCCATCTTCCTCTTGGTCTTCCCTGTGCCCTGAAACCAGATCTTCTACTTTTGGTGGTGCATAGTGGTCCATTTATCAGGCTCCGTTCTCTTGAGATGGCCAAAGCACTTCATTTTTATGTCTCTCTAAATTCTTGATGCAGGCTGTAGTTCCTACAGTTTTTCTGATCTCATCATTTCTCATTTTGTCTCTCTTGGTAACATTGACTTTTCTTAAGTATTTCGTATCATAGGATTTGATTTTCCTCCCCTCTACTTTGGCCAGGGACCATGTTGGACACTGATAGCAAAGAGTTGGTAAGAATATACTATGCATCAGCTATCGTTTAGTTTCCAAACTAATATTTGAGTGATGGTGACAGTTGGTAAGTCACTGCACTGGCTTTTTAACATCTTGTTTCAATTTCAGGTCTTCCATTTTCTGTAAAAATGTTCCCTAGGTATTTGAACTCTGAAACTTGTTTAAGCCTGATGATGTTGACATGTATGTTAAGTGGACCAGGTGATGTGCTGATCTGCATATTTTCTGTCTTTGATGATAACATTTTATTTTTGTTTAAATTATATTAATATTTAACATTTATTGAAGATTTTTAAAAAATGTGAAGTGTTTATTTTATGTCTATTTAAGAGACGTTCAATGTGTGGGAAATACATTCCTGTAGGTTTGTTTATTTTGTGATATGCAAAGAGATATCTTGAAAATTATTTAGCTGTTGATAACGTGTTTGAAGTATCCTTTTAAGGAAATCTCCAAAAGAAAGTTGTCAATCATTCTGCACAGAATATTCACTTGGAGTTATTTCCCTTTAGCAGTGTTTCATGGACATGTATCGTAGTGTGCAAGTATTGATTGTAATTAGGAACGGTTAGAAGATTGGTTTTGTCCCATTCTCTACATGTCTTTTAACTTCTGGACATCTGATATGAAGGTTCTGATGGAGACACATATTAATGAAAGTCTGCATGAGATTGGTTTTGTCCCATTCTCTCCATGTCTTTTTATTTCTGGACATCTGATATGAATGATGTGACAGAGACACCTGTTGGTGAAATCCTGTGTGATATTCTTGGAACATGCTCTGTTTTCAAACCATCAGTGCTGAACAACCTGATAACAATCTGCATAATTTTTTAGATTGTGATTTATAGTTTATATTTTTGCCACATGTTACAGATATTTGGCAAAGAGATGTGAAAACAAAATGGGCTTTCTTAATTCAGATACCTTCGCTTCAATGTCCACAACAGGTCTGCTTTAGCGGAGGCATGTTTGGATCATTCAGTCAGTGGGTGGTGTTTGACTTCGGAGAACGACCTGTGTTGGTGAAAAAGCTGGCAGTGGAGATTGGAGACCACCTACAGCATGAAAGAGTAAGATCTTGATTCCTCTTTATGTTGAAATTATTGATGGTGCAGTAGCTAGGAATTTTAATATGTGAACGCAGAGAACTTCTTGTGCAACAGTATTGGTTTCATATATACATTTCATGCATGATACAGGGTTCGTAGCGACCTTGAAAAACCTTGAAGAACCTGGAAAACGAAAAAAAAAATTCCAGGCCTTGAAAAGCCTGGAAAAATGGCTAACAGCCTTGAATTTCCCGCATCGGACCTTGAAAAAATATTAAAAATCGGAAGTTTTCCATTTTTCGGTTATTGATGGTATTTTTCGTTAAACTTCAGTTACCGCAGAATTTTTACTTCCCATTGGGCACTAAATCCATTTCCAGACGTTTTCAGGAGTTTGCGTTTTCGGAGGTTTGCGTTTATGACGTGAACGCACAAATTTATATTTAGCGCTAGACCTAGTGCCCGTATCGCTGGAAAAAGGACCTTAGATACAAATATGTGCTACTGTATTTGTAGCTAATTTTGAAAGTCGCGATTGGGTCCTTTTTCCAGCGATACGGGTTATCGGCCAAACCTTAGTTGGCGTTACTCTCTATATACAGGGCACTACTAGACCTAGCGTCCGTTCATTCGTATCAAACATCGCCACCTTTTAAAGTCGAGATTTTGACAGCATTCTTCACTCTTCAATTTATTATTTAGAAACATGCCTCGTTGTAACTTTCAGCATAAATGGCTAGAAATGCCAAGTTATAAAACATGGATAGCGCCTGGAAAAACTGCAAATTACGCAAATTGCACCATGTGTAAAAAAGAAATATGTTTGACCAGCATGGGAGAAAGTGCAGTAAAGTCGCATGTTACTGGAAAAAAACACCAACAACTTGTCTATGCACATTCAAGTTGTATTAAATCGTATTTATAAAACATATTTAAATAAGTCCAATGTATTTGCTGTAGGCCTACTTGGCGTCTTTAATTTCACTTCTGTTAAATCACTGTTATTAGGATGAATGAAAATTACCAATTTTATGCATAGGCCTATGTTATTTTAAAAATAAATAAATAAATAAAATTTAAAAAAATATCTAAACAAACAAACGAGATAAAACAAAACAAAAACACCCAAAGATAGTAAAGATGGATTGGGGGTGTAAAGGCCTGCTGTTTCCAGTTAGATATTTAATTGATTTTCACTTATCCTATAAGAATATCATACCTTCACCCTCCCAATTGCTATATATTAACTTTTGTTGTTCTAATTAAATATTGTTTGACTATATTATTCATCCGTTTAGAACTTTGACTTGGTAAATATACATAGCTTAGGCCTACTCATAAGTTATTTGTGTGTTCCATTTATTTATTTTTATTTAAACAGAAAAGAACACAACCTCAAGGAGCAGTTTTTCCCTCAGAAACATTAAAACCATCTAATAGTAATACTACTCCCTCGGACACGTCAAAAACGTCTAACACTACTAGGAGACCTAGGCCTACAGATGTAACATCATTTGTGACCAAGGAAGAAACTCTCAGAGCTGAGATTATTTGGACTCTTTTTTCAGTGAAAAGTCACCATTGTTTTAATTCAAATGCAGGAATTAATAAAATTTTTCAGAAAATGTTTCCTGATAGTTCTATTGCCAGACAGTTTGGTCTATCTGAAAGGAAAACTTTCTACTCTGTTAGAGCATCTGAAAAGAAGAAAAATTGCTCTTGACCTGGATATCAAGTCCCTGACTGCTGCTGCAGATGACAATGCTTATCAGGCAGAAACACTGCGCAAGATTTCTCTTATTACTGTATCTAATAGCCTGCTGAAACGAGTAAGAGAAAAAGAAGTAAGAAAGTAAAGCTGTTGACAAAGAAATTGATGAACAATTGTCTGAGCTGAAAAGAAGAGACGTCTAAAAGATGACAAAATATTTTTATATAATGTAAATAAACATGTCTATATTGTAGGGCGTCAAAAAAAAGTATGGGATTGCTGGGCCTGGGCTGCACACAGTTGATGGTGCCACAACTGAATATATGTCCATTGATTTGAAGGTTGTGTTGGGGCAACTTTCAGGGTTGTCAAAGATCTTTTTGATGGATAGGCAACAAGGGATATATTCTCTTCTGTGGTAGTTTTTATTCAGCCTTCAGCTTTATTTCAAGACCTTAAATTCAGATTGGTACATTTGGAACAGTAGCTAAAATAGGAAGCATTTTCCTGTAGCATTGAAGAAAAAACAACTCAAATTGAAAAAGACAAATCATCCTGTTTTGTGCGACAGAAGATAAGGCATGCCGACAGTCACCTGGCATATGAAAAGATTTAACCTTATGTCTACTGTTCACTCCAATGATAATATAAACAAGACAGAAAGACAAATTCTTTAGGGCAGAACAATTCAGAAGCCAGTGCTTGCAGAAAAATACAGCAAAAGTATGGGAGGTGTCGACTACTTCAGCCAACTAGGTGCAAACTACCCCTACCCAAACATATCCTATTTTTATATCATTTCTTAGTTGAAACTACCCTGGTCAATGGGCACATAACCTACAACACTGCCAACTCTATAAAAAAAAATCAAAGCAAAGATCAGGATGTCAGTATGACTCTTATTGAATCTGCTATTCTTCGACGCAATGTGACACCTTCAAAACCACAGGTCACAACAACACGACTTACTGAGCACCACTTCATTGATAAATATGAAAGGACGAGGTACAAACCAGACTGTAAAGTGTGTAAGGCTGCAGGGAACAGAAGCCAGACTTGCATGTACTGCCCAGATTGCAATGTACCTCTATGCCTGATACACTGCTTCAAGTTATACCACACAGTCAAGGATTATCAACGATCCAGACAAAGACTCTTGCAGAGGCCTACAGCTACAACTTCAACCCCAGTTAATAAAGGAAGCAGCTCAGACTCCAACTAGAGTTACGTAACTACTCAAACATTTACACACGCACATTGTCATGCCACAGACGCAGAATAGTTTTTTTTTTGCATTTTATTCACAATTTTATTAGCCTTTTATGTTGATATACGTTAATCATTAAATCAATATGTCAATCAAGCTTATTTTATTTATTGCCATCCATGTCACTAACATTTTATTGCGCTGACGTTGAACAAATTCGCTAAAAACTGGGAAAAGATGTCTGTTTTTCAATCTTTTATGAATTTAAAAAAAAAAACAATGTTCTTTTTAAAGAAATCTGCAAACACCCTTGGTAATGGGAGACGGTAATGCTCCGGATTGCTGGTCAGCAAAGTGATAATTATATCTGAGAAAATTAGATGAGGAAAATATTAGAGTTTCCCATCCTTGAAAATCACGTGCTGGACCTGGAAAAAGCCTGGAAAATGCTTGAAGAAATTTGCTATGAACCCTGATGATAGCCTATTAACCAGTAAAGGTTATTGTTATTGTTAATCAGAATCGACCTCACTGCACTCAGAACAAACCCATAGATGCTCAGTCTCCCTCAGCAAATATCGAAGAGTATGAATGCTAACTGTACCTGTAGCTTGCTGGTTGTACATACGACGGATGTATCCTCTCTTGTGTCCGTCTCTACTAGTCCCACGTTTTATGCCAAACTCCAACAGTCTCAGCCTTGTTGATTCATCCATTGAAGTGTCATTTTCTAGCAGGCGATCATTAATTGCACTTAGTATTTCTGCCTTATCCATTTCCAGTGTCCCCACTATGGGTGCTCTCGAGGCCAGTCTGTCAGTTCTCTCATTGCCATGTACACCTCCATGACCAGGACAGTAGATCCACACCAGTTCTTGGAGACTTGATGATTCCATTGATATTTTCCATCCGTTTCGCAGCCGTTTGTTCTGAACTTTCCGAAGCATGGCCTGATAGTCTGACAATATAACTGCCCTGGTTGATGGAGTTTCAGACAGCCACCTCAGTGCTGCAGTAACTGCCTCTACCTCCATTCTCATGCTGGAGGTTGTTGTCACGTAGGCTACACTCTGTTCAGTAATGACCCTGCCCTTTATTCTCGCAGAGAAGCCCCATCCTTATTTCTCACCATGCACTACAAACCCATCAGGGAACTATTTTCAGTGCTGTGGTTTGTACTGACTGCAGCACAAGACATTAACCATTCAAGTATTAGTGAGTCAGACCCTAGACATTTCAATTTGTTTAGTGTTTGCCAGGGGTAAACTAGGTCTGGCCCCATGTAGTTCCCAGAGGTCGCTGAGGAGACAAAGAAAGAAGAAGGCTGCTGCTACTTCAGGCATGTCATAACAGATATTAGTAGATTTTAATGGAGCGGAGCTTTTTATTGGCTTTTCCATTGCTCGTTAGTGTTGTGCTATTAGATATTGACAATCTCATGTTATTAGCATCACATGACACACTTTGCTTACCTTTCTTTTTTAATTATTATATTTTGTTAAAAATCAGTTGCAATTATGTTTTTGCTCTTAACTCTGATCAGTGCAAATTTTATTTGCCTTAATGGCAAAATATAAGCATAAAAGTGATGACTTGCATCTCAGACTTTAGACTGTAACAATGCCTATGGAACAATGGATGCTACTTAATCACTAGCATTTTGCTGTTTGGTACTTAGTTCATAATTTCTAAGTTACTGTTTAGTGGTAATCTAATGTATTTTCTTATTCATTCTTTTTACTCATAATATAGTTAAATCTAATTTTCAGCGTAAGTAAATTCAATGAAACATTGAAAAATACATTGTGTCAGAACCCTTGTTTTGAAAAATGCATTAACAGTGATGCTTTTGTTTTTTTCTTGTTAAAAAAAATAATTAATATACAGAGATCTTGGGTGAGAACAGTTGGCATTATATTTTGTTTTCCTGTGTTGTTGCAATATAATTGTTCATGTTTTACTGTTGAGTTAATTTTGTCTTTAATATCTTCTTATTCTGGAACATAGTTGCATAATATCTAATCCTATGGTGCTTAATATTTTTAAACCACCAAACCTTAGAAGTTATCAATAACTGAATTATGAGAATCACTGTTGTTGCTGCAATGAAGTTATCATTAACTCAAGTTATGGGAATCACTTGCTTTTGCAATGAAAGCTCTGATCTTTTCATTTCTCAGTTGAATATTTCCTCTTTTATTAGCTGTGTTTCTCTTACATCTCATTTCACAAGTGGGGATCTTTCATTCATGTTCTTTTGTTAGTTTCCAAATCTGACATTTGTTAGGACAGTCTTGATGTATGTCATATGTTTCAGTATAGTCATGATGATCTTTAGATGATTCATAATTAGGGTAAACTGATAGGACTTTGTATTAGATTGTTAAATTATCATTTTAATCTGCCTGTCTAATTTTCCGTATGGTAAACTTACTGTAAAAAATATGTTTGAGCTTTTCCCAACTCTTTTAGATTGATTTTAATCTGTGTTGTTTCTCTTTCTTCATGTTGTAAATTAAAGGTAGTCCAAAAGTGATGTCTTTTCTGTGTGCTGATCATCATGCCATTCCCTAGGCCAGTGTTTCTCAACCTTTTTATGTTCACGACACACTTTGCAATTTTATAAAAATTTGCGGCACACCTATCTGACCCTGGGCCTGAAAAAACAAATTACAGGGATATATATACTAAATTAAATACATTCATTTGTGGGTACTTTAGAATAAAGAAAACTTTCAATTCGAGTTTCTTTTAATTGTTTACAATGATCAGAACATATATTTGACAAACAAAAAAAGTAGTTTTTCATACAAACCTGATGGTCCTAATGCTATATTTGGGCTAGATGCTTTTGAGTAATTTCTTGGATGTTAGGGATTTTTGAGATAAGCAAACTTATCTTCAACGTAGAGAAATTCCACCCCCCCCCTCCCCCTTTTTTTTGCATTTAATGTTTAAACGTACAGGAACATTGGCTCCTAAATACCATCGCAATAAGGAAGCTGAAATTTTTCAGTCATATAAAAAGACATAATAGTCTGGAAAAATAGTGATGGAAGGCATGGTCCCTGGAAGTGGAAGGGGGCGACCTAGACGGTGGACCCAGGACATCACAGAGAGTCTGAACTTATCTTTGGCTGATGCAGGTCGACTTGCCCAGAATCGTGATGCGTTCAGAGCAGCTGTAATGGAGACAACGTTATGGAAAGAATACGTCACATGATGATGAAGTGTTGAAAATCCCAACTCACATAAAATATGACGTAGAAAACTGCATTAAAATAACAAGCTCGTTTTGCAATAACAGAATACTCATATTTAATAGAAATCCAGAGGTATCTCAGAGTGTTTCATTTTAAGGCTGCGATCAGTTGAGAAAGAAGCTAACTGTTCTTCTATTATTATACAATCCAAGTCAGATGAAACAGGCGGGACCCAAAGATGCAGCAATAGAGAATGTAGTCAGCGACCCATAGCTTGACTGCTTGCGTCAGGGTTAGCGAACCAGAGCTGACCAAGACCCTTCTCCACCTCCACGTGGTGGTCCTGGAAACAGGCTGCATCACTGCAGTCTGGCTGAGAAGAGTAGGGATCGAAGAGGGAAGGCAAACCCGGTCCCAAAAAATGCCGTGCTGAAGTCGGATGTGTCGGCCGAAAGGGGCAGATATCGCAGCTCCGGTGTAAACAGACACAACGCAACCAACGTCCTTTTCAGGAAGAACGAGGAAGAAGAAGAAGAAGATGAAACAGGCAAAAATGGATTTCTTACCCAGTCGAATCTCTCTGTAGTCACGATGGAAAGTAATATTGGATATTTTGCTCCAATGTTTCCAAATGCTCCATTAGCAATGTCTCTTATATTGTTTTTGGGTGCAAGTAGAAACATATCAAGATTACCCTCCCTAGCTCTATTTAACCAGATACTGCAAATACTAGCCATGCTAGTTACTATTTTCTTTGACAGTTTGCTTGTAATAAATCTATCCATTTCAGTTCGGGTATCTACTTTTAATAAAGTTTTAAAACGGCAAATCGAATGTAATAAATATTTTACACAGTTTTACAAATCAAACACAAGCAAGAAACAACACACTGATCACCGTGTTAATTATAAAATGATACAACACGAAATGTATGCGAATGCGCAAATTCTCAATTTCCTGTACTGTACCGCTTTTTCTGATACAAAATTTAATTAGGTCCAAGTGGAAGTACTATGCTTCCTCCATGGCATTTGAACATTGTTTGTGCGCCTTTTGCGTTTTTGTAATAACATGAAATTTTGAAGTATAGCTATTTTTATTCAAAGCTGTTAATCGCTCCAATTATTATTGAATGAATTCAAGCTGTAAGATCAGTTTTATATTACATGATTACTAAAAATATACTTCATGTAGTAAATTTACACAATTTTTGCGGCACACTATGAGAGCGCAGCGGTACACCGCTTGAGAAACACTGCTTTAGGCAGCTGGCTTGTAAGAGGCTTTGTATATGTCTGCAGCTGTGTGCTGATCATCATGTCATTCTCTAGGCAGCTGGCTTGTAAGAGGCTTTGTACATGTCTGCAGCTATTTGCTGTCTCTGTGAAATTTATACTAGTCATCAACAAAGAGCAGTTCACTTAGACCACACGCTTCATTTGATTGCATTGTTATTCATTTGCATCTTTGATGATCATGTTGTCCATAGGAATGGCAGAGGTGGTAATACGCACTCATGTCTTACTCTAGATGTTATGGTAAACCACTTTGCAAGGTTGGGCTTATTCCTTTTGCATTTGTTAAAACAGTGCTATAGACGGCGTGGAAGCTGTTCTTTGATTCCATGTACACTTGGCACATTCTGTGTAATGTTTCTGTTTACTATGTGTTCATAAATTGTTTCTGTTTACTATGTGTTCATAAATCTTGTTACTGGTTGATAAATTTGTGTTGATATTGTATTTTGACAACACTACCAAATAATGTAAATATTGCATTCATTCACCCTCAGAATCTTAAATATGACTTGGAAAGTGTATATTTGATTAGCACAACCACGAATCAGTTGTACATTTCAGAAGAGCAATACACTTTTTTTTTTGGCCTGTTATTATTGTTCTGTAACTTTTGCTGACATTGTTTAAAGTTCAGTTTGCACTAAGATGAAAGATTGCAATTTTTTCTATATTGTATATCAGCAATTTGCATAATCTCCCCTTGGGTCCCAGGGCCTGAAAATGAAGTAAAAAACTGAAGCATTACCAGGCATGTTGTAACTTAAGCCTGTTGAGATACAGGATTGGCTGCCCTGCCCTGTAAAATTTGACTGCTGAGACTTCAAGCAGCTCATCAACAAATCTTTCAAGCCATCTTTCTAGGATGAAAGAAACCTCTATAGCACTAATTATGACTCAGGACAGAGAAAGCTGATAAACTTTTAAATCACTGACTTATTTTTCCTCCAGGATTATTTCCTAAAATGTCAAGTCATTTATCTTGTTGTATGTGGAACAAGGAGGACAAACAAACATTAATCAAGAGGTTACAAAGGTTTATTAAACGATAGCTTGCACAGAATAGAACAAAATTAGTGTGACAGGAACGCAGTGCTAGAAAGAACCTAACACCAGTAAAACAACAGGCGCCCTAGCTGGAGATGGATAAGACACACTGGAGAAAGAGTAGAAGAAATAAAGGAAGATCCCATAACACAGAGAGAAAAGAACTGAGGGAAGGTTTATGAGGACACAAAAAGAACTGGAGTACATTGCCAAGGAGAGGATGGTTTGGAGAGCTCTTGTTGAAGGCATGAGCCTCATAAGGAGCAGAAAGGTGATGAACTCCCATAAACACTGTATCAGTCAGTTTAAAAATGTCATTACTTACAGTGTTATAAAACAGCTGTTTTGAGTAATTACAATGCATTTGTTACCCTTTCTTGTCATGTTGGTTTTATTATGGGAATATTCTTTTCAAGTTTTTTTTTTTTTTCAGTTGTAACATGAGAAAATACTTTGTTTAATGGCTGAAATACATAAAGCCTTGCTGTTTGTGCGGTTTCTTTGAAAATGCTTTGTTCAATGACCATTGTGTGAAACTTCCAATCTTCATCTGTGGCATTTGTTTTGTATTTTAGCTGTTTTTTTTAAAAACACCTGAATTGGTAGATTGTAAAATGTTACTGTAAATTTAAATTTATGTTAACTTCTTTAATTGTGACTAACAGTTACAATTAAATTATCCCTTCTTGTGCAACCTAACTGTTCTGAATGTTTTCTCCTTGTTTGAAAATTAATAAGGGAAACAAAAGCAAAATAGGCTGTTTTCCAATGTAATTTTAGCTGAGGAGTTGTGGGATATTTTTTATTAATTTTAATGGGTACAAATCAAAAAGTGCATGTTTGAAAAAGAGAAAATTGTATTCTTGTTTGACATATGGCTCAGTCAAATAGTTAAAGTGAATTTCACTCACCACCTGATTCATAACGCATGTCATAGTTTTGATAACTGTTATTTGTCATTAATAAAGCGGCAGTTCATTATCAGAACTGCAGTCATTTAAATAATGAATCTGATCTTATAGATGTCTAACTTAATATCTTCAGGTTAAAGAACTCAGAGAAAACTTGTCGTTTGATCGCTGGACAAGCTTGAACCGGGAGATTCAGAGGGCTGTAGATGATACACTGGATGACTTCACATTTCAGCTGCTTAAGAAATATAAAGAGCCTGCTGCATCAGAAGATGTGGTGACCTCGGACAGTCTGGCAGAACTAAACAGGCACAACTATGTCCACAAAATGCACAAGCTGCTTGAGTTGGAGGAAATTACAAGACATCGCATCATTGCTGAGTAAGTTGTGCCTTGTTTCTGTCTTTGATCCTAATGCTGGAAATGAAATAAATCACATTAAATGCTGGATAAGTTAAGGTTTATTTCTTTGCCTTTAATTCCACTGCTTGAATAGCAGTGCTGGGTAGATTGTCATTATATTTTTATTGTTCATCTTAATCTTGAGTCAAAAGAGTCACAGACGTCAAGTAGTTGCTGGATACATTTTTTAGTTAAAATCTTTCTGATTTCTTTCTACAACTTGAACTCTGTGCAATCACAAAGCACCATTTAATTGTTCTGTGCATCATCATACCTCATGTGTATGCATTCACCCAGTCATTGAATTAATGTTTAGAGTTTTCTCTGTGAGAAAGGTCTTAGCACATAATCTAAAACTGCTGTATAAACCAGATTTGCATAAAATTAGAAAATTGTTCTTATTTGAAGTAACATTTCTGGGTTAGAGAGAAGCATGTTTCATAGTTAACATACCATATACACTGACCTTGCAGACACACTGAAATGACAGAAAATGGTTCTGCAAGCATTAGACACTAGATAAAAGTATCTAGATAAATAACTTGAAATATAGGACTTTCCAACACCAAAATCAGGTGTTCAGTCAGTCCTATTGTAAGGCTGTGGAACATGGGGAACAAGACAAATGACAACCAAGAAGTTATAGACTTTCGTAAATGGGTGCGCTTGTATGACTTGGAGAGCTGAAGGGTGTTGATGATGATGAAGTGTAGTTAGGCAGATGCATTAACTGCTGCACTGAGCAGGCTTACTAAAGTTTGTGGAAAAGTGATATTAGCAAGAGTTGCTAAGAGAGTGTATCATCTACTCTATAAGACACTGAAGGGAAAAGAATGTGGGGGAAGAGAGAAATTTAGTGATATGACTCGGCGTGTAATCCTGTTTATGAAAGTGCAAAATGACTCGGCATGTAATCCTGTTTATGAAAGTGCAGCAGAATGTAATATTCATTCATAATGACATGAGATGACCAACAAACAAAATGATCCTGATAGAAAATTACTCTAGCCACAGTATGTCCCTACTTGTACAGAGCTGTCTGTTAATTGGAAGTCTCTATTTTTGTTCAGAGCAAATCTTTGATCATTAGATTTACTGTGTTTTGTCATGTCTTGTTTTGAGGATTTTTTTTCCTACCACAAATATAAGAATTTTTGAACTGTTTGCATAAAGCTAATTCGTGTTAAAAGAGTAAACTAAAAAAGTTGCCATTCTTTTGTACGTTTTGGAATGGTCTTTTCAGTCATATTATAACTGTGTACATAATTTAATTTTTATTATTATTTTGAATTATTATTATTATTATTTTGATTTCTGATTCAGTTTTTATTAATATAATTATTTAGAATTCTGTTTTTTTTATTTTATTTATTTATTTTGCCCAATGCATCCCATTTTGTTTTTACTGTGATGGTTTATTTTTATTTATTATTTATGTTTAATAAAAACCATATTATTTTTTTTTAAACCTAGTTTTTATTTACACAGTTGTTTTGTTTTCATCATGTATTCTGGTCCTTGAGGTGATGGTACAGCTTAATGCCCTATTGATCCCCTCAGCTTTATCTGTGGTAACCTTGTGCTCATGGGATGTTCAGCCAGGCACAACTGGTCCTCCAGGTTATGGGGATAGGCTAGGGCTAACATCCTTATCCCAGAAGCATTATTACAGAATGGCCCAATGAAATCACTAGCCCAGGTCCAAAAGAATTGTCACAAGAGTCGCTCATGGTGCAGACTGTTGATGGTCAAATAGTGGAAGTTAATCTGCAGACAGGTCTTGTAACATCAAAGGTGAAAATTCAGGATAGAAACATGGGCAAAATACTATTTTAGCGATTTCTTGTTTAGAGTTACTTCCCTTTGGAATGACCGTTTTTGTGGTTAGGGTTAGGGTTATACTGTGCCAATTGTGTACTCCTATTGAACATAACAACAATGAAAGGTCATTCCAAAGGGAAGTAACTCTAAACAAGAAATCGCTAAAATAGTATTTTACCGAAACATATAATGTTCCATGAGATAGAAAAAGTGTGGAGTATGATTTAATTTATTGTTCTTCGTATATTTTGTACAAATATCGTTTCACACAGAAGCAACACCTGCCATGATTCTCCTTTTCACTCTTTCTGGATCATGGAGCCACGACTGCAGCCGGTCCTCTTGCAGGAAGCTTGCATCAAAGCATTCATATGTTGTTGCAGTGGTAGTTTTTTGTAGCAACTTGTAGCCACACTCACCTCCTCATATTAGTCCCCTCTTACGACATACCTATTCTTTCATGATCTCTCCTCACAAACCCTCCCCGGAAAGTACACGGGGGCAACGACATCTGCCATACAGGTAAAGGTTGTCCCATAGCAGATACTGGCGTATGGGAGTGAAATGTTAGAGACTTCACTATACTAGGTCCAGCATTGAGAGGTGGGGGGGACCAGTTCCTCTCCTCGCTGCCTTTTCCTTCCCTAACTCAAGTGCAAAGTCAGGTACCCATTTACGGCTGGGTAGAGTGAAGTGTGTTGAAACCATGAATTGAACCCGGCACTATTGCCATGAGAGACCAGCGCTCTAACCACTCTCTCAATCGGACGCTTACACCTGCCATATACAGCTCAAATTACAGCTTCCAGCCTACACTTCTTGCTATAAAAAATTAACAAATATTAATGACTCTTCTACAGTTACAACTTAATTTCAAAAGTCACTGCATCTGAGACCCTGATTGAGCCTGGAATCGTCCTTGGAGCATCTAATGGAGACTTGTTCATCAAGGTGATTCTGTCTGAGAACCTGACAGAAGACACTTTGGGTGGGAAACTGGTCCTGACTAGTGTGAGAACTGTTTTGCTGTCTCCTGTCAGTTCAAGATCAAAGAAGGTAAAAGTGGAGTGTCATGAATGCCTTAATGACTGGTTTCTTTGAACTGTCAAAAAACTTGCAGTTTTGTATAATAGTCAATTAATAGCAAGAAAAATAATTTACACGTGTGATCTGGTGGTTGAAAGAAAAGAAGAAAAAAAACACACACACAAAGATAGGAGAGCAAAACAACAATTCAAGGATATCAAACGTAAGCAGCAATCTTATGCTCATACAGTCCTGACTACACAGCAGTGGGCCAAAGGGTTTAATCCTACGATTAAGGTAAGATGTCCCATCATAGATACTGACGTAGGGGAGTGAAGTGTTAGAGACCACCATACTAGTTCCAGCTTCGAGACATGGGGTGACCAGTCCCCTTCCTTGCTGCATTTTTCTTCCCTAAGTCAAAGAACAGATTCAGGTACTCATTTACAGCTGGGTAAACTGGAGCGTGTCAGTACTGTGATTCAAACCTGGCACTTTTGCCACAAGACCAGCGAATCCAATGATTAGTTAGTAAAACAAGTAAACATCTGTTTAACTTATTAATTCATAATATTTACAAACTAGCTAAGAGAGACCTGTTTACCATAATTTTCTAAAAGGTACTGTTTGTTCTTGTGTTGTGAATGTTTGTACATTCATAAATTTCATGTTCCAGGATAGCATGTTTCCTTTTCTAGATTAAATATATATATATATATATATATATATATATATATATATATATATATATATATATATATATATATATATATATATATATATATATATATAAATTATGAACAGCATTTTAACTTAATCACAGAAACCAGCAAGTAAAATTTTGAGTTAAAACCTTCAACTGGACAGATCACGCACACCAATATTTTATTTTGTTTTGAGTGTGATTTGAACTGATAGAAGTTTGAAATTGAAACGTTGTGCTGTTGAGACTCTGATTAACTCATAATATACGGCATGTATCTTCTTCTTCTTCGTTCACCCTCAGACGTCAACTTGAATAAGTTCAAAGAAAGCAGTGGTCAACCTAAGGCTGTTGATATCTCCGTAGATTTTCTCCAGGAATGGTACTGGTGATGGCCATATGCGTTTTCTCTGTTCCTCTTATGTTGGGGCACCTTTGAAGCAGATGTTCCTCAGTCATTTTATTGGTGCCACAACAGTCACACTCATCAGTAGTTCCTATCTTTAATTTGTTGAATAGATGGTATCTCAGTCTGTTATGACCTGTGCGAAGTCTGAAGATTACCACTTGTTCACTTCTATTTCTGCTGAGCTGGTAATATGGATCATTTTTTGTGTGGCCTGGGTGCTCTGCTTCCCACTTGTGCCTGTATCTGCACTTGATAAAACTCTTGGCCTCCTCATAAGTTATATTTGTGTCAAGTTGAGGAAGCTTTCACCCTTCCTTTGCCAATCTGTCAGCCTCTTCATTACCAGGGATGTTACAGTGAGAAGGGATCCGCTGTATCACGACTCTTTTGTATTGCTGACATAGTCTGTGAAGTGTTACTCTTAGGTCATCCAGTTCAGCATTACTTTGACTTTTCAGCGTTGTAATTACTGACAGCACATCTGAGAAGATAGCTACTGGTCTCTCTGAGCTTTCTTCTGTCATTAGGAATTCTGCTGCAGTTTTTAAGGCCTCTGCCTCTGCTCTGAAGTTAGTTGAAAATTTCCCTGTTGTGACTGCTATCTTTTTTTGTGTGCCATTGCTTAAGCTCAGGAAGACTCCTCCACCCCCATCTTCTGTTGCATTAGTTGCTGATCCATCTATATATGCATGGATCCAGGTGTTGCTTGGGTAATGTTTCTCTATGTATTTTGTGGTTAGGACTCTCCTTTCTGTTTCATTTTGGCTGTTCTTTCTCTCAATACCAGGAACGTTTTCTATCATTTCAAGGAAGCCCTGTTGTTTCCAAATTGGTAGCTTGTGTGCAGTACATAAGGGCGTAGCTGTTGATATTGCGTTTATGGGGTCTGCTCTCATCTTTGTTTTGACTCTCTACAAAGTTGCTTAGCTTCAGTCTTCCCCTTCCAAGTCCATTTATTCTCTGGTGCATTGGGTGGTCTATCAGCCTCCTGAATTTCTCGGCTTTTTGCTGGGCTCTGCTATCTCTTCTATCCTCCATAGGCTGGAGGTGAATAATCTTTTCCAACTCTTCAATGGGTGTTGACGGCATGTTTCAAGTGGCTTGCAGTTCGGCCCCCCCCCCCAAAAAAAATGGCCAAGTTAAAGTGGCTTGTAATGGTGAAGTCTCTATAATTGAAGTTTAAGCAGAATTTACTGACATTTCTTGCAGTCCAATATTTCTAATGTCTTTTCCAGTAACTCTCGTGTTTACATGTGTTAGAATTTTTTTTTTTTAATCTGTGATGTGGCGTTAGTTTTTAATACAATAAGCAACAACTACTTTTTGTAAACAAATTTTTCTGGTTGAAATGGCTTTGTGAAGGGTGTCACGAAGTGGATTCCAGGTTATAGCTTGCCCGAATATATAGACAAGACAATAGTATGAGAAAGTCTGAGAAGATAGATTTAGTATGGAAAATAACTGTGAGTGTGGAAAGATGAGGCTTATAGCTACAAGGGTGAGAACCGAGATTGACTCTCCCTTGCCACTTCAGACTATGTTAATTGCTAAAGACTGACCACCTCTGACTACCATAAAGGAGATAAGGTTTCACTACAAGTCCACAGACACAACTATACAGACAACATATAGTTATAGAGACTGATCCAGTATACATTTATCAGTTTATTACACAACAAAATAAATAACGCATCAAAATAAATAACGTGCGAGGTCGCACACCTGAAAAGAACCAAAACAATTAAATGACAGACAAAATGTAAACCCACAATGTCACCCTCCCCTTCAACCTGCAGGGAAGAAAGTTAAAGATTACACAAAAGAATCTACTCTGTGGGGGTCTCTAAGCACGAGCCACCACTCGTAACAATCCTAATATAAATTATTTAATCTAACACCACTGTCCGGCTGCAGACGTAACTAAATGTCTACACCCCTCTAAATGTACTATCTAATGTCCTACACAACAACTCACAAGTGCTGATCCGCTAACGGACTTCTTCAGTGCTAACTCAGAGGCTGTCCTCTGACTATCTGACTATAAATTCTGTCTCTCCCCTGCTTTTGCTCAGTGCCTCTCTCTGACACTACTGTTTTCGGCTGAGTGGCGTCTCCGTTACGCCGCTCCTCTCGATAGCCTTCAGGAAAGGAATGTTGACCCTTTCTCCTAGTCCTGACTACTGCAATTGATGACTTGGTTATCAAGCACGGGTTACTTGATTCAGAATGTAGGTGCTTCACTGCTGCTGACAATACTTTAACAGCTGATTGAATTCTCTTTGGATTTAGGGACAAACAGCATTATTATGGCTGTGTAAAAATAGTCCCAACCTCCAGGCCACGCGCCTCTGTGGAGTGGTATAATGAGCTTAGAGCTCTGGATTTTTTTATTAAAGATGAACCCATTCCCGCTGAAGCATGGGGCTTCACTGCATGAGAACTGCTATCTTTAGCTGGTGCAGACGTACTTGGTGCCGGTAAATACCGCATCACCCGTTCTCGCTCACCTCTGGCGATGCCTTGACCCTTCTACACCTGAGAAGGCTGAATACCTTGGCAAGCTGTAAGGCAAATTGCACCCCTCCCTGTGTGCCGTGAAAAATGCTGTAAACAAAAAAATTAACAACGAATGTACAACAATTCAAATATTCTCAATCTTAACCCATAAACAACCAAATAAATACTTCTCCCCTAAAATCAATACTGCTCCCCTTCACAACTACTCACCTCCAATAAACAACTATTCCTACGTAAGGGTCAGCTCTCTACATTCTTCTCCTATCTCTTCCCCACCACAATGTAACTATCTGTCTGGTAAGCAAACCCCCGACACAGGCTGACCTAAATCTCTTACGCCCGTCTAGCCTCCGGCGTCGAAACATTTACTATCGTTGAAGCGAAACATTCCTCAGAAGAAAAAAAATCCTAGGCCCTACTTTCTACAACTGACCCGGGAAGATCACACAGTTATTTATATACACCACCTAGATAATATTAACTCCCGTCTATGTAATATACGATTCACTTCTCAGTAATATAAATCACATCTCTTACCATCCGACTACAAGAGGTTATTAATTAAACACAAGTAGAAAATACACAAATTCCTACGCCCTCTCAGTAATGTTAATTTCACCCCTTTTCATCCAACTACATTACCGAATTAATACCCCATGAAATAAAGTACACACGTAAATAAAAATACACAAATACCCTCGCGTGTATATATATATTACACATTATCATAATCAAAGATGTGGGTTTTCTACAGACCTTCTATTAGATATTACATAGCACCAGTTATCTAAGCATTTATCCTCTCACACTTAATATCTCAAAAGAAGGAAACCCGCAATGACGCAATCATATAGGGGAACAACAGAAGTGATTGCGTCATTAATAGGTTGAACTGCCCATGGTAAACTTCCAGTGTTATGTATTGAGGTTCGCACTAATGACCTGCCATCGAAACATCATTTTTTGGTGATGCGTAGATGGCAGGGAGGATAGTGTGATTCGCTTGCATAGCTAGGCGGGGTTGTCGCACGGAAGGTCCAGTGTTCAAATCCTGGGTAAGCCACTCATGTCTGTTGTTTTTCTGTTGTCTAGTGTTCTACTTCTTTATTTCCTACGAGTGCCTGATAACATACCTTTATGTTTGTCTCATATTAATTTAGCATAAGTAAGCAATTGATGGCACTACTGTCTAAGAAATTTAATTAAACTCCCAGACAAAAACTTTACTTTAACATGCTAAGATCTTACAGAACTATATACTCGCTAATTAAGTTACAGACATACCCAAATCTCTAATATCTCGTGAAGACCAGACGAATATGACGAAAATTCACGGCAGCAAAATTATTAGACCAGAGAACGCAAACCGATTTTGCTGCCACATATATAGTAAAAAAAAATGATGAAATATCGACGCTATGAGTCATCCCGTGGCGTCTCTCTCAAACCAATAATATCGCTGCATTTTAATAAAGTCTGACCCCTGCCAATCATAATTGTAAACACACTATGACTTATGTTTATCACGCCAATCACGAAGAATTGTTTGCTCCTGCGCGAGAAGAATTACCTAACGTTAGATCATCTATTACCGCTCGCGTTATCCAAAATAAATTTGATTGGGTATAGCGTAAGTTCGACGTACCTGGGTCGTGTTTTTAACCCCCATCCCTCGTTTAAACGGGTAGGTGCCGGTTTTTCCGGACTTTTCCCAGTCTGAAAAATTACCCCGCCTAATAATAAGAACGCCTAATAAAATAAATGCACGCAATTATATTTCAAAGAAAAGAAGACTGGTGCGAATCTTAAAATTAAACTCCCCAGTAATCACTCATAAAATCGAAAATAATTTCCTAGAGAAAAAGAATGGGCTCATAACAACGTAAATAATTACCTAGAGAAAAATAGTAAACGCAAATAATTACATGGAGAAGAAAAATGGGCCTGTGGAAAATAAAATCACAGTAACTTCTCACAAAGGGGAAAGGGATTGATAAAAGGAAAATGTAAAGCCCTATAAAAGAAACAGATTGACCAAGATCACACATGAGACCAGGAACAATGACAGCTGATAATATAGTTCTTCTGGCTAACATTATTGAAGCGGAGGTTAGATGGAATGAAGAAGATTGGTGTTCAACTCAGAACGAATTTTGCTTGTGACAACAATTTTCAGATTGTCATAAAAATGTTACTTATGATCAGAAACAATTTAAACATACTTGTATTATGTAAAAATTAATATAATCTAAAATGATTTTGGGATATTCTTTGTTGTTTTATGCTTTAAATATTATGGTACATCCAAACAGTTTTTCTAATTTTTGTTTTTTCTGTATTCATTATTGCATATGTTATGTACAGTGTTTAAAACCATTGTTTGTGTAATAGAATTTTAATTTCTGCAAATTTTGAAATATAAAACTTTATCATTTCATTATAGATAAATTAAGGCAAAATCAGTAATGGCGGTCATTTGTCAAAATTTACTTGTAAATAAGCTAGTAAAAATTTAGATGTTGAGCATGTATACTAAAGGTTAAGTAAAATGGTTTTTTTTTAGCAATGTTTTCATCTAATATCCTAGAGCAGGGTTTCTTAACCTTCTTTATGCCATGAACTCCTTTGATTGTCTGATGAAGGTTATGGGCTCCTTTGATTGTGCAATGAAGGCCATGGACCCCTTTGATTGTCCGATGAAGACTATGGACTTCTTTGATTGTCCAGTGAAGGCTATAGACACCTCTTTGATTTGTCCGATGAAGACTATGGACTTCTTTGATTGTCCAGTGAAGGCTATAGACCTCTTTGATTGTCCAATGAAGACTATGGACTTCTTTGATTGTCCAGTGAAGGCTATAGACACCTCTTTGATTTGTCCGATGAAGACTAAGGACTCTTGAAAAAAATATACATAAAAGCATAATTTTAAATTTTACATTTTAAATATTAGGTTACATACACGAACCCCCTAGAATCCATTCATGAACCCCCAAGAGGTCTGGACCACAGGTTAAGAAGCCCTGCCTTAAGATAAAGTAGTCCCATAGCAGATACTGCCGCAAGGGAGTGAAGTGTTAGAGACTCACCATACTATGTTCAGCTTTTATTATAAAATGCTGCCTTTTATCCTAGTCAGTTTTACTTCATTTCCCTTCTACCATTTTGTTTCCAGGTTTATGAAGCCAACATTGTAGGAGAGAACAACTATGGCTATGATGGCCGCGGCAAGGAGTATATTTACCTTTTTGTGGATGTGGCCACTGCAGGAGCCCTGGGTCTGTCTTCTGGCAAGCAAGTGGAGTTAGAAATTCAGTTCCAGATGGATCGCAAGTTTTTCTGCAGAATGCATTACGCTTTAGACTCCTTGCAAACCAATGATGTGATATTTCCTGATGTGGTCAAGTTTAAACCAGACATCAACCAGCTGACTTCATCCTTGAAAATTAGGTAATAGTCACAGAATTTTAAATAAACTTGATATATACCGTTTACACTTGAGTATAAGTAGAGAAATTTATTCCCATTTCGTACCTTTAAAAAAGTCACGCTGACTTATAATCGAGTAAAAAAATAAAATAAATAGATTCATGAAAATGGCCAGTGTTTCCCCTCTGCCATTCCCACTGCATATTGATATCCTTCAGATATAAACTTGCTGCATCATTAAATGTTTTTATCAAAATATCTTAAGTAATACATTTAAAAAATGGGTTTAAAAGAAGAACATTGGATTGTGTTCTTCGATACCACCCCTGTAAGTCCCCAACGTCTTTAGGGTTAGGATTAAGGTTATGGAGTAGGGTTGGGTTTAGGATTCCTAATGAATTAATATGTCGAAAACGAAACTAGCAAGGAGAGGGAACATTTTGTAGTTTATAGCTCTTGAAGAGCAACTAAATGAATGGGTTTTAACTCAGCGGCAAAATTGTTGCATCAGTACTTGAGGATCAGTACAAATTTGCACCTTTCAATTGAAAAGTATCGCAACAAGCCAGAAATATCTAAATTTCTTGCATCAGGTGCTATTTTATTAACCGCTTTTCGCTGTCTCTTTGCCAGTGCACAAAAATTGCACAGAAGTTACCAGCAGTCTTGGGGAAACAAATTCCAGCTTTTCATTATTGAAGCACAATCCTTTTTGTACTTTGACTTATAATCGAGTCATCCATCATTTTGGACGCTCTTTAGGTACAAAAGTCTAGGGATTGACTTATAGTCGGATCGACTTATACTCGAATATATTCGGAGTATGTATATATATATATAGATATATATATACACACACACACATGCAGAGATGACCATCTAGGCGATCCTTAGGAGCCGCAGTACTGGAGGAAGTTTAAGAAAGTCGCCCATAGTATTTAAAAAAAAGAGTTATGTATGGTTATATGTCAAACTAACCTCTACACCTCACGGTAGAAGGGGAACGACTAAGTAAGTAAGTAGTATATGTCAAACTTTAAAAACAAAATGTTCTTCTAACAATGAATGTCAAGGTATCTCCCCTTCCTAGTAATGTTTTTGTAGCTTTTGTGTGGTAAAAATATAAAATAATATTTTTTGAATATCATTCAGCAACATTTTAAAATAATCTCGGGTTATGTAATGAGTTAGGAGCCGCGGTAGCATAGTGGTTAGTGCAATGGCTTCATAGCGCAGTGGTCTATGGTTCGATCCCCAGATGAGGTGGGATTTATTTTAGGCCACAAACGGCTCCTGGGTCGACCCAGCCCCAAATGGGTACCAGAGCAACTCTGGGAAGGTTAAGGCGGCCGGCGTGATGCCGACCACATCACCCCTAGTGTGCCGACGGTCAAAATAATATGGGCCTAACACCATATTCCCAATATGCCTCAGTGGGTGTGTAACGGGTTCCTTTACCTTTTTTTTTATGTAATGAGTTCTACACCATAGGCTAGTGCGAGCAGCATCATGGCCACCCTGCATATTATAATATCGCCAGTATTTTTACTGTTTGCTGTTCGTAACAAACATTATTTACATAAAATAAGTGCATAACTTTCCAGCAGTTATAACAAGATGTTGGACAAGTACATGTGCTAACACAAAACCTGTTTTCTCTGTACACTGTAGTCATGATGACATCCATTGAGAATATATACTCAGGGATATCAGTTGGTAAACATCTGTAACTTGCTGTATGCTAGTGACATAGTTTAACAGGGAAGGAAGAAAAAAATAAAGTTACAGGTAGTAATTACTATGATAGTTGGAGAAAGTAATATTAAAGACCTTGGTTTAAATAGGAGGAAGACAGAAGTAATGGTTGTCTCTATGAAACAGAATTCGCTGTAATGTGGCATCAATGTAAATGGGATACTGGAAGCTAGTCCATAACTTTAACACATTAACTACTGAATTGTTACGCTGTGACGTAATTATCGTTTTCACTTTCAAGGTGTATGTACAAATTTTTCTTAATTTTTTTAATTGATTTTGGTGAATGAAATGTCATTTTGAAGGTAAATGCATGTACTGTTACAAAAAGCTAAAAGTACAGTATATTTGTAAGTTGTGGTAGATTTTGGACATAATATAATATGATCTGCAGATGAAAAAGCATTACAATTTGTCTAAGCTTCCCAACTTACCATCAAATTCTAATTTTTTAAGGCATGTAATGCCATTCACTTGGGGATTATCAGGTTGTATATTCAATAATAAGAAACAAAGTTGAAGAACACACAATTTGACTAATATTTACACTATCAGCAACTTTGGTAATGACATCTATTCCACTTGGAAAAGAAAAAACAAATCACATAAATTTTGAAAAAAATAACATATTTGAAAAAACACAATATATAGCTTATTTACAGTATGTCATGTTGTTTGTGTGTTTCACTTGAAGTATACAGCACAGCCTAAAACGGTTCTTTCATTGAATATGGGACCTTTCGGGACAACCAATGTAATAATAATGTATTGTGACTAGCAGTATCTTCACTGTCATTACTGCTCGTTTCATCACTAATATTGTTATTGCTGCTATCAAAATTAATATTTGAAACACTGTCCACGATGTTTTCCCTGTCTTCGTCATAGCTAGACCTATCAAACAACTTTTGGAGCACGTTTTAGTTAGGCGAGGCATATGAGTGGTTTTATTTTAGCCTTATCGCTGGTTGCTATGGTAAATAATTTCACACAGTTTCTTTAGAAAGAAGAAAAATATGACAAAATATTAATGTTACAAACTCGGCAATGATCCACGTTTTAAAAATAATTTCCTGAGGTAAATTAAAATCTTGGGCTAGATCAGAAAGTGTTTCAGTACATTCTATATTCAGTTTTTTACTATGAATAAGGCCTTGCGCTGTCAGTGGCCGATGGCCACAGTGGAGAAACCCCCAAGTCGCTGACACACAGTAGTTAGTGTGTTAAGTACCTGGCCACACTGATAACATCAGGTGGAAACATTTCCTCTTGGGGGAATAAAGAATAGAATAAGTCAAGCAAAAACAGGTTTCCAGAAAATTAAAAGTATCCTTTGCAGCAAGTCATTGATGAAAATGTGAGAATTTGTTGGCATGTTATGAGAAGTGGATAGCTAAAATATATTGTGAAAGCAGACACAATGCGTGGAAAGAGATGTAAAGAGAACAACCACAAAAGAAAATATTGAACAGTTTTAACACTGTGCCATTTTAAAAAATGTCAACAACAAAATTGACATAAGGCACTAGAGATAGAAAGAATACAAAAGGCAAGATAAGCTTTTATTTCAGTGTGAAATATATGGAAATAAAAATAAATCAAGTCCAACTAAAAAATCAAAATCTTCAACTCAGTCCTACTGTCAAGTCAGTCCTACTGTATGACTCTGAAACATGAACAACAAAAACAACAGCCAAAAAAGCTAGACTTTCATAAATGGGTGCTTGCGTAGAATAGAAAGAACGAAGTGGTATGACAAGATCACTAAAAATGGAATTCATGACAAGAACCAGACAAATGCCAGTGGAACAAGAGATAAGAAGAAGACATTCATGTTGGACTGGATACACATTGAGGAAACTGTTGATGGCATTACAAGGCAGAACCCGTCCTGGAATCTCCAGGAAATGAGTGGTAGACCAAAACATACGTGGTGAAGAGAACTGGTAGCAGTCATTAAAGGGTTAAAGAAGATGGGGAAAGACCTTGAATGAATGTCATGTGACAAAGTTTGGCATAAATTTAAGTCCTGTTTACCTTAGGTAGCTGAAAGGAAATGATGAGGTCAGAGAAAGAAAGTTGTGGGGAGATATGATCGCCTTATGCCAGTTGCCATGGTAATTGAAGAAGACAAAGAAATACAAACATGGAGGTATTAAGTAATATGTGACTCTTTTTTTTCACTACTGGTAGTACCTCTACATTATCTTAATCTCTCCTGTCTTGTTTACATTAAGGTCGAATGTCTTGAATGATGACCAGATGACTGCAGTCAGACACATTGTGACTGAGAGAGATGGCTATATACCCCCTTTCATCATGTATGGTCCCTTTGGTACGGGTAAGACAGAAACTTTGGCACAGGCTACTATGGCATTGTTGAAAGAGCGGGCAAATGCTCGGATCCTGATTTGTACTCAGTCCAACAGGTAATCACTTTATGGTAACTTTGCTGTATCCATTTTTAGTGCTATCTTTACTTTATTTGTACACTTAATAGTAGGTCTTACTACTTTCATTATGCCGTCCTGTCCTTCGTAACTTTGCTCTAATTTTTTCCACTCTTTCCTGCCTTTTCCGATGTTTGTTTCACCCATGCTGTTCTCTGTGACTTTCGACTCTTAAACTGTTTCTTATACTTTTCCATGACACTTTTTGGTTATCTTGTATTTCTTCCACCCTTCCTTGACTGTTAGGTCCTTTATTTGTTCTATCCTTTCAGGTCTTCCTCAGTTTCTTCTACCCTTCCTTGACTATTAGGTCCTTTATTTGTTCTATCCTTTCAGGTCTTCCTCAGTTTCTTCTACCCTTCCTTGACTATTAGGTCCTTTATTTGTTCTATCCTTTCAGGTCTTCCTCAGTTTCTTCTAACCTTCCTTGACTATTAGGTCCTTGTTGAGGTTCATTTCATGGTGTGAAACAGATCTTGGTAAAGATGATTTTATCAGGATTTTTCCACACCATGCCGAAACCCAACTAGTTGTGTAAAAGATTTGAATATACGTAGACGGTATGATGAGAGAGTATGTATCGAGGGATGACGTAGGCGGAGTTTTAAGGAATCTGCGTTGCGCTGTCTCGTACGGAAGTGTGGCAAAGCTACTATATTATTAGATGTGTTTATGAAAAGAGTCAGGACTATGTCTATAGATATATCAAGTATATTTGCGTGCTGGATGTACTGTTCCATATTATAAAGGTTATTAAACCTCACATACATGAAAACTATTAACATTTGTATAAGTGAACTAATGAATTAGCAAACAAAAAAGGATGTGTGCTGTAGAGCACTGAACTGTGTGGCTACTATTGCCTGAAAACTATATGTGTATTAATAAAGGAGTTGTATGGAGTAGTCTACGGCTTAAATATGAAGGAAGCATGCCTATGAAATATTTACATACTCAGGAGAGTCTATCAAGAAAATGAAGTAAAGTTATGACTACAATATATTAGGCACAGGAATTAGTATGTCACGTTGAGAATAGATGAATAATGCATGTTCATGAAAGGATTGGTGTTAATGACTTTTTGGAGTGAAAATATAAATGTTCATGTACGTTGTCAATAAAATATGAAAAGTCGTCAAAAGAAAGGACTGTTGTAAAGTATATTCAAGTTGAAACAGTCTACGTTCAGTTTTATTAAAATTAATTGTAGAAATCCTAGACAACGAAAGAAACTGAACACGTACTCTATGTTGTGAGGAAACATAAGAAAAACACCCCTAACAATCCTCTATTTGTTCTATCCTGTCATGACTTTCAGGTCTTCCTCAGTTTCTTCTACCCTGCCTTGACTGTTAGGTCCTCTGTTTGTTCTATCCTGTCATGACTTTCAGGTCTTCCTCAGTTTCTTCTACCCTGCCTTGACTGTTAGGTCCTCTGTTTGTTCTATCCTGTCATGACTTTCAGGTCTTCCTCAGTTTCTTCTACCCTGCCTTGACTGTTAGGTTCTCTGTTTGTTCTATCCTGTCATGACTTTCAGGTCTTCCTCAGTTTCTTCTACCCTGCCTTGACTATTAGGTCCTCTGTTTGTTCTATCCTGTCATGACTTTCAGGTCTTCCTCAGTTTCTTCTACCCTGCCTTGACTATTCATCATCTTGATTTCCTTATTTGCTCCTTATGCAGCCACTACTGCAGCTGGTTCCCTTGCTGGAGACCTGCACCAGAGTATTCATTTGCTGATGTAGTAATGGTTTCTGTAGCAGTTTGTTTAACATGATGATGAGATTGCCAGCCCCATGGAAAACCTCATCTTAGTTTCCTCTTTAGTTAGACATGCTTGAAGGAGCTGTACTCTTATTCATTCTTTGCTTCTTCAGTGGCCCCCAGGAACTTCCATGACTATTGGGTCCTCAATTTCTTCTACCTTTCCATAACTATTGGGTCCTCAATTTCTTCTACCTTTTCATGACTGTCGGGTCATCCTCTAAATCTTCTATCACGGTGGCTCTTGAATGACTGCCTTTTGTTACTAATCGACGACATCCTCAGTATTTGTGCTATCTATTTCTACATTTCCTGTTCCACTGGAATTTATTAGGATATTATGTTGATAATTGGTTTAGTAGTTGTATCCCCTCTAGTCATGACTGACTATGGGAATACGCCTTTGAAGTGATATCCCTCAGATCCGTTTTTTTTTGTTGGTGTTTCTTTTGCGTGTTCTTTCTCTTCTGCTTGTTATGAGAGCTTCTTTTCTCCCATTCTGAGGTGGCGTCATATGGAGCATCGCCACTTGGTGTGATCGACAGCTTCATCCTCCCAAGTTGCTGGATGAAAATATTTTTTTGCCGGTTCATTGACACCGGCAATTTTTTTTTAAAACTAACATATAGCAGAAATTGCAGTCTCCTTAATCTGCAGCCCTGTGCATGCCAGTGCCAAGGTGCTACAGAGGATAGCTGCACTTTTGTCAGTAGAGAAAAATCACAATGAAACATATAATATATTTGAAATTGTGGAAATCCTTCATGTGTCATGTCTACTGTTATTATGGTTTAAATTTACATGTCTACTGAAAACATGCAGTGTGGTCCTTAAATATGTCCAGTTGCATAATGTTCTTCAAGTTGTTTTTGTCACTTTAAAAAAATCCTTTCATTGTCCACCTTTGTAGTGCTGCTGACCTGTACATTACAAAGCATTTGGACATTTTCTTCAAGAAAAATGGAGGCAAACTGAAAATGCTGAGACTGAATGCAGAGGAAAGAAGGGTAGACAGTGTTCCGCCTGAGGTATTAGCTTACTGTTATGCACAAGATGGCAAAAAATTTGAGTATCCAGGAAAGGAGTACGTCCAGTCACACAATCTTGTTCTGACTACTGTGGAAAATTCTATGCAGTTGACAAAGCTTGGCCTTCACAATTTCTTCACACATATCTTTGTAGATGAAGCAGGGCAGGTGAGTCTTTTCTGCAGATACCTACTTGAATCCCGTAATACTTTTTTAATTGTTGTAAGACTTGGTACAATAGAGGCAATGACTAATCAAAAACCACTGAAGAAGGAAAATACACAAAAGGCTAATGTCAGGACGCGCTTGAAATTTTTCAGTTTTGTTCTGTTGATATAACAATGTATAATTGTTAGTGTTCTCCAAATAAAAAAAAATTTCATGTTTTCTGATCTTTTAACTAATGTTAGCAAGTAGCTTGTTTGACTTACTTTGATTTTGTTTCATCCCTGTTTTTTGTAATTCCATCGTTCGTATCAATTTCCAGATTTACTTATAATTGTTTGTCTCTTGTGAAGAAAGTCAGAATAGTAAAGTTCATTTTTCATTGTGATTATGTGTGTTAAAAGTTGATGTGGTACCCACTGAAAAGAAGCCTTTCTAGGCAAAAATATACATCTATTGCTTAAGGGAAGACAATTGTGTAACATGCTTTTTCATTCAACTTGCAGACCCTGGAGTGTGAAATCCTTATGCCTCTGACACTAGCCACCTCCAAAACATGTGTGGTTCTCACAGGAGACCACCACCAGATTGGTCCCACAGTTTATTCACAGGAGGCCAGGCGTCAAAAGTTTGATATGTCCATTCTGGTCAGGCTGTACAACTATTATGATCATATTGCCAACTGCGGCATGACTCAGATGACAGAAAGATCTCAGGTAAGTTGTCCTCATCTATGGAGCAGTATGTCATAACTGAAGAGTGCTGAATTTATTAAAAGTGGAAATACTGTTTTAATTACTTTTGTTACTCATGCCTTTACTCAAGGCATTTACTTTTACTTGGAGTGGTTGCTTCTTAACTGAGACCATTTACCAAACTATATCATTACTCTGCTTCACTGTGCTGGGCTCTAAAGTTATATAGAAAGCTCCATCTGTTTAATTGCTCCTTAAATAGCGCAGTCGATACAGTGATGACAGAAATAACACACCTCTAGTTTGAGGAAATCCAGGATACAGAATCCCACAGAAGGATAGACTAAAGTGAGTTGAAAAATAAAGTGAAAATTTTACTGATGATTCATTGAGTTGTAATTGTTCAGCTCTATAAAGAAAACAAATATCAGTTAACTTTTTTCCAGCTATATATTCACTGTTTTGTTAGCATAAAATGACAATAACTGGGTGAGAGGTCACAGCAACTGTGCTTGAAAATCCACAAAGAAAAGACAAGTTATAAGAACAAAAAATACCAATGAAAACTGAAATTTAACTTGGAGAAACACCTTACTGGGTGATGGACTCGTCTGCATACCTTGCCAGCTGCAAGGACAAACATTCTAGGAATCTATGTTGGTATCAGATGAAGAATATATAAGACAAGAGATATTAGCATTGCTTGATAAAATGTATGAAAATCAAAGGTAAACAATGATGTACACAAATATGCAGATTTGAACTGAAGTGTTGGTTCATTCCTATTATATGACTCTGACCCTTGGAGGAAAACAAAGCAGCAATCAAGCCATATTTAAATGTTAAAAAATGAGGGCTAGTGTAGATTAGACTGGTTTAACATGATCACAGATTTTAATGGAGCAAAACCTCTGTACATACAAATGTTCCAGAATTTATTAAACGATTCAGGAGCTGGAAACGCTTTACTTATTATGTACACATTGAGAAAAGGCATTTTCTAACATTACATAGCAGTCATTATTCTGGAACAATAAATAGAAGAAAGCCCCCAAAAATCTTAAGAATAGAACTGGAGGGAGAAATGGTGGCAGCAAAGGTATGGAACTGATGCAGACAGTCAAGGACAAGATGGCTTCCAGAGATTGAAGGAAGGCCTAAGCTCCATATGGATCTGAAAGGAAATGAAGAATATACACTTGTTGGTTATTGTAAACGTAGAAAACATTGTTTAATTTGACCTGCATCATGACATGACATTTCTTGATTTGGTTGCCAGCAATCTCCACTGAACATCTTCTTGGGTATCAACTACCGCACCAAACCAGAGATTCTTCGCTTCATCTCCAGTGTTTTTTATGGAGGGCCAGACAACCTCAAAGCATTTGGCCAGATCCCAGCTGTGATGGGCATAACACCTCTCATGTTTTATGCTGTGCAGGTAATCATAAAATTAAATGCTTGAGTTGTGGATGTCAATGCTTAATTCTGACATTTTTATCTCTGGTTATTTAATTTATAAGTTAGATATGATAAGTGAAATTTGAAACTCAATTTTTTTATCAATTAGTATTATATTTAGAGTTTATATATTAGTAAGAACATTTACTTGTTTATAATCATTCCTTTTGTTTTCTGATGGAGCACAAAGCCTCAGCAATTTTCTTAGTGTTCTTTATTCTTCACTCTTGTCTTCTCTGTCACGAAGTGGTTTTAAGTTTATAGAGTGTGCCTGAATGAAAGCAAGACCCTAGTATGAGAAAGTCTGAGAAGATAGAATTTAGATGGAAAATGACATGCCTGTGGACAGGTGAGACTATTGGCTCAAGAGATAGACCCAGGATTTGACCCTCCCCTTGCCGCTTCGTGACTTCAGAATGGCTATAGTCTCCCCGCCTCTGACTGCCTTGAAATACAAGGAGATAAGGTGTATAAATACGACCACAGACACCACTATACAGATGACGTAAAGTAAGTATAGTAAAGAGTAGAATCTGATCCAGTAAATATATGTATATATATTTATTTACAACAATAAAGCATTAAAATGTCATCATCAAGCAATCACATAAATAGCGTGCGCTGTTGCACGGCCTGGGAAAAAACCGAAGTACACATTCAATTAGATAGAGAGACAACAAAAAAAAAACCCCACTCGCATTCACTCTTCCTGTCACCCTGCTGAGGAACAATAAAATGGTTAGTGATTAAAACAACTCTAATATTGTGGGGGCTGTCAACTCTAGCCGCCACTCTCTAACACTAATAAATTTCTACTGTCTCAGTCCTGGTGATTTTTCCTCAACGAATGGCTACACAGCTTTCTACTTGTTAGGCGATATGCGCCGCTATCTAACACCACTGGAAAGGCTAAAATAATAGACTTGGAGTAACACAATGGCTCAGTATCTATCCTTTGAGTGGATACTGAACAGACCCTACTGGTCCTGTCTATTTCTCCCTCCTTTCCTCTCTCTCTATCCAGGGTTCGTAGCGACCTGGAAAAACCTTGAAAAACCTGGAAAACGAAAAAAAAAATTCCAGGCCTTGAAAAGCCTGGAAAAATAGCTAAAAGCCTTGAATTTTCCGCATCGGACCTTGAAAAATAATACGAAATCGAAAGTTCGTTACTTTGTGCCCATTTTTTGGTTATCGATGGTATTTTTCGCAACAACAGATGCGGCGAGTCTAAAAATAAATCGGCGTTTACGCCATTAACGTAAAGCGCCGAAAACGAAACCGCCGAAAACTTCTGGAAATGGAAGTGCGCCAAGGGAAGTAAAAATTGTAAAGTTACCGTACAATTTTTACTTCCCTTTGCGCAAATTTACCGTACAATTTTTACTTCCCTTTGTGCATTAAATCCATTTCCAGAAGTTTTCGGCGCTTTGCGTTAACGACGTAAAAGCAGATTTATTTTTAGCACTCGTCGTAAGTAATAAATTCATTTATAAAACCTATTTAAATAAGTCCAGTTTATAGATAGACCTACTGTACTTGCGTCTGTATTTACAATGCAGGCCTTTTTACAGTTTAATTTTTAACCATGGCCAAAATTAGCCTATAAGCAAGCGTTTGAACGAAATTTCTTGGTTTACCTCTGCTTACGGGAATATATGACACAGTTTAAGATGGTCAGGAATAGAAATTGATGGCAATTCCATATCCTATAGCTTACCCTGTTATCAGACCCATGTCCCACTGTTCATTTCACCACAGTTTTTGGAAATAAATATATTTTGAATGCTTTTTTATTATATTTATGATGAAAAGACTTATCCCGTTCTACCTCTGAAGGGTTATAGGCTAATTAGGATAGGCCTAGGCCTACATGTTTTCAATTTCAGATAACATGAATAACCGCCGATACACGAAAGTGGCATCACATCTGTCAAATCACTGTAATTAGGATAAATGAAAATCAGCAATTTTGTGGATAGGCCTATGGTATTTAAAATTTAAAAAAAAAAATTAAATTAAATTAAAAAAAAAAAAATCTAAACAAACAAACGAAACAAAACCCAACAAAAATAGTAAAGATATGGGGGGGGGGGGGGGGGGGGGGGGGGGTTGGGGGTGTAAAGGTCTCCAGTTAGATATTTAATAGATTTTCACTTATCATAAGTATTACCCTCCCAATTACTATATATATATATTACCTTTTGTTCTAGTTAAATATTGTTTGACTGTATTATGTATGTGTTTCGAATTTTGAATTGGTAAATATACATAGCTTAGGCCTACTCATAAGTTATTTGTGTTCCTTTTTTTTTTTTTTTAAACTAACACTACTAGGAGACCTACAGATGTGACATCATTTGTGACCAAGGAAAAAACTCTTGAGAGCTGAGATTATTTGGACTCTTTTTTTTTTTTCAGTGAAAAGTCACCATAGTTTTAATTCAAATTTCATATGCAACAAGGGACATATTCTCTTCTGTGGTAGTTTTGATTCAGCCTTCAGCTTTATTTCAAGACCTGAAATTCAGATTGGTGCATTTGGAACAGTAGCGGAAAATAGGAAGCATTTTCCTGTAGCACTGAAGAAAAAACAACTCAAATTGAAAAAGACAAATCATCCTGTGTTTTGTGCGACAGAAGATAAGGCATGCCGACAGTTACCTGGCATGATACGAAAAGATTTAACCTTATATCCACTGTTCACTCCAATGATAATATAAACAAGACAGTTAGAAAGACAAATTCTTTAGGGCAGAACAATTCAGAAGCCAGTGCTTGCAGAAAAATACAGCAAAAGTATGGGAGGTGTCGACCACTTCAGCCAACTAGGTGCAAGCTACCCCTACCCACACAGATCCTATTTTTATATTATTTCTTAGTTGAAACTGCCCTGGTCAATGGGCACATAACCTACAACACTGCCACCTCTACAAAAAAAGATCAAAGCGAAGATCAGGATGTCAGTATGACTCTTATTGAACCTGCTATTCTTCGACGCAGTGTGACACCTTCAAACCACAGGTCACAACAACACGACTTACTGAGCACCACTTCATTGATAAATATGAAAGGGCAAGGTACAAACCAGACTGTAAAGTGTGTAAGGCTGCAGGGAACAGAAGCCAGACTTGCATGTACTGCCCAGATTGCAATGTACCTCTATGCCTGATACCCAGCTTCAAGTTATACCACACAGTCAAGGATTAACAACGATCCACACAAAGACTCTTGCAGAGACCTACAGCTACAACTTCAACCCCAGTTAATGAAAAAAGCAGCTCAGACTACAACTAGAGGTACGTAACTACTCAAACATTTACAAACACACATTGTCATGCCACAGACGCAGAATACATTCAAAAAAGACAAACACGAAAAATACAGTTTTTTTTTTTTGCATTTTATTCACAGTTTTATTAGCCTTTTATGTTGTTATACGTGGTTAATCGTTAAATCAATATGTCAATCAAGCTTATTTTATTCATTGCCATCCATGTCACTAATATTTTATTCCACTGACGTTGAACAAATTCGCTAAAAACTGCGAAAAGATGTCTGTTTTTCATTCTTTTATGAATTTTCAAAAAAAAAAAAAAAAAAGTTCTTTTTAAAGAAATCTGCAAACACCCTTGGTAATGGGAGATGGTAATGCTCCAGATTGCTGGTCAGCAAAGTGATAATTATATCTGAGAAAATTAGATGAGAAAAATATTAGTTTCCCATCCTTGAAAATCACGTGCTGGACCTGGAAAAACCTGGAAAAAGCCTGGAATTTGCTTGAAGAAATTTGCTATGAACCCTGTCTATCTCTCTCGCTCTTGGCCTCAGTGTCTCTCCAACACTCGCCGACGGATGATGCTGCGTCTCCGTTACGCTCTCCTCTCGTTACTTTCAGGACCTAGGTATGGTAACCCTGTCACCTGTTCCTGAATTCTGCGATGATGATGATGAAGTTCTGGCGTCAAGCATGAGGTACTTGATGAACTGTCGACAAAACTTCTCTGCTGCTGAATAGCTTCCCTCTTTTAACCCGCTCCGGAGTTATAGGAAAACACAGCCTTGATTTCCGGCTGTACGCAATTGAAACCAGTCTCACGGCCACCTGCCGTTGCTAGAGACTATAATAGCGATGCTCTCGGCTGTATGATAAATAAACCACAGTCCAGCTGAAGCATAGGGACTTCACTGCCAGAGACCATAGGTCTGACCCTTAAGATAGGTCCTGTTGCCGTGGGTAATGTTGCACATGGGCAAATTTACGCTCTCCCACTATTCTTGCCGCGACTCGCTGAAATTAAAAGAAGATGCGTCTATTGTATAACAATTCCAACCTAACGCATCTCTAACCTAACTCCCCTTCACTCGTCATTTACAACAATACATAAAATAATATTGCCCACGTGGCTCACTCGTCATGTACAACAATACAAAAATTATTATTACCCACGTGGCACTTAAATCTCTCTCCTCCCTCTCCCCTTCTGAAAACGATACATAAAATATTTCTATTCCACGTGGCACTTAAATCTCCCTCCTCCTCTCTCTCTCTCAACTAAAATCCGCCAGCCAAATAAACAAAACCTGTCTGACGGGCCACTTGGTCGTCACACATGGCTACCCACGTGTCAACATTTCCAACTCGGGAACTTCTTTTGTCCGAAATTCCGGGGTCTCCTTTTTAACATTTACACATGAGGTTTCCCGGCTTAAGCCCCAATTTAAATGAAATATCGCTATAGGAATAGTTTACTCCTCTAAGCAGTATAATTCACTTACAACATAAATCTGAACCCTCCGACACTATTTCTCACATTTTAAGGCTCAGAAAAATTAGCGAACACACCAGGGATTTCCCCATAAAATTACATTAGTAAATACACAGAAATAAATGGTGGTTTTACATAACATTCTACAAATATGGGCACACGTGTTTCTCACAACTTCCCACACTCCTATCTACTGCCAAAATCATAGAAAGAATAAGCACACTGTTGCATTTACGTCGTTCTACAAAGATAATAATGGATGGCACTATCGTTTAGAACTTTAAAACTGAAAAGTTAATGGCCCCCTCGAAAAATTAACTACGGGCGAATTTCTCAAAGAACCCTCTAATGAATAAAACGATTAATAAGATTCTACATACCAATTATCGCTGGTTTTACCCACAGTGGAGAACGATAAATTACGTAGTCATCCGGCCAGGCAATTATTTCTTCAAGTAGAGAACGATCTCCGGTCTTACTGGCTATTTATACACACCGGGGCCACCCCCGCGTGTTCTCTCCTGAGCATACCCGAGCTTTCCCTCGACCAATGGAAGCGCTCAGAAAAATAAACATAACTATGAGCTACGCCAATCAGATTTGAAAACACCGCGACCGCGTGTCCAAAATGACATCACGTCCACGTGCGTTTCTGACGCGTCATACCGGCGTGCCCGAAAATAGCGATTTCCGTAAACAACGGAAAATCGCGTGATCAGAAGAAAATAAAACTGGTCGAGTGTAAAATAAATCTACCGTCATAAAACGACCCCATTTAATTTATCTCCTCAAAATACCAAACACGATATATATTAAAATGAGAAGAAATAAAATGGTGAAAATTCAAAATAGAACCACATAATCGGGCCGGAAATACAAAATAGACGACAGAAATACAAAATAGACGACAGAATCAGGCCGGTTGAAAGACGGAATTACAGTGTGGCATCACATTCTCTTTGTTCCATGATGTGTTTGCTTTTGCATTGTACTCTCCTTTTAATCTTCATGCATTCCTTGGTCCCGCCATTCTTTTTTCCTAGTGGATTTCACCATGGATCCTGCCTTTGTAAGTCTTTCTGAAAATATGGCTTATCCATTTCCACTTCCTTTTGGCTGTATTTACTTCAATTGATTGTTCATCTGTTCAGTAATTGAAGCTTACAGTTGTATTCCATTTGATGGTAAGGATATACCTAGGGCACATGTTGAGAAATTGTTGCAAAAGATGAAAGCCTTGTTATATTGTGTCTGTTTGCCAGTTTGATTGTTATTTTTTTTTTTTTTTTAAACCTTCAGCTGCTATCAAATTCCAGTGAGTCTTGAAGAAAATATTGTCACATTAATTCCTTGCTGATTTATTCTGTTTTCAGTTTGATGTTGTTTATAATGCTTTATTATAAAATGTAGAAGCTTATGGCCAATAGCTCACGGCACTAATTGATTAACACATTATTCCTGATAGACATAACACCTCTCATGTTTGATGTTGTGCACGCAGTTGGTTATAATCTACCAATACTTCTGTTATCAGGCTAGAAATAAAGACTGAAATGCCTGTCTCTTCACACTGAATAAATAATGAATTTTATTATGGATTGTTTATCATTAGGGTACTGAGACTCAGTATGAGGACAGCACATCATATCTGAACCATGCGGAGGCTCAGGAAGTTTTAGAACGAGTGAAAGAACTTGTGGACATGTGGCCAAAGGAGTGGGGGGAGTTCAGTGCCAAAAAGTTGGCTGTCATTGCCTCTTACTCAGATCAGGTCAGTCAAATGCTGTTGAAGAACAAAAGTAGTGAAGATAAAACGGGAAAAAATAACTTATTGATGCTTGCACTATGCTTCATTTGTGCATTGGTATCACGTCTTCCCTATTAGTGTTAGCTCTCTGTGGTATTTGAAACATTCCTCATAAAACCACTATATAAAACTATTTGGAAGATCCTTAGAAACCTAATATTATAGTACATAAACAATTTTGTTGGGTCATCACTTCACAGATCAAGCACATCAGAAAGATGTTCAGACAAGACAGGCAACGGCCTTATCTGAGAGATGTAGATATTGGGCCAATCCACAGCTTTCAAGGTTTGTATTTATCCACTAATTATTCTGTTTTTTTTCAGACTTAAACATTCATGGTTTTTCAAATAACAAATGCAGGCTTGTTTCATCATTCCTTCTTAAATGAAGTCATCTACAGCATTCATTTGTGTTAAAAATGACGCTTCTTATGCTCTGGTCAAATGAAAGTATCTTCCATATGTATAATTAAGCAAAATGGAGAGATGTACTCCATTTCACCTCGGCCATGTTGTAGTGCTAACTGATCATTTCTGTCACAGCTGAGTTCCTTGTGGGAATCACAGTCATTTTGACACTTAACAAAAAGTGTCAGTGTCTCTTCTGTAGGATGATACGTGTGTAAGTCATCAAAAATTATCTTAACACTTTGTCAAGTATGTTTTTATATGGCGACGGGAGCCAGGCTGGTGTAATGGTTACCACACTGCGCTGGCGATCGGGTGATCCAGGTTGAAGCCCTGGCGAGGACATTTGAAGCAGTGTCGTCGACCGGTTGGGGGACTGGAATAATTCGAGCCCTGGCAAAGACATTTGAAGAATTGTTGTCGACCAGGGACTGGAATAACCTGAACTGCTCCTGAGCCGACCCAGCTCTAATGGGTACCTCCGAGATCGGTGAGTATCTGCCTGAATGGCGAGAGGACACCTGTCATTGTACAGGGAAAAAAGGGATACTCACGTAAAATCAGTCTCAGGTTAGACATATTAACCGGAGATTTCGCCTCAAGTAATAGCGGGCGTAGGTTAAAAAAAAAAATGGTGACCTTTTCTGATACATCAGTGAAGGACTAAAATTTAAACTGGATTTTTCTACAAGTTTGGTGTTACATACATGATGTAGTCACAGAAATAAATATATATAGAAATGAGAGAGAAACATTTTCCTTAATCTTTTTCCTTAATCTAACCCCATTACCCAGACATTTTATGCATGAATTAACATAAACACATATACCTCTTCATCTTTGACTTTTTTCAGTAAAACTTGGCAGACACACTCTAAGTTCCTTTAGAACAGTGCTTCTTAACCAGGTGCGTGACCCACCTTCCAGGGGTCCAAAGCATCATAAAGACTCAGAATATATTATACTTAGAAATCAACTAATTTGTACAAAATAGAGCATTGACAACAATTAGATACCAAAGCTTAGTCACATTTTGTAAACAACATTTTCTCACAACGTACTTTTCTTTTTCTTGCGTGCTAGCAGATAATGGGGTGCGAGGTTTCTTAATGTACTTTAAAATGGGTGTGAGGCTTCTTAAGATGCTTTAAAATGGGTGCAAGGCTTCTTAAGATGCTGTAAACAGGGGCCTCTAAAAATTTAGGAAGCACTGCCGTAGATGGAAGGCATTCAGCCTTCTTTCTTGATAGCAAAGATGGGCCATGTCTCGCCACCGTATAAAAGCGTGCTGGTGATACAGGCATTATATACTTGCAGCTTTGGTCTTCTTTGTGAGTTTGGAGTTTCCCCAAATACATGTTTTAAGGCAGGCAAAGATGGCTGCAGCTTTGCCGATGCGGCTGTCAGTTTCTGTGTCCAGACAGTTTGTCGTTGATGGTAGACCCCATGTATGTGAAGTAGTGCACCACTGCCAATTCATAGTTATCAATAGTGATAACTGGTGCAACATCCCCATCCTGACCCAGCACATTTGTTTTCTTTAGACTTAATGTGAGGCCAAAGTCCTTGTATGCTTGGGAGAAGCAGTTTATCAAGCTCTGGAGCGCCTATTGACTTTGAGTGGCGACCGCAGTGTAATTGACGAACAACAAGTCTCGTATAGTGACCCTTGTGATTTTCATTTTTGCCTTCGTCTTTGCGAGGTTAAACAGTCGGCCATCTGACCTAGTGTGTATGCATATTCCTTCAGTTGCATTTTCAAAAGCATGTTTCAGGAGCAAGGCAAAGAAGATCCCAAAGAGGGTCGGAGCCAGGATGCAGCCTTGTGTAAGAGTAAAACTGCTTATCCTCATAATAATTATCAACCCAAGTGGACAGAAATTAAAATAACGTGTATTTGATTTTTTTGTTTCCAGTATTTATGTTAAAAAAGTAAGAACACTGTTCCATTGATAATATATTTTGTCTCTTCAGGTAAAGAGGTGAGAGCCCTCTTTATTACTACTGTTCGTACTTCACATTTGCTTGAAGAGCCTCACATAATTCGCTCACTTGATGCTGGGGAAGACATTGGAGACCTCGGCTTCTTCTCCAATCCTAAACTGTTGAACACTGCTCTAACCCGAACCCAATCATTTGTAGGTGTTGTGGGTGATCCCATTGCATTGTGTCTCATTGGAGAATGTATCCAGGTATGTGTCTCACTGAGATGAATATATTTAACCAAAGTTATGATAGGGAGTAAATATATAACTGAGAAATTCCCCATTTCATATTGTTTACTCAGAAGAGCCATTCATTATATATTGGAACAGTTTAATTTTCAATGAGTTGTTCAGTTTTATATTTTTCTTCATATTTTTATTTCTTTTAATATGCAACATAGTGCTCGAACATTAATGTAAGTTATATTCCATACAATCACACTGTATATTATAAAGAGTCAGTCGTCTTTACATGTACAGAATATAATGTTTGGTAATGCAGGTAACAAATTTACATCAGCTGTTATTGTGCATGGAAAGTCTGGCCTGATCTTCTGGCAAATTCAAAAGTCTTAGCATTTGATGGGCTGAAGCTCCACCCCCTTTTCTAGAATCTTAGGTTGCTATGTTGGTTGCCATTTTGAGAGCAGCCAAGTACAATCTTTTTGTTGTTCTTCGTTTGTCTACCAGTATTTTTAAAGTTGGAACTCTTCTAAAATAGTGTTTTAGCTGTGATTTGCTAAAAAAAAACTGATTTATAGAATTGGAGGTTGGAAGCCAGAACTGAAGTTCAAGAATAGAAATGGATGGTAATTAACCATGCTAAAAAATGTATTGAAGAAAAATATGTGTGCAATTAAAATGTATAGGCTTCTCCAGGGCAGCATTATATTTAAGAGGTGCAACCATGGCATCTTTCATAGCGTAATGGAAAAAACCGTGTGTAGTTCCGGGGGGGGGGGGGGGGGGGGGGGGTCTTATGATAAGATGAAAAAATAGACAAAGACAGAATAGGACAACTGCTCCCATAGATATGTCGTACAAGATGGCTAATATGAGGTTGTTCATTGAGCTGGTTACCTCATCATATACAACAAATTGCTACAGAAACCACTATTGCATAAACGTGTAAATGTTATGTGTAGCCTTCCTGCAAAGAGGGCAGTGGTGGCTCTATGCTCCGTAAGGAGTTAAAAAGGAAAGTGATGAAAACAGTTTGATAATTGATTTTATGGGATTTAAAATAATGACATTTCCAAATTGCTGGCATTGTATAGAACTTTTGGTGATGAAAGGTGATAATGAATTGAGTACAGATTAAAATATTTGCTAATCTCTCTCATAGGTTTGGAGGACATATCTTAAACATTGTTCCAACATGAAGAGTGTGCAACCTCATAACTACACTTACGATTTTGTGAGGAATCAAGTGGTTCATATCCAGGTGGGCCCATCTGGCCGAGTAGTGGACATGATTACAAAACGCAGTCAGGACAATTTCAAACAGTCCCTACAAGGCAAGTCCACCAAAGCTCGCGCGGCCAACAGAAGCCATCAACCAGATATGCCAGCAACAGGTGATAATGTGACTAATGTGCCTGCCATGCACACATCAGAGGGGGGAGATAATGCAGGTGGTGATATACCCTTTGGTTGGATGACACCCGGCAGTCTTGATCAGCCTTTACCCACTGTGAAGACTAGCATTGCTACTGAGAACAGACGTCGTCCGAAACAGTCTCGACAGTTCAATCATGATACACTTTCTCTCAGTTTAAACATCAGCTGTGAAGATATTATCTTTCAGCTAGCCAAAGAAAATCAGATGACAGGGGATGCTGGTGAAACCAGTCTTATTAAGTCAGAAGGCATTTCCATTTCAGAGGTGGATGGTTTTGCCATTCTTCTGTATAACTTGCAGAGCACCAGCAAACATGGACCGTACACCATAACATCAGAAGATGAGGATTTCATTGCATTTACTGTTCGTGATGGTGATGGAAAGATAGCCACAGAATATGAGAACTGGAGTATTGACACCCTAAATACAAAGCTTGAGGATGAACCAGAGCAGTATGTGAAGTGTACACTCCATGTGGAAGGAAGCAGGGCATACGCTTCAATCATTGGCCCTTTGTCCCCATCCTTGCAGGCTTTGGGAAACATTGGTCATGAAATAGAAATACCTGGCCAGCTGAACAGAGGGCATGCTTTCAATGGAGATGTGGTAGTTGTTCAACTGTTGAGTCACTCAGAGAATGGAAAATTGGAAGGACAGGTAAGGAAAAAACTACTATATTTGCAAGATATTTATTTAAGTGTTTTCTTGGTCCTTTTTTTAAATATTTTTTTAAGACTAATGTTATTAATCTAGCAGACATTGCTTGTTAGTTTATGAATACAGTCTCGTGTGATTAGTTTGCAGGTTTTCTTTTCCTGCAGAATAATGAGATATAAATAGAATTAATTGAAGCATCTTCAGTTTAACTTCGTGATGGCAGCAAATAAAGATGTTTTCATTGTGGTGAGACTGCCAAAAATATAAATGAAGCAGATTTTTTTTTTTTAAAACATAAAACAACTTAACTACATATTTTCAATCATGAATGAATGTACTTCAGAATTTCAAAGAAACAAAATTTCCTTTAAAAAAAAATTTCAGCAGCACTTTCAGTGAACACCCGATTCTGGCCATGTGCTAGACTGTTCAGATAAGGCTTCACACAGGGTCAAGGCAGTTCACCACTTTGCAGCAGCAAGGTATTTACCATGGCTGCACAGTTATTTATTTTTACGGAAATGCACATTGACATACTAGTAACATGAAGATTTGTTGCTACTTGGCAGAAATGAAAAACCAGAATTCTGCTGGCTCAGTTCACCATAATGTTGTAAATAGGATAATAGAAAAATTTATTGAAGGCAATTGGTTAGTAACACACATTTTGATCATAATAGGTAAAGGAAAACAGTAGGGATCATAACTTCTTATTTTGTCCATTTAACAAATGCCGTCATGTTATAAATATTTGTATCACTTAGTTTAACGTGTTAGCATAAAATTTGTTAGTTATAAAGATTGTTGAAAAGGTGTTGCCTTAAGTGACTGGTTTTGTTAGAAGGCAATGGTGTCTCTTGAACTGTATAACTTACTTAACATCCTCAGTCTTAAGGGCATGCACTTAGTGAAAACCAACTTTTGTTCTAATAACATTTTCAAACTTTTTATATACTCAAAGGACGCAGTGTATGTCCATAAACCAAATTCTACAGTTTATTTTGTTAAAAAATATGTGGTTACCATGGGAACCAAAAAAAGAAATCTGCCATATTGGATTTTTAAACAAATTTTTAAGAGACCATATCATATGATCCTGTTGTCCAAAGTTTATCAAATTGCACACACATGTAGTGACTGACAAAAAATTTTGTCAGAAGCTTATTTTGATAAGTTTAAAATTATATTTTTAATGATTTAAAAAAAAAAAAAATTGTGTTCACGACACACCCAGTATATCTGTATGAAAAAATATATTTAAAAAAATTACCAAAATATCACAGTTCTCTTCTGAAAAAATAAAGATATATATGTGTACTACATGCATGCCAAATTAGATAATGATCTGTCAGATACCATTTGAGGTATGTATTTTTGTGTAAATTAAAACTAACTTTTCAGAAAAATGCATTTTACTCACCAAGTGCCTTGTCTTTCAAATATACTCCATTCTGGGGGGCCAAATGTCTCTAAAATTATCCAGCATCATATGCTGAACCTCCTTCAGCTTCCTGCAGCTCCTCCTCTCACCTTTGTCTTGCCTCTTGTCTAATTTTTCTTCTTTTTACAAGTTTGTCACCCTCATATTTCTGGCTGTTGGCCAGACGTTTCCTTAGTCGCACCTGTCCAATGCGTTTCGAGTTTGTTCCAGATGCTTGGCCATACAGCTTTTTTATTTCTGCACTGGCTGATGGACCAAAGTTGAACTCTCCAGTGGCAACAAGGACACTGAATTTGACCTTTTTTAATGATAAATTTCCGCTTGCTGCAACGACTCCATATAACATTGTGGAGGCTTTCATTTGGATTTTGAGTTGCGCCTAGCTCACACCGCTTGAGCAGATGTTGATCAGTAAGACGCTCATAAATAGGGGCTAAGTGCTTATGGAGCAGGTTGTAGTCTAGCGGAGTGTGAACTAGGGTCTCGTGGGGTCCAGCAACTTCTCCTTTGGCTATGGAAGCCTGATAGAAAAACCAGGAGTTTTTGCTTGGCGGACAAAAATTATGTTGGGGGTTTGTCGTTTGTTGAATACCCATGGTAGAGAGAAGCCATGATGGCATGTTTCATCTCTGGGGCTGCACTATGCTGGCAGATGGCCCTGGTGTAGTAAATACCCAGTTTTCATATGTATCACGAAGTGGCTTTAAGTTTAGAGTTTGTCTGAGTATAGAGACAAGACCCTAGTTGTGAGAAAGTCTGAGAAGATAGATTTAGATCAGAATGACAGTGAATGTGGAAAGATGAGACTTATAGCTTCGAGAGTGAGAACCGAGATTGACTCTCCCTCGCCACTTGTGACTTAGGTTAATAGCTAATGTCTCACCACCTCTGACTACCAGACGGAGATAAGGTTTCACTAAAGTCCACAGACACAACTATACAGACAAGCATATAAGTACAGTATAGTTAAAGATGAACTGATCCAGTGTACATTTTTATAGTTTATTAAACAACAAAATCAAATCCACAGTAAACAAAATAAAGTGCAAGTTCACACCACCTGAAACAACAATTTAAATGAAAGACAATATATATATGTAACTACCATTCGTAGCTGTCTTGTTTGAATGTTAGTCATACGCTTGAATGGTGTAAGGGATGACAGTTAGCTATTTGTTTGTGTATCAGACGCGAATGTTCTTTTAATATGAATGTACAAATAGTCAAAGTCCTAACGGTCACATCAACATTAACAGTGTCGAGGGAAGGACACTGGAACTCATGATTGGTTAAAGTTACAATCCACGCTTTATTTGACAATCACATTGACAAAGGACGATACGAACAATCGTGCATTTTATATTAAAATTCTTTCCTGATAAAATGGTATGTCAGATTCCATCAGGTACATGGTTAATCAACATAAAGTACATCGGTATAATCTTGAAGGTTCATCTTACAATAGTGAATAGTTGGTTTAACAAATGTTCTCAAAGACGGTTGACCTTTCAAGGACAATCCCTCATCGTACAACCAAGGGTATCCAATCCAACTAAATAGATATTCCCTCCTATCTAGATTGTCAGCAGAAGACGACTACTAGATATCATAATATAATCATTAACTTGATCAATATAACCTAGGATGAACTTCTAACTTTTGGTTCACCTTCCATATAAAGCCGTTACTCGTATGACGACGATTCCAATATTCCATAACGTAAATCCCTTACTTTCAATCAACGAGTTTCATTATAAATATGCTCGAGACTTCCAATGCATAAAAGTTCAAGTTTGATCCATTCTGGTCCCAACGCATGAGGGTACCAGCTAGAGGTCGACTTGTAGAATCTATGTCAATGACGACATTAATTCAATAAATATTTAATCAATTATATCAATACCTTACTCTGTGATACTGGGGCTATGTCTTGAATGCAGTGAGCCGATCATCAAAGTAAAAATCAATATGCCCGAACGCCGGGGCTAAAATATATCATCGGACCATACTGTCTGGTAGGGATCCTGCTTGATTCTCTCAGCAGATACGTCATCTGCCTTTGTTTGACAACAAGCGCGTTAATTTCAAAATCTCCAAAAATGTGCATTCTCGTGCACAATAAATTTAATATACAAAACGTATTACTAATATCTCAGTTGGTGCGTACACTTTTAACAAAGACAGGACCTGAGACTGTCTATATTTGTTAATGCCTGTTAAGGACTTAAAAAGGACGCAACAGCTACCTTACAACCCCTCCTGAAAAAAATAATTAATTCTATTAATTTTTTTTTTCGTTAATAAACGCGGAAAGGTGAATCAAATTTACATATTCATGTACTAATAATACACCCCCCTATATATACTAATGACAAATGGGATGTAGAATTAAATTCAACATCAATAAACAAAAGGTGTAATAAACAAAAATTCCAACCACAATCCATCATTTTGGAATAATTGTGGCACCAAGAAGAGAAATTAAAGTATGAAGGAGGATGAACTAAAACAACGAGGATGTGAAACCATCAAACCAAAAAATCAACAAGTGAATCATAAATGAATAAGATGAAATTACATCATAAATGAGAAGTGAATTCATAATCAACCAAAAAGAATGCAAATAAAACACGCAAAGTGATCAAAGCAATTAATAAACCACGCGAAGTGATCAAGACACTTAGCTGTTTCTAAAATTAATTAGTGACACTAACCTTTAGCACGCTGCGGGCGACACATGTCGCCGAAGGTAACCTATGTTCTGCCAGCTGGAGGCGACATGTGTCGCCTTGCGGATATCATCGGGAAACTGATTTATAATGTGTGTGCACGTGATCTTAGCCCCGGATGCAAAAATAGACTCTTCTGTGAAAGAGGTTTTACTTCCTTTTCTGACTTTCATTTGAAACGGGTGCGATAGCGTACATTTTCTGTGCAATTTTCAAATCGAAATCAATCGGCATGGATCCAGCTGCCATTTTATCTGAAATTTTCATGGATTCTGATTCCGATGATGAGGAGTTTCTTGGGTTTACTAGTGCTGGTCTGCCGGTATATACTTCGAATGTGGGTGATGTTGAAGGGGAAGATAGTGATGTGTCAAGTGTTGATGATTTTGAAGAAGTCAATGTTGTTAGAGCAGCACCTTCTGGCTACAACCACGACTGGCTCCACAACTTCGACCAAGTTGTGGGACCTGTGGGCGTTGACGATGACATCTCTGAGTTAGATGTATTCCGTTTGTTCATCACAGATGATGTTGTGAACACATTAGTTACGGAAACTAATCGTTACGCCAGTCAGGTTGGTGAAAAGGACGGGCAAGATGTTCGTGCCGCATCCCGTGTGGCGTTGTGGACCAATGTCAGTGATGACGAGATGAGGGCATTTCTTGCTTTGCTTCTGTTGATGGGTGTAACGAAAAGATCGTCATTTGATTTGTATTGGTCAAATGACTGTTTCCTTGACATGCCAGGGTTCAAGAAAGTGATGAGTAGGGACAGGTTTCTGTCTATCTTATCTTTTCTACACCTCGTGGACAATACAACTGCTGCACCACGAGGGCACCCTGACCACAATAAAGCCTTCAAAATCAAATCGTTTGTTGACACTCTTCTCCCTCTATGGCAAAGCCATTACATACCCTCAAAAGAGCTTAGTGTTGATGAAAGTATGATTGCTTTCAAAGGTAGGACCAGCCTTATGCAGTACATGCCCAACAAACCCTCTAAGTGGGGTATGAAAGCCTGGGGCCTAGCTGACTCCAAGACAGGCTACCTCTGGAATTGGCAGCTCTACCTTGGGAAGGAAGACAATGTGGACCCTACTAGAGGGGTTGCTCACCGTGTTGTCACCTCCCTTGTTGCTCCCCTGTATGGGCATGGCCATGTTGTGTACATGGACAACTTTTTCTCTTCGCCTGCCCTGTTCAAGGAGCTTGGGGATAATCAGACAGGGGCTTGCGGCACACTGCGGACCAACCGCCGAGGGGTCCCCCCACAACTGAAGTTGGCGAAACCCAAAGCTGGTGACCCTCCCATGACTGTTAGAGAAGGCAATATCCTCTATATGTCATGGTTTGACAAGAGGCCAGTGAATCTAATGACAACTGCACACGATGCGCAGACCTTCAGGAAGGAGGTTAGATCCAAACATCATGCTGGCAATGTGCGGATTGTGGACAAACCATGCGCTGTCCAGGCCTATTCCTGTCATATGGGAGGTATTGATCGTGTGGACAAACAGTTGACATACTATATGGTTCTGCACAGGAGTAGCAAATGGTGGAAGAAAATTTTCTTCTATCTATTGGAAGTTTGCTTTGTCAATTCGCTTGTCCTGTGGAGGGCCAAGCATCCGTCTCGTATCAAGGCGGAAACATTCCATCTGCGGATTGCTCATGGGCTGCTTGAAGGGTACCAGTCTAGGGTCACACACCGCAGAGGAAGGGTATCTGACACTGCACCAGCAAGATTGGTTATGGGGGAACACTACATGACTCCAAACCCTAAACGTCTGGCTAGCGGCAGACCTTCCAGGCTAGACTGCGTTGTGTGTTCCAGCAGGGACACGGGCAAGAAGCGCCACCAGTCCCCATTAGTGTGCCGTAGGTGTGTAGTACCTCTCTGTCCATATCCCTGCTTTGAGCGTTATCACACTCTGCTCAATTTTAAGGCAGATTGTACTCCAGAGCTGCACCAGGAGTGAGGTAAGGCTCTTTTTTTGTTGATTTTTTTTTTTTTTTTTTTTTTTTCACCAGTCTTCTTCTCCTATCACATCAACAAAATGACGTCATCAGATTCGTCATCCATTTATCTCTATACAGTCCAAAAATTACAGCAATTGGCCAAAAAACAAAAAAAATATAGATTTTACAAGTCATCCACTATAAAAAAGGGGGTTTTCTGAAAAAGAATGCAGCTGCAGGGCAAAATTTCGGGAAAAGAATGCAGCGTGCTAAAGGCTAATTAACTATGAGTGCTAAAATAATACACCAAAAGTGGCGGTTTCTAGTTCTAAGAACTATTATACAAATTATTATTGTTAACCAATGTTAAATATACAACTAATTAAGTGATCTTAATTGCTAATATCTAATCAAAATTGTTCATGTCTTAAAATTGTTACTAATCCCATGTTATTTAAATCTATAATAACATTAAGAAGTTCCATTATCATTTCCGAAAACAGTTAATAATCTATGAAGTTCAGTTTTATTAAAATCCAACGACGTTGAAATGTTATTTTTCCGAGTAATCCTGAAAGTTAACATACTCCACTTGGAAAAGCATGTATCTATCACCCTAGAAGGATGGTTATATATATTCACAATGTAACTTTCGGAAGGAAATGTTGTCCATTTAAAAACAAAAGTTATTTTTCTTTTCGTCAATGTTATTGACATGACACTGTTATTGTCTTACAATACTAAAAGTCTGAATAATCAACTTCCATACGCAATACAGTGATGATATAACTTGAGTAGATGTTAAATAAATAATCAAAGTTATTTGAGCATTATGTTACGATTGCAAGACTGTCTGTGTAGAGGTTCCAATCTCTGTAGGGCGTATTTGCTCGCTTGGATCGCTTGGACACCTTGATAAACAGTCCGCTAAAACATTTTGAGATCCTGGTATGGAACGTATGGTAAAACTGTAAGGTTGCAAAGTTATTGCATATCTGGTGGATTTCGCTGACTTGACGTCCTTAGTGTTGAGAGCAGTGAGTGCTTTTTGATCAGACTCAACAATGAAGTGAGATCCCAACAAATAACGCTCAAGTTTGGTAATTGACCAAACTAACGCTAAAAGTTCTTTATCCAGAACCGAGTATTTCTGCTCCGTTGCCGTTAACTTTCTTGACACGTACATCACTGGATGCAAGGTACCTAAGTATTCTTGAAGTAGTACACTCCCTATTCCGTAATTAGACACGTCACTGAGAAGGATGAAAGGAAGGTTTGGATTAGGTAGCATTAAAACCGGAGGTTTGGAAAAAAAAATTCTTGATAGAATCCAACGCGATTTGATGTTCTTCCGACCACCGAATCACGTTAGCTGTGCCCTTCCTCAACAATGAAGAGAAAGGAGCAGTAATGGTAGATAAGTGAGGTATAAATTTACCATAAAATTGAATGAGACCTAACAAAGATCGTACTTGTTTCTTTGTTTTAGGAGCTGTAATGTTCAGGATTTTTGTGACGTTACTGTCCTCAGTATATAATTTGCCATGACCAATACGGTGGCCTAAAAACGATATGTCATGAAAACCCACGAATGCCTTCGATGGCTTAGCTGTTAGGTTAAATGACCGTAACATGGACAGTAATGTGTTCAGTCCTTGAACATGTTCATCCCATGATTTGCTAAAAAGACAAATGTCATCGATGTATGCAATGACATCGGGACGATGAGACAGTATGCGACGCATCATACGCACGAAAGTGGCAGGAGCGTTCACTAACCCAAATGGCATAAAATTCCATTGGAATAGGCCCAGAGGTGTCGAGAAGGCAGTAAGTGGCTTTGCATTTTCTGTCAATGGGACTTGCCAATATCCTTTTGACAGGTCAAATTTAGAAAAGAAAATAGAGTCAGACAGTTTAACCAACAACTCTTCTAACAGAGGTAATGGTTCTGCGTCAAATTGTGTAACTTTGTTTAACTTTCTGTAGTCTACACAAAGGCGAATATTGTTATCTTTTTTTCTGATGATCACCATAGAAGAAGAATATGGTGACGTTGGAGGTTCAATTATATTTAATTGAAGCATTTCATCCAATTCCTTATCAACCTGAGCACGAAAGTGCAAAGGGATGGGGTATGGACGAACTCGAATAGGTGTGTCGTCAGTCAATAGAATGTCATGTTTAATAACTGACGTACGACCTGGGATGTCAGTGAGGACATCCTGATAAGATTTTAGAAGCGAGGAAACTTGCTGGTTTTGATCAGCCGAAAGATCAGAAGAAATAGTAACATCACTCCAACTTTCAGTCGGATGAAGTGGTACCACCGGTATAGTTAATGGTACGTCTTGAAAAGAAGACTCTTCTTCTTGAATGACAGATAAAGTGGTATAGTGATGAATAGGAGGTGCAGGATCGTCAGTTGACTGGAATACTGACTGAAGATAGTCAGGACGTGTATGATATTCCTTTAACATATTAATGTGAAAGGTTTTATGTTTGCCCTTGATATCGACAATGTAGTCGACATCCGAAATTCTAGAGATTATTCTAAAAGGGCCACTCCAGGTAATAAGTAGACGATTATTTTTAGAAGGCAATAATACATATGCCTCGTCACCCGGAAGAAGCTGACGAAGACATCTATACTTGTTTGCGAAAAGTCTAGCTTTTTCTTTTGCTTGTTCAGATGCTGCGGTAGCTAACCTACATGCATCTATGATCTTTTTTCTCAAAGAGATCACATACTCATAAGAGGATTGAGTCTCCTCTTCGATATTCTCTTCAATGAGTAAGTCATAGAGTAACGACATTGGTCCGCGAGGTTGGATGCTGAAGACTAATTGATACAGAGAGAAACCGGTAGCTTCGTTTTGCACCTCGCGATACGCAAAGAGGGCAGAAGGTAGGACTCTGTCCCAATCCTGAGGATGATCTTGCGTAATCTTACCCAGTAACTGTTTGAGTGTCCTATTCTGACGCTCAATTAATCCATTGGACATTGCATGGTAGATCGAACTAAGCGATCTATCAATACCTAACAACTTCATGACTTGTGACATAGCTTCAGATACAAACTGAACACCATGGTCAGATAAGATCTTACGCAGAAAACCTAAGCGCGAAAAGATCAACCATAATGCCTCTGCAACACTAGCAGATGATGTATCTTTCAGAGGTATGGCCTCAGGCCAACGAGTACACATATCAATACAAGTGAGAATATGTGTATGTCCTCTTGCAGAAGGTTGTATAGGACCAATGATATCAATAGCCATTTTCTCAAATGGTCGAATCGGAATGTCCGCTGCCTGAATAGGAGCTGCGTGGTATGGACCCCGAACTTTGACTTCCTGACATGTCGTACACGAACAGCAGTAGATATTCACATCTCTGTGAACGCCTGGCCAATAGAATGCAGATAGCACTCTAGATTTGGTTCATGAAAAATTCATATGGCCTGCGCATTGAGAGTCGTGTGCATGACGCAATATACGAGCTCTCATAGAAAGAGGTACTAAAATCTGAGACCGTAATGATGAATCAGTGTCTTGTATTAGTCTCACCAATATCCCATTCTTGAGTACAAAATTATGTCTAGATTTTGTATTTGTTTCAGTAGTCTTGTTATTAGCTAGTTTAAAAAATCTATTCAACGAAGCATCATTTTTTTGCAATGTTATAAACGACTCCCGTGAAATAGGAGTGTCAACATAATCATTAACATTGACCGCAGGTTCAGAAGGTGTATTACGCAACATATCAGAAGTTTGCGCTCTGGTAACTACTGCATTTGCAGCCTGAATATGTCGCTCTTCCCATTCAGCTATTTGCTGTGGTGTACACTCTTTTATACCGTGTATGCAACCCAGTATGACATCACTAATGGGATTCTGATGAAGGCATGCGTGGATCTTCCCTGAAAAGAAAGGTGTATTAAGATCAATAATAGCTGTAGGAAAGGTTTCCACAGTGCCGTCGAATGTGACGCATTTGACAGTATTGCCCGTAGCACATGATGGGTGGATCAATGAATTCCGCACACCAACGGTGCTGCAACCTGAGTCAAATAAAATAGAACATAGTATAGAGTTAACATATCCTCTATTAAATTTAAGGCATCCTTTTCCCTGGTGAACTAACGCAGAAGTGGCCATACAGACTGCTGGGAGACTTGGCAATCTGTGTCCGCATCTCAGCGTCGTGATCGCCTTGGGCTGGAATAGCGTTGAGCACTCGTGACAAGCCTTTATCTGCTCAAGATCAATACAAGACATAGCATTTTGTGGATTAACATTTTTGTCCTGATCTTTGTAAATTTGTGCATCAAGTAAAGCAACATTAGACTGATGACGAGGTCTGCTCGAAGATCTATCTCTTCGCCGCGATCGATTCTGACTTTTCTCTGAAATTGCCATAATTACTGTTACTGTTGGAGTTAAAATCTTGGTTAGAACGCCAATTATTGGTATTACTGTTATGTCTTTGACCAGATGATCTGTTCAGAGAACCATGTCTGTTATGAGAATACTGCGAATTGGATCGCCAGTTTTGTTTATAATTGTTTCCTTGATTATTTCCAAAATTATTGTTATCAAAATCTCGTGATCTGTGAGATTGACCCCAAGAAACATTATATGGAGAAGATTGTTGGAATTGTTTCCCCTTATAAAAATTACAAGAATTGAAATTCTCGTTATTTCCCTTTTTAAAGGATCTGTCGTTACTTAATGAACGGTGTCGTGAAAAGTTATTCTGTTGCATAGCAAAAGCAACAGGCAATTCATCCTTAATCTGAGCATTGCTAATATCCATGTTCGGATGTGCAGTGCAGAAATTTTTGCAATTTTCCTCCATTTCTTTCATATTAGTAGGTTTACGTTCATGTAAAAAAGAAAGAAATGCTGGATTTACAGAAGATAAAACTTTATCGCGTAGCAATAAATCAAAAAGACCGTCATAAGATTTTTCTACCTTGGACAATTCGATCCATCTTTCCAAGGTGAGACGTATCTGAGAAAGAAAGTCATTAAAGTTCTTTTCTGATTGTGGTAGCATAGTTTTAAAACGTACCCTGTATTCATCTTCCGACATTTGATACTTCTTAAGAAGAGCGGCTCTAAGAGCATCATAATCATTTTTATCATTAGTACTAGTCATATGATAGACTGCCATAGCTTCGCCTGTAAGTAGCCTAGACAAATGGGTACAATACTGTGTTTTATCCAAGTTATATGATCTACATGTAGCTTCAAACCTGTCTAGGAAGAAAATCACATCGTCGGATGGTGGATTGAATTTTGGTAATTTTAAGTTAACCTCCCTAAAATTATCATGTCTAGATGAAGCTTGACCTTCATGAGGCTTTTGAGTATTAACCTCATGAGCTAATCTAATTCTATCATGTTCTAAATCGGCAAGTTTTAGATCATGCTGTCGTTTCTTTTCATTTTCCTCAGTCTCAAGCTGATATTTTCTTGCATTCTCCTGAGCTATCAATCTTCTCTCTTCCATTTCCCTTTGCTTACCTTCCAATTCCATTTTAAGTTGCCTTTCTTTTTCAGCAGCTTTTCTCTCGTTTTCTGCAGCCTCCAATCTTTTCTGTTCTGCCTCAAATTTCCCTTTTTTCTCATTTTCTTCTGCTTCAAATTTCAAATTTTCTAATCGTAATTTTTTCGCTTCTAATCTTTGAGCTTCCAACTTCTGAGACTTTTCATATTCTGCAAGTGCGAATGCTTTTACCTCTTCAGGAGTCATCTGAAGGGCTTTAGCTTGTTTAATAAAATAATCTAGTGAATACATTATGATCACCAAGTAGTTACTATACTTTTTCTTCGTAAATATTAATTAATGTCCAATAATTTTTTCTTATCACTCTAAGAAGTGTTACTCGTTCATGTCCAAGAACGGTATATAATATCATATAATTATTAATATATTATTAATCAAAAAAAATAATTTATGAAATGTTATGATAAGACAAAATAAATAGACAATAGTAACAATCGTGACGGGACAAGATAATCAAAGACAAATGAATACGTACGCAGAGATCAAAGAAACTGGAATGTAGAAATGAAAAATAATTTTGCAAAAGATGCAACGATCACTGCGATGGAACAAAAGACAAGATCAAAGACAACATAGTGTATAAACATCAAGGTGTAAAAAACTAAATGAAAGCAAGATGGAGAAGGACAACCGTTATGAACAAAAGACATCATAAAACTAAGTACGGATAAAAATTTACTACGAAAACTACACTGAAACTTGATGACACAGCTAAACAGTCAGTTGTCACAGGCAACCAGACACAGTGGACCTAAGATCCATCGACACTCACGTATCGGAACATTCCACTGCGGGAAGTCTGCAAATAAGTTACTAAAGAACAATTATGAAGGATAAACTGAAACTGGTATGTTACTAGGTACCACAAAGTGATTTTTGTTTGCACAGAAACACCAGAGAAAACAATGCAGTTTGGAAGCTCTTGGAAAACCATGAAATTCGGTACTTTATCTTTTAAAATTGGACAAAAAATAAAAATGTTACGGCATTTTAAAAAGTGTATGTACTTTCGCAAAGTTGAAAAAGTTACATCACACCAACTTCAGAGTGCTCCCGTTTTCTTAAATATAATCTTAGAACCTTCGCTGACAAACAGCATACAGTCTGCAATACACTGATCACATAAAGAAAACTATAGGGCTATATCATGAATAATTATCTATATTTGAGACCAAATATTGCAAATCATTACCGAAAAATGTAGTATTTTGCATGAACATCAATTTTCACAATATCATATCTCAAAAAATATAAAAGGTACAAGCTTTAAATATGTACATATCAATCTGCATACTACACAAATACAACCCAATTTTTTTCAGAGGATTTGAACATCTGTTTGTTCTTGTATAATTTTTTTAAAAATATGTCCAGAGGCCAATTTGTCGCAGGTGTCACGTAGCGTTTAAAGGATAAGAGAATTATTTAGAGGAAATAATAGATCTGATGTGGAAGATTTGGCTCAAGGAATCCCTGCTGGGTTTTCCCACTTCCGAAGGGTGACGAAGAGGGTAAATTCTCCTAACTCGACAGGTCTGGAAAAGATTGTAAGGAGATATTTGGTCTCTCGCTACCGTCGTCCCCTTCTCAGTTATCTATTATTATTATCTTTTAATTTATATTATATTTTACGAGCCCCCCCCCCCCCTTATAAAGGAAGATAAACATAGACAATATTCAACATCTAATGGAAGGAACAAAGCGTGGGGTACCGTATATACACCCAATTGGTTTATTGCAATAAAATGAATAGATGGTGAATGATAGTATTGTCGATGGAATTAGTGTCTGCTGTATGTATTATGTGTCTCACAATTCAAGTGTTTTTCATCATGGATGACTAAACTAGGCATTGATGTAGTGAGTTCCCTTTTTCGTGGACTTAGCTTTTCAGCCCCCGGCTGATAGTGAAGTGTGGTTAGTTCTCCGGTCTCCTGACGTTGCCCCCGGTAGGTCTTGAATGGTTCGGATTTGCCTTCTCTGTGCTCGACTCCGTATTCTGCGCTGAGATTGGACTGTCGTGCAAGGCTCCACCATAGACTACTCGAAGATGGACGCTAACCCGCAATTAGACACGTGGCTTCAGTGCTTTTAATGCGAGAATTCGCCGATAATTGGGTTAGACCTAGCTGTCTCAAGGGTTCCTGGGCAAGTGAAGAATGCTCGTGTTGGCGCACTTTTAGCGGGTCATTTCCGCTTGGACACGTGATCCGTAGCGTGCATCATGTGACATTAGCCTCGTTTTAGACGCTCCAATCAATAATGTTAAAAGTCACGTGATGTTTTCCTAAGTGGCCTAAACTGGTTCTCCCAAGTTCAAGCAGTTCTAAATTAAAACAGGTTCCTAGCTACCGAGGTCATTGGTCAACAATGACGTCGTATCTAAAAATAGCGAGGAGAAAATACCGAACGCTAGGAGATTTTCCGCAAGTGACAATTCCCGAGACTTTGCAATCATGCATTGAGGATGAGAAAAAACGATGTCACGTAAATAATAAAAAAAATGAAGAGAAGATTGGGCAAGTTGTCACACAAGTCCCTCCTCAAGTTTGACGTTCCGTCCAACTCCACTGGTCCTGTCTTCCTCTTCTTTTTCAGTTTCTCATATCTCCTAGGTTGCGTCCGGATGTCTGCTCAAAAAATCTGCCCCTACGTTGTTCTTCCCAGGTATGTATTCTGGTTTTCTTCCTAGTTTTCTTTGGATGCCTACGTCTGCAGCAATGCTTCCCTAGGTCCTGTAACTGGTCTACCCTATGTATTGAGGTTACCTGGTTACACTCTGAACAGGACTTCACATATCGAGCTATGTCTTCTGCGATGCCGGGCCAATAATACCGGGTGGCTATCCTTTGATTTGTGGCACCATTACCCAGGTGTTCACTCAAAGTAGCACCGTGCCCCCATTCCATAACTTTATTTCTATATATGGATGGCACCACAATCTGTCCATGACTTTTTAGCCCTCTGCCAGCTTTCCTGTGCAAGAGTCCATGTTCCATATAAAAGTCACCCTTCCTTCGAGGGTTATGTGAGTTTTTCAATTTGCCAAAGCAAGGCCCCAATGTGCTATCAGCTGCTTGAGCCCTTTTCATCTTATTCGGATGAATTTCTAATTTAGAGTCCCTCTCTATGCATTTGGAGTCAGACTTGGTCTGGATGGCAGCCATAACCACAGGCTTTACTGGTTCTCCTAAAAAGACATATCTACGCCCTAACATCAGGGGGTAGAAAGGATCCTCTAAAACTGCAGCATTGATCTCCCCTTCCACATAGCGACAACTGACTTGAATCTTCGCTATGGGCAAATTTAAGGGTAATGCTCCCTTGAGTGGCCCCTGGATATCCACTGTTTCTGTGGTGAGTTGTTCGGGGTGCACCAGAGATGAAGAAACGACCGCGTCATAAGACAAACCTGTGTCATACATCCCGATGACTTGGTTGCCATTCACGGTCACTGTCTCCTGTATAGGTGGGTGATGGAGGCTATTCTGACTCACTGTCAGTTCCTTCCTGTCAACAGCCCTCACCTGTAAACATGTATTGTGGTTGCTCATTTTGCACGTCTTACACCACTTTTCTCCCCGCCTCTGAGGCTGGAAAGCTGATCTCTGAGTAGTCTTGTAGTCTGGCTTGTCATGCTTTTTGAAGTGGTGGTAAGGTAGATTCATTTGGGGGTCCAAGTGGGCCTGAGGTGTTGGCCTCGATAATTCTTCCGGTTGGTTCCACCGGGATGGGTCATTCTCTGTTAGCGCTGCCTGATAACGTTCCGCCAACTGGACGATGGATTCTAAAGTGCTGGCCCCATTCTCTGTCAAGAATCTTCTCATGTCGGAAGTCATGGTGTCCTTCAGTTGTTCGATCATGACCATTTCCTTCAGGCCTTCCCAATCATGAGTAAAATTCCCTAGGGCACCCCACTTCTTCACGTAGGAATCCAGTCTAGCAGCAAATTGAGCAAAGTTCTCTCCGACTTCCCAGCTAGAGTTACGGAACCTCTTCCTATAGGCGTCAGCATGTAGCTCATAACGTATCAGGAGTGCCTTTTTCAAAGAGTCGTAGTCATCCTGTAAACCTGGAGGAAGCTTGCTATACACGTCATAAGCGGTTCCTCTAAGCCCTTGTGACAGTTTCAGGTTCCACATGCTCCTCTCCAAACCAAACGTGGTGGCAAACTTCTCAAATTTGTCCAGATACCTATCGATCGAGTCGGCTTGTTCCGAGAAAGCTTCGAATGGAAACGTCAAGGGTCCCAAAGTTGACATGAGTGAGGATGGCAAAGGTCCTGTGCCCCCTGCGTGCAAGGAAGGCATGTCATCTGACCGTGGCGATAGGTTGCCTGAGGAGGTAGATGCTGTCGCACCGGCTACCGGTTCAACTCTTTGAGCTTGTCCCTGCATCTCTAACTGCTTCATCTTCAATGCATGCTCGTGTTCATCTCTCTCGCTTCTTTCTCTAGCGTCTACAGCTTTTATCCTCTCATCTATTTCTGCTAACTTTATTCGCTCTTCTCTTTCAGCTTTCGCTGTTTCTCGAGCGTAATACTTATCAGTCTCAACACTGACATAATTTGCAAGGTCCACCCCACTATAACCTAGATCTCGACCGGCCTCCCCTAGTGCTGCCTTAAGCTTAACTATTTCAGCCATCTTTTGCAGTTAAAGTCCACACTGAGTAAGCTAGTGCTACCTTCCAATAGTATTTCTAACAACAAGTAAATACTAATTATTTATCAGACTGCTGTAGAATGAAATTACTACAGTTATGGAGACTTAAGGTCTGTAATTCAATGAAATACAAAATCAAGAACTAACTTAATTAAACACAACATATATAAAGGGATTCACCAATCAATGCCTGAATTTCTAGAAAAAATGTTTTCTGTCTTTCTAGAGCTCCTGTGTGAAAATACATGTGTTAAAATGGTATACTGTAATGACTGAATGGATGATACTATCCCAGAGGTATGATAAAATACATAAGTTCAAATCCCGGACCGAGACACCAGTGTCACGTAGCGTTTAAAGGATAAGAGAATTATTTAGAGGAAATAATAGATCTGATGTGGAAGATTTGGCTCAAGGAATCCCTGCTGGGTTTTCCCACTTCCGAAGGGTGACGAAGAGGGTAAATTCTCCTAACTCGACAGGTCTGGAAAAGATTGTAAGGAGATATTTGGTCTCTCGCTACCGTCGTCCCCTTCTCAGTTATCTATTATTATTATCTTTTAATTTATATTATATTTTACGAGCCCCCCCCCCCTTTATAAAGGAAGATTAACATAGACAATATTCAACATCTAATGGAAGGAACAAAGCGTGGGGTACCGTATATACACCCAATTGGTTTATTGCAATAAAATGAATAGATGGTGAATGATAGTATTGTCGATGGAATTAGTGTCTGCTGTATGTATTATGTGTCTCACAATTCAAGTGTTTTTCATCATGGATGACTAAACTAGGCATTGATGTAGTGAGTTCCCTTTTTCGTGGACTTAGCTTTTCAGCCCCCGGCTGATAGTGAAGTGTGGTTAGTTCTCCGGTCTCCTGACGTTGCCCCCGGTAGGTCTTGAATGGTTCGGATTTGCCTTCTCTGTGCTCAACTCCGTATTCTGCGCTGAGATTGGACTGTCGTGCAAGGCTCCACCATAGACTACTCGAAGATGGACGCTAACCCGCAATTAGACACGTGGCTTCAGTGCTTTTAATGCGAGAATTCGCCGATAATTGGGTTAGACCTAGCTGTCTCAAGGGTTCCTGGGCAAGTGAAGAATGCTCGTGTTGGCGCACTTTTAGCGGGTCATTTCCGCTTGGACACGTGATCCGTAGCGTGCATCATGTGACATTAGCCTCGTTTTAGACGCTCCAATCAATAATGTTAAAAGTCACGTGATGTTTTCCTAAGTTGCCTAAACTGGTTCTCCCAAGTTCAAGCAGTTCTAAATTAAAACAGGTTCCTAGCTACCGAGGTCATTGGTCAACAATGACGTCGTATCTAAAAATAGCGAGGAGAAAATACCGAACGCTAGGAGATTTTCCGCAAGTGACAATTCCCGAGACTTTGCAATCATGCATTGAGGATGAGAAAAAACGATGTCACGTAAATAATAAAAAAAATGAAGAGAAGATTGGGCAAGTTGTCACAGCAGGGGAAGAAAAAAATGTAAAAATTAAGAATTTTTTTTTTTTTTAATACTGTCCATATTTCAATTAAAAAATCATTTGTAGGCAATAATTAACAACATGTAAACAATAATTAACAACATCTAAATGCTATTTTTTGATAAAACAACTGGTTACTAGCATTAATAAATGTTTTTTTATACCATCGTAGTATGAGTCATATGCAACAGTAAAATTCCAGAAGTGAGTTTTTTTAACACGTATAGAGCATTACACGTACCATTATTATATCATACATGTAGTGCATTGAAAATCACGACGAACCTTAAAACTTGAAAAGTGTACAGCCTGCTTAAATTAAAATGTATATTAATTAACATGAATACACGAGTCTGAACTATTTAAAGTGCATTTCATGAAAGCTGTTTATACATATTTATGTTCGAGGTAAGACTATCAACTAGTGCCTGCTAGTCCGGACATTTCAGTACACCGTCAGCTACTAAGTTATGGTATTTTTCCGGTTTCCTAGCCTTGTCTCAATACGTCGACCATTGGCGTTTGGTTTTCCGATATCATTCGCTTTAAGATCATTATTCACCCTATTATGTTGCAAAATAAACCTTCATTTAATTACCAATTAATCAAAACATGCATTTTTTATTCAAATTGGTAACTTTCTTAGCTTTTCAAGCTCTTGAAAAAATTAGATTGTTGTGCGAATGTCTGAAGCGGTGATAACAATTCAATCCACGTTGTTACACAAAAACTGTGCGATCGTGTTAAATTGCTAAATAATATTAAAACTATTGTAAATTTTACATTTGAAGTTCAAAACATTGTTAATAAGTGATATACTTACGTATAGTCAACCTCAAATCAGAAGATGTGATGATGTTTGCACATGAGCCAATAAAAGTGGCGTCTCGATCTTGATGACATCGGGAGTTATGACGGCCGATGGAACAGCCTCGCTGTCTATTTTTCGCTAAATTTCTAGGCCTAGCTTGAGCGATACAGGACTTACTCAAAGTCAATTAGCTCCACCAGCAAATATCAGAAGTCTTTAAAATTTCACACGAATAAAGGAAAATGGCTCCCAAATCTTCTCATATATTGCAAACAATTATAACAACATTTAAAATGTCACATCTTGTAAAATTTCAACTTCACTTTGAGAAATCGACGTCTTCCACGTTGTTTTCTACAGCTTGCAATATACCAAATTAAAGATATGCATCTTCCCATCATAATGGTGAAAATAGTATGCAAATCAGACGTTTGCTGGTCAAGCGAAACCCGTTTGAATGAAGCGGGGTGAGGCAAAAACGCCGAGAGTTGGCCGCGCGCCCGGGCAAACTACGCGTAACGTTGCTGTTAGTTTTTATTAGCAAAAAAATACTTCAATAACTTTTATTATTCGGGAATTAATACATTTCAAAAGAGAAGAGGATAATGAGTATCGTGATATAAATTTTATTACAATCCGCTTAATAGCAAAGGGACAGCGACGACTTAAACTTGACGAATTTTCCTCAGTTTTCTCAACTTTCGTGCGTTGTCAACCAAAAAAGCGGGCGGTTTGGGGTACCTAATGTTACCTTCATAATTCACCTACCCAACCTCCCGCTATCAACATTGAAAATAAAACAAGTATTACGAATAATAAAGGAATGGACATCTTAAAAGAAGAGCTCAGCCAACGAAAACGGTGGAATAAACAACAGCGTTATAAACTTATCTTATTTCAGATATCGAAACGTTTCCCGATCCTTGCAGGATTGCCGAATTTGGGAATCGGGCGCTGTGTTACTGAGCCTTAGTATCTTGAATGAAGGAAGAACTTGATTCCATTCCACTTTGTCCTTGAAAATTGAAGTTCAGTGTTGACGGTTGAAGACTTTGAGTGACCTTGGCCTCCACGTTAGTTAATGTCGACTTGAAGTATTATATCGATTTCAATTGCTTGTTTGATTGAGGGCTTTTGTTCCCATGAATCCGTTAAAATCCAGAACACACTGTGCCGCCAATTGTAACTACCATTCGTAGCTGTCTTGTTTGAATGTTAGTCATACGCTTGAATGGTGTAAGGGATGACAGTTAGCTATTTGTTTGTGTATCAGACGCGAATGTTCTTTTAATATGAATGTACAAATAGTCAAAGTCCTAACAGTCACATCAACACCAACAGTGTCGAGGGAAGGACACTGGAACTCATGATTGGTTAAAGTTACAATCCACGCTTTATTTGACAATCACGTTGACAAAGGACGATACGAACAATCGTGCATTTTATATTAAAATTCCTTCCTGATAAAATGGTATGTCAGATTCCATCAGGTACATGGTTAATCAACATAAAGTACATCGGTATAATCTTGAAGGTTCATCTTACAATAGTGAATAGTTGGTTTAACAAATGTTCTCAAAGACGGTTGACCTTTCAAGGACAATCCCTCATCGTACAACCAAGGGTATCCAATCCAACTAAATAGATATTCCCTCCTATCTAGATTGTCAGCAGAAGACGACTACTAGATATCATAATATAATCATTAACTTGATCAATAAAACCTAGGATGAACTTCTAACTTTTGGTTCACCTTCCATATAAAGCCGTTACTCGTATGACGGCGATTCCAATATTCCATAACGTACATCCCTTACTTTCAATCCACGAGTTTCATTATAAATATGCTCGAGACTTCCAATGCATAAAAGTTCAAGTTTGATCCATTCTGGTCCCAACGCATGAGGGTACCAGCTAGAGGTCGACTTGTAGAATCTATGTCAATGACGACATTAATTCAATAAATATTTAATCAATTATATCAATACCTTACTCTGTGATACTGGGGCTATGTCTTGAATGCAGTGAGCCGATCATCAAAGTAAAAATCAATATGCCCGAACGCCGGGGCTAAAATATATCATCGGACCATACTGTCTGGTAGGGATCCTGCTTGATTCTCTCAGCAGATACGTCATCTGCCTTTGTTTGACAACAAGCGCGTTAATTTCAAAATCTCCAAAAATGTGCGTTCTCGTGCACAATAAATTTAATATACAAAACGTATTACTAATATCTCAGTTGGTGCGTACACTTTTAACAAAGACAGGACCTGAGACTGTCTATATTTGTTAATGCCTGTTAAGGACTTAAAAAGGACGCAACAGCTACCTTACAACCCCTCCTGAAAAAAAAAATTAATTCTATTAATTTTTTTTTTCCGTTAATAAACGCGGAAAGGTGAATCAAATTTACATATTCATGTACTAATAATACACCCCCCTATATATACTAATGACAAATGGGATGTAGAATTAAATTCAACATCAGTAAACAAAAGGTGTAATAAACAAAAATTCCAACCACAATCCATCATTTTGGAATAATTGTGGCACCAAGAAGAAAAATTAAAGTATGAAGGAGGATGAACTAAAACAACGAGGATGTGAAACCATCAAACCAAAAAATCAACAAGTGAATCATAAATGAATAAGATGAAATTACATCATAAATGAGAAGTGAATTCATAATCAACCAAAAAGAATGCAAATAAAACACGCAAAGTGATCAAAGCAATTAATAAACCACGCGAAGTGATCAAGACACTTAGCTGTTTCTAAAATTAATTAGTGACACTAATTAACTATGAGTGCTAAAATAATACACCAAAAGTGGCGGTTTCTAGTTCTAAGAACTATTATACAAATTATTATTGTTAACCAATGTTAAATATACAACTAATTAAGTGATCTTAATTGCTAATATCTAATCAAAATTGTTCATGTCTTAAAATTGTTACCAATCCCATGTTATTTAAATCTATAATAACATTAAGAAGTTCCATTATCATTTCCGAAAACAGTTAATAATCTATGAAGTTCAGTTTTATTAAAATCCAACGACGTTGAAATGTTATTTTTCTGAGTAATCCTGAAAGTTAACATACTCCACTTGGAAAAGCATGTATCTATCACCCTAGAAGGATGGTTATATATATTCACAATGTAACTTTCGGAAGGAAATGTTGTCCATTTAAAAACAAAAGTTATTTTTCTTTTCGTCAATGTTATTGACATGACACTGTTATTGTCTTACAATACTAAAAGTCTGAATAATCAACTTCCATACGCAATACAGTGATGATATAACTTGAGTAGACGTTAAATAAATAATCAAAGTTATTTGAGCATTACGTTACAATTGCAAGACTGTCTGTGTAGAGGTTCCAATCTCTGTAGGGCGTATTTGCTCGCTTGGATCGCTTGGACACCTTGATAAACAGTCCGCTAAAACATTTTGAGATCCTGGTATGGAACGTATGGTAAAACTGTAAGGTTGCAAAGTTATTGCATATCTGGTGGATTTCGCTGACTTGACGTCCTTAGTGTTGAGAGCAGTGAGTGCTTTTTGATCAGACTCAACAATGAAGTGAGATCCCAACAAATAACGCTCAAGTTTGGTAATTGACCAAACTAACACTAAAAGTTCTTTATCCAGAACCGAGTATTTCTGTTCCGTTGCCGTTAACTTTCTTGACAAGTACATCACTGGATGCAAGGTACCTAAGTATTCTTGAAGTAGTACACTCCCTATTCCGTAATTAGACACGTCACTGAGAAGGATGAAAGGAAGGTTTGGATTAGGTAGCATTAAAACCGGAGGTTTGGAAAAAAAATTCTTGATAGAATCCAACGCGATTTGATGTTCTTCCGACCACCGAATCACGTTAGCTGTGCCCTTCCTCAACAATGAAGAGAAAGGAGCAGTAATGGTAGATAAGTGAGGTATAAATTTACCATAAAATTGAATGAGACCTAACAAAGATCGTACTTGTTTCTTTGTTTTAGGAGCTGTAATGTTCAGGATTTTTGTGACGTTACTGTCCTCAGTATATAATTTGCCATGACCAATACGGTGGCCTAAAAACGATATGTCATGAAAACCCACGAATGCCTTCGATGGCTTAGCTGTTAGGTTAAATGACCGTAACGTGGACAGTAATGTGTTCAGTCCTTGAACATGTTCATCCCATGATTTGCTAAAAAGACAAATGTCATCGATGTATGCAATGACATCGGGACGATGAGACAGTATGCGACGCATCATACGCACAAAAGTGGCAGGAGCGTTCACTAACCCAAATGGCATAAAATTCCATTGGAATAGGCCCAGAGGTGTCGAGAAGGCAGTAAGTGGCTTTGCATTTTCTGTCAATGGGACTTGCCAATATCCTTTTGACAGGTCAAATTTAGAAAAGAAAATAGAGTCAGACAGTTTAACCAATAACTCTTCTAACAGAGGTAATGGTTCTGCGTCAAATTGTGTAACTTTGTTTAACTTTCTGTAGTCTACACAAAGGCGAATATTGTTATCTTTTTTTCTGATGATCACCATAGAAGAAGAATATGGTGACGTTGAAGGTTCAATTATATTTAATTGAAGCATTTCATCCAATTCCTTATCAACCTGAGCACGAAAGTGCAAAGGGATGGGGTATGGACGAACTCGAATAGGTGTGTCGTCAGTCAATAGAATGTCATGTTTAATAACTGACGTACGACCTGGGATGTCAGTGAGGACATCCTGATAAGATTTTAGAAGCGAGGAAACTTGCTGGTTTTGATCAGCCGAAAGATCAGAAGAAATAGTAACATCACTCCAACTTTCAGTCGGATGAAGTGGTACCACCGGTATAGTTAATGGTACGTCTTGAAAAGAAGACTCTTCTTCTTGAATGACAGATAAAGTGGTATAGTGATGAATAGGAGGTGTAGGATCGTCAGTTGACTGGAATACTGACTGAAGATAGTCAGGACGTATATGATATTCCTTTAACATATTAATGTGAAAGGTTTTATGTTTGCCCTTGATATCGACAATGTAGTCGACATCCGAAATTCTAGAGATTATTCTAAAAGGGCCACTCCAGGTAATAAGTAGACGATTATTTTTAGAAGGCAATAATACATATGCCTCGTCACCTGGAAGAAGCTGACGAAGACATCTATACTTGTTTGCGAAAAGTCTAGCTTTTTCTTTTGCTTGTTCAGATGCTGCGGTAGCTAACCTACATGCATCTATGATCTTTTTTCTCAAAGAGATCACATACTCATAAGAGGATTGAGTCTCCTCTTCGATATTCTCTTCAATGAGTAAGTCGTGGAGTAACGACATTGGTCCGCGAGGTTGGATGCCGAAGATTAATTGATACAGAGAGAAACAGGTCGCTTCATTTTGCACCTCGCGATACGCAAAGAGGGCAGAAGGTAGGACTCTGTCCCAATCCTGAGGATGATCTTGCGTAATCTTACCCAGTAACTGTTTGAGTGTCCTATTCTGACGCTCAATTAATCCATTGGACATTGCATGGTAGATCGAACTAAGCGATCTATCAATACCTAACAACTTCATGACTTGTGACATAGCTTCAGATACAAACTGAACACCATGGTCAGATAAGATCTTACGCAGAAAACCTAAGCGCGAAAAGATCAACCATAATGCCTCAGCAACACTAGCAGATGATGTATCTTTCAGAGGTATGGCCTCAGGCCAACGAGTACACATATCAATACAAGTGAGAATATGTGTATGTCCTCTTGCAGAAGGTTGTATAGGACCAATGATATCAATAGCCATTTTCTCAAATGGTCGAATCGGAATGTCCGCCGCCTGAATAGGAGCTGCGTGGTATGGACCCCGAACTTTGACTTCCTGACATGTCGTACACGAACGGCAGTAGATATTCACATCTCTGTGAACGCCTGGCCAATAGAATGCTCATAGCACTCTAGATTTGGTTCATGAAAAATTCATATGGCCTGCGCATTGAGAGTCGTGTGCATGACGCAATATACGAGCTCTCATAGAAAGAGGTACTAAAATCTGAGACCGTAATGATGAATCAGTGTCTTGTATTAGTCTCACCAATATCCCATTCTTGAGTACAAAATTATGTCTAGATTTTGTATTTGTTTTAGTAGTCTTGTTATTAGCTAGTTTAAAAAATCTATTCAATGAAGCATCATTTTTTTGCAATGTTATAAACGACTCCCGTGAAATAGGAGTGTCAACATCATCATTAACATTGACCGCAGGTTCAGAAGGTGTATTACGCAACATATCAGAAGTTTGCGCTCTGGTAACTACTGCATTTGCAGCCTGAATATGTCGCTCTTCCCATTCAGCTATTTGCTGTGGTGTACACTCTTTTATACCGTGTATGCAACCCAGTATGACATCACTAATGGGATTCTGATGAAGGCATGCGTGGATCTTCCCTGAAAAGAAAGGTGTATTAAGATCAATAATAGCTGTAGGAAAGGTTTCCACAGTGCCGTCGAATGTGACGCATTTGACAGTATTGCCCGTAGCACATGATGGGTGGATCAATGAATTCCGCACACCAACGGTGTTGCAACCTGAGTCAAATAAAATAGAACATAGTATAGAGTTAACATATCCTCTATTAAATTTAAGGCATCCTTTTCCCTGGTGAACTAACGCAGAAGTGGCCATACAGACTGCTGGGAGACTTGGCAATCTGTGTCCGCATCTCAGCGTCGTGATCGCCTTGGGCTGGAATAGCATTGAGCACTCGTGACAAGCCTTTATCTGCTCAAGATCAATACAAGACATAGCATTTTGTGGATTAACATTTTTGTCCTGATCTTTGTAAATTTGTGCATCAAGTAAAGCAACATTAGACTGATGACGAGGTCTGCTTGAAGATCTATCTCTTCGCCGCGATCGATTGTGACTATTTTCTCTGAAATTGCCATAATTACTGTTACTGTTGGAGTTAAAATCTTGGTTAGAACGCCAATTATTGGTATTACTGTTATGTCTTTGACCAGATGATCTGTTCAGAGAACCATGTCTGTTATGAGAATACTGCGAATTGGATCGCCAGTTTTGTTTATAATTGTTTCCTTGATTATTTCCAAAATTATTGTTATCAAAATCTCGTGATCTGTGAGATTGACCCCAAGAAACTTATATGGAGAAGATTGTTGGAATTGTTTCCCCTTATAAAAATTACAAGAATTGAAATTCTCGTTATTTCCCTTTTTAAAGGATCTGTCGTTACTTAATGAACGGTGTCGTGAAAAGTTATTCTGTTGCATAGCAAAAGCAACAGGCAATTCATCCTTAATCTGAGCATTGCTAATATCCATGTTCGGATGTGCAGTGCAGAAATTTTTGCAATTTTCCTCCATTTCTTTCATATTAGTAGGTTTACGTTCATGTAAAAAAGAAAGAAATGCTGGATTTACAGAAGATAAAACTTTATCGCGTAGCAATAAATCAAAAAGACCGTCATAAGATTTTTCTACCTTGGACAATTCGATCCATCTTTCCAAGGTGAGACGTATCTGAGAAAGAAAGTCATTAAAGTTCTTTTCTGATTGTGGTAGCATAGTTTTAAAACGTACCCTGTATTCATCTTCCGACATTTGATACTTCTTAAGAAGAGCGGCTCTAAGAGCATCATAATCATTTTTATCATTAGTACTAGTCATATGATAGACTGCCATAGCTTCGCCTGTAAGTAGCCTAGACAAATGGGTACAATACTGTGTTTTATCCAAGTTATATGATCTACATGTAGCTTCAAACCTGTCTAGGAAGAAAATCACATCGTCGGATGGTGGATTGAATTTTGGTAATTTTAAGTTAACCTCCCTAAAATTATCATGTCTAGATGAAGCTTGACCTTCATGAGGCTTTTGAGTATTAACCTCATGAGCTAATCTAATTCTATCATGTTCTAAATCGGCAAGTTTTAGATCATGCTGTCGTTTCTTTTCATTTTCCTCAGTCTCAAGCTGATATTTTCTTGCATTCTCCTGAGCTATCAATCTTCTCTCTTCCATTTCCCTTTGCTTACCTTCCAATTCCATTTTAAGTTGCCTTTCTTTTTCAGCAGCTTTTCTCTCGTTTTCTGCAGCCTCCAATCTTTTCTGTTCTGCCTCAAATTTCCCTTTTTTCTCATTTTCTTCTGCTTCAAATTTCAAATTTTCTAATCGTAATTTTTTCGCTTCTAATCTTTGAGCTTCCAACTTCTGAGACTTTTCATATTCTGCAAGTGCGAATGCTTTTACCTCTTCAGGAGTCATCTGAAGGGCTTTAGCTTGTTTAATAAAATAATCTAGTGAATACATTATGATCACCAAGTAGTTACTATACTTTTTCTTCGTAAATATTAATTAATGTCCAATAATTTTTTTCTTATCACTCTAAGAAGTGTTACTCGTTCATGTCCAAGAACGGTATATAATATCATATAATTATTAATATATTATTAATCAAAAAAAATAATTTATGCAATGAAATGTTATGATAAGACAAAAGAAATAGACAATAGTAACAATCGTGACGGGGCAAGATAATCAAAGACAAATGAATACGTACGCAGAGATCAAAGAAACTGGAATGTAGAAATGAAAAATAATTTTGCAAAAGATGCAACGATCACTGCGATGGAACAAAAGACAAGATCAAAGACAACATAGTGTATAAACATCAAGGTGTAAAAAACTAAACGAAAGCAAGATGGAGAAGGACAACCGTTATGAACAAAAGACATCATAAAACTAAGTACGGATAAAAATTTACTACGAAAACTACACTGAAACTTGACGACACAGCTAAACAGTCAGTTGTCACAGGCAACCAGACACAATGGACCTAAGATCCATCGACACTCACGTATCGGAACATTCCACTGCGGGAAGTCTGCAAATAAGTTACTAAAGAACAATTATGAAGGATAAACTGAAACTGGTATGTTACTAGGTACCACAAAGTGATTTTTGTTTGCACAGAAACACCAGAGAAAACAATGCAGTTTGGAAGCTCTTGGAAAACCATGAAATTCGGTACTTTATCTTTTAAAATTGGACAAAAAATAAAAATGTTACGGCATTTTAAAAAGTGTATGTACTTTCGCAAAGTTGAAAAAGTTACATCACACCAACTTCAGAGTGCTCCCGTTTTCTTAAATATAATCTTAGAACCTTCGCTGACAAACAGCATACAGTCTGCAATACACTGATCACATAAAGAAAACTATAGGGCTATATCATGAATAATTATCAATATATTTGAGACCAAATATTGCAAATCATTACCGAAAAATGTAGTATTTTGCATGAACATCAATTTTCACAACATCATATCTCAAAAAATATAAAAGGTACAAGCTTTAAATATGTACATATCAATCTGCATACTACACAAATACAACCCAATTTTTTTCAGAGGATTTGAACATCTGTTTGTTCTTGCATAATTTTTTTTAAATATGTCCAGAGGCCAATTTGTCGCAGGGGAAGAAAAAAATGTAAAAATTAAGAATTTTTTTTTTTTTAATACTGTCCATATTTCAATTAAAAAATCATTTGTAGGCAATAATTAACAACATGTAAACAATAATTAACAACATCTAAATGCTATTTTTTGATAAAACAACTGGTTACTAGCATTAATAAATGTTTTTTTATACCATCGTAGTATGAGTCATATGCAACAGTAAAATTCCAGAAGTGAGTTTTTTTTACACGTATAGAGCATTATACGTACCATTATTATATCATACATGTAGTGCATTGAAAATCACGACGAACCTTAAAACTTGAAAAGTGTACAGCCTGCTTAAATTAAAATGTATATTAATTAACATGAATACACGAGTCTGAACTATTTAAAGTGCATTTCATGAAAGCTGTTTATACATATTTATGTTCGAGGTAAGACTATCAACTAGTGCCTGCTAGTCCGGACATTTCAGTACACCGTCAGCTACTAAGTTATGGTATTTTTCCAGTTTCCTAGCCTTGTCTCAATACGTCGACCATTGGCGTTTGGTTTTCCGATATCATTCGCTTTAAGATCATTATTCACCCTATTATGTTGCAAAATAAACCTTCATTTAATTACCAATTAATCAAAACATGCATTTTTTATTCAAATTGGTAACTTTCTTAGCTTTTCAAGCTCTTGAAAAAATTAGATTGTTGTGCGAATGTCTGAAGCGGTGATAACAATTCAATCCACGTTGTTACACAAAAACTGTGCGATCGTGTTAAATTGCTAAATAATATTAAAACTATTGTAAATTTTACATTTGAAGTTCAAAACATTGTTAATAAGTGATATACTTACGTATAGTCAACCTCAAATCAGAAGATGTGATGATGTTTGCACATGAGCCAATAAAAGTGGCGTCTCGATCTTGATGACATCGGGAGTTATGACGGCCGATGGAACAGCCTCGCTGTCTATTTTTCGCTAAATTTCTAGGCCTAGCTTGAGCGATACAGGACTTACTCAAAGTCAATTAGCTCCACCAGCAAATATCAGAAGTCTTTAAAATGGCTCCCAAATCTTCTCATATATTGCAAACAATTATAACAACATTTAAAATGTCACATCTTGTAAAATTTCAACTTCACTCTGAGAAATCGACGTCTTCCACGTTGTTTTCTACAGCTTGCAATATACCAAATTAAAGATATGCATCTTCCTATCATAATGGTGAAAATAGTATGCAAATCAGACGTTTGCTGGTCAAGCGAAACCCGTTTGAATGAAGCGGGGTGAGGCAAAAACGCCGAGAGTTGGCCGCGCGCCCGGGCAAACTACGCGTAACGTTGCTGTTAGTTTTTATTAGCAAAAAAATACTTCAATAACTTTTATTATTCGGGAATTAATACATTTCAAAAGAGAAGAGGATAATGAGTATCGTGATATAAATTTTATTACAATCCGCTTAATAGCAAAGGGACAGCGACGACTTAAACTTGACGAATTTTCCTCAGTTTTCTCAACTTTCGTGCGTTGTCAACCAAAAAAGCGGGCGGTTTGGGGTACCTAATGTTACCTTCATAATTCACCTACCCAACCTCCCGCTATCAACATTGAAAATAAAACAAATATTACGAATAATAAAGGAATGGACATCTTAAAAGAAGAGCTCAGCCAACGAAAACGGTGGAATAAACAACAGCGTTATAAACTTATCTTATTTCAGATATCGAAACGTTTCCCGATCCTTGCAGGATTGCCGAATTTGGGAATCGGGCGCTGTGTTACTGAGCCTTAGTATCTTGAATGAAGGAAGAACTTGATTCCATTCCACTTTGTCCTTGAAAATTGAAGTTCAGTGTTGACGGTTGAAGACTTTGAGTGACCTTGGCCTCCACGTTAGTTAATGTCGACTTGAAGTATTATATCGATTTCAATTGCTTGTTTGATTGAGGGCTTTTGTTCCCATGAATCCGTTAAAATCCAGAACACACTGTGCCGCCAATTGTAACTACCATTCATAGCTGTCTTGTTTGAATGTTAGTCATACGCTTGAATGGTGTAAGGGATGACAGTTAGCTATTTGTTTGTGTATCAGACGCGAATGTTCTTTTAAATATGAATGTACAAATAGTCAAAGTCCTAACAGTCACATCAACACCAACAGTGTCGAGGGAAGGACACTGGAACTCATGATTGGTTAAAGTTACAATCCACGCTTTATTTGACAATCACGTTGACAAAGGACGATACGAACAATCATGCATTTTATATTAAAATTCCTTCCTGATAAAATGGTATGTCAGATTCCATCAGGTACATGGTTAATCAACATAAAGTACATCGGTATAATCTTGAAGGTTCATCTTACAATAGTGAATAGTTGGTTTAACAAATGTTCTCAAAGACGGTTGACCTTTCAAGGACAATCCCTCATCGTACAACCAAGGGTATCCAATCCAACTAAATAGATATTCCCTCCTATCTAGATTGTCAGCAGAAGACGACTACTAGATATCATAATATAATCATTAACTTGATCAATATAACCTAGGATGAACTTCTAACTTTTGGTTCACCTTCCATATAAAGCCGTTACTCGTATGACAGCGATTCCAATATTCCATAACGTAAATCCCTTACTTTCAATCAACGAGTTTCATTATAAATATGCTCAAGACTTCCAATGCATAAAAGTTCAAGTTTGATCCATTCTGGTCCCAACGCATGAGGGTACCAGCTAGAGGTCGACTTGTAGAATCTATGTCAATGACGACATTAATTCAATAAATATTTAATCAATTATATCAATACCTTACTCTGTGATACTGGGGCTATGTCTTGAATGCAGTGAGCCGATCATCAAAGTAAAAATCAATATGCCCGAACGCCGGGGCTAAAATATATCATCGGACCATACTGTCTGGTAGGGATCCTGCTTGATTCTCTCAGCAGATACGTCATCTGCCTTTGTTTGACAACAAGCGCGTTAATTTCAAAATCTCCAAAAATGTGCGTTCTCGTGCACAATAAATTTAATATACAAAACGTATTACTAATATCTCAGTTGGTGCGTACACTTTTAACAAAGACAGGACCTGAGACTGTCTATATTTGTTAATGCCTGTTAAGGACTTAAAAAGGACGCAACAGCTACCTTACAACCCCTCCTGAAAAAAAAAATTAATTCTATTAATTTTTTTTTTCGTTAATAAACGCGGAAAGGTGAATCAAATTTACATATTCATGTACTGATAATACACCCCCCTATATATACTAATGACAAATGGGATGTAGAATTAAATTCAACATCAATAAACAAAAGGTGTAATAAACAAAAATTCCAACCACAATCCATCATTTAGGAATAATTGTGGCACCAAGAAGAGAAATTGAAGTATGAAGGAGGATGAACTAAAACAACGAGGATGTGAAACCATCAAACCAAAAAATCAACAAGTGAATCATAAATGAATAAGATGAAATTACATCATAAATGAGAAGTGAATTCATAATCAACCAAAAAGAATGCAAATAAAACACGCAAAGTGATCAAAGCAATTAATAAACTACGCGAAGTGATCAAGACACTTAGCTGTTTCTAAAATTAATTAGTGACACTAATTAACTATGAGTGCTACAATAATACACCAAAAGTGGCGGTTTCTAGTTCTAAGAACTATTATACAAATTATTATTGTTAACCAATGTTAAATATACAACTAATTAAGTGATCTTAATTGCTAATATCTAATCAAAATTGTTCATGTCTTAAAATTGTTACCAATCCCATGTTATTTAAATCTATAATAACATTAAGAAGTTCCATTATCATTTCCGAAAACAGTTAATAATCTATGAAGTTCAGTTTTATTAAAATCCAACGACGTTGAAATGTTATTTTTCCGAGTAATCCTGAAAGTTAACATACTCCACTTGGAAAAGCATGTATCTATCACCCTAGAAGGATGGTTATATATATTCACAATGTAACTTTCGGAAGGAAATGTTGTCCATTTAAAAACAAAAGTTATTTTTCTTTTCGTCAATGTTATTGACATGACACTGTTATTGTCTTACAATACTAAAAGTCTGAATAATCAACTTCCATACGCAATACAGTGATGATATAACTTGAGTAGATGTTAAATAAATAATCAAAGTTATTTGAGCATTATGTTACGATTGCAAGACTGTCTGTGTAGAGGTTCCAATCTCTGTAGGGCGTATTTGCTCGCTTGGATCGCTTGGACACCTTGATAAACAGTCCGCTAAAACATTTTGAGATCCTGGTATGGAACGTATGGTAAAACTGTAAGGTTGCAAAGTTATTGCATATCTGGTGGATTTCGCTGACTTGACGTCCTTAGTGTTGAGAGCAGTGAGTGCTTTTTGATCAGACTCAACAATGAAGTGAGATCCCAACAAATAACGCTCAAGTTTGGTAATTGACCAAACTAACGCTAAAAGTTCTTTATCCAGAACCGAGTATTTCTGTTCCGTTGCCGTTAACTTTCTTGACACGTACATCACTGGATGCAAGGTACCTAAGTATTCTTGAAGTAGTACACTCCCTATTCCGTAATTAGACACGTCACTGAGAAGGATGAAAGGAAGGTTTGGATTAGGTAGCATTAAAACCGGAGGTTTGGAAAAAAAATTCTTGATAGAATCCAACGCGATTTGATGTTCTTCCGACCACCGAATCACGTTAGCTGTGCCCTTCCTCAACAATGAAGAGAAAGGAGCAGTAATGGTAGATAAGTGAGGTATAAATTTACCATAAAATTGAATGAGACCTAACAAAGATCGTACTTGTTTCTTTGTTTTAGGAGCTGTAATGTTCAGGATTTTTGTGACGTTACTGTCCTTAGTATATAATTTGCCATGACCAATACGGTGGCCTAAAAACGATATGTCATGAGGATCTGATGAGTTGCTGCTCCATCACTTCCCTCTTCTTGGTTGCAGTTTGGAAAGGTATGTTTTCCCTTTCTCCTTTCCGGTATACTGATAAAGAGGGTCTAGTTCGCTACAGCTATATGTGGTGGCCGAAGGCTGTATTTTGATTCAAGGCTTTATTATGGCCTTCTTATAAGCACAAGGCAACGCGCCTATTTGGTGTGCTTTATCGAGCTAAGAGCTCCTGATTTAAGAACCTGTTCCTGCTGAGGCATGTGCCCTCACTGCAAGAGAACGTCTCCTTTCTTTCACTGGTGCAGACGTACTGGGCGCCGGTACTGATGCGTCACCAGTTCTCTTCACCTCTGGCGATGTCTCGAGCCTTCTAATTCTGAGAAGGCAATATACCGTGGTAGGTGTTAAGGCAGTCTACACCCTCCACTAGGTGCTGTGACAATGCTGTAAAACGAAAAAAATTAACAACCACTATAAAAGTCAAAATATTCTCATCTCTAGCACATTAACACCCTAATTCCTCTACTCCCTGGGGTCCCCTAAATACTAACTTCCCCCTACTCACAAATCTACTCACACGAAATACACAGATACTTCTGCCCAAGGGTCGGACTAATCTTCCGTCCCCTCCTATTTCTCTCTCCCGCACCAACGTAACTAGCTGTCTGTTAGGTAAACCCCCGATACGGGCTGACCTGAATCTTTTGTGCTAATCTTGCCCTCAGGCGTCACAACATTTCATTCACCACAAGCTAAAATTCCCCCGGTATAAGTTCCCGGCCCTACTTCTTAAGGACTGACCCGGGAAGGTATCAATTAACACAATATTTAAACACCTTGTTACTACACCATCTATGAAATTTAAAATCCTCTTCACCCCTGTCTCCTGACTACAGACCAATAAACCCAACAAATTAATTAAATCCACAAACCACATCCACGTATATACACTACAAATGATCATAATCAAAATGCGGTTTTCACAGACCTCATATTACAGAGCACCCGTTTATCTTAGCGTGTACCCTCACACAGTTAATATCTCAAAAGCTGCTACACAAATCCTAGATCCTGCTAGCTTATTCAGAGAAAAATTATATGCACAACTTACACTACACTCTATAGTTTAGTATAATTAAGTAATTGATGGCACTCCTATCTAATAACTAAATTATACTCCCCGATGAAAGCTAACTCTAAAGTACTAAGATCACAAAAAAAAGAACTTTCTACAACGTTAATTAAGTTATACACATACCCACTATCGAATCTCTCGGGCTGAGCAAACGATATATAGACTGGCGCTTTCGTCACGGCTGAATTTTTTGGGAGCAGAGAGCGCTACAAGATTTAGATGCTAAATATATAGTCTTAATTCTGATGCAATAATAGACGCGCAGTGATTCATCGCATTAGCGTCTTTCTAGCCGAAAACCGCTTTCGGCCGACCTTTGACCAATATTATTTCTGCACATAAATTAAATATGACCTCAGCCAATGATATCTTAACTAACTTATGACTCATGTTTCATAAACGAAACGTGCAAAATTATTTCCAGCTCCCGCGCAGATTTACTATGTAACATTAAGTAATCGTCTGACCGGCTGCTCAGCGGAATAATATCCCCATCCCTACAATTAAACAGGGTAGGTGCGGGTTTTCGGGTTTTCTCCCGTCTGAAAAATTAACCCAGCCTAATAATTATGAACTCAAACGCCTATTGAAATAAATGAACGCAATTAATTACAGAGAAAAGAAGACTGGGACGAGTTGAAAATAAAATCACAGTAACTCCTCACAATATGGCATTTTGGGTCTGACAACCATGGCCATTTCTCCCAAGGGTGACATGTTTCCTGCAGTCAGTAATGAGTGTTCTCAGCGCAGTGCCTAATCGCTTTGTGACATGATTGACGCACTCCTCTTTGGTTATGTCAACTTCTGGACCATACGGTTTGATGTCGCAGAGTCTGTTGTAGGCCTTGGAATCGCCATCTGATAGCAAAACAATGTAGCGTAGCTTGTGATTTGCCACTGTACGAAGCCAGAGAACCTCACAGACTTTTACTTCCATCATTCCGGCTGACCCTTCGTAATTACGGCAGCAGTCCTTCAGGTGCACTGCTTTCCATTGTTCAAAGTTGTCAGGCTGGTTTTTCAGTTGCTACTATCCAGTAGTCTCGCAGGTTTGACAGAAAGAAGACATAACGTGCGTATCGATGACCATGCCAGTCAAGATGTCGATAACACTGCCATCACCTGTCAGTGACTTATGACCTCTAGTTAGCCAAGTTCCATCAAAGCTGACAGCGATGTCAATGACTTCTTTTTAATTGATGTTACGATGCTGAATCTTAGCTTGTTCTGCTCGGACGATGCTGACGGCACGTTGATATACTGTATGATCACAAATTTGATCTGCATATTTATGAAATCTTTTCTGGTCCAGGCCAGGGAGGTCCAGGTTCTCACAGAAGAGATTGAATGTAGATGGACCCATTCCAGACATGAGGGCACCAAGAACAGCAGATTTGTTGATTGTATGTCCCTGAGGGCTTTGGCCTTCTGGTTCCCTCTCGGATGTGTACGTTCCAGAAATTGCTTTTTCACATGTGTGGCACACAACTTCCAGGAAGAAAGAGAAACCCTTTGACTTGGTGTTGTCAGTTCTTGTGTGCAATGTGCTCTGCTTGCACACGTTAGTGAGCAGGTTGTTGGTGAAAGAAATGTCCACAATGGTTCTGTACGTAGGTTAAGGTTGGGCACAGACAGTGTTAGGAGGAGGACCATTCTTGCTCATACTCAAGTTCATTTTTATATGAGATCGACTTGGGCCAGGGGTAAAAGGCACTACTGGGTCAGCGATTAGAACTATAGGCCTATCAGATACTGGTATGCAGAAATTCGTTGATGATGAGCCTAAATCAATTTGGTTAACATTCACCATTGATTCGGTCACACCATTGCTGGAAATTACACACTGCCGACGTGTTCTAGCAGCAGAAAGTTGTTTTAGCCTTGCATTCATACCTTTTCTTCCCATTTTGAATAGAACACAATTTGATGAGATTTAGACTGTAATCAAGAGAGAACTGTCGATGAAAAAACATCACGTTGCACTGAACAAAGACTTATTTTGTTTATGGCGGAAGTTGGGGTTGTTATCTTCCGGAATAGCGCTGGCCAGTCAGCGCGTTGTTATGACCAATGAAAAAGATAAACGTGAATGTGTCATGAATGAGGGAATGAGGTCACTGCGTGACCACTCGTTATAAGGAAGTTACTGTAAAATAAGGGGGGTTTCGAATGCCAAATCACGCAGAGCTATGAGAAAGAAAGGTTTCGAATTTGCTATAATCGGGGAGATAAAGACATTCACTTTTCATCGATACCACATACTCCACGATGCTGACAGCGCAACTAAGGTATTATTGAGAGGCAAATCTTGCATTTTCAGCACAAATTTGCAAACCATAGCTTGGGGGTAGTGCGGAAAATATGCTTTTTGACACATCAGATGCATTTTTTTTTGGTCATAAAACCTTGCTCAATTGATTCATCAATGATTATTTAATAAAATAAGCTCAAAAGTAAAAAATCTATATTTTGTACCAGAAACTCGATTTTCACTGCCGTGGATGCCCTTAATAGATGAAATCACACCCTGCATGCCTTTTGTAGAATGACATTATAACATTGTATTATGATGTATATGTGAATCATTAGTATTTGAACTAAGGATGCACCGAATACTCAATTCATATTCCGCTGAATAGTACACTGCAATCGAATACAAATAGTTGGCAACACATTTTCAGACAACAGATGTCATCTGTTGGCAGAGAATGTTGAGATTTTTTTTTTTTATGCGAATGCACTTTTGAACTGAATTTAAAAATTGATTAATGGTTAGTTAGTAGCATTAAATAGTTTCAAGATATTTGCCCCATTTTTGTAATGCAGGAACACTTTGAAATGTCACATGTTTGTTGTTGATTACTTTATAATTAATAAAAATGTCAGTAGATCTATTGAACACAACTTTTTATGCTAAACGTTCACTCACTACTCGTATTCATATTCAGCCGAATAGTTAAAGGCCTCTATTCGTGTTCGGCCGAATAATAAAAACCACTATTCGATACATCTCTAATTTGAACTGGTTAACTCACTGAATGCTTTTGATTTAAAGTTCAGAGTGTCATATGAGTTGTATGCTTCTGCTCCCCTATCTTTGCTGTTAAAGAAAGCTTTGTAGCGAATACCTTGAGGTTGATTATGACCATGTGAGTAAGTTGATAATGACCATTTAGCAAGTATCTTGAAATTGGTTATGACCATATAGCGAGTATCTTGAATTTCATTATGCCCATGTGAGTAAGTTCATTATGACCATGTGAGTAAGTTGATTATGACATGTGAGTAAGTTGATTATGACCATGTAGCAAGTATCTGGAAATTGATTATGACCATGTAGTGAGTATCTTGAAGTTGATTATGACCATGTGAGTAAGTTGATTATGACCATGTAGCGAGCATCTTGAAATTGATTATGACCATGTAGCGAATATCTTGAAATTGATTATGACCATGTGAGTAAGTTGATTATGACCATGTAGCAAATATTTTGAAATTGATTATGACCAAGTGAGTAAGTTGATTATGACCATGTGAGTAAGTTGATATGACCATGTAGCGAGTATCTTGAAGATGATTATGACCATGTGAGTCATTGATTATGACCATGTAGCAAGTATCTTGAAGTTGATTATGACCATGTGAGTCATTGATTATGACCATGTAGCGAGTATCTTGAAGTTGATTACGACCATGTGAGTAAGTTGATTATGACCATGTAGCGAGTATCTTGAAATTGATTATGACCATGTGTCACGAAGTGGATTTATGACTAGAGGCTGCCTACATATAGAGACAAGACACTAGTGGAAAGAAAGACTAAGAAGATAGATTTTGATGAAAATGACAGTGGCTGTGGAAGATGAGGCTATTGGCATCAAGGGGCGAGAACCTAGATTGACTCTCCCTTGCCACTTGTGATGTATTGTGTTGCTATAGGCTCAACACCTCTAACTACCAAGACGGGGATAAGGTTTAACGAAATACCACAGGCACCACTATACAGACAACATATAGGTTGAAGTAAGTGACTGATCCAGACTAAAGGTTAAATAGTTTTATTTACACAACAAAATTCAGATAACATACAAAATATTAAATAAAGTGCGAGTTCGCACACCTGAAAAGAACATAACAATCAATTAAAGTGATTACGTAAGGTAACTCCACAATGTCGCCCTCCCCTCCACCTGTAAGGAAGAAAGGTAAGAAATACAACAACCTGTTAAGTGGGATCTCTAACATCAGATCCGCCTTACTCCTAATCAACCTGATATTATGTAACCACAATCTAAATCCTACTGTCTGTCTGTCTGCAGACGTCACTAAAATTGAAGGGCCTACACAGCTTCTCCGCTTTAGGCAATTTACCCTTTACTAGCTAACACTATGTCCACCGAAAAGAACTGGTTTTATCACCTCCTACACAACTAATCGACGAATTACTGAATTCTATCAATGTTCAGTGTCTGTATGACACTCCTGGTTTCTACTGAGAGACTCCTCCACTACTCTCCTTCTCTCTCTCTCTAGTGCAGTTAAGAGGTATTGTGACCCTTTTTCCTCTAACCGACTGTTGTAGCTGATGACTTGGGTTGGTAGACTGGATACGTGACTTGGACTATCGCTGCTTCACAAATGACGAATCTTAATTCGCATGCCCGGTTACCCCTCTTTGGGTTTAGGGCCGTCGGTTTAATTATGACCGAATTTCACGACACCTCTAGGCCCTGCGCCAAGGTTCAGTGAACCTTGGCGCAGGGCCTAGAGGTGTCGTGAAATTCGGTCATATTTGAGCGTAGAGCTCAGGGTTTGTTAAGAAATCCGTTCTTTCGGAAGAAGGCTTCGCTTCCAGCGACCTTCTCTTTCGTGAAAACAGAATTTGCGCCGGTGACCACCACGTCACCACTCCTCTTTCTCCTCTGGCTCTGCCTCGACTCTTATTCTCCTGAGAAGGCCAACGACTTCTGGCAAGCTGTAGGACAAACTGATGCCCCTAGCTGCCAGCCATGAAAATATTTGCTGTGGAACAAACAATAACAACAGATATACCACACATCAAATTTTCCATATCTTTAACACTTAACTCCCATAATTAAATACCTCTCCCCTTAATCAATTATCGCACAAGCAATACGTAAATATGGCTACCCATACTTGCCCTCAGATGCTGTCCTATCGGAAAACCCCTATCTGCATACTCAGCTGACTTAATCTCTTACATGCCGGCTGCCCAGTCAGCCGTCACAACATTTCAACCACTGAATGAAACCTATCGCCGGTAAAATTCCTGGCACTACTTATTTAACAGTGATCGAGGTGAGTCCTCGCTAAACCCAAAAATAAAATAGACTTTTCTAGAGAGAATAACCTCCCGTCTCCATGAATTTCACCACTATAAATATATCTATTTTAGGACTAATTAAATCCCATCTAGACCCGTAACTGCTGACTTTAAAATGTATGATTTACCCACACGTAGTAAATACACAATTACCTATGCTCTATCAGAACTGTTAAATTCCCTCTCTCTTCTTCAACAGCGTTACCCAATTAGCCCGCAGGTAATCTACACACACTTAAATAACACTTAAATAACGCACACAAATACCTAGCGTATTTACTCTGCTAACGTTATAAATCAACTATTGGGAAATCTTCATCCCTATGCCGGTAATATTATTTACACCCTATTCATATAAAGTTATATATATATCTCTTAAGGAACTGAAATCCTATCTCAGAAAATACATACACCCCTATCTCCCCTAGGTATAGCAAGTCGCTTTTGTGTTGGAATTACTAAACGTTCCACATGGTCAGCACTGATAATTGGGGTAGCCGACAGAAATGGATGTTTTATTACACCCTACGGAATGTCAGAGAACCGTGGCTTTAGAAATTGGTCAGCGGTAAATATGTGTGTCGACCGAGTCAAGCTGTCAACTAGAGCGGAGTGAACGACTATAATTGACCACTTTCCACGCCCATTAAATACGCCTGGTCATTTACCGTTCCCACTCACAATGCTACACGTAAATTCGGTCGGTACAACCCGTCCGAACACAAAAGGTGCCAAACAGAAGGACTACGTTTTGAACGTTACTAAAGCGGTTAAAAAGAAAACTCGCAGTTTGAAGACCAGCACGCTATACACGCCATGCGTAACATTATCTTATAAGAACAATAACCAGTGTGCAATTCTGACGTTTTCTACCTTAATCGAATATGAAGCTTTACGTAGCCTGTCTAAGGCATACTATGAATCTAGTGCAACTGTTGAAGCAAGGACTGACGCTAATGGTTCATATGTAGAAGATGTTATTTCCACAGGAGAGGTTGTCCTACATTTCTATAACACTACAAATAAAGTAATGATACAGGGCGCAGAGTGCGCTATTAAAGATTGGGTTAGTACAGACCTGAACAATTTATGGAAATCAGCAAATACTGCTGGAGTCAGTCGAGAGGCCATCATATCAAATGTGCCAGTTCAAAGTATTCCTGCAAAAACTTCTAAATCTAAGAAGTTAGCAATCACACATTCCACTGTTTCCGCAGATATCGCAACAAACATAACTCCCAATAAAGAGTGCAAAATGATGTCACAGACAAAACCAAAGTCACCAGCGTTAGCTGATACAAGTGACATCACAGAGACAGAACACCTATCAAGCACCTTTGACAGTAGTCCAACAACATCCCCTCTTACATTACCTATGCACTCGTCACAAGATCAATTTTTAATAATATTGTCTGAGATGGAGATACTAAAAGCAGAGCTGAGCAGCCTCAAAAAAGCTTACGAGCAGCTCCATGCTGACCACATGTCCCTCAAAAATAGCTGTGAGAGAAACGAGTCTGAACAACAGAAAGAAAGCACACAGCAGAAGAATAAACACAGACAGTGTAACACAAACACAAGCTCAGAGGGAAATTCCGACGGTAGTGAAGTACAGCATACGACACAAGCTGAACCGAGCCATAAAGAAGACCATGACCTGTGCATTCTTGAATTCCCTGCAGACATGAGCAGAATCCCTGTCCAGATTTCTACTCGGCAGCCCCCACTGTCGACAGCCAGTTCACATCACAGCAAGAAACCTACACACAATCCCAGCATAGTTCAAACACAAGAAACAGCACACACTGCCACCGGCACACACACACATCTTTCAAATAGAAGGAAACACTTCATCTTTGGTGACCAAAATGTGAAGGACCTTCAAAAATGTCAATTAGTAACAGCAGATATAGACACGGTCACTGTTCGCTTCAAAAATTGGGCATCTGCGCAGGACCTACTGACTCTCCTTAAAAGATATGAAACTGATCTTGATGTAGCCAGGGTCACTGTGCACATTGGTCTGTCGGACGCGCTAAAGCATAACGAAATTGCACAAACAGAGCTAAATCAAATCACAAGTAACTTCCAGTTCCTGTTCCCAAATGCAAAGGTATATTTTTCAGCTATTATACCTCCAGTTCGTTCACATTATAGGAAATCTGTTGAGATGAACAACACAAAATTGAAAAAGCATTGCGTCAGACACCACCACACATTTATAGAACACTCCTCGTTCCTTGCCACATCCGGAGCTCCTAGGAAGCATCTTTATAGCGGTGACATTTCCGTATCCGATCAAGGAACCAGTATGTTGGCGAGAAACATCAAATTTCCAGAAAACACCCTCAGAGGCACAGCCAGCACATCAGCATCCAAGTATCCTTCAAAACGACACACGAATGTAACCAGCTACTCCTCTAATGCAATTTACGACCTTGAGTTTCCGCCAATACCCACAACTTCAAGCACCAGCCAGACAACGTCACACAATCAGGAGTATCAAGACAGACCCCTTATTAGAACTACAGATGTGCAAGAAACAGCCAATAATATCGGCCTTCAGCAACATTCTACGACCGACGACCCACCTCAACAACAACCTGAAACACTCCATTCTCAAAGATCTGTAAAAGATTCAATTCAACCAACTCAGGGTCCACCTACTGAAATCTCACCACGTCCGCTGTCGCACCAGACACCAATGAGAGATCACCCATCATCGTTGTCATCACAGGTTTTCAATATCAACTCGCACACCCAACCTTTCATAACTTTCTACATCAGCAAAGCCTCTTGAACTACGCACCTTACACTTGGAGGTCCTACTGGCCGGAATATCCCATTCATCCAACAACAGTACCTCAACATCCCGCGAACACCTACTACCAAATGAATCATCTTTTACGGCCAAATCTATCTCGCTTTTATTGTCCACAACCCTCTCCTCAACATTATCAGTGACTGTTCACTTCACAAGTCGACGTCTCTGTAGGACCAGCAACTGTCGGATAATGCTTTATTTATTTATTCTCAGTATCTATTTGTTTGTCTGCCCGTCTATTCTCTTGGTGCAGCTTAACTTTGTTGTTAACCTTCACAGCGTGGATGGGTGTGCTTGTTGTGTGACAGTTTCTTACAATTTTTAACTAGTACAGTTATCTGAATTGTTTGTAATTTGTTGTATTAAGGTGTGCATTTATGTACTATTACTTTTAATCTCACATATATAGCAACCTCGTGATGTTTATTTAGTTATTTATTTTCTATTTGAGCGTAAAACTTCTTTCACATAAAAATGTCAGGTAATTATGAACAATTACTAAATACAATTGGCTTACGGCTTGGCCACTTGAACGTAAACCATCTTTTAGGTAAAATTCCAGAACTCACACAAATTCTTAACCAAAATTTCCAGGTTTTTGGTTTTTCCGAAAGTCGTCTGAATGAGAAAATAACCGACGATGATATTGCGCTCAGAGGTTTTAAAACTATTCGGCGAGATTCTAGTAGACAATTAGAGACGGGTCTAGCAGTTTATATTTCTACTTCTCTCAGTTATCGCCGCAGAAACGATCTTGAGACTATAGATATAGAATGCATATGGTTAGAGATAAAGCCCCAAAAGCAAAGATCTATTTTAATCGGATATCTTTATCGTAATCCCAGTGTAGGAACAACATGGTTTGAAGATTTTACCAACATGATGGATAAAGTTATTACTACAGTTAACGAAATTATTCTTCTTGGTGATTTTAATATCGACATGCACAAGCCAAACAATATATGGACCAACATCATAGCATCGTATAACATGAAACAAATAGTCAACAAACCTACCAGAGTAACAACAACGTCATCCACACTGATCGATCATATTTATGTAACCTGTCCAGAAAATATTATAGAATGCTCCATCCCTACTATTGCTATGAGTGACCATTATCCCATATGTTGCACTTGGGCAAAAAATGGGTACAAATCTCCAAAAAATAAACACATTAGTTTTCAATATAGAAGTCTTAAAAATTTCAACCGTAAATTATTTTTGAATGATTTGCGAACTGCGCCTCTCGCCAACGTTTTTCAAATTCCTGATCCTGATGACGCCATCGCATATTGGACAATGATATTTTATAGTATTTTTAATAAGCATGCGCCTACTAAAGAAATTCGCGTGAAAAGGCAAATTAAATCTCCATGGATCACACAAGAAGTTCTTGACGCTATGAGGCAAAGAGATAGAGCGCATAAAAATAAGGATATCACTACATATCGGACAATAAGAAATAAAGTACAATACTTAATTCGCAGAGAAAAGAAAAACTACTTTAGAAATTTAGTTCAGAGTAAAACAAACAGTAAAGAGATATGGAAGGCAATCAACACTTTAGTGAACAAACGAAATTTTCCAGACCCACATACTCCCAATACGCCACTTACTTGTACTGACTTCAGCAATCATTTTCAGGCAGACATCAACAATATAAAATCCAGCATTCCGTCTCCCCCTTGTGACTTAAGCAAATTATCAACGTTCTGCGAGAACAAATTCCACCCGACATCCCTTTTATAACAGTTAACGAAGTTTACAACTATATTACTGGCCTTAAAGATAATAACTCATCGGGACTTGATGGAATCAGTAATCGAATACTGCGATTTGCCGCACCTGCTATTAGTGATTCACTGACATACATATATAATCAATGTATCGCAAGGAGTTACTTTCCATCCGCTTTTAAAAGCGCTAAAGTATACCCACTTCTCAAACCAGGTTCATCTGATAGTAGTAATCTTAGTAACTATAGGCCCATTTCTCTTATATCGTCGCTGTCCAAACCACTGGAAAAACACATCCACAAAACAACACTACAACACCTAGTAGATAACGACCTGCTAATCGACAGTCAGTCGGGGTTTAGACCAAAGCATTCATGCCACACAGCCTTAACAAAGATGATAGACAATTGGCACCTAAACATCAATAACGATAATATATGTGGAGCAATATTTGTAGACTTCAAAAAAGCATTTGATATGATAGATCACTTTATTTTAATCAGAAAATTAGAAACAATGAAAGTAAATATTAAGCTGGTAAAGTTAATTAAATCGTTCCTGTCAGACAGACAACAAATAGTCTCTTACAATAATTCCTTGTCGAACCCAACCGTTGTCCATACAGGTGTTCCTCAGGGCTCTATTCTCGGCCCTCTTCTATTTACCGTATACATTAATGATCTTCCTCTATATTTCAAACACTCATCATGTGACCTTTTTGCCGATGACTGTACTGTCTATACTAGTGATAAATGTTGCACCACACTAGAACAATCTTTACAAAACGATACACATAATCTTATTACGTGGAGCAACGAGAATCGCATGCAAATAAATATTAGTAAAACAAAATGTATGTTAATATCAACCAGACAAAAACTACAAAACTTGCAGAAAACAACACTTCAGCTCTTCATTGGAACATCACTAATTGAAAACGTAAATGAACACAGAACTCTAGGTATCACTGTTGACCAACACCTAAGTTGGAACTCACATGTACATGCACTCACAAAGCAAACAGCACAAAAAGTTTACCAATTAGCCAAAATTAAACATTTCCTGGATGAAGAGGCAAGGAAAATGTTCTACATATCTCATATACAAACGCATCTAGACTATTGTTCCACAATCTGGGATGGTTGTTCTGTCTCCAACACAAGAAGGCTCCACTCGCTTCAAAAACGCGCAATGCGCCTTGTTGCTGATAAACACCAATCACATTGTATAGATTTATATAATTATCTTCAAATATTACCCCTCAGGAAGCGCTTCCTCTTTAACAAAGGGAAATTTATTCACAAAATCCTGTCACAGAATGCTCCAAAGTATCTTTGGCCGCTTTTAAAATACAATGACAGACGTAGTCAGCGCTTAAATAAATTACAGGTACCCAAGCCCAGGCTTGACCTATTTAAAACTAGTTTGGCTTACTCAGCTGCTCATCTTTGGAACAATCTTCCCAATGACCTGAAAAACACGCACAGTCCTTACTCATACAATCGTATACTATTCAAATACTTTATGAGTGCTGATTATATGCCACCCTAACTGATTGTGTTGTACTTTTATCTAATATACTGTATGGAGGCTCTGATGATCTAGTTTTCATTACAATATACTTATTCTTAATATTATATTCTTAATAACTTATATTCTTAATTTTATGATCAGGTACTGTTAATGTATGCTGTTATACTTCCTTGTAATGTTGCACTGTCCTTAAATTAATACTTTCAGTACGCTGGAGAATGTTGAGTAACAGTAATAAAAGATGAGCAAGAGGATGGAAGAATGCAAGAGGGGACTGTGTCCGATTTTCAACCCTTGGCAAATTAATTGCTTTCGTATATGTCTATCTAACTATCTACCTAGTCTGATTCTGGTCTTGAGTTTGGGACGCAAAGGAAATGGAAAGGAAAATGGAAAGTAACTGTCTACCCACCTCATCTTGATGAACCTAAAAAAAAAAAAAAAAAAAAAAAAGTCCCTGAGTCATTCAGTTGAACACCGTATGAACATTTTACAAGTTCTCATAACATACCTCTGAATATGTCTCAAATCACTAATTTACAGTACGAAGAATTCGATTCTTTTTTTTTTTTTTTTTTTTTTTTAAATTTATTTATTTTTTATTTATTTATTTATTTTTCAAATTCATTATTACTATTAATTTTTTTTTTTTTTTATTTTTTTTTTTATATAATTATTTTATTTTATTTTAAAAACACTTTAATTATGATGATTATTGCAAATGTAATATTACTTTTATAATGATAAATGCCTTAATAATGCTTAAAGTAAATGTGAGGATGAAAGGATATTAGTATACATGATGAGAGAGAGAGGAAGGGCAGAATGTCAGACGGGCCTGCGTGCCCAATTCTTAACCCTTTGAAAATAAAGTTCGTTCGTTCGTTCGTTCGTTCCTGCCACTACATTATCAAATAGTCATCTAGAAAAGTACACAGCTAGCACTTACGTACACCCGCTCCCAATCCTTAAAAATCATAGTGAAGTTACATCGTCCCTTACGATTACAGTAGGTTATAGCCTGCTAACTTATACAATTAATTTCACGAGCGTACTTTACGCTGCAATTATTTATAGATCACAAGTCGAGGAAATAGTAAGTACCCCTGTCTTCTGACAATATAACAGTAATAACCCAATTATGTCCGAGGATCTGTTCTGAGAAAACTCTCAGAGTTCAATACTCACTGCATAAAATACCTACATGCGCTTTCTAGTTATATTATTAGTTCTAATAGATAGCAAATGATGGCCCTTCTATTACGAATTAACGTTACTCCTAGCAGAACAACGATACAAAAGCCCTGCTAAAATCTTACAGACTATATTAGCTTAATTAACTATATATTTACCAAAGTCGAATATCTCCGTAGAGCAGACGAGCTCTGTATATTAAATACAGGCGTTGATTTTCACGGCTTGAAGTTTTAAAATCAGAGAGGGTTCTGCATTATTAAATGCGAGTATTTATTACGGAAACTGAGGGCTCCCCCCCACCCCCCCCCCCCCCCCCCCCCCCCCCCCCCACGCCAAAAGTGAGTCATTGCGTGGCTTTTTCCATTACTTACAGAGCTACGCACTTAAATCACACCAACCCCCAACTTTTACGTGAGTAGGTGCGGGTTTAGTGGACTTTTCCCCGTCTTAGAATTTACCCCTCCTAATAATTACGGACGCACTCACTGCTACAGAAATAAAATGCCCCGCCATTATATTACACTAGAAATTCCTACATGAACACAATTTCTTCATGGGAAAGAAAACTGGTGCAAGTCTAGAATCTAAAACCTACCGTCCCTCTTGAAAACATAATAAATTATCTACAGAAAAAGACCAAACACCACTACTATTCCTAGAGAAGAAATATGGGGCCTGTTGCAAATAATCTCAGTAACTCCTCACACCATGTAGCGAGTATCTTGAAATTGATTATGACCATGTAGCAAGTATCTTGAAGTTGATTATGACCATGTGAATAAGTTGATTATGATCATTTAGTGAGTATCTTGAAATTGATTATGACCATGTGAGCCACTGTGTCATGATTTCCTTATGTAAAACTAAATAATTTGATTTAAAGGTAAAGGGCATATTGCACAGAGCCTTGGACCCAAACAATAGGCTCTTTGTGTGTACAGCAAACCCTGAGAACACAGGCATTTTAACCCCAATCAACCCAGATATGCCCAGGATATATTGTCTAACTAGTGCTGCTCGCATCAAACTTGCAAGGTAAGGTACCAAACTTAACATTCATTGAATCTGAATTAGGCTAGTGGTTCACACCTTTGGGACTCAGGGTTAGTTATTTGAATGGGTCCTTCATTTCTTATAATCGTTGCAGTTCAGAGTCAGATAAGTCTTCATATCAGCATCTTATATGCATGGAGGCATATCTGGAGTCATCCTTATATGAACACCAGCTATGCACATTGCTACAATATACGTATGTGGAAGTGAACCTATGTCTGTGAGGCTAATTACATCCTCATTGACTCTTGAAATCATCCACACACTTCCAGGGATTCCCCCTGTGGGGAAACTTGTTAAGAACCCAGCATTGCACACTAAGCTTAGAGAAATCACTTGAGCCCCAGTCGTAATTCTTTGGCTTTGACTTGGTTGACTGCATGGAGAAGGATCTCACTGTGGGCCCAGTGATAGGCAGGGAAGCTGAGAAGTGGCTCTGTGCAGGATGTGACAATTCCTTGAGAGAGCCCAGAATCAGAGTACAGTATTTTAGCTCTGCATAGTTAGAGAGCCCCCTTGGAAGGCAGGGAATGTACGGTATGCCACGCACCTCTTACTCCTAGCTTGGGACCAGATGTGATGATCCTTTAAATGTAAGCCAAGCTGGAGAAACTGGACCTCATGACTTGAACTCAACATGTTTTGGAATGGCAGAAGCCACAGGAAAAGCCTAGATCTACAGTGTAGATAATACCAAGGAGTCTTCAACTTGGTGTTGGCTGCTAAAGAGCGAGAAGCTCAGCAGTCCTAGTTAAACAACAACAACATCAGCATCTTATTTCATAGCTAAGAAAGCCATGATGTCATAGAAATATTATGTTACCAGCAGCAAAGAAAATTATGGGTACAATCTTCTTTCAACTCCCAAAGGAGCATAGTCTTCCCGTCCCGTGCCATCAGCTTAAGAATATATCCATGTCTTCTTCATCCCCTTCATGTCTGTCTGCAGTTCTCTTTTCTGTGTTCTTTAGTTTTCCTGTACCTCTCTTTCCCTGAAGATTCCAGAACAGGGATTGTATGAGTACAGTACTGAGAGAAAATATTTGTATATTATACATAGTTTACAGCCAAATAATATGATCAACATAGATTTGTAGAGATGGCCCAAAAAAAAATGAAAATGAAAAAAATTGTAAGATTCACAGCTAATACATTAAACTCTTTGTTTACCTAAAGTTTTGTTTATGTGAATTTGAAGTTATGTGACCAACTGTTTTTGTTTACCTGAGTTCTGTTTATGTGAATTTGAAGTTGTGTGACCAACTGTTTAAGGCTTTAAATTCTATTTGCACACCCATTTAAGAGACTTGAGCTTAAGGGAAAATTTAAAAAAATACAAATTAAAATAATGAACTAGATCCAACCTACCAACTACTCCACCTGATAGATGTGTTAAAATATGTATCTTGGTAAAACCTTTAAGGCTAATTGGTCAGCCTACATATTCTGCCCATGCAATAATTTTTGCATAATGATTTAAGTATGTGTGTAAAGAGGGGATTGTGTCACCTGAATGCTGATAATCACAGACTTAATAAATGTTTGTTGTTGTTTTAATAAGACATCTTAAAATAGTTGGCATTGTCAGAACTATAATAATAATAATAGCCCCTTCAGTTATAACTGACCATGGATATGCGCCCCTGAGGTGACAGCCTTCAGCTGCTTATTTTCCTGGTGCTCCTTTCGACATTTTCTCCTCTCTTCTTGTTGTGTGAGCTTCTTTTCGCTCAATCTGAGGTCGCGCCGTAAATAGCATTGCCACTTGGTGCAATCGGCAGCTTCATCCTCCCACGTTGCTGGATTTATGTCCAGTGCCCTCATGTCTCTCTTGCACACATCTTTGAATCTCAGCTGCGGTCGCCCAACTGTTCTTTTGCCATCTGCCAGTTGTCAGTAGAAGATATCTTTCGGGATGCGACCATCTTCCATGTGGCGGACATGGCCTAGCCAGCGTTGTCTAAGCAGTGTATACATGCTTTGAAGGTCAGCACGTGACAACACCTCGACATTTGTCAATTTTTCTTTCTGCAAAATGCCGAGTATGTGGCATAAATACCGTAGATGGAATGTATTGAGCCTTCTTTCATGCTTAGCATAGGTTGTCCATGTCTCGCTGCCATATAGAAGTGTTCTGGTGATGCAGGTGTTATATACCGTGGCTTTGGTCTTTGTTGTGAGTTTGTATATGTCTTTCCCCAAACACGATGTGAGGTGGGCAAAGGTAGCTGCAGCTTTGCCAATGCGACTGTCAATTTCTGTATCCAGTGAGAGTTTGTCATTGATGGTAGACCCCAGGTATGTGAAGTTGTGCACCACTGCCAATTCATAGTTATCATTAGTGATAACTGGTGCAGCACCCACATCCTGACTAAGCACATTTGTTTTCTTTAGACTTATAGTGAGGCCAAAGTCCTTGCATGCTTGGGTGAAGTGATTCATCAAGCTCTGAAGCTCCTGTTGGCTTTGACTGACGATTGTCAGGACTACAATATGAACTATACAGATTCTGAATTCATAATATTGTTTTGTTATATATTTTCCTATAATATATAACAAAACCCAATTGATATGTTTGAAATTGCCAGACATTTACAGGAATGCCTTAAACTTTAACGATTAGGTATCATGGATCTTGGAGATTTGACAATTGTTAAGTCTGATTTTGTCCTGAACTACCTTATGACTTACTCAACACGTTAAACTTTACAGGACTGAAAGAAAAAGCAATGTTTTAAAGGGTTCCAATTGTTATTCTGTATGTATGTATATGTGTCCATTTGTTTCCTTCCATCCCCTTGATGTGTCAGTGGTATATTTGTAATTACTTACTTAGTTCTTCCTCTTCTACCCTGGGGTATAGAGATTTGCCAGAGAGAGTGGTGTACTATCTAGAGAGTGCCACCCTATCAGTATATTTGTTTTACATAAAAATAAAGATTAATATTTCTTTTTTTATTTTTATTTATTTTCCCAGACAGAAAAGGTAATGTGTGTGTCTAAAATTAATATTTCTTTTTTTTTTTATTTTTATTTATTTTCCATGACAGAAAAGGTAATGTGTGTGTGTACAAGTTTGTCTCCTCAAGCTGTATAGAGTTCAGCCATTATGAGCATATTGACCCAGCTGATAATGCCAACCGTCTGTTCATTGTTCGCTACTTGACTTGGGAACCAGGATTTTTCTTGCCCCTGGGTGTTATTGTTGGAATGCTTAACCCAGACGATTCCTTGGATAAAGGAATGCAGGTACAATGCTATGTTGCTTAGATGCATATTGTCTTTGGCTTATTACAATGCAGTGCTTTTCTGAGGGTTGAGCATGTACTTATTTTCTGTCCTTTCTTAGTTATGCCAATTTTTTTTATTTTTTATAATTCTTTCGGTTGCTAAAAAAAAGTAATCCCTAGAAATGTTGCAAGTTGGATTTGTACTTTTTTTCATCAACAGTTAATAATAGCTTGGTGTCACACACGCAGTGGAAAGTGTATTTTATAAGACACACCAGAAATTTTGACAGCTTAGTGCCATCTGTTATAATTGTTACAGTTTCTTTTTTTTATTGTGATCAGAGTTTTGAAAAGGAAAGATTGTTCTTTCATATGAATGTTCATAGATAAAGTATTGTTAAATTGAGAACTATGTGTACTTGCAACTTCAGACCAAATTGATCACTGTAACACTTGGATCCATCTGTGTATACAGCTTGTCTTGTCATTTTTTTAGCCAGCTTGTTATCCATATTGTTGTGGTATATTATGTAGCAGCTACAATCTTTTATAAGTTCTTTTCATTCCCAAGATAGCATAGCAGCTATAACTATTATTACTGGAAGCTCAAGCTGAATCATATACAGTACCAGCTTGTCCTTTGATAAAAGATTATAGATTATGGGTGTCACGGGATGTTTTATGCCAACCGTGACTCACTGTGCTTCGCAAGGAGCATAACCTGAGTTATATTATCGACAGCACCAAGCTGTAGTCAGAAAAAGCTAAGTTTTTTTTCTGGAATGTTTCTTTTTTTTGTGAACCCGAGGTCACATCCTGTGATCATATGGCTAGAGATCCGGGTTTTGATTGGCCAGGGTGAGAAGGTGGTCAGTCAAGGAAATCTGCTTGTGAAGAGTGGACAGAATTCAGATTGTAGACCTGTACACTTTTTAAATTTTTGACTTGGTTATTTAGGCATGCTGATGGCTACATGTTTTTGATCTTTATGTCAAGTTAGTTAACTTCGTTTGTAACTAGCTTTGTAATAGCACTAAGATATAAAATTGTTTTCTTTGACTTTAGTCAAAAATGGTGCAGTAATTGCACTCAGTTTGTTAAGAGAGATTGTAAGCCTTGTTATGGCTTCTGGTGTAATGTATTGCAAATAAAAGTAGTAGGGATTGAGAAGGCTGTGTTTCCCTCTTCATTAATGCACTTGTGTGTGTGTGTAACCCTAGTTCTGTTATGAGCTTTATTCACTAAGACTCATTACATATGCACCACAAGTATGTGCCAATGGACATTATTTTGGTTACTGTGCCCCACTCATTACCTATTTTGATTTTAGCATATTAATGAGGCCCATACAGCTTTCTGCTAAGGGGCCTATATGTTTGTTCCAGTTTATTTGTTTATCAGTGTCATGCCCCAGAAACATGTTGATAATGTACTTATTTTCTGTCCGTTTTTAGCTATGTCAGTTTTTTTGTTTTTCAGAATTTTTTTCTGTTGCTAAAAATCATTCCTACTGTATTTTAAACTTTGATTTGGAATCCTCTGTATGTGATCCATTCTGAGACTTTGTCTCTGTATTTGTATTGTTTTTTCTGGTCCGCCCAATGGCTCTGTCATCTGCATATGGTTATATGGCATTTTTGTTGACACTAAACGCTTCTTCCGAGTCATGTACAAAGATGGTAAAAATTGTTGGTGATATAACTAACTGATCCCAGGGGAATGCCTTTTGTTGTTCATATGGCCAGACTTATCATTGTTTACTTATACTACGAAACATTTTTTAATGTGTTTTGCTCATTATGCCTATTTTTTAATCTTATAAAGAACTCCCTCTCTCCAGCATTCATCACATGCCCTAGCTACATCCAAGAATGTGGCTCCTATATTTTAATGTGTTTTTAAATACCGATTTGACATAATTTTCTTATTGGTTATTCAGATCTAGTATACTTCTGTCAGCTCAGAATCAAGACATTGTTGGGCTATATAACTGAAAACGTTTGTAGGTTGAATTTAATTCTTTTATTTACAGCAGTCTCTAAAATGTTTCATACTTCGGATGTTAAACATATTGGTCTGTATAAACTTATAACATGAGCTTTCTTGTCTGCTTTAGAATAGGAACTATTTCAGCTAGTTTCCAGGCCTTTGATATATTTCCTGAGCTCCGAGTTTGATTTGAGATGGAAATTATTACTTATATGATCTTATTGGACCCATGTTTAAAGATTTTGTACATGAGAGTATCATATCCTGGTGCTGTATTAGATTTCTCATTAATTTCACATTTACATGAATCATGTCTATATTTAGGAAGCTTTCATCTTCTTTTAGACTAGGTAAACCATTAATCAAATTTTCTCATTAGTCTTCTTGTATTGTCTTCCTGTTCAAGCTACTTTATACATTTTTTATCATTATCTTTTGTTTATTTGATTCTGCTCTTGAAGACAGTCTAATGGTTGGTATTATTTTTTAGTGTTGTTTCTTTTGATTGATTTTAGTGTATTCTATCCATTTAGTTTCTGTTGCTTTAAATATACTTCATTTTGTTTTGTTCCATAAGTCTTAGTAGTTATTGACATTTTCTTTAGTTTAGTTTTCCTGTAATTTTGTACGGTTTTTCTTTAGGTTCTTGAATTAGAGCACAACATAAAAAGAACACTGCGCCCCCAAGCCTTAGATGAATCAGATCAGTTGTTTCCCCCAGACTTCTCCTTGCCAGCCGAAATGCTACGAAATCGGCGTAACCTTACTCAGAACTTCTGTTTTACCATCAGTAATCCTGAGACAGAGGATCTGGAAATGGCCATCAGTGTGTCACAGGTTGACAATAACTATGAGGTATGAGAATTTTACTTATTTTTTTTGTACTGCTTACTGGCTCTTTTTTTTAAATATGTAAAAGCAGGAGTGAATAGCGTTAAGTGAGATCAGCTACATCGTTAAGTACTTTTTTCCCCTCGTGAAAATGCCTTGTTAATTGAATCAGGTTGAAAATAAAACACTGGCCATCTAATTTACCGATTATCGTCTTGCGAAGTTAAACCATGGCCTGTTGAATTTAAGCCTTATGTGCGGATATACAGAGTTACGCTCGAATCGTACTGTTCCCAAATAAACAACACAGCTATGGTTCGATGTGGCCCCAAGCGAGTCCGATAGATTTCAGCCTTCTATTCAAAAGATTTAGTTTTTAGTTGTTCTAATCAACGGCGAAATATGTTTTTACTAACCTTTAGGTTGGGATAACTTCCTATCATCCCTGTAGTCTATTCGATGTGGAAACTCACTTTAATTGTCATTCAGGCGATCTCCAGAATGATAAGACATTTCAATGTTTACATCGACCTTCGTCATTATATGCCCCATCATCGTTGACTTCTCGAGATGATGATAACCTCTTGAAAGCAGGTTTAGAAGTGATTTTCTTACGATTCTTTTTGTTGCAAGGCAACCAAAAACGTGACAGAGCTACGTATTTTATTTCTGTAATGCGTCTATTAGCAACCAATCATTTAATAGCTAATTATTATGCCCCTACCGGTATTTTGGATTTGAGACTATCATTTTATTATTGCCTGATGATGATATAGTGAGAACTCCTCAGACTTAGGTGGTAGTAATTCTGCCACAAAACGTTAAGTGAGATCAGCTGCATTGTTAAGTACTTTTTTCCCCTCATGAAAACTGCTCTGATAAAGTTGAAAAGTGAGGGTTTATAAATAATGGATTATCACTGGCTGATCTATTTTCTTGAAATTTCAGTAAATATAACCCAGTTTTCCTCATTGAAATTTCAGGTTAGTTGTTTAGTCTATTTGGCAGTGAATCCTGCATATATATTTTGAGAAAATGTTGAAAAATTTATTAATCTTCAATTTACAGTACTCCAGTTGATGCTGTTGCATGTGTAGCAGCTTCTGAAATGTTAGTTTGTACTCTTCAAGGAGTGATATTAAATCCTGAACATGTCAGAAGAATGCCAGAAGTAAACATTAGTGGAGTAGTAACCAATCTTTGATATGTACGTGATAAAGTATTGCTAGCCACAAGAATTACAAGAAAATGGTTGAAGAGACAGAAAATGTTGAATATTTGTGACAGCAAAGCTTCAGTGTGGAGACTATACATGATCTTCTCTGATCTTATAATGACCTGGATTGTTCATTTTTTCCAGGTAGGCATTCATGTGACAGATGTTGTTGCATACGTGGACAAAGACTCTGTTTTAGACCAAGAATGTGAGCATAGAGGAGGAGCATCACTCTTCCCTATTGGCAGGGAACCAAAGCACATGCTTCCTACCCAGGTGTGCAGAGATTTTTGCAGTCTAAAGCCAGACTTTGACCGGTTGGCCATCTCTGTTATTCTTCAAGTCAACGAACAAGGCAAAGTCTTTGGACAGCCAGAAGTGTTTAGAAGTGTAATTAACAGCAAACAGCGATTCTCACATAATGAGGTAGGTAGAACTGTCTGTATAGAAAAAGATATAATTATTTAGTTCATCTTTCTAGCTCAGAATGTATATATGAAATGTAAGATACAGATTTATGGGCTGTTCTTTTTTTTTCAGTAAATGTAAAGATATGTTCAAGTTGAAGAAATTAATGCATGTCCTGCTTTGATTCCTAAGAAGCATGATGCTACCATTGCATATAGCCCCTATGAAGGAAATCTATACTAAAACATGTCATGTGCTTTTGCAGTGTGGTTTCTTTGGCACTTTTGTAACAGGATGAGGTTGCTAGTTCCTTGCACAACCTCATCTTAGTTGCTTTCTGTCCTTGAGGGAGTAGTGGTCCTGTTCTTTCTTGACTCATCTGGGACCTATAAGAACCACAGCTAGTTAAAGAAAATGTAACCATTTTTCATACTTTCAAAATGTCCCCACGTAAAATCTTTGTGTAGCCAAGGTGTCTCATTTGTGTCAAGCATTAATGTTGAACACAAATCATGGGGTTTTTTTTGTTTGTTTTGTTATTAAAATTATTTCTATGTAGGGATGGATTGAGGAAATAACCTCTACACATCAAAGCCAGACTTGGAGCACCTGGGGCACTAGAAAGAAGGGAATAAAAAAAAAGAACACATAGATAAATAAGAGATACTTGTGTTTAGAAGTGGATTTATGACTAGAGGCTGTCTACATATAGTGACAAGACACTAGTGAGAAGAAAGACTGGAAAAGATAGATTTAGATGAAAATGATAGTGAAATGTGAAAAGTTGAAACTATTGGCCCCGAGGGGTGAGAACCTAGATTTGACTCTTCCCTCGCCACTCCGGACATCTTAGATTGCTATAGTTCCAACTACCTCTAACTACCCTAAGGGGATAAGGTTATATTAAGATTCACATACACCAAGATACAGACAACAGATAGCTACTGTACGTAAATAAAGTGACTGATCCAAACTATAATTTACAAGTTTTATTTACACATAGAAAACTCAAATACATGTTAAAGAAATACAGTGCGTGTGTGCATACCTGGAAAAACCAAATCAAGTACAGTTACAATGCTTTTACATCAACCTAACCCTTCACCCCCAATTGCCACCTGTATGGGAAAGAAGTTAAGATTACCCACAAACTGCACTGAACCTGGTGGGGTCTCGGATTTCGAGCCTCCACTACAACTAGCTATTCTAAATTCTAATGTTACTTCTAATTTCACAGTCAGCTGGAACTCCTACGAATTGTCTACACAATCTCTGCACAGACTTCATTTCTACACAGCCTATCCTGAAATCTCCTGAACACTGCTACACACTAACTGCATCGCTAACTTCAGCAGCTGTCCTCTGCTATACTCTTCAACAAAAACTGGCTCTCAGTTCTGTCTTTCTGGTTTACCACCTGTAGAGAAGATTTTAACTCTATTGCTCTCCACAATTCTGACATTGACGACTAAGGTATAAACTACTGGATTCTGGACTGGAAACTGTAGCTGGTTACTTCTAACACCTCTGGATTCACCTGCCCGGTTACCCCTCTCTGGGCTGTGGGCCTTCGGCTTTATTATGGCCGGGACGAAGTGAAAATAATTACAACAACGCCGGCAGCATGCCAATTTGCGTGTGTAACAAGAACGAGCGTCAGAGCTCAGGATTTATCCACAAATCCTATTCCACTGGAGAAATGTCTTCTACTGCCTGGGAACGTGTATTTTTCTGTTCTTCGTCCGCCTCTGACAATATCTAAAAAAAACTCTGATTTTGTTTGAGATGCCAATCTGTGCCATGGGGAAATTGGGTGCCAGTTTCGCTCTTCCCACTGAGCCGCTATACCTGCTGTTTAGACAGAAAAAAATGCAACAGCTGAACAACACATCAATAATCTATTCCTCTATAACAAATAACTCCCTGACTTCGTAACACCCCTGCTCTATTCCCATTATGCACCACCATACCAATTAATCCTGCCAAAAGTCAGCTCTCCCACACAACTCCCTTCTCCGTACTCTATCCAATTCCAAAGTAAACATCACCCGGTAATACAACTCGCAGACCGGCTGACCCAGATCTTCTTTGTTCTGCATGACTACCCCTGAACAACAACAGTTTTTCACTGGGCGGGCTCTACCTGTGCAAAAATACTGTGGCCCACTTCAACACTGACAATAATACAGCAGTGATCAACACAAATAAAATAGACCCCGCTAGGAATCATTAAATTCCCGTTCTATTAATTAAATCACCTAAAAATGTAATACAAATATAATTCCCTTTAAAATTACATCTCACATCTTCTGAGTACACAGAACAACAATGCACCATCAATAACGTATAACCATATTACGCTAGCATCTGCATACTGCCTAGAAGTTATACACAAACACAGGTTATAAATTTAAAACCCGAAATTACAACCACGTGCTCCCGCATTCTTACGAACACGTGCTCCCGCATTCTTACAACGTTAACTTCACTCCCGTCTATATATGTACTATATAACTCAGAATAAACTCTCAATGAAAATACAAATACACATGCTCCCGGATATTCTGTAAATAACATAAATCAAAGAGGCAAGTTTCTCTACAGACCTGCTTTGAAATAATACAAAGCACGCCCGTAACTTGTCACTCTTAAACCATCCTAGATACCGCTATTCCTTCAATAAGGAATTATATGAACCTCTTAAGTTTTCCCAGTTTATCACTAAGATAGTATTGATGGCTCTGGCGTTAAGAATTAATTTAAAATTAACTTCCCCAAGAAAACTTACTGATCGGCCTAGGACTACATTAAACTCAATAAAGTACCACGCTAATAAATCATGCTTACCAACTCGAATTTTTCCACTGAATGCAAATCGACTTTACTATGGTACGTGGCTGGCAATTATCATTAGAGAGACTAAGAAAATCAGTGAGTATTTATAGCAGGATCCCCCACGCTGCCCAAGCCTAACGTCATTTGTGCGGCTTTGTTCTAGCCCAATGATTTCAAATGCAGTTAGATCTCGGCCAATCAAAATTGTAAACAACTCTGACTCATCCTGTTACTGCTCGTGCGTGCTAAAGGTCACTACCCGCATTTAACAAAGAAACGGGAATCAAGCTCAACCCTCTACTGTTAAATGAAGCAAAAATGGCCGAAAATAATTTAACTCCTGAAATTACGTCTATGTGCACGCTGTCACGAAATGGTTTTAGGCTAAAGGCTGTCTACATATAGTGACAAGACATTAGTGAGAAGAAAGACTGAAATGATAGATTCAGATGAAAATGACAGTGCAAATGTGAAAGTGAGACCATTGGCTCAGAGGTTGAGAACCGAAGTTAACTCTTCCTCGCCACTTCGGACGTCTTAATTGCTATGGCCTCGACCACCTCTAACTACCCTAAGGGGATAAGGTTCAATTACGATTCACATACACCACGATACAGACAACAGATAGCTACTGTACGTAATTAAAATGACTGGTCCAGACTATAAATGTACAAGTTTTATTATACACACAACCAAGTAATCAAATACATGTCAAATACATAAAAATTGCAGTGTAAGCACTCCTGAAACAAACAAATTCAGGAAAAATTACAAATGTTGTATCATCAAAACCCAACCCTTCACCCACAAGTTTCACCTGTATGGAGAAAGAAGGTAAGATTAAATGAAATAAACTACACTGCACTGGGTGGGGTCTCAGATGCCGAGCCTCCACTCCAAACTAGCTTTTCTAAACTCTAATATAAACTCTAAGTACACAATCAGCTGGATCTACTACAAAGTGTCCACACCAACTCTGCACAGACTTCGTTTCTACACAACCTATCCTGAAAATCTCCTGAACACTGCTACACAGCTAACTGCACCTCAACACTTCAACAGCTGTTTTCTGCTATGATCTTCACAAAACTATGTCTCAGTTCTGTCTTTCTGGTCTACTACCTGTAGACTACACTTCAGCAGCTGTCCTCTGCTCTAAAATCTGTGGAGAGGATTTTGACCCTGTTTCTCCCCACAATTCTTGCAATTGACGACTAGGTTTCACCACTGGCTTCTGGAAAAACTACGATTTGGTAGCTGGTTTGGCTGCTACCACTCTGGATTTACCTGCCCGCTCCCTACTCTGGGTTCGGGCCTTCGGCGTTATTATGGCCGGGACGAATCGAAATAAATTTACAACCATGCTGGCAACTTGCCGATTTGCGGGTGTAAGAAGATTGAGCATCAGAGCTCCAGATTTTCCACCAAAATCCCTTTCAACTGGAGAATGTCTTCCCTGCCTTGGGAAAACGTATTTTCTTTCGCTCCGTCCGCCACTGGCAATTAACGCACGACTTTGCGTGTCGGCGAATGCCACAACTTTGCCGTGGGAGAAATTTTGTGGTATCAAAAATTCTGCTCTTCCCCACAAAAGCCGGTACCTGCTGTTTAGACAAAAAAACAAAACAACAGCTAAACACACAGTAATAATATATTTCGAATAACAAATAACTCCCTTACTCTTCAACATGTAACTCCCCTCTCTTCACTCTCCCCGAGTCAAAATAAACATTGGCTGACCCAGATCTTCCATTCTGCATGACTGGTTACAATCACAACAGTTTTTCACTGAGGACCGAACTGTCTAAAATACTTTGGCCCACTTCTTACGCTGACATACAAAATGAAATATCTCTAGGAATCTGATTCCCGTTATAATATTTAAAAATGATAATACCAATATTATTCTCTTAAAAAATTACATCTCCCGTCTTCTGAGTACACAGAACAACAATGCACAATCGATAATGTATAACCCTGTTAGATGCTAGCATATACATACTGCTTAAAAGTTATACATAACCCCAGGTTATCAAATTGAAAACCCCGTAGTTACAAACACGTGATTACAATTCTACCACCACGTGCTCCTGCATACTTATTCATAATGATAGCACCCACGTGCTTCTCTCCCCCTCACCCCCTCTGAACATCGTCTCAAATAAATATTCAGTAACCAGCGCACCCACGTGCTCACAAATTTACACCTCCCGTCCACAGATCGATGTGTAACTATATATATATAAATAACTAGCAGCATTACATTCTTAATAAAATCACAAATTACACACGCGCCCGCCATTCTGCAATTAAATATAATTCGCAGATGCGGGTTTCTCTACAGACCTGCTTTGCAATAATACAAAGCACGCCCGCGGCAACTCAACTTTTAAACCCAGCTTAAATACCGCTATTCCTTCAATAAGGAATTATTATGAACCTCTTAAGTTTCTCAAGTCTATCACTCAGATCGTATTTGATGGCTCTGGCGTTAAGAATTAACATTAAACTTAAACTGCCCAAAGAAACTTAAATGATCGGCCTAGGTCTAGAAAAATTAAATAAAGTACCACGCAAAATTCATGCTTACCAAAACTCGAATTTCCCCACTGAAAGGCAATCGACAATTTTGACTCTGGCACGCGGCTGGCAATTACATTAAAGAGACCGAGAATTAAATTACGGCCCTATTTATAATCATCTAACAGCACGCTGACCTCGTGACGTCATATACGCGGCTTCGATTTTAACCCAATGATTTCAAATGCCGTTATATCTCAGCCAATCAGAATTGTAAACAATTCTGATGCAACCGGTTACTGCTAGCACATGTTGCGTGCATTTAGACAAAGAAACGGGATTAAGCTCTGCCCTCTGCTATCTAATGAAGCAAAAGGGCCGAAATATATATATATAAAATCCCGAAAAATACATCTAGCTGCCTGCCATATCTTTTAAAAAGACTAAACTGGTGCAACTGATCTAGGCTCTATCGTCCTCCCTGTAGAAAAATACTGCAGCAATTCCCTACATCCCAACTCTAAACACATGAAGAAACATAAAGCGGATGAGATAAAACTCCACCGTGATCTCACTCTGAAAAAAAACGTAAATAATAGAAGGAGAAGAAACATGGAGAAGGATTACCGGTTCTTGTGCGTTAATTCACCGCTAAAATCAAATTGTGGAAATTTATTACCCAAACTGAAAACCGTACTTTTTCTTGACTGAAAAAGGTTGATTTCACATTGTGATTTGGGAGGGCAAGGTAAAAAAAAAACGTGTTTCGTGCATTCATAGTTGACACACTTACGACAGACCCGCCCTCAACCCCCCCCCCCCCCCCCCCCCCCTTTCACTGTTTTAAGTTTATAAACCAATAAAACGGTATTGAATCAGTTCTACAAGTTAACGGTTGTCACGCATTTATAGCTAGGTAGGCCCCACCTCTCGAGCTTGGTAGTGTCACGCATCAGTCTAACCAGCTGTAAATGGGTACCTGACTCTGATAGGGACTTGAAAGCTGATGATGATGATGATTATGATGACTAGCAATTCCCTAGACTTAAGGGTCTTTTATATTTGAACATGCGCCCTAATATAAGCACCTACCACGGTCCTATTCAGGGCCCACAAAACCCACAAAACTGCACCTACCACAGTCCTTTTCAGGGCCCACAAAACTGCACCACGGTCCTGTTTAGGGCCAACAAAACCAACAAAACTGTACCCTGGCAAGAAAGCCTTTATTTGTTTTCACCGCTGGGTGTGGAGGGCTGAGTGGAGAGAGCTGGGTGGGGAGTTGGTCCCCTCCCTCGCTATGCACTGATCCTTGTCAAATATTTACCTAATCAGAGCCGGATTAACGTAGTAGCAAAAGTAGCATATGCTACGAGCCCCTTTCTTTTAGGGCCTGCGCCAATAAATATGTACATCATTTTTTTGGTCATCTAATACGAGCGTTAAACCAATGATCTTGTGATGTATGCCATCTTTAGCGCCTTTTCATTTGATGTCACGAAATTGTGAGAGAAAGAGCATAACAGGGTGACTTAGTGTGACTCTTTATTACTTTTATCTTAACTGTTTGCGGACAGAAGCAGTCATTTTCTTTGGATTTGTTGAAAGCCTGTACACCTTCTTTTCTGCTTCTACCTACCGGTGGGGTCTCCTTTCTACTGCATTATGTGCTGGTGGTAGTCATAATAAGTCCCATTTGCCCTTTGTGAAAAAAAACTGTCAGATACCAGGTGGTCCGCTTGGGCAGATGCGACAAAAGCACTTTTACACAGCTTTTCTGCAATAAAACAAGTCTTGGATGATATTTCAGATAACAATGATCAGAAGGCAGAGTGTTGTCAACAGGCTCGTTGTCTACTTTCAACCATGATGAAGCTAGAAACTGGAATAATGATCATACTGTGGGATCAAGTATTACAGCGTTTTCAAATGACTAGTGCTTCTCTGCAATCTTCTGACCAAGATTTGAATACAGCTTGTGCACTCTATGAATCCCTGCGGGGGTATATTCAAGCTATGCGGTCTACGAGACATGAGAAGGCGCTGAAGATGGATAGGATACACACTGAGCAAACTTGCTTATAGCTTTACCAGGCAGTCCTTCGGGACGCGCCTCGCCAAGACGAGGCAAAAATTTTACATTAAAAATAATAAATAAACAAATACCCATGCTACCAGTCTGCCTGCGAAAATGCATAATAGACTAACCCGCAACCCTAACCTGTCAAATGTACTAACCCCGCCCGCAGGCGAAAAAAAAAAATTATTGTAAGAGAAAAAAAGTAAGAAATAGTACGGTGCTCGAATTGGGTAATAAATTGCCAAAATATTAATTTGACGGTGAATTAACGCACAAGTACCGGATTACCTGTAATCCCTCCTAAAAATAGTGAACAAATTGCAAGGAGAAAAAGACATGGGCCATTTGAAAGACAGAATCTCAGTACTTTTGTCACACATGCAATAGCTTAAGGAGAATCAAACTGGTGCAAATCTGAACCTAGGCTCTACCGTCCTCCCTATAGAAAAATACTGCAACAATTCTCTACACAACAACACTTAACACCACCTTCTATTCATAGAGAAAAAACATAATGCAGATAAGATAAACCCCACCATAATCTCACTCTGAAAAAACGTAAATAATAGAAGGAGAAGAAACCTGAGGTGGATTCCTTGTAATCCCTCCGAGAAATAGTGTAAATAATGCAAGGAGAAAAGACATGAGCCTGTTGAAGAACAGAATCTCAGTACTTCATCATAACTTGTGAACATAAGAATGTAGAACCCACATGAGAAAGTTTGATAAAGCTGAAAGTTGCTTAGAGATGAAATAAGCTGAACCTTTTTGATCACTAATCTATGCGTTCAAGGATCTGTTGACATTGATTTATTAACACTGTGTTTTTTAGCTTTCTTTCCCTCCAAATTTTTTTTTTCAATCCATGCCACTATGTTCTAGACATTTACATTTGATTATAGAGATATTTCATGGTTATATCTCATGTTTCTTCTAATTTATTTTCTATGTGACATTTCTTTTTGGTTGATATTACATTAGGTGGAAGAGATTTTACTCAACAGTGAAGAGTCCCAGAGTGACTATCTAAAGAGCTGCATTATAGTTCTTTATCAGTTGTCCTATGCGTGGCGCAGTGAACGCCTTGGAAATGGCCATGTGTTCCCTGACCTTGACCCTGGCAAGCGCTTGTTCCTGCACTCACATATTATGCTGAATGAGGTGAGTTGTCAGCTGCATAGAAGCTGAAACTAATTTTGACCTGCAGACATAATTATTATTGTTTCATATTGCAGTATACTTTCTGATTGACTGTAACTTATTATTTGACAAGAGTTTTTTGAAATCATTTGGATTCAGAAATTTTAATGTCTTTATTTATTTTATTTTTTTTTATTGTATCTACACGTTGCTTTATGTTTACAGAGGTATGAATTATATAGGCTGTTTGTATTTTAGAAAAAGGTGTTATAACACTTTATCTAGTGGTAAGCCTCAGTAATAATAAACCTCAGCTTAGCTGTTAAAAATTACACAGCAGTAAAGGAATTCTAGAGTCAGCCGAAAAGATGGCAGTGCCAAATTTAAAAGAAAAAAAAAAAAAAAAAAAAAAACTATGCCCCCATGAAGATGTAGAAAAATAGAGTTCCAGAACGCCACTTTTTTAAAATTAAATAGGAAACGGTTAAGTGTCATATGTAAGTCATCTCTAATACCTCTCAGCCTCTTAAAAACCGTATTGTGCCAGTTAAGAACATTCAGTGGTGCCTTGCATTAAGAACCATCTGGCACAGCTGTATCTTCCACAATTTGAGCAGATAGAATCTGTGGGTTGAGTTATAGGGTTTATCCATCTTACCTAATTTTATCTCTCCTTTCCTCCTGCTTGGTGTTTCTCCTGCTGGGTATTTCTCAGCTCCTCATCTCTCTCTACTCTTTATTGTAGTGGAGCATTTTGAGAGGCTGGATTTACCAATAATTTCTCCCAGTTACTGGGTCAGTTTCTGCCTACTCTTGTTTGTCCCTTACAGGTTTTTTTGGGTGGAGATTAGTAGCCACTAAATATTCATTAACTCTGCCACTTTACAGATTTTTCTCCCTTTGGAGTCTCGCTCATGAAAAGTTGAGGATATTTCTTTGTGCACCTTTTTCCCTATGTCCAAGAGAAATTACAAGGGTAGAATCACAGGGACAGTAAATTATCTTATAAAATGAATAATGTTATCTGTGTTTGAATCTGATGTAATTTGTTGAGGATTGCTGCATGGCATGCAACCATCTCGATGGGGTTTTACTTTGACTGAGATGATTGCAGCATTCAGCATCCCAAATAGATATAATAGAACGTTATGCATAATATTTGATGTCGCACAAGTCTTAGTAACCTAACAGTCGATGTGTGGCCCACGAGCCCTATGGCAGTGTTTAAAATGTGGCATGGCCACTAACTCATATATATCAACTATCTGTGTTCGGGCTTTAAAGCTGAATTAATAATAAGTGAATAAGGACCTGTGAGTCCAGAACTGTGTTAAGGCGTTAGTAATAAAGCTCTGATATATACGCAGTATTCGTGAGATACGAACGCGGGTTTAATGTATAACTCTAATGAGAGCGATATGGCTGTTAGAAGATGGCATGTACTGCCAAATCAAGAATATTATATTCAGATGGAGTTCTGAAATGAACAGTCGACTTTGATCCTAATGAGCAATCGAAGAATTAGCATGGATGTGCATTGACGTTGCCTAAACATTTTGATTGGCTAGTATTTAAATGATATTAATGAACACAGTAGATTATATTTTCGACGGTTAAGATGAAAGCACCATGTCAGGTGCATGGCAATTTACAAACTGTGATGTTGAATGTTTCCTCTAATGTGAAACACATATTACTTGTGTGATTCATCTATTGTGATCTTATTGGATCAATAAATCATGTTTAGAGTCGTCTTCATAAGACTTGTTTGCTGATGAATTTTACAAAGTTATATTCAAGAAAGTTCTTGCAGTTGTGTTGGTTCGACCATTGACCGTTAACCTTCAACTTGTTGGTCAAGTATAAAACTGTGCCATAACAATACGAATACAAAGAAAGACTAAAAGATCACAGCGATTGAATAAGAAATGAATTTCATTCAAGAATAATCATGCTAATACACAAGTCATTTTAGAACGAATTGCGGTTGCAGAAAATCTAATAGACACAGTATGTCAGAAGATGAACACTATATTATAACGATATATTTCAAAATGTCTGCAACATAGTGTTTGAAATGTCTTTATTTCCAGAAAACCTCAGAAAAATTTAGTTTGATGTAGAATTTAGTTTGAAGAATGATTTTTATCTTTCATATTTTGACGTAGTAGTGAAAATAATACATTTTTAAAAAAAACATTAAAAACCACTTAATAACATAAACATTTGGAATTAGACATCAGTACGTACAGAAAAAACAGATGTGAAAAACAACTGAAGAAAACTGACCAACCTATGAGTATAATCTAGAGTGAATTAGACATCGGTACGTACAGAAAAATCAGAAAACAGATGTGAAAAACAACTGAAGATAACTGACCAACCTATGAGTATAATCTAGAGTATCACACAGTGCCTTACCATCTCTGCTGGTCAGCTGGGGAAGTTGTGGGATAATTGTGCTTCTTCTTGATGCAAAAGATGGGTGATATGTCAGGAATTCCAGCTGAGTCTAAACATACAACCATTTTGAACATTTCCTTCTTAGTGCTGTAAGGAAATATCAAATGTCAAAAAAAAAAAAAGAACCTGTTTCCAAATGGAATTTTAGATTTTTGTAAATGAGACCAGGACTAAAACTGTCAGTGTGCCAGTTTTCAGTTCCTTGGTTTACCTCGAAGCAGGTAAACATTTGGGGCATACAGCCATGTGGACGAGCATAGGTAGGTGAATGAGTGGGTAGGGAGGGAGGGACGAGACCGACTTTCTTTTTTTTTTTTCTTTTTTTAAATATCTATGCCAATGGATATTAAATCCACTTCATGAAATACTTGAAAATTGTTGTACACAGATGAAAATACGCTTCAATACTGTGGTGGCTGAGCTACTGCTTTCAAGATTTGAGGAAACGACCCCTCTCTTGGTCCAGCCTGCTCCACATACTGAGAGATTAGAGGAGTGGAAGACAAACAATGCCTGCCATGCATTCAACAGTATACCCATGACTAGAGCCTTCCTTGAGGACAAAGTAAGCTTGACATTATTTGTTTCTCATATCACTTCTCATTTCTTTTGGTGTTGACAGTTTATTTGATGCACTAACTTTCTGTTCTCTGTTTTTCTTTTGCAAACATGTTTGAGTCGTTGCACACATTAATGACCACTAGTTCTCTGTTTTTCTTTTGCAAACATATTTGAGTCGTTGCACACCTTAATGACCACTAGTTCTGTTTTTCTTTTGCAATCATGTCTGAGTCATTGCACACCTTAATGACCGCTAGTTCTGTTTTTCTTTTGGAAACACATCTTAATCTTTGCACACCTTAATGACCATTAGTTCTGTTTTTCTTTTGGAAACACGTCTTAATCTTTGCAAACCTTAATGACCACTAGTTCTCTGATTTTATTTTGCAAACGTCTGAGTCGTTGCACACCTTAATGACCACTAGTTCTGTTTTTCTTTTGGAAACACATCTTAATCTTTGCACACCTTAATGACCACTAGTTCTCTGTTTTTCTTTTGCAAACACATTTGGGTCGTTGCACACCTTAATGACCACATCTTCCTTATTCTGATAGTTGAAGTTTTAGCAGACATAGTTAATGTTTTGAATTCCATTGCACAAATCAACACCCAAATTTTAGGATTTTAAAAATCAGATTGCATATTGATTAGTTGTGCAAATTGTGCATCAATTTTTCATGTGCACAGACAGCATGCCCAAAAACTGTATAATATGAGGTTAAAAGAACAGCCAAATGACCAGATGTAATAACAAACACAGATGTGTGGAACAACTGGAGATTGAAAGAGAGAAGGTGGAGTGGATAGGGCATACCAACAGGAAACAACCAACCAGTATAATGAGACATGCCCTTGATTGGAGCCCAGAAGGGAAGAGAAGAGTGGGGTCCAAAAAGGACCTGGAGAAAAATAATGGAAGAGGAAGCCAAGGGAACGTGGACTTCGCTAGCAGAGCTGTAGTAGACAGCTCAAAACAGAAATCTGTGATGAGTAACAATTGCAACCTGGTCTTTCTTATGTTCCTTGAGATGTGCATATAGAGAAGAATGGAATGCATATCATGGAAAGAGAAGAATGCAAATAAAGAGGTCCTAGAAAAGCTAGGAATGAAAACAGAAATAATGAGATCAAAGTTACCGAAATATTTTGGCCATATAAAATCTCATCGTGCTGAAGACCATAATGGAAGGAAGAATTGAAGGCAAATGTGCAAGAGGAAGACAGTGCTGTAATAATGGACAGGAAAGTCTATAAGAGTGTACCAACAAGATATGAGACAGAAGATGTTGGAGATCCACTGCAGCTGAACTTCAATGAATGTGGAGATGGCACCTGATGATGATGATGTTTCATCTGGAACAGGGAGTGGTAAGAGATAAGATAGCCATACGTTCTCATTGTGTCGTAACTTACCACTTTATAATCATTGGTGCAACACACTTTATGCTCCCATATTCCATCATACTTCTTTGTGGCTAACATAATAATAATAATAAATTCTTTAAGCACCAAACACGGCGCATAAGGCAGAAACCAGTGCTCTCCAGGTTGTTCGTTGTGACGCCACTCCTCTTAGCTCTTGCACATTTTTTAGGCCCAACGTTCTTCCTTCTCTTATTATTGTTCTTCTGAGTGTTTCTTTTGGTCTTCCTTTTTTCCTCTTACCCCCAGGAACCCAAGTGAGCGCCTGTAGTGGTATTCTGTTGTTTTGCGTTCGTAGGACATGACCGATATATGACCATCGTCTTTTCCTTATATAGTCGGAAACATATTTCTGCCTAGAGTCTTCTCTTATTTGTCGATTAGTCTTGAATTCTTTCCAACTGATGTTCATGAGTTTTCTAAGACATTTGTTCTCGAATGTATTCAGCTTGTTCTCCAATGATTTTGTTATTTTCCAACTCTCACAGCCGTATGTTGCTAACATAGCAAGTATTATAATATATATATTTATATATACACACACACACATATATACATACATACATATATGTACCTCATTATGATCTAATACTCCAGCTTTCCACCTTGTTTTCTCATATACTTTTTTTTTCACTTCATGTATTATCTCATGTTTCAGGTGTGTCGGTGTAGTCGAGCCTGCACTTGTGTGTTCAGCTACATGAGAAAGCACCACCTGAAAAATGGAGACCATGTTTCCATTCTGAAGGATCGTTGGTTGATGGTGTGTGAGGCAGTTGGTGGGGATAACATGGACTTTGAACTAGCACAAGGTACACAGGCAATTTTGAGAGAATAGGATGTGCAGTATTTCAGCTTTGAATGTAGAGTTCATAATATTTTCTACATTGTTTTGTGCCATTATATTGCTCGTTCAGCCAGAAACATGTTTTCTCATCTGATTTAGTGGAAAATACAAGAATAACTAATTCACTTAACAAGGATTGATTGTTATATTATTTTAAGCCTCATCTTTTCTGCTGTCAAATGTTATAGGTTAACGTTTGTCAAAAATGATCTTAACTACATTTAAAATGCTTTAAAAAGGACTGATTCATTCTGAAATGTCAGTGTGAGGCTGAAAGCTAAACTTGATCTTCTCAGAATTTGGCATTTCCCATACTTGTAAACTTTTGTTTTACAAAATTATTTTATTTCAAATTTTTTCCAACCATTTTAAGGGTCTTCTGATAACTTTCTCATCCATTTATTCACCCGTCAGCTTCTAGAGTAGCATAGGCTTTCAGTGAGTTCGCAACAGGCTGTCCTGTCCTGTGCCATCATTTCAAGATATTTTTATATATCATCTTATCCTTTCAATCCTGTCTCTAGTTTCCTTCACTCTGTGTTTTTTTATGCTTTAATTCCAGACGCACTAATTTTCTACCATATATATCTGCTGTCATGTCAGAACGTGATGAATTTTGTTATTTACATTATTTTAATTACTTTATATACCCGAGTATAGGTCAGTCCGACTGTAAGTCGACCTCTAGAATTTAGAACTTAAAAGAGTTTTCAAAATGAATGACCCAGTTATAAGTCGAACAAGTTTTTTGTCAATTCCGAATTCCCGCAACGCATTGATATTTCTGTGGCTTTCTGCATATTCGATCACTTATGCTGCATCTTATGATTACTTCAGTTTATTCACACAAGTAAAGAATTTTAGCAATTGTACTCAGTACAAACAAAGAAAAACCTCGGGACAAAATTCTTTGTTTACTGAATGCTTGTGTGCTTACAACAAATGATTTAAGCAGCTGTGCATGCAGATTCATTAATTTTTTTTTTTTTTTGACTCGACTATAAGTCGGGGTATATTTTTTAAGGTCCAAAGTGGGAATAAATATCTCAACTTATACTCAAGTACACACAGTAGTTTTTTTTATAATTTTATTTATATATATATATATATATATATATATATATATATATATATATATATATATATATATATATATATATATATTATATAAAAATTTAAAAAACATATATAGCACATATATATAGAACATCTATATATAGCAAACAAATATATATATATATATATATATTTATATATATATATATATATATATATATATATATAGCACATATATATAGCACATATATATAGCACATATATATAGCACATATATATAGCACATATATATATAGCACACACATATATATATATATATATATATATATATATATTATATATATATATATATATATATATATATATATATATAATATAGCACATATATATATATAGCACATATATATAGCATATATTATGTATGTGCTAATATAGATAAAATAGTATCGTTAAAACTGCTCTGAAATTATCTTTTAGAACATAAAATAGAATAACCTGGTCAGTGTGGTTCATGTACTTGAGTAGTGTCAAATTATGTAACAGTAAGCAAACAACACTGAGAGCAAATAATTTTTTTTTCTTCTAATAGATCTCATTAGCAACCCTGAGAACATGCCTCAGATAGCTGTGGCCAATCATAAGCTGAAAGCTATCCAGCAGTCAGAGAGGTATGTTTGCTCACAGGACACCTCTGAGGATGACAGAAAGCACTATGGATTGTGTGTGGCTGCCTATACCAACTTCACAAGTCCACTCAGGCGCTTTATAAGTATAGTAGTGCTGAGATTACTTGTTGGTAAGTTCAAATGTAATATCTATAGACTGTCACAAAGTGGATTTATGTATAGAGTGTTGTCTGAGTGTGTAGACAAGACACTATTTTGAGAAAGACTGAGAAGATAGATTTTTTTGATGAAAATGACAGTGAATGTGGAAAGATGAGACTATTGGCTTCGAGGGTGAGAACCGAGGTTGACTCTCCCTCGCCACTCCTGACGTCTTTGATAGCTATAGACTCACCACCTCTGACTACCATAAAGGAGATAAGGTTTAAATAAAGACCACAGACACACTATACAGACAATTATATACGTACAGTATAGTTTAGATAGAAACTGATCCAGTGAAAATTTTATAGTTTTATTAAACAAATCAACATTATCAAATAACACAGTCAAATAAATATCGTGCAATGTTGCACAGACCTGAAAACAAAGAAACAATTAAATTTGATAGACACTAAAACAACCACTTTCACCCTTTCGTTCACCCTGCTGGGGAAAAATAGGATTAATGATTTAACCACAATCTAATTGGTGGGGGTCTCAACTTGAGCCACCCCTCCCGACTATACTAATATTACTACTGTCACTGTCCTGCTGACGCTGCCTAAATGAACTGTCTACACAGCTTCCAAGCTCTTTAGGCGATATACACGCCACTAAATAACAACACTAGACTGCTACGCTAGTAGACTTTTATTACATCTATGGCTCGGAGGCTTGTCCTCTAAGGATAATATAAGACCCTACTGGTCCCAGCTATTTTCTCTCTCTCACTCACTCTCCTCTCCGCCTTGCTTCAGTGTCTCTCTGACACTCTTGACATCTGCTGAGGTGGCGTCTCCGTTACGCCTCTTCTCTCGTTAGCGTTCAGAAAAAGGAATGTTGACACTTTCTCCTGTTCCTGACTACTGCACTGATGACTTGGGTATCAAGCACGAGGTACTTGACTTGAGGCTTCACTGCTGACGAAACTTAATTCACCTGCCTGGCTACTCCTCATTGGGTTTAGGGCCGTCAGTTATATTATGACCGAATTTAAATGACAACACCAGGCCATGCGCCTTTGTTTCGGTGTGTGGATTTGAGCTTAGAGCTCAGGATTTTTAAGGAAAATCCCGTTCCCACTGAAGAATGTCTTCACTGTATGAGAACATATTTATTTTCTTTCGCCTCTGGCGATATCTCAAGCTCTCGGCTCCTGAGATGCCAAAATTTGCCGTTGGCAAATGGTAGGGACAGATTCCACTCTCCCACTGTGCCGTGAACCTGCTGGGAAACAAATAACAACAACAGATATACCACATATCAAAATTATACTCATCTCTAACACATAACTCCCTTAAATAGTTACCTCTCCCCTCCCCAAGCTACGCACAGCAATAAACAAAATATTATCCCCCAGAAGTCAGCCTCCCATATGCTTCCCTTCTCTCTACTTCTACCCAAGTAACCATCGGTCTGGTAAGAAAACTCCCAGACATGGGCTGACCTAATCTGTTATGCTAATCTCGTCTCAGCGTCACAACATTTCATACCTGAGGGAAAACTCCTGTACTAAAATACTTAGGTCTATTTTCTACACTGACCTGTGAGGTTTATCACATGACACGATATAAAATTAGGAAAGATTACTCCCGTCTCAGTAATATTAATTTATCCCTCACCATCCGACTACATACCAATTAAATGCCCAATAAAATAACGTACTCAAAATTAAATGCCCAATAAAATAACGTACACAAAATTAAATGCCCAATAAAATAATGTACACACCATTACTCTAGCATATTTTACACTGCAAAAATTATCAGAATTAAATTGCGATTCACACAACTTACAACTACACATTACCGAACACCAGTTTATCTTAGCGCTAAACCGTACACAGTTAACCTTTAGCACGCTGCGGTCGCAACATTGCGCCGCACGTAACCTATGTTCTCCATGCTGGAGGCGTAATGTTGCGCCTTACGGATATCACCGTTTCTAGCATGAGGACTTGTGTACACGTGATTTCAGACCCGGATGTTAAGTTCTAATGTTATTTGCAAGAGAGCTAGCTTCCGTTTCCGATCTTAAAAAAGCGATGGGTGTATCCGCATTTATTTTTTGTAAATTTTTTTAATCGAAATGAATCGGCATCAACACTCGGCCATTTTTGCTCTAATTTTATTGGATTCTGACGCCATGTGGTGGGGATGAGATTTTTGTCTTTATAAGCGCTGAAATCGGTTCTCAGAATATGTTTGATGGCCGAGATGGAAACGAAAGTAAAATGGCCTTTCAAGTATGTATAATTTTAGGGATTAGGATTAGGAATATCGGAAAAATTTGGGATTTCGGCCGAATGTCACGGCTGGCTAGGGAGTTTGTTGCTTTGCTACTGATGATAGGTGTAACGAAAAGATCGTCATTTGATTTGTATTGCTCTATTGGTCAAATGACTTTCATTGAGATGCAAGGGATATGGACTCTTCGTTCGTTGGTCATTTTTTTAATTTTAATTTTTAATTTTAAAATTAAAAAAAAAAATTTTTTTTCGTTTTTTTCATCTTTCCTTTCCTCTCTTCCTATCACATCTAACATGTACACAAACAAATTTTATATCATCAGATTCATCATTCATTCATTTCTATACAATCTAAAAATTAGAGCAATTGACCAAAAAACAAAAAAACTATAGAATTTACAAGTCACCCACTATAAAAATGGGGCGTTGTGAAAAAGAATGCAGTGGTTGGGCAAGTTTTCTGAATTTGTATGCAGCGTGCTAAAGGTTAATATCTCAAAAATCCTTTACACAAATCATAGACACTGCTACTTATTCACAGAAACTTTAGATGCACTGCTTACCATTATTAATATTTCTATATGATAGCAATTGATGGCACTTCAAGTAATTTACTTTAAATTAACTTCCCGAAGAAAACTTACTTAAACGTGCTAAGGTCTTACAGAACTATCTCCTACCCTAATTAAAATATGGACATACCCAATTACCGCGTTTCTTCCGCTTGGAGCAGACGATAATGACAGATTCACGGCAGTAAATTTTTAATCAGAGAGACCGCTACTAGATTAGAGGCGGGTATTTATTATAGAAAAGCTGATGCAAGACCCCACACTATACGTCATCGCATCGCGTGGCTTTGGGCCGTCCTGAAACCAATCAAATTGCTTAATATAAGTTTTGTCTGACCTCCTCCAATCGATAATGCGAACAAACACATGACTCATGTTTAGTCTGTTCCCGCGCTCCCCTTTACATCACGTTAGATAATAATCTGCCGGTTCGCATTAGCCAAATTAAATGTGATTCGTTCTGCTCACCTGGGTCAAGGTTCACCACCCACCCATCGATTTACCGGGTAGGGGTTACTTAACGTCGGAAAATTTCCACCCAGCCTAATAATACAAGCGCCTAATACAATAAAATGACCGCAATTATTTACACAAAGAAAATGAGACTAAGTGATCGCGATCACTTAGAGAAAAGAAAACTGGTGCGAGTATAAAATAAACCTACCCTTATCCCTCATGAAAAACGGAATAAATTACCAAGAGAAGAAGACTAAACTCAAATAATTACAGGGAGAAGAAGAATGGGCTCATAGCAACGTAAATACTTACATAGGGAAAAAGAATGGGGCCTGTTGAAAATAAAATCTTGGTAACTTCTCACATAGACGTTCTTCAAAGAAAACTGTATTTACAAAGAAGCTTTGTTATTTTTTGTAAAACGTGAATGGAAGGAATTGAATACTTTATGCAATAATGTTCTAGATCATCATCTTCATCTTTTTTTTTTGCTTTTTGTGGAGCCCACCACTGCAGATGGCCCCCTTGAGGAAACTGATGTCGGAGAACAAACTTTTGCAATGGTTGTTTCTGTATAAATCTCTGTTACAAGATGAGGTTGCCAGTCCCATGCACAACCTCATATTAGTCAGCTTTTACAACATGCCTGAGGGAACAATAGCCTAGTTCTTCCTTTTGTTTCATCAGAGACCTTGGGAACTTCGCAGGGCAATGCACTAGATGATCTAGGGTTAAAGCATTAATGCTAATGGAGCATGTTATCTGGATCAAACAAGATACAATTTTTAAAAACTTCTGACGCATCTGATATTTATATTTTCAGTCTAGTTAATTTTTTTATTACAAAGAATATCTGTTGTGATTGAAAATCATATTATTATTATTTTTTTCTTGCATGGAAAAAAAAATCCGTTAACATTAGGATTCTGTTTCAAGTTTTTCATTATATTGCTTGATGTAAAACTCATTCTTTGCTGAATTACTGAGTCGTACTTCATTCTGTCAGCATACATTGAGGGTGCAGCCAGCCCATATCATTCAGTAGAAGTTGAGGATATCTGTACCCAGGCTACAGCCACAGAGAGAGCTGTGGAGAAGTTCGATCAGGATGTGTTTGTGATGCATCTTGCCATTGCTGTGAAAGCTCATCCGGTTGCGCTTAATTCTGTGGTAGAAGAAGTCAGAAATGAGAGAATCGTCGTGAGTTTTGAAGGCATCATTGGCTTGTCTCAGCAGCAAAGAACCATCATGCTTTCTATATTGTCACCCGCTCAGGTGACCGCTCAGGAGCAGAAGATAGGAAGTGTCCAGCTATTGTGGGAAGAGAGAGTATATGAGCATGCAGGTATGGATTCACGGTTGCTGTTTAAGGAATTAGCCTTTTCCTTGTTCAGTCTTCTTAGTCATCAATGTTTTTATGCCATAAGCACAATCTTTGACTTAGCTCTTATCTGTTAATTGATAGTCGACTCTTACACTCTCTTACAATACTTCGGTCCATCTTCTTTATGTTTGCCATCACTGGTAATAGCTTTCATATAGGTATATTTGTGAGCGCCTGCATGGGCACGTGCACATACACACAGGTGCATGTGCATGCACACATGCAGGTGCACGTGCACACACACCTACCAGCTATTCAGTATTGTTCTTATTCTTCTATAATTTACTAGACACAGTATTATGGTCCTTGTCTTGTGTTACTAGTCTAAACTGGTGGATAGGAAAGTCATAGAAGTGATTGCATCTATAATTAGTCTGGGTCATTTCCCGGTCTTATATTCCATACTTGCGTGGAGTTTTGTGACAATGTTTACTGTCCACGAAATATTGTTTCTGTGGTGCTGAGTTGGCAGTGTGGTTAGTCACGATTCACTCCCGTAGCAAGGCGATGGCGCCATTTGGATGGTCCTGGGTTCGATTTCCTGGTAAGCCTAGCACTTCTGTAATCTGCTATTTTTCTATTGTCTGATGAATTTTACAACAGCTACTTTATTATTTATAAAGCTAAAAAACAAAAAGAAACAAATGTTTTTCAGTCAGGTGTCCCGTACATTCAAGGCTGTGCCTTAGCGTTCAGAGCAGGATAGTCGTTAATTTTCATCTGACATAATATTTAATACTGCTTCTTTATTTCTCATGAGTGCCTGCAACATATCCATGAATGTATATTATACGATATAATTCTCTAAAAACGTACGTCCCATCCCACACAAATTTTTTGATGCAGTCTGGAAATTATGTAAAATTTGTGCGCTTCTGGCCTTTGCACTAAACTGCACGATGCGTAATACATCGAGCCTCTTTTTTCCCCACCAAATTTGCAATATGTATTTTAAATAATTAATAGAAAACACATAATAAAGTGTCAGAAATCTACAGTATATTTTATTATTATTATTTTTCTGTTTGATTGTTTCCTTTTGACAGAGTATAAATGACATCTCTTGGAGGAAAAAAAAACAGCTAAAAAACTTTTTCCCCACCAAAGTTGAGTCTGGAAATTATGTAAAAGTGGTGCACTTCTGGCCATTGCACTAAATTGCACGACCCTTGAAGCTGCACGCTTTTCTTGCTAATATTCTTCGGTATGCACTATCAACGTAAATGGAACAGTTTTAAAACAGGTCAATAGATTCAAATACCTAGGCATGTTGATAACATTGGATGGATGATGCATCTCAGAAGTGAAGAGTAGAATAGCCCAGGCGAAACAACATTATGTAAAATCTTCTTCTTCTTCTTCTACACTCTCAGACGTCCACTTGAATGTTCTCAAAGAAAGAGCAGTAGTCAGTGTGAGGCTATTTGAATCCCCGTAAAGCTTTTCCACGAAAGGAGCTGGCGTCGGCCATATGCACTTTCTCTGTACTGCATATAAGGGACAACTTTGAAGCAGATGTTCAGCAGTCATTTTATCAGTGCCACAGTTACACTGATCGGTAGTTCCTATCTTTAGCTTGTTGAATAGATGGTATCTCAATCGGTTGTGGCCAGTGCGGAGTCTGAAGATTACCACTTGTTCTCTTCTGTGGAGCTGGTAGTAAGCATCATTCTGTGTGTGCCCTGGATGTTCTACATTCCATTTGTTTCTGTATCTGATTCTGATAAAAATCTTTGCCTCCTCAAAAGTTATGCTTGCATCAGGCTGAGGTAGATGTGAACCTTCTTTTGCCATTCTGTTAGCCTCTTCATTGCCGGTGATGTTACAATGAGGTGGGATCAATTGGATCACAACACTTTTGAATCGTTGACAAAGTTTGTGGAGTACTATTCTGAGATCATCCAGGTCTGTATTATTTTGGCTTTTCAATGTTGCGATTACTGACTGTGCATCAGTAAAGAAAGCAACTTGTCTCTCTGTTCTTTCTTCTGTCAATATAACCTCTGCTGCAGTTTTTAAAGCCTCTGCCTCTGCTCTGAAGTTACTTGAGACTTGTCCTGTCGCCACTGACAACCTTTTTTCAGCACCAGTGCTTAAGGTCAGAAAGACACCCCCACCTCCATTTTCTGTTGCATTTGTTGCTGATCCATCTGCGTATGCATGGGTCCAGGTGTTGCGTGGGTAATGTTTCTCTATGTATTTTGTCGCTATAGATTTTCTGTCTGTTGCAGTTTGGCTCTTTTTTCTTTCAATTCCAGGAATGTTTTCTATCATTTTAGGGAAACGATTTCGTTTCCAAACTGGAAGCTTGTGTGCAGTGTAGATGGGTTTAACAGTGGATATTTCATTTATGGAAACTGCTCTCATTTGTGGTTTGGTTGATTCTACAAAGTTGCTTCGTTTATGTAAAATGAAAAGTATTTTATGCAACCATTCTTTCAAAATGGAAGTAAGAAAGAGAATTCTTCAGTCATGACATATGGGAGTGAGTTATGGACAGTTAGAGAACGTATGAAAAAATTGGAAAAGCACTGGAGACCACAGATTTACAGAATAATGGGTCGCCAGAAGATGATGCATTACTTCATGCTACAGATGCTGAAGTTTTAAGACACAGTCATAAATCGCAGCAAAATACTGTTGTGCCAGACAATGGATAATTAAGAATTTCCAATTCACCAATGTTTCCAAACCATGATATATTCAATGAAAATAATATCCAAGTTCGTAACTGTGGGCAGATGAACTTTGAATGCCAATGCTGCCGCTCATTAAACTTTGCTTCCGAAAAATCAGCCGACAATGTCTTCAGATATTGCTGTCATAAAAGCACTTCTTTACTAGAGGATAATCACCAGCTAATATGCAGTACTTCAAGGAGAACATTCTTTCATAAAATTCTGCACTTTTGCATAAATGGATGCACAGATTGATAGCATCGGCAATATGAAACCTTACGTCTTCATAGTGCATGGCCAAGCACAGGTGAACGCAGCATTTTATAAAATGAAATGTATTTTATGTCAATGGAAATAAGAAAGGGAGTTCTTCAGTCAGTCCTGACCTATGTAAGTGAGTCATGGACACTTAGTAAACAAGTAGAAAAAAGCACTGGAGACCACAGAGATATGGTTTTACATAAAAATGTTAAACATACCATGGACAGTTAAAATGAGTAATGCCGTTGTCATGAAAGAAGCCAATGTGCAAAGGAAGCTTATTCATCAGGTTTAGAAGAAAGCAATCCACTTTCTGTGGGCATATTATGAGAAGAAGGAAGCTGGAGTATAATGTGACAACAGGAAAGATAGAAGGCAACAAAGACAGAAGGTTCCTGACAGTTTGACATCATGGCATGGACAGAAGTTAACAACTGAATTGACCAGTAGTACTGTTGACAGGAAGTTGTGGAGAGACATGACCACATATGCCACCAGACATGGTACCTGAAGAATAAGATTCTTCATGACAGAAGTTACAACACCACGATCTAAAACTGGAGATTAAAATCGGATATGTCATGCATCACAGCAAGCCAGCGAGACGTTACAAGACGCTGATGCAGGTAGATTTAGTGCTGCCTTTAGGACATAACAGAAAGAGCAGACTATAATTAAAAACCCGTTAATTTTGACGAGCTACTTAATATTTATTAACTATTAATCTATATAGCTTTATCTCAGTAATTACATTTCTCATAATGCAGATGTATTTTGTAATCCACAGAAAGGGACATGCAAGCTCAGTACAATTCTGAACTGAAACTTGATTCAGATCGATTTATCTGCAGTATTTCATCACTGCAGTGGCAGCGCTTGCTTATTGCAGCAAGAGAGAAAGATGAAGCAGCAATGGCCACTTGTGTTCAGGTGAGCTTTACAATTAAATGTAAATGAGACAGAAAATTGTGCCATCTGAATAATTTTTTAACAATATTCTTAACATTTTAGAAAGTTGTGACACCTATTCTTAACATTTTAGAAAATTGTGATGACTATTCTTAACATTTTAGAAAGTTGTTGTCGCAAAATTGGTTTCAAGTCATTGCAAATGAGTTCAGTTAGATTTATAAACCCATCTACGATCGAGTGACCGCTTTCAAAATGGCGGCGTATCAGCGAAATGTGTATCGGACAGAGGAAATCGCCAACGATAAAATAAAACGAAGGGAATCCGTATGAAAAGGATTTTACATTTCAGTACAGGGAAGGATGGTGTATAACTGCATATAAGATGGAACGGTAGGAAGTTCTCATTTACGGAGATATATGCGTATTTCGGCTGCCCACAGTTACGCTAAAAGCATGTAAACTCACTTCTGTTCTAAATATTAAAATCAACAAATAACAGTTTGGGAATTTACATGGATAGGAAGATAGAGTTTTATCAGCTGAATAAAACTAGATAAGATGGAACAATATGGATATTATATATGCTGAGAATGAGAAAGGCAAAATTTCAGTCGACGCACAGATCGGCTGAAATCACGGTTCGGGAAGGATTTTTTCAGGTTAGGTTTAAGCTGTGACGTCGGTACTCTCCGATACGTCCGCGCTATACGTATTTAAAGCGGATCGGTAAACTGAGAGGGATACACAACGCAAGAGGTTGAGACAAGACTGAGGGCAGATAACGCCACGACTCTAAATCCATCTGAAGTGTGAGCGGATCGCCAGAAAATTTCAGTCTAAGTGTCTGGAGTCTGAGGGTAAGCGAATTTACGATAGCTATCCTGTATAATAATTTCTTTTATTTTGTATTACAGGTTCATTTAGAATTCACAAAATATGCCTGTATAATATTCATTGATATAACGTATTATTATTTTAATATGATTTATTCATGTGCTTAGTGGAAGATGGTTGCTTGTACAAAAACGTATCAAAACTAGCCCCACAGCCAAATAGAAAATATTTATTATATTTAATGCTGTATCTCGTCGATATTAAATGCATTATCGCTTACGAAGATAAAGGCAGTCCCATGACCAGAGATTGTCTTAGGGAAATAAATTGTTAGAAGCTTCAGCATGGAAGATACCGCTTTTACGAGGTTAGGTGACTAGTCCCCTTCCTCGCTGCCTTTGCCTTCCCTAGTTCGAGCGCACAACTTTGTACCCATTTACAGCTGGTAAACTGGAGTGTTCTATAGCCAGTTTCAGTAGAAAGCAACCTGATCACGTGGTCACTCACTTTCTTTATTTATGTATTACTTTTGTGTAGATGCTAAGGATAGCATCAGTATTTGAATTTGTACTTGATATGATTTGGAAGGATCAAGTTATAGCATATGAAGGGATGTATAGGAGCGGAATAAACCAGATGATGTTTATTACTGATATGTTAATATTAATTCTGTATCATTGAAATGATGTTACTTGCTATGACTGTATAACTTTGACACCTGATGACTGACTTGTCTGACTTATGTGCTAGTCAGTTACACTTAATTGACATGTTAATATTAATGCTATATCACTGAAATGATGTCCTTGCTTACTATGATTGTATAACGGTGACATCTGATGACTGACTGGTCTGACATCTGTGCTAGTCAGCTACAAGTCTAGCCAGATACTAGCCAAGGCTGATATGTTGCAGGTTCCATGAAATAACTCAAACCAGACTGTCCAGTATCAGAAGCCGGTGCAGTTCATCCGAGGCAATCCCACAAAAGTGCAGGACCCCAAAGAGTGAACTTCAACTGGTCATTGGCATCCCTACTGTTGGGCCTACCAAGTCTGATATCAGCAAAGGACAGTTTCCGCAGTATCAAGTTGGAAAGATAAGTGTCCTGTTTGACACTGACCACCTATACATGTGAAACAGCCAATAGTTGAAAACAATAAGTAACCATACATAAACTCAGTCAACTGATGACAGTTATCCTAAAATTCAAAGGACTAATAACAGTGATTTCAGTAACTTTATTATTTAAGATCTTGAAGTCTAAACAGACAATAATAGTAATTGTGTGAATATTTTTATATATATATGTGTATACTCTTTTCCAACTAGTAGAAATAGAATATTAGTGTAATTATTAAACTATTTTAACTGTACCTGAGGATTTATTCACTTCTTCCATTTGTGGTTTCAGTGAATGTTCATTTTACTTATCCCCTAGAATAAAAGTAATCATAAGATAGTCACAGGGAGGAGACACCTTAAATCCTGGTACTACTTCTTACCAACTGGGCCAGGGTTTTCACAGTCTGACTATTTTTATGATAACAATACACCAGTGCTTATTTCTAAGACTGGGGTATTACTTGTAAGGTCAGAACTCTTTACTGGCATACTCTTACATAATAAATAATTTTAAATAACCTCCCGCTACAGTGGGGGCTCGTCTGCGGGATATATCTTTGATATTCCTGAGCCAACTTTCTATTTCTGCTGTGTAGAAAATTTTTTTTTTCTTTTTTGAAAATTTTTTTTGAAAAAGTAACATAGTAGGAAATAATTATATTTTTAGGAGTACCATTGAGTACAGATAAAGAAAGCTGTTTCATATATGGTGAAGTCAGTTTAATTAACTTTAATTTTAACTAAGTTAATTATATTGTAGTAAATTAGTTTGAGTAAGATCACTTGCCCTACTAGACTACAGATACATCATGGCTGACTTGGTCAAATTTAGGTCTGCTACACTGCAGGTGGGAAAAGAGCTTGGCATGGATGGTGACGCTCTGATCCGGTATGTCACGACGGAATGTGAAAAGTACACCGAGAGAGAAGCAAAGCAATTAGAAGCAGAGAGAGAAGCCAAGAAATTAGAAGCAGAGAGAGAAGCCAAGAAATTAGAATTAGAAGCAGAGATAGAAGCCAAGAAATTAGAAGCGGAGAGAGAAGCCAAGAAATTAGAAGCAGAGAGAGAAGCCAAGAAATTAGAATTAGAAGCAGAGATAGAAGCCAAGAAATTAGAAGCGGAGAGAGAAGCCAAGAAATTAGAAGCTGAGAGAGAAGAAAGGAGGTTACAAGCAGAGAGAGACCATGAGCTGAAAATGAGACAGCTTGATCTTGAACTTCAGGCTGGGACTATCACCCATGGTAATAGCTCACCTCATTCTGCGAATAGCTCTTTTCAGAACACAGCAAATGGGGCCATGAACTTCCACCTAGATCCATTTGTTGAAAAGGAGGACGCAATTGAGTCATACCTGGATAGGTATGAAAGGCTAGCCTCTACATATGGACTGGAAAAGGAGAAATGGAGTCTAAAGTTATCCCAGGGATTGAGAGGTATTGCATATGATGTGTTTCTGAAACTCCCCAAAGAAGATCAGGAAAATTATGAGATACTAAAGCAAGCCTTACTGATCCGGTATGAAAAGAACTCTGAGGCATATAGGAAGAAATTTAGAACTTCTAAACCTCTACCTGGAGAAACATATAACCAGTTCTCAGCTAGGCTAGAAACGTATTTGTTGAAATGGAGTAGTTTAGGTAAGTATCAGAAAACCTACGAGGATCTGAAAGAAATGGTTATGTTAGAGCAAGTGAAAGATTCCATGTCTCAAGAAATGAGGAAATTCCTTATGGAACAAGGAGCAGAGAGGCTGGAAGACACTTTGAAATGTGCAGAGAGGTACCAAGCCGCTCAAGCTGAACTAGTAGGAACGAAAAGGAAGCAGGTAGAAGGATATAAGCCACCACCGCAGAATACCGATTTTGACCAGATGGATCAACCATACAGAAACAAGCAAAGATTTGATAATAAGGACAAGAACCCTCAGACTCAGGAAAATAAACCCTACAAACAGGGAGCTAAGTGGTGCAAATTTTGTAAGATGAGCAACCACAACACTGATGAATGTGGGAGGAAAAAACCCCTTCATCATGCTGCATGTCTACAGGTGAGGACTTCTGTTAGGAAGGAACTGACTGTGGGTCAGAATAGCCTCCATCACCCACCTACCCAGGAGATAGTGACTGTGAATGGCAAACAAGTCACAGGAATGTATGACACAGGTTTGTCCTATGACGCAGTCGTGTGTGCATCTCTGGTGTGCCCTGAACAAATCACCACAGAAACAGTAGAGATTCAAGGGCCACTAAAAGGAACATCACCCCTTACTTTACCCATAGCAAAGATTCATGTCAGTTGTCGCTATGTGGAAGGGGAGATAAATGCAGCTGTGATAGATGATCCCTTTTACCCCCTAATGTTGGGGCGTAAATATGTTTTCTTGGGAGACCCTGTAAAACCTATGGTTATGGCAGAAACCCAGACCAGGTCTGACTCCAGGAACATAGAGAGGGACACCAAATTAAAATTTCATTCGACTGAAATGAAACGGGCTCAAGAAGCAGACAGCACATTGAAGCCTTGTTTTGGCAAATTGTCAAAGACACATAACACACAAAGGAAAGGACACTTCTATAGGGAACATGGACTCTTGTACAGGAAAGCTGGCAGAGGGACGAAAAGTCATGGTCAAATTGTTGTACCATCCACCTATAGGAATAAGGTTATAGGCTGGGGACACATATCAACTTTGAGTGAACACCTGGGTAATGGTGCCACAAAACAAAGAATAGCCACCCAGTTCTACTGGCCAGGTATTACGGAAGACATAAATCAGTATGTAAATTCCTGTCCAGAGTGCACCTATGTAGATTCAGAAAGTCGACGGAAGAGTCTTCATCAAAAATCTACAAGCAAACCAGCAATCAGGGGTACTCCCGAGATTTGCACGGGAGGGGAAAGGAAACATCCCACACAGGTTCAATTGCAGTCTGAACCCCATGCGCTGGAAAAAAGGAACAAATCATGTAGCGAAAATCAAAAACCTACGGATTTGCGAGGGAAAACCACATCCAACTATCATCGAAAAGAGGGCGGTAAACTTCATGGGAAACCTACCGACCCCGTTTCACCAGCAGTAAGAGCCTGGATGAAAAGCCGAACCGGAAGGAGAGAGATAGTAAAGGATGAATATATTATTGGAAAACAGAATGTGGGCGCAGATTTTCTTAGTCGCCATCCCACAGAGCTTGAGGAGGATAGAAGGAAGGAAAACTAACCTCGGAATGGTCGATTTGCAATTGTCTTGTACCCAATAGTTAAGCTAGATATCATCCAGCTTAAAATATGGGGGAGCTAACTACTGTAGCGGGAGGTTATTTAAAATTATTTATTATGTAACAGTATGCCAGTAAAGAGTTCTGGTCTTACAAGTAATACCCCAGTCTTAGAAATAAGCACTGGTGTATTGTTATCATAAAAATAGTCAGACTGTGAAAACCCTGGCCCAGTTGGTAAGAAGTAGTACCAGGATTTAAGGTGTCTCCTCCCTGTGACTATCTTATGATTACTTTTATTCTAGGGGATAAGTAAAATGAACATTCACTGAAACCACAAATGGAAGAAGTGAATAAATCCTCAGGTACAGTTAAAATAGTTTAATAATTACACTAATATTCTATTTCTACTAGTTGGAAAAGAGTATACACATATATATATATATAAATATTCACACAATTACTATTATTGTCTGTTTAGACTTCAAGATCTTAAAGGATAAAGTTACTGAAATCACTGTTATTAGTCCTTTGAATTTTAGGATAACTGTCATCAGTTGACTGAGTTTATGTATGGTTACTTATTGTTTTCAACTATTGGCTGTTTCACATGTATAGGTGGTCAGTGTCAAACAGGACACTTATCTTTCCAACTTGATACTGCGGAAACTGTCCTTTGCTGATATCAGACTTGGTAGGCCCAACAGTAGGGATGCCAATGACCAGTTGAAGTTCACTCTTTGGGGTCCTGCACTTTTGTGGGATGGCCTCGGATGAACTGCACCGGCTTCTGATACTGGACAGTCTGGTTTGAGTTATTTCATGGAACCTGCAACATATCAGCCTTGGCTAGTATCTGGCTAGACTTGTAGCTGACTAGCACAGATGTCAGACCAGTCAGTCATCAGATGTCACCGTTTTACAATCATAGTAAGCAAGGACATCATTTCAGTGATATAGCATTAATATTAACATGTCAATTAAGTGTAACTGACAACACATAAGTCAGACAAGTCAGTCATCAGGTGTCAAAGTTATACAGTCATAGCAAGTAACATCATTTCAATGATACAGAATTAATATTAACATATCAGTAATAAACATCATCTGGTTTATTCCGCTCCTATACATCCCTTCATATGCTATAACTTGATCCTTCCAAATCATATCAAGTACAAATTCAAATACTGATGCTATCCTTAGCATCTACACAAAAGTAATACATAAATAAAGAAAGTGAGTGACCACGTGATCAGGTTGCTTTCTACTGAAACTGGCTATAGAACACTCCAGTTTACCAGCTGTAAATGGGTACAAAGTTGTGCGCTCGAACTAGGGAAGGCAAAGGCAGCGAGGAAGGGGACTAGTCACCTAACCTCGTAAAAGCGGTATCTTCCATGCTGAAGCTTCTAACAATTTATTTCCCTAAGACAATCTCTGGTCATGGGACTGCATTTATCTTCGTAAGCGATAATGCATTTAATATCGACGAGATACAGCATTAATTATAATAAATATTTTCTATTTGGCTGTGGGGCTAGTTTTGATACGTTTTTGTACAAGCAACCATCTTCCACTAAGCACATGAATAAATCATATTAAAATAATAATACGTTATATCAATGAATATTATACAGGCATATTTTGTGAATTCTAAATGAACCTGTAATACAAAATAAAAGAAATTATTATACAGGATAGCTATCGTAAATTCGCTTACCCTCAGACTCCAGACACTTAGACTGAAATTTTCTGGCGATCCGCTCACACTTCAGATGGATTTAGAGTCGTGGCGTTATCTGCCCTCAGTCTTGTCTCAACCTCTTGCGTTGTGTATCCCTCTCAGTTTACCGATCCGCTTTAAATACGTATAGCGCGGACGTATCGGAGAGTACCGACGTCACAGCTTAAACCTAACCTGAAAAAATCCTTCCCGAACCGTGATTTCAGCCGATCTGTGCGTCGACTGAAATTTTGCCTTTCTCATTCTCAGCATATATAATATCCATATTGTTCCATCTTATCTAGTTTTATTCAGCTGATAAAACTCTATCTTCCTATCCATGTAAATTCCCAAACTGTTATTTGTTGATTTTAATATTTAGAACAGAAGTGAGTTTACATGCTTTTAGCGTAACTGTGGGCAGCCGAAATACGCATATATCTCCGTAAATGAGAACTTCCTACCGTTCCATCTTATATGCAGTTATACACCATCCTTCCCTGTACTGAAATGTAAAATCCTTTTCATACGGATTCCCTTCGTTTTATTTTATCGTTGGCGATTTCCTCTGTCCGATACACATTTCGCTGATACGCCGCCATTTTGAAAGCGGTCACTCGATCGTAGATGGGTTTATAAATCTAACTGAACTCATTTGCAATGACTTGAAACCAATTTTGCGACAGTTGTGACACCTATTTTTAACATTTTAGAAAATTGTGACACCTTTTCTTAACATTTTAGAAAGTTGTGACACCAATTCTTAACATTTTAGAAAGTTGTGACACCCTATATTATCCTTTAGCACGCTGCATTCTTTTCCTGAAAACTTGCCCTACAGCTGCATTCTTTTTCACAACCCCCCGTTTTTATAGTGGGCGACTTGTAACGTCTATAGTTTTTGTGTTTCTTGGTCAATTGCTATCATTTTTGGAATTTATATAAATAAATGAATGATGAATCTGATGATATAAAATTTGTTTGTGTACATGTTAGATGTGATAGGAAGAGAGGTAAGGAAAGATGAAAAAATGAGAAAAAAAGTTTTTAAAATAAAAAAAAAAATTTCTTTTTAATTTTAAAATTAAAAAAAAAATATTTTTTAAATTACCAATAAACGAAGAGTCCATATCCCTTGCATCTCAATGAAAGTCATTTGACCAATACAAATCAAATGACGATCTTTTCGTTACACCCATCATCAGTAGCAAAGCAACAAACGCCCTCGTCAGCAGTGACATTCGGCCGTAACCCTAAACCTTTCCGATACACCTAATCCTAACCCCTAAAATTATACATACTAGCAATGCCATTCTACTTTCGTTTCCATCTCGGCCATCAAACATTCTGAGAACCGATATCAGGGCTTATAAAGACAAAAATCTCATCTCCACCGCATGGCGTCAGAATCCAATAAAATTAGAGCGAAAATGGCAGCGTGTTCGTGCCGATTCATTTCGATTAAAAATATTCACAGAAAATAAATGCGAATACATCCATTACTAAAAAAAAATCGGAAACGAAAGCTAACTCTCTCCCAGATAAGTTTAAAACTTAACATCCGGGGGTGATATCACGTGACACACATCCTAACGCTAGAAAACGAAGATATCCGCTCGTCGACTGCAGTCGACGAAAGCTTGGAGAGCATAGGTTACCTTCGTCGACTGTGATCGACGGCAGCGTGCTAAAGGTTATGTCACCAGTAAAGTATCATCATCATCATTTGTGCTCCTTATGGAGCTTGGTCCCCTTGCAGGAAGCTTGCCCCAGGCAGTCACATGCTCTTACAATGGTGGTTTCTATGGCAATTCGTCTTACACGGTGAGGTGGCCAGACCCATGCACAGCCTCATATTAGTCACCTTGAATGACATGCAGTAGGCCTATTCTTCCCATGTCTCTTGGGAGACCCCCCGGGAACTATACAGGACAATAAAGTATAGTCTAACTAAAATACAGATATGAAGACATACACCAATCAATATTCACATATTAAATATTATGTCAGGTGAAAATTAACGACTACCCTGCTTTTAACCCTACGGCACAGCTTTGAATGTCCCGGACACCTGACTGAATAAAAATGTTTGGTTTTTTTTTCAGCTTTATAAATAATAAAGGAGCTGTTGTAAAATTCATCAGTTTTAAACAAATGAAAAATGGTAGAGTAAATTTTACAAATGAGCTATACTCAAGAAACGCAGGTTATTTTGATTATTAGCCACAGTCACAAACTGGAAATGAAGGTGAGAATTATAGAAAAGCTTTGAGGAAATCGCAAAATACAAGCAAATGCGTTGAATAAATAATTAACTACAAAAAATATTAAGCAGGAAAGAAATATCCCTGCAGAGAAGTTCAGGGCAAGAAAGCTGCAAATAACCAAGTCAGTTACCAGATATTGAAGAGATTTCCAGCAGTGCCATGAAAGTTTAAAGATGGCAGTTTTGAACTGTAATACACTGAAACGGAGTAAACTGCAAGAAAGAAAAGAAACGTCAAAGAAAAATACAAAATTAGAAACAGGAACGAAAGAGACAAAGAAAAGGAGGAAATCAGTAATGTAGGAAAGAGGTACCTGAGAGCAAAAATTAAATTAAGTGATCCTGGACATACAGTCCACTAGAGGAAGGAACCTGTTTAAAAACTGTGGTGATTCTCCAAGGACAGTCAAGTCTGGTTACCAGTATGACATGAGGGCATAACCAGAGACTTGAATATAAGAAGTTCCAGAATGATCAGGACCATTAAAATGGACAGCAACAGGTTTATTAGCTTTGTGAGAGATGAATGTCAGATGTTCTCCAAATATATCAAATGAACACCAACTGTTTCCTCATTGTCAGTAATGCCACACTGACACAAGCTGTCTCTTCTCCTGTGACACCATGAAGTATTAGTATGTGTTGATGGGTGTACGTAGTATGTACTGGGTGAGGCACAACCTGTGTGATGGCACGTTTGAATGTCTAACGGTATGAAAAGGTCCTTATAAATCACACATTCATTCTTGAATGAACGACGAACTCAGGAATTTAGTCCCACAACAGAATATAATGAATAATGTCATAAACATCAATATCATCCAAAAAAAAACATCCTTTCACCAAAATGTATTGTTATTGTTGAATGGAATCGACATCATTGCACTCTGGGCAAACCCATAGTACATTATGACATTAATTTATCAGAAATATATTCAAGGGCAAGATATAACTGGAAAGGCTAAGACAGCAATTAAAATGCAACAAAGCAAAACAAGAGCAATATTTAACCAAGTTATACGTACTTCGCGTTTTTTAAATGCGTCTAGGGGTGGTCGCAAGCATGGTTAACTTTTTTTCTAGTTATGTAGCCTACACAGAATATTAGGACATTAATGGTAATATCGGAATGAAAGTGACTGAATATTCCGCAGTGAATATTAAAGCACGAAACACTGCTATAGGTGAATAACTCAAAGGGAATATACACTGCGGAAAATTCAGTCACTTTCATTCCGATATTACCACATTAATTTATTGGAAATATTTAAATGGTAAAAATATAACTGGAAAGATTAAGAGAACGCTTAAAAAAATACAGCGAAGCAAAGCAAACAGATAACAACAACAACAAAAATTTAACCAAATTATGAACAGAATATCAAATCTAGGAAGAAAAAAAACGTACTACCAAAAATTTACAATATTATAAATAAAGGTTGGTAGACCAGTGATAATCGATCACCACTTTATTAAAAAATAAAGCAGCGAATCTCGACCTCTGGAATTAAGTATTGAATGGATTTACTCTAGAAACAGAAAAGTTTAAGCAAACAAACTTTTTTTCTCTAGTTAAGTACACAGTACATTATGACATTAATTTATCGGAAATATATTCAAAGTTATAAGTACTTCGCTTTTTTTTTTTTTAATGTCGTCTAAGGGTGGTCGCAAGCATGGTTGATAACAGATAACTTAAAAATACATCATGTCACGCTGAAAACCCAAAATGTTTGAGGCCGAATCCAAAGTTACTTTTGAATTGTTGGGTATAAAAGGATTTGATTGGTTGCTGGGAGAGACCTCATTTTAAAAACGTATGTCGAGAATCCCGGAATAAAATTGTTTGTCTTGTTAGTATTTCTTGTAACTGAATTTTTTTGTCTCGTTAGTATTTCTTGTAACTGAATTGTTTGTCTTGTTAGTATTTCTTGTAACTGAATTGTTTGTCTTGTTAGTATGTCTTGTAACTGAATTGTTTGTCATGTTAGTATTTCTTGTAACTGAATTGTTTGTCTTGTTAGTATTTCTTGTAACTGAATTGTTTGTCTTGTTAGTATTTCTTGTAACTGAATTGTTTGTCTTGTTAGTATTTCTTGTAACTGAATTGTTTGTCTGCTGTTAGTATTTCTTAACTGAATAGTTTGTTTGCTGGTAGTATTTCTTGTTATTGAATTGTTTGTCTGCTGTTATTATTTCTTGTTACTGAATTACTTTAGGTAATAGATCATGACAGGCAATTTTGTTTTATCACTGATCATGACATACAGGAAATCTCAAAGCACATTGGAGGTGAAATGGAGCTGCTCTCAAAGAGTTATCCAGAAGTACTCAGTAACATCAACAAAGGTGGCCAAGTTAGACATTATGTTCCATTCTCCTTCACGCTGCATGAAAGCCAGATACTTCATATTCAGTTATCAGCACGGGTCACCCAAGGATTGTTGATCCCTAGTGTGCAGCTTCTAAACTTGACTCCATGTCTTGACGTATGCCTGGAGCACAAGGCTGATCCATCCAATTGTTTTGCCAGCTCATCACATGCAAAGGAAGCAAAGGTCAGTTAGTAATTACAATCTGTGGGAATCACTGATGTAGTCAATAGTCAAAAACAAGAGATACTGGACTTTTTAAAAAAAAATACAAGGTATAAGCTAAAGAAGTACTAAAAGGATACTGAAAATGCGTCACTTTATTCTGAAGAGACTTTTTAATGCTGATTTTATTTTAACTGTTCTTTAGTTTGTTTTTAATTGTTATTTAACTTATTTTTAACCATTCTTTTGACTTTTGCTGCATTTATATTTTTGTTTGTTGTTCAGTTCTATTGTTTTTGTATATTTTTTGGTACTGAGTCAGATGTGAGCACTGAAACATTCATTAATTGCAAATATGTTTTTAATTATCAGCAACAGGCATGAAGGGTTTAACATTTTACTTGCCAATAGTTTTTTGGCCTACATTCTTCTCTATGCCATGCATTAAAAATGATTTTAAAAATGTTGATTCCTATAGGATTGCTTTTAGATTAAAATCACTAAAAAACCTTTGACATGACAAAGGCACTTGAATAATTGTATTGTCTTGATAAAGAATTTGAGTTTTTAGCCTATTAAAATGGTGTAGGAATGAAATGTTGAATATCATTTTGATAATAAATAAAAATAGCTTTCTGAATGTGGAAAAAAAGCATTAAGCACTTACATATTAAATTTGGTACGAGACCCAGTCATTCTTAATTGTCTTCTTCATGGGCACAACCATTTTTTATGCTTGTTTTTGTGTTGACATTTTTCTCAGACATAGAATGCTAGTGCTGAATTTTGGCAAAACCTGAGTTTTAAAGGAACAACTTAAAATGGAATGATTGTTTAAAATGGCATGCAATGAGTTTTACTTAACTTTGATTATCATTGAAAATGGCATGCAATGAGTTTTACTTAACTTTGATTATCATCGAAAATGGCATGCAATGAGTTTTACTTAACTTTGATGATCATCGAAAATGGCATGCAATGAGTTTTACTTAACTTTGATTATCATCGAAAATGGCATGCAATGAGTTTTACTTAACTTTGATTATCATCAAAAATGGCATGCAATGAGTTTTACTTAACTTTGATTATCATCGAAAATGGCATGCAATGAGTTTTACTTAACTTTGATTATCATCGAAAATGGCATTGACATCTTAATTTGTGTATAGATTTGAAATTTTTTATTTCACAAACCTCACGACCTTTGTTATTGAAGGCCACATACACAGATGAGTCCAAATATGCCACTGAATGGTTGCTGCCCATCCTTGCCTTAGAATCTGCTCAACGGGCTGTTACAGAGGGAGACAGAGTCACAGTACACAGCATCAACATTAACTGGAGATCTGATGGGAATGTTTTGGAGGGAGACGTTCTAGAGGGAAATTTTATTCTCACTGAGGAATTTTGTGCTCGCAGCAGTTTTCAGCCAGATCTTGGTGAGTTTTTACTAAAGATGAATATTAGTGAACCATTATGTCACACACTGTGTGCCCTCAGAATAACCATGTTTCTGTGGCATTGGTTTTTTGTTATACATTATCATGTGTGCCATTTTTAATGATATGTTTAACCCTTATAACATGGATAGATGCATTGAGATGATGGGCTTCTAGGAAAAAACACCAGGTATTTTTCCCCAATGAGGGGCATTATTTTTTACTCAACAAGTATTTTTAAATTTCATTTTATTACTTGGGAGCTGCGGTAGTACAGTGGTTAGTGCACTGGCTTCTTAGCTTGGTGGTCCATGGTTCGATCCCCAGTTGATGTGGGATTTTTTAGACTGCAAATGGCTCCGGGGTCAACACAGCCTCATGAATTGGGTACCAGAGCAACTCTGGGAAGGTTAGGCAGCCAGCGTGATGCTGACTCATACATGCCACACCTCAGACATGAAAAACCTGTACAAAAAATCCAAAAACCCTGTACAAAGACCCGCAAAACCTGTACAAAGACTGAAAAACGTAACAAAAGAGTTAATTCATGTAAAAAATATATTCAATTAGATGGTTCTGCACCATCATAGTGACATGCGCCCTTTGCCTTTTTAAGCATGTCTTCACTTGCTTTAAAACCTAAACAACAGGAGTTAGAATTTATTTTGCATTGTAGAAATGCTGTAACTGTATCATCATTTAGCCTATTTCTGCAAAAAAAAATTAATACAATTTATGGTGGAAATGAAGAACAGTTTGGTGTCTGTTCTATAGTGCCTAATAAAAGTATAGGTCTAAAGAGACCAGTAATAAGCGTTTTGGGTTAGGTTTACTAATCTTAAATCAAATATATATATATATATATTTTTTTTTTTTTTAAAGCTAGCAATGAAAACATAAACTGGCGCAACTAATCTGTATCAAACTTCAATAATTGGAATAGCCGTTAGGCCTATAGCCCAACTGGTAGCTTTAAATAGACCTACCCATACGACTTTTAGTGTCAATCAAACATTGATAGTAATTAATTATTTAATAAATATAGGCCTAGCCTAAATCATTAGTTGACCGTAATGATGATCACCCAAGGCAAAATCGCATTGTTTTTTAAAGAAACGAAATTAAAACTAAGACGAGAAGTAGGCCTAGGCCTAACTCCAAATAGGCTAAACTTTTCTCTGATCGGGTTAAGATGCAAATTTGCCTTGCTTTTGTGTGTGTTTTTTTTCTCTTCAGTTTCATAATTTGGTAATATCGGACGCCGAACGCTTCGCATGTATTTTCGTACCATTTAGATTTAAGGTTAGTGTTACTAGCCTAAATGGTACGAAAATACATGCAGATCGTTCGGCGACCGTCATTCCGATATTACCCATTATTTGTATTGTATTATTATTCAAATTTACATTTCTTACGCACTTTCTACAAGTTTTAGTGAAATCAAATAATATGAAGTGGTATCCGCCTTTTTTTTTAAGAAGCCATAAATAATAAATTAGGCTATGCTAAATCTTACGGGAAAAAAAAGCATAGCCTAGGCCTAAGTTATCTGACAGTTAAATCTAACTTCATCTAAACAATGTTATTGTAATACTTTTTAAAAAAAATGAATTACTTACCAATACTAAACTGGAAATTAATCCTAATCAATAGGCTCGACTCAGTGCTGCATAATCGTTCAAATAATCAGTAACCTCGGGCTAGCTTTAGCGAAAAATTGTGAATGAACATGCCACGCACATCCCGCGGCAATTGAAAAATAGGCAGCTTGATTTTCATTGGTTATTTTTTTTTTTTTTAATCCACTTGGCTTAAAATCTCGCCGAATCTCATGACGCAAATTACGGAAAATTGTGTAGAGGCACAAAACGGTCGATTTATATGTATATTTAATAATTAGGCAAAAAAACCCGTACAAACGGTATGTACAGACCGTACACATCTGAAAACGCAAACACCCCGTACAGATTATGGGTAAACCATAGCGTGTGGCATGTATGCTGACTACATCACCCCTAGTGTGCCGATGGTCGAGAAAATGTTTTCAATATGCCTCAATAGGCGTGTAACGGGATCCAGTGAATTTTGACATTGCTGATCTTGATAATTTATTTTGTAACTTTTATCTCTTGACCCTCCACTTGACTGATGCCTCCACAAACATTATCATATATACAATGCTGATTTGTCAGTTAAGTGCGTGGCAAAAGAAGAATTGGGCAACAGCAGCTGTGGTTGAGAGATGTGTGCAAAAGAGATGAAGGCACTGGACATAAATTCAGCAACTGGGAGGATGAAGCTGTCAGTCGCACTAAGTGGCAGTGCTCCCTATGATGCCACCTCAGATTTGGCAAAAAGCTCTCTCCACATGTAAGCCTACCTTGCCGTGGTTGGAGAGCTTGAGCGCCTCAATGATCCCGGGAGCTATGCCGGCGGGAGTTTTACTCCTGGCAGGGTCACCCAAGCCGGACAGGTCCTGGGTGAGGGGCCAGACTAAATGGGCTGAGGAGTGGGTGGAACCCTATAGGTGTAGATGCAGAACCCACCGGCGAGTGGTACATGCTCTGGTCTGCACCAATCCACCCCCACTTCATGGGTTAAATGCTTTCTTGCCTCATTCTTCACTGTTTGTCGTCTATCACGCCCATGGCGACCGTTGCCTCAATTGGCTGTGTGTGGTGTACCCGGAAACGGGGCCTCCCAGTACTGAGGCAAAGTTAAGTCCCCGATGTCACTTATCGGTGCAGAATTGAGAGAGATGGCTGAGCATCACAATCCCTCCTGTGTTGCAGCATGATGAGAACCCAGCATTGCACACTGAGCTTGGGGGGATCACTTGGGCACCAGACTTAATACTGGCTCTTGACTGGATGGCCGCATGCAGGAGATTTCTACAATGGAGGGTTGGCAGGTGGTGGGTATCGGGAAGTGGCTCTGTGCAGGACGTGAGGATTCCTTGGGAGAGCCCAGAACCAGAGCACAGCATTGTGCAAGCTCTGCATAGTTGGAGAGCCCCCTGGATGACGGGGAATGCACAGTGTGCTACCCCACCTATCCCCAACTGCTAACTTAGAACCAGAAGTGGGGTCCTCTGTATGCGTGCCAGGCCAGGATAAAATGCCTGGGAAAGAGACTGGAGCTCAGAACTCCCTAACTCAAAGTTGCAGGATGGCAGAAAAGCCACGGGAAAGACAGGGCTATTTTGAAGATAACGCAACCATATTTTCACCATACGAGCTCGGACGCCGCCTCGGTAAACAAGGTCCGCGCAGAGCAGTGACACCCCCAGGCTGCTTGCGAATAGTCTACTACTGGGAACATAAACAGATTAGGGATGAGCCCACTCTCCCGTTGAACAGGTGCTAAAGTCGTAGATACTGGGCCAGAAGGCGCACCGGAAACCACAGTATCATGCAACTCGCTTTTTTTTTTTCTATGGAGAGTACACCGTCAAATAAATCTCGTTCTGGTGCTCGCCCTGTGGAGCTCCACCAGGCAGGTGCAGTGCCGGGCTCTGAGCCTCGACAGAGCCCACCCTCAGCTACTGGAGGACCCTCTAGACCGTCTTGTGGAGTCAGCAGACGGCGGAGGAGAACTACTGACCAAAACAAAACAGAAAAAGAGAAACCCAGAGTGCCACTTGTCATGATGCACTGGAATGCAGAGGGAGTGAACAGCAAGCAGGCTGGATACAGCAAAAAGACAGAGCTGGAAAACATCTTGTATGAGAAGCAAGTCAGTGTTTGCTGTATCCAAGAGACTCACTTGAAAGCAGATCAAACCTTTAAAATAAGGGGATATCAATGCTTCAGATCCGACAGACAAGATAGACGAAAAGGAGGAGTACTTACTCTTGTAAGGAATAACATTCCTGCACACGAAAGGAAAACCTTCATGGATGGAGCAGAATATCAGCTGTTGCAGATAAAGGTAGACAAGATGGAAATAGAACTCCTGAACTATTACTGTCCGAACAACAAACCCCTGAGTCTCAGCTCTATACAGGTACCAGCCACCAACTTTATAGCAGTTGGAGACTTTAATAGCCACTCCCAGAGCTGGGGCTATAACCATCTGGATCACAGAGGTGAAGAGGTTGAAACTTGGCAAGATGATCACTCCCTAATCCTAGTCAATAATGCCACAGATACTCCTACCTTCTACTCCAGAGGATGGCACACAACCTCAACACCAGATCTTGCCTTCTCCACACCAGATATAGCTGGATCTATTAGTAGAGAAGTAGGAGACCAACTAGGGGGAAGCGACCATCGCCCAATCTTTCTTACTGTCCAGAGTGCAACTCTCAGTACAGGCCCAGCCATTACAAGATGGAACTACAAAAAAGCCAACTGGGGTTTATTCAGGCATCAGGTGAACACGCTGCTGTCTACCCTCAAGGTACAGAACCGAGACATTAATGAAGTGGTAAAAGACTTCAACAGATGCATACTACAAGCTGCAAAAGAAACCATTCCCAAAGGATGCCGGCGTAACTACATACCATACTGGTCCAGCACACTCCAAGAACGTCAGGAAGCTATGGACAAGGCTAGAAAGGACGCAGAGTCTCAGCCTTCACTTGAAACTCACAACAAATGGAAAAAGGCTGTAGCAGAGTTTCAGAGAACAAAGCTAGAAGAAAAACGGAAAAGCTGGAGAACTAAAACGGCATCGCTGAACCTTGAGAAAGACGGCAGGAAACTTTGGAGATTAGTCAAGTCTCTAAATGAAGAGCGTTCCTCACCAAGGCAGACTATCACATTGGATGAAGGTGGCAAACTTTTCAGAGGAAAACAAGCTGCAGACTTGTTTGCTAGAAGATACAGTTCAGAAAGCAACTTACCCATTAACATAGACCATCAGAGAGAGATAAGAAAAGAAATACTGGCAACCATGGGACAGACAGATACTCCTGCCCCAATGAGGGAACCCATCACACTAGGAGAACTACAGAAGGCTATTTCCAAGCTTAAGTTTCAAAAGTCACCCGGCCCAGACAAAATCAGCAACGAAATGCTAGTAAATCTGAGCTCAGCAGCAAAGACAAAACTGCTTGAGATATTCAACCACAGCTGGTTGAAAGGAACGGTACCCCAAGTATGGAGAGAAGCCATCACAATACCCATACTAAAGAAAGGGAAATGTAAGACCGAGGCTGCAAGTTACCGGCCAATCAGTCTCACAAGCTGTGTTGGGAAGACTATGGAGCGAATAGTCAACCACAGATTGAAATGGTATTTAGAGTCTGAGCAGATCCTGGTGCCGGAACAAGCTGGATTTAGAGAATGCTACAGTATAGAAGACCAAGTTACTTACTTGTCTCAAGCAATAGAAGATGCCTTCCAGGAGAAGAAAAAGGTCCTAACGATCTGGGTCGACTTCAAGCAGGCCTTTGACAAGGTGTGGAAAGATGGCCTCATTGCAAAACTTAGGAGAAGTGGAATCCAAGGCAACATGATGAAATGGATCCAGTCATACTTGCATAACAGGAGAACTAGAGTCACTCTTGACGGTCTGCAGAGCAGAAAAGTGTTGCTCCATCAGGGGGTACCTCAAGGAGGAGTAATTTCCCCAACACTCTTCCTTGTTTACATCAATGACCTGGTGAAAGATCTCCCTGCAGGAGTTAAAGCTGCCTTATATGCAGATGACCTAGTACTCTGGTGCGCTGATGAAAATGTCACCACAGCAAATTATAGAATGCAGCGGGCAGCAGACATGCTAGTGTCATGGGCAGAGAAATGGCTTATCACAATAAACACAGACAAAACCTCCACAACACTGTTCTCCCTCGCCCCCAAGGACAAATCAGCTAACATACACCTAGGGACAACCGTGATCAAGGAAGAAAGCTACCCCACCTATCTTGGGGTGACATTTGACCAAAGGCTTACATGGAATAAGCATATTGAAAATGCAGAAGGAAAGGCCCGAAGACGACTAGGCATACTCAGAAAATTAGCAGGTACCAACTGGGGAGCAAATGAACGAAATCTAAAGAAGATTTATAATGGAGTAATAAGACCACACTTAGAGTTTAGCTCAGCAGCATGGTCATCAGCTGCTAACTCACATCTGCAGTCTTTGGACAAGGTGCAAAATCAAGCTCTCAGGCTCATTACAGGAGCCATGAAAACTACACCAATAACAGAGATGCAGAAGGTTGCTGGATTACAGACATTGTCCCATAGAAGAGACACAAAAACCATGATCCAGATGGAAAAGTACAACAGTATGCCAATGCACCCAATGAAGGCAAGACTAGATGATCTGGCATTGGGACGTCTAAAGCGTAGCAGCTTTGTGCATCGGGGGAAAAGACTTATAAGACAGCATCAAGAAGACCTATCCATGAAGACAACACCACTGAAGCCCACCCTATACCCTGTACCATGGGAGCAGGCCAGCAGTGCCCTCCAAATTAATACATCAGTCAGTGGTCTCACAAGTGGATGTGAGTATAATGATCTGCAAAAACGAACTGCTACATTGAGTATGATCCAAGAAAGCTATCCCGATCAATCATGGATACATGCCTATACAGATGGATCAGCAACTAATGCTGTTAGGAATGGAGGTGCCGGTATCTTTATCTCATATCCTGACAACCACTATGAGACTAGGCACATTCCCACTGGTAAATTCTGTTCCAACTATACAGCTGAGGTTCAAGCTCTAGAGCAAGCTGCAAATATGATTTATAACACCAACTCTGACTGCCACCAGGTAGTCATCCTCACAGATGCACTGTCTGTCCTGCAAGCTCTCAAGGGTGGTAAACTCCCGCATCTGAGAAATGAACTAAACAAGGTAGCTGCCAAAAAGAGAACCATACTTCAGTGGGTACCATCTCATTGTGGTGTACCCGGAAATGAAAAGGCAGATAAACTTGCAAAAAAGGGAGGAGAATGTGAACAAGAAGATAATGAAGTCACATACTTTGAGAAAAAGAGAGCTATCCAGACTATCAGAAGAGAACAGAACCAACCCAAAGACGACTATCACACTCTCGACCGGCAGGGACAGATAACTATTTTTCGACTCAGGACAGGGCATAACAAACTGAATAAACACATGCACAAGCTACGATTGTCTGCTTCACCACTGTGCACATGTGGATTAAACGAACAAACTGCTGAGCATGTTCTACAGGACTGTCCTCTGTATGACCAGTTAAGAAAGATATACTGGCCCAATGACTCAACACTAAACTCAAAGCTATATGGAGTTAAAGAGGAACTTCAAACAACAGTCGAATTCATCATGAGAACTCGTCTGACGGTGTAATCATCAAAGATGCGATCGCAAGAAGAAGAGAAAGGCAAAAAGCTCTTACTACAAGCAGAAGAGAAAAGAACATACTAAAATGAACACCAGGGATAAAAAGCAGCTGAGGACTGTCACCTCATGGGTGCATTCCCATAGTTATGACTGAAGTGGGCTACTGCTGTCAGTTCAGACCTCAACCTCAGATTTGGTGCATTATTCCTCTTGGTTAAATTAGAAATATAATATTTATTCCTGGAAAGAAAGAAAACGTATCATCATATAACAGTGTAAAGGTGTTATGTCTAATAAAATTGAAATGTTTACACTGTAGTTAAAAAAACAAAAAAACACTACTTCATACCATGTAACAGAGTTTGAAAAGTGAACTTTCTTTCTTTGAAACTTTAGTGTCATCACTCCTTGATGGGCGTCCAATGTTAAATGATGACCCCACCTTCAGTCTGGACTATCTTTGTGTTCGCTACAAACTCCTGTCCACCCCTCTGGAGCCTGTCTTGCATGAAACTGTTACTGAGCTGGTAAACAATGGCCAGCCAGTTATCTGGGTGGGTCATTGCCGGGTGACAGCAGTTTCAAAATCTGCAGATGGTTACAAGGTGAAGATTATGGTTGTAAAGTCAAACATGAAGATACCAGAGGAGTTACTGAACAGTCATTCCAAAGCGTTATACACTGTAGAGTGGATTCGGAAGACGTGGGACCACAGGTGGGTGTGTGGGAACAAATGTATTTTTTTTTTTTCTGTTTTGTGGTATTAATGATTATGTACAATTTTTAGTTAAAACCTTCCACGTGCAACCATTCTGTTTATGTTTCTTAGACCGAAAAAAAATCATAAAAAGCTTCTTCTGGCTTAACGGAGTTTTCATAATTAGTAAGAACAGATAAGTCGAGAAAAGACAATTTGTTATTGTGAGAGCTCTTGAGTATCAATCACTTATAGAATACACAAAGTGAAATGCATATATTATCTTATTCAAATACAAGCTTACCAAGCCCCTGAACCTTCCATGTCAGGGCTGAAGGCATATGGGGGCCCAAATTAAAATGACCAGATGGAGTTGTTGAAACAGGCAAAAGTGAAATTACCTTACAGCATCCAGACAGCTTGGATTGACAAAGTACAGATATATAAATTACCTTTCAGCATCCAGACAGCTTAGATTGACAAAGTAAAGATATATAAATTACCTTTCAGCATCCAGACAGCTTAGATTGACAAAAGTACAGATATATAAATTACCTTTTAGCATCCAGACAGCTTGGAGTGACGAAGTACAGAAAAATTTTAATTACCTTTCAGCATCCAGACAGCTTAGATTGACAAAGTAAAGAAAAATTGTAATTACCTTTCAGCATCCAGACGTCTTAGATTGACAAAGTACAGATATATAAATGAGCCTTGACAAAAAAACATGGCAACAATACTGAACAAAATACCAGAGATTCTTCACTTCTTTTCAATTGTTTGTCAGTGTCTTTATATACTGTAAAACATTATGAACAGACCCGTGGGGGCAGTTCATAGTCTGATAATTGTAGTTGTCTGGTACTTCTGAATTATGTATATATACAACCTAAAAGATCACCAAAATAGTAATATAGTATAAGGAGAGGTACACACTATTAACCCCATGTGAGTGTCAGCAAAGACAGCTGGATTTGTGCGTGCCACCTAGCTGCCGCTGCGCTAATTAACAGTCGACCATTAATTTAGCCTATTCCATCGCGGACCAAAATTTTGGCACCAAGAGATTTTATCCATTATTTCCTGTTTGCTTATATATGTCCATTAAAGAGACGTTTTATAGCATATACTTTTTATTTATTTTTGAAGAACATTAACTTTTCTCTTCTCTACTTTGGTATGTAGAGTCATCGATGTGGCTGTAAGAGGACTTCCACATGCATCATCTTTTGCCAAAGACGTAGTGACTGGCAAAAAGCCGTTCAACACAAGTAAGTTTTCAAACTTATGGTATTACTCATGCTCACATTGGTACCAATTTAATGTAACTTTAGTAACCAAGATAAAGTTATGTTTACTAATTCTCTTTTATCTTTTGTTATCAGTGTTTTTAGGTTATTCCAGTCATATTTATTTTCATCTGAATTTTGTAATATGAATTACTGTGTTTGTGCATTTCTTTGGAAATATTTTAAGTCAAAACAGGACAGAACAGATCATGGGTGCAAGGTCATTTGGTACCAAAAAAATATATATGCAGTACAGATATTTAAATTTTTTTCTATTGTATTTTATTTTGATTATTTTGAAAAATGTACAAATGTGCATCCAGGAGCCTGATATCAGGAGTGAATAATTGAACCATTGCACCCTTCCAAGCATGTCATAAAAATAAGTTAAGCAGGGTTGAACGTAGGGCTAACAAGGTCATCATATTTTTTAAAATTGCTTCAGAATCTGCTATTGCTAGAGCACATAAAGTACTGTGGTACAGGCTTCCAGAAATGTGAGCAACTACACTGCTGAGGGCTGATGCTCCTTAAGGAGGGAAAAAAGGAGAAGTATGCTTCAGAAAAAAGGCAGACATTTTTTCAGTCTGCACACAAGTTGTGGAGGTAGCTTCATAACTGCAGGAAAATTTGATGTGTCATGAGCTAAAACATACTGTTTATTTCATATAGTGTCATTTATTTTGTTAAAGACAGAAAGAAATATCCTTCTGCATCTACTTTGTACACTTTCAGACGTCAACTTTAATGTGTTTAAAGAAAGCAGTGGTCAGCTTAAGGCTATTATACTCCATAGAGTTTGTTCAGGAATTTTACTGTTGATGACCATATGTGCTTTTTCTGTCCTCATATGCTGGGTACTTTTGTAGCAGATGTTCTGCAGTTATTTTATCATTGTCAGGTACACTCATCAGTAGTTGCTATCTAAAGTTTGCTGAATAGATGATCTCTCAATCTGGTGTGGTCTGTGCAGAGTCTGAAGATTACCACTTGTTTAGTTTTGTTGCGCTGGTAATATGCATCATTTTCTGGTGACCTGGATGCTCTTCTTCCCACTTATTCCTGTATCTGCTCCTGATAAAATTCTCGGCCTGTTCATAAGTTGTTCTTGTATCTGACTCGAAGTAGTTTTCCACCTTCCATTGCCAATCTGTCAGCCACTTCATTGCCTGGGATGTTATCCACTGTGTCACGACTCTTTGAAATCATTGACAAAGTTTGTAGAGCACTGTTCTTAGGTCACTCAAGTCTGCATTATTTTGGTTTCTCATTGTTGCAACTACTGACAATGCATCTGTGCAGAAAGTTGCACGTCATTCTCTTATTTCCTCTATCATTTGGACTACTGCAGTTTTGAGGGACTCTGCCTCTAAAGTACCTTGAGAATTTTCCTGTTGCTTTTGACAGCATTTTTGTTGTTGTTGGTACAGTTACTTAGACTCATAAAGATTCCTTTACCTCCATTTTCTGTTGCATTCATCCCTGATCCATCTGTATATGCATGGGTTCAGATATTACTTGGGTAATGTTTATCAATGGCTGAATGCCCTATGTATTTTATGGTTAGGGCTCTTCTTTCTGTTTCAGTCTGGATGTTATTTTTGTCAATACCAGGAATGTTTTCTATCATCTCAGGGAAACGATGTCGTTTTCAAGCAGAGAACTTGTATGCAGTGTGGACTGGTTTGGTTATAGATATGGCAATTATGAGATCTGCTCTCATCTTTGTTTTTGTTGATTTTACAAAGTAGCTTCACCTGAGTCTTCCCCTTCCAAGACCATTTATTCTCTGGTACATTGAGTGGTTTATCAGCTTCCTTAATTTCTCAGCTTGATGCTAGGCCCTATCTCTTCTATCCTCTACTGGTTGGAAATGCGTAATATTTTCCAGTTTTATTTTACTAGGTGTTGTCTTCAGAAAGTTAACTTTCACTATGTACTTTCATCCGTCTTAGGACTTCTGCTGCAATTTTCAAGGCCTCTGCCTGTGCCATAAAGTTCCTTGAGAATTTTCTTGTATTGTTTCTCTATATGGGCACAGCGGGCTGATCATCCGCTTGCCAGTAACTCTGATTACGGAAACAACAATTAATTTTCTGTTGTACCAATAAACACCACTAGGCGTAATGGAACAACGGTTGATTTCTTGTTGCCCTAAGGCGCCACTAGGCGTATTGGCCACGGACTGCTTGGTCGGTCGGCGGCTAAGGATGGAAGAAGAAGAAGAAGTTTCTCTATATAGGGCTTCAATACCACCACATGGCATTGGGTCGAAGGGCGAGAGCCCAAGTGCCATGGATTGATAACAACTCTATGGCTTCATGTCAGAAATAAATATCCAAAATAATTCTTATATTCTTGTTTTTTATTTAATTATAAATTAGGTTTGTGTTTGTCTTCAAGTCTTGTGAGGCTCAGTAGATATAAGATCTCTTATTATACAGATAAGGTTCATGCGTTATTTCAGTAATGTGAAAACTGGCTGTTTTTCTTCAGTTGACCCGGTTGTCCAAGACAACTCTGTTCTGAAAAACCGCATGTCTGGAGAACAAGAAACTGTGATTGCAGAGAGCTACAGGCAGCCTGTTACAGCAATACTGGGTGGGCCAGGAACTGGGAAATCCCAGCTGGCAGCCAGGCTGGCTCACTTACTGGTAGAAAGAAATAAAACAGCAGACACTTTCAGGCAGATCAGGAGCGACGGATACACAACTCAGCTTATGTTCTGTGCCCCCACTGAAAAGTCCTTGGATGTTCTTACAGGTAAAGTCTCATTTACCAGTATTCTGAATCTGTTAAGGTCACATGTCCTTAGACCTGTAATTTCTATATATTTCTACAGACCTGTGTAGCTTCCAGCTCATGCAAACAGATTCTGTAGTCTTCATCATCATCATTGTTGTTTTCCATTTCCCTTCCTGTAGAACATGGAGCAACCATGTAGCTGGCCCACTTTCACAGGAAGCCTGCATAAAGCATTCACATGCTTTTGCAGCAGCGTTTCAGTAGTAATTAGTTTTACATGATGAGGTTGCAACCCCATTCACAACCTCATAATAGCTGCCTTGAACGATATGCCTGAGGGAGCAGTAGTGTTATTCTTTCTTAATCTCACAAGAGAGACCCCCCCTTCCCAGGAACTCACTGGGCAACCTGTAGATTTAGTACACTTAATATTTAAATTGAATGTCTACTTAATTGCAAACAAAATTACTTACTCAAAATTTAAAAACCAACAGGAAAACTGATTTAGTGATACCATATCATAGTTTATTAGTGAGTGCTGTAAATATGGTCAGATTATTTTTTCCACTGTGGTATTTTACAGAGTACTTGATCAAGTTTAATTACACCAGTGCTCACATAGTGCGAGTCTACAGTGAGGAGATTGAGGAGAGAGATTTTCCAATGTCTCATTCACCTAAGCCTAGCGTGGCTGTCAGACCTGTTCCAGAATGCACAGTGATAAAGGAAGTGGCCCTGCATCATCTAATAAGAGGGAAGAATAATGCTGGGAGCAAGGTATTTTTATTTCCGGAGCCAATTTTACTTTTCATAGTCACTCTGTGGCATTGAACTGTGATAGTTTCGTACAGAGTTAATTTGTATAGGTAAAGATAATCATGTTCATGTAAGTAACTCTGTGTGAGTAACATATAATCTCTATAGAGTTGTTTAGTTGTAGCTGTGGGTTTCTCTACCTCCTGAGAATGTTATTTTCCAGTTGCTAGACCATCTTGAAAGTCTATATATAGGTGGATTCTTTTTTCTAGTGAAGTAATATCAGATGAAACCAAGAATTTGGTTAAACTTGACAGTTTAATAAGCCATAGAGTCTGTAACTAAGTGAGAAAGAACAGACCAAGGATAATAAATAAATTGTTGACACTTCAAGTAATGTTGGAAATAATGAACACTTTAGCTAGGAAGAAGATTCCAGTGGAATAAAAACACAGGTCTGCAGCCTTTTTTCCAAAATTCCAAACGTGGAAAATTTCTGAAAACTTAAATTTTTCATAAAATGCTGGTGCATGCTTAATATTTTAAACAAGTAGATGTTAGTGCTAGAGAAGTGTTTCTTAACATTTTAGAGGTCCTGTACCCCTTTACAGCATCTTAAGAAGCCTTGTACCCCTTTATAGCATCTTAAGAAGCCTTGTACCCCTTTACAGCATCTTAAGAAGCCTTGTACCCCTTTACAGCATCTTAACTCTTTCAGTCCCAAGCAAAAAAGTGGGTTTGGCCCAAGCAAAAATGGCCACCCCAGTGCATTTTTATTGTTGTTGTTTGGAAATACTTACTTACTTACTTACTTAGTCGTTCCCCTTCTACCGTGAGGTGTAGAGGTTTGGAAGAGAGAGCGCCAGACCATTCTATCAGCTGTCTTCTTCCTGGCCTGGTTCCATTCTAGTCCTCGGTCCTTCAAAGATTGTCTAATGTTGTCCTCCCAGCGGACTCTGGGTCGTCCTGGAGGTCTGGATCCCTGGCTCTTTGTTTCCCATGCTTGTCGTGGTAGCCGATCTTCTCCCATTCTGCAGACATGGCCAAACCATCTTAGTTGGGACTGTTCTATTTGGGTCTGCAGCGGATGGGATTTTAGGCCTTGACGGATCGTCTGGTTGCGGACCATGTCTCTTCTTGTTACTTCAACCACTTTCCTCAGATACCTCATTTCTGAGGTTTGGATCTGGCTTTTGTGGGTTACTTCTTTCTTACTGAGGAATCCACGATTTATGGCCTGAAAAAGTCTCCCAGCCGCTGCTTTCCGAGTGGCCAACTCTTCTTTGATGCCTCCCTTTCGGTCTATAATAGCTCCGAGATATTTAAAGTGGTCGACCTGCTCCAGGACCTGTTCTCCCAACTTAATCTGATGTTTTCTTTCTTCTCGTGATATCACCATGGATTTTGTTTTAGAGCTGCTTATGACCATCCCTCTCTTCTCCAGCTCTTCCTTCCAGACTTGCAGGTTGGATTGGAGATGTGCCTCTGATTTAGCAATCAGGGCAACATCATCAGCAAATGCCAGCTCCGAAATATAGACCTGTCTCATCTTCCAGTACCCCACTGAATACTTTCTTGTTCTCTCCTTACATGCCTTGATGACATCGTCCATAAGGAGTATGAAGAGGTAAGGTGATAGGATATCACCTTGCCTTACACCAGTGGTGGTCCTGAACTCTTCTGACTTATGGTTTGCTGTCCTCACATAATTTCTGCAAGACTTGTAGAAGCTCTGTATAGCATGAATCAGAGGTGCTGGAATATTCTTCCTTGCCAAACAGTCCCAAAGTTTGCTCCAGGGGACCCTGTCAAACGCCTTTTCCAGATCTATGAAACAAAGATGGATCTCACTCTTATACTCAAGGACCTTTTCACTCAGCTGTCTGAGTGTGAAGATTAGGTCTTGAGTACTTCGGTTTGCTCGGAATCCGCACTGGACCTCATCCAATTGTGGCTCAGCTAGGCGTCGGAGTCTCTGCTCTAGGATTCTAGAGTAGATTTTACCAGGGACACTGAGAAGGGATATGCCTCTATGGAAATAATTTTTTTAAATGTTCATATGCATAAATAACTTTGTTGTTGTACATGAAACTGAAGGTAATTGGATGTACTTTACTCTTGTGCTACAAGTATAAAAGCTTTCATTGAAAAATGATTAGTTATTCAAGGTAAAATGGAGGATATGCGCTTAAAAAAAATGATTAGTTATTCAAGGTAAAATGGAGGATATGCGCTTAAAAAAAATGATTAGTTATTCAAGGTAAAATGGAGGATATGCACTTAAAAAAATCGCTTTAAAAATCTAAAATACATATCTCAAAACAGAAAAACGTTCACTCTTAAACACGTGCGGTATTTAAAAGAATGTACTTGCAGTCGGAAATGACTTTGTGGGTAGTTATAATTAGAAACAGTCTCAAACAGAGGCACATATACTAAAGGCTTTTTAAAGTCGATTGGGCCAAGCGCGTCTAACCCCTGAGCCTTTATAAAGTCGACTGGGACTTAAAGAGTTAAGAAGCCTCGACCCCTTTACAGCATTTTAAGAAGCCTCACACCCCTTTACAGCATCATAAGAAGTCTCACACCCATTGATCTTCTAGCTTGCAAAACATGCTGAAAATGCTTAAAAGAGATAAAAGTTTATTTTGAGAAAATGTTATTTATAAAATGTGACTAAGGTTTGGTTTCTAATTCACGTTGTCAGTGTTCTATTTTGTACATATACATTTGAGTTATGTGTAGTGAATAGTGTTTATGATGATTCATGCTCTAAAATATCGGGCATGTCTTGCACCACCCCTGGTTAAGAAGCACTGGTGCTTGAGCATCATCGCAAAACAATCGAGCATAGTGAGGTCACATGTGTCTCGACTGCTAGCAACCACATGTTCAGTTGTAAGGTAAAGGAACCCGTTACACGCTCATTGAGGTATATTGGGAATATGGTGTTAGGCCCATATTATTTTGACCGTCGGCACACTAGGGGTGATGTGGTCGGCATCACGCCGGCCGCCTTAACCTTCCCAGAGTTGCTCTGGTACCCATTTGGAGCTGGGTCGACCCAGGAGCCGTTTGTGGCCTAAAAAATTCCCGCTTCATCTGGGGATCGAACCATAGACCACTGCGCTAGGAAGCCAGTGCACTAACCACTATGCTACCGCGGCTCCCTATGTTCAGTTGTGGCTCTCAGATATTTTTGTACTTTAGTGATGTTGAGTTTGTATTTTCTTGTCAAAAAGAGCTACAGATACCCCTGTTGGTAACATTGAGAAGAAGAAACAGAAGCATCTCTCATTAACGGTAGCAAATAAAGTGGAGTTGTTGCAGAAGCTTGATCATGGTGTGTGTGTGTGCAGCATCATCCTAAAGAAAATGGTTTGGGAACTATATGTAACTTAAAGAAACAGGAATACAAGTAGCTGAAATTTTACACTGACAGTGACTGCCATAAACTAGTGACAGGAAAACTGTTGCTTGTGAGGTACTGTCACACATTATGCTAGTGTGTTACCATAATATACCATAGATATACATCACTCCAAATATTTGTTAAATAAACAGAAGGAAACAAGCAGAAATATAACACCTACAGAGACATTTCCTTTTTTAGTCATGTTGAAAAAATGTTTGTCAGCAAAAGAACATTGAATAAGACGAGCAGTAGAACTATCACTTATCCAAGAACAGATTGTATTTATAAAGGAAATAGGCTGCATGAATTCAGTATTCTCACTCATGTGGCTTAGTGACCCTGTGATAGAGCATCAACAAGAACTTACTGTTGCCTTTATAGACTAGGAAAAAAGCTTTTGACCAAGCAAATATGGACTTGTGGAATGTATTAGAATCAGAGGACAATTTCTGGTCTGTACAAGAGCCAGCATGTGAATGTAAAAGTACCGTTAGAACAAAAGCAAACCATTCTTAGTGGTTTGATGTAGTATCTAGAGTAAGATCACAACAAATTACGAAGCGTTGTTTTATGACTGTATTGAATGACAAGTATTTACCATACTTACCTATTTAAATATCATTGTGCCGTGAAATTTTGAAAGGCATTTGAAGTGTGCCATGAAGTGAAAAAGGTTGCGGAGCACTGGCCTAGAGCATGACAAGAAGATTAACACAGAAAAAAACAGAAATATGATCAATAAAATGCCGAAGGAGAGAAATGCCAAATCTGGTAATACTGAACTGGAACTAGTGGAAAAGTTCAAATACCTTAGGAGCAATGCTCACCTCAAAGACAAAGATTTAGAGATTGAAATGAGAATTTGACAGTCCAGTAAAGTGGCCTGTCAACTCAGCCAAATTTTGAAACTTTGAAAAATGACTGCAGAGAAACAGCTAATAATACATATTTACACTAACACTGTCTTGTCAGTGACAGTCATGGATTATAACTAAAGAACAGAAAAGGGGAAAAAAAAAAATCAACATCTGCAAAATAACATGTCTGAGAAAGGCAGCTATCATAACACAAGAAGACCTAGGAACAAACAGAAAGGTCTGTCAGTGAAACAGTACATGTGAAGGAATTTATGAGTAACAAAGAAAATGTATATTTTTGACACCTTGCAAGGATGAAATGCAATCCAGCAGCAGCGCAGGCATGTAATCTTCTTCTTCTTCTTCCTCGTTCGTCCTGAAAAGGACGTTGGTTGCGTTGTGTCCATTTACAGCAAAGCTGCGGTATTTGTGCCTTTCGGCCGACACATCCAACTTCCGCACTGCATTTTTTGGGACCGGGTTTGCCTTCCCTCTTCAATCCCTACTCAGCCAGACTGCAGTGATGCAGCCTGTTTCCAGGACCACCACGTGGAGGTGGAGTAGGGTCTTGGTCAGCTCTGGTTCGCTGACCCTGACGCAGGCAGTCAAGCTATGGGTCGCTTACTGCATTCCTCACTTTTGATGCGTCTTGGGTCTCAGGCATGTAATCTGAAAATGGAGGTGACCAGAAATATGTACAACCCCTGACAAGATTTTTTTAACGAGATTGAAAAAAGATAAATGGGATAGAGGGATACCTGAGACAGAAATGAAAGGAATGAGAAAGACATTGCGCTGATGGCATGGGACAGGAAGACTTGGCATGAGTTTGTTGAAGGCCTATGTTCCTTGGGAAGCTGAAGGTTAATGAGAGAAAAGATTGAGTGGGGGGGGGAGAACATATATTGTAAAGAAATACACAGTAACAGCAGGCCACATTTTGTGCACTGGATCAGAAACAAACACCCATCCCATCTTTGAAAAGTCACATCATAAGCAGTAAGTTAAAAACTGAAAGAAAGGCAAAACATTGTTCATTACACTAAAATTGATGCTGTCTTTGTCCTCAGTCATTACTGGAGCAAGAGATGATGACAATGTATAGCAAGCAGATGGCAACAGCCATTGATGCCTTCATAAGAAAAGCTCAGATTTTAGAACTGAAGAAGGCTCAGATCATTCTGTGTACATGCATCACAAGTTCCAGGTCCATTCTGAGACAGACAGCTAACATCAAACAGGTATGATTTAATCCTGTAGACGGACAATTTTTAGCCCTGTGTTGTTTCATCTTTCAGTGAAGTTTTACCAAAACTGTAACATGAACAAACAGCCATTTTCCACATTATTTCAGAAAACAGAAATATTAGAAAAAATACCAGGAAAGAGATGCTAAAGTTGGGAAACTAACACTAAAAGCAAGTTCATTCATTCATCTCCTTTTTTTTTGCTCCTTACGAAGAATGCAGTCACAGCTTCAATTGTCGCTTGCCAAAAGTCTGGGACAACACACTTCTTGTGCTCTAGCAGTGGTGGTTCCTGTAGCAAATTTGTTTTAAATTGGGAGGTTGCAAACACCATGCAGAGCCTCACGTAAATCTGTTGGTTTTTTTTTTTTTTACAACATACCTCAGGGAGAGAGGGAGTAGTATTTATAATCTTTCTTTGCATTGAATAATAGATTGAAATGAGTTTGAGAGTTTGACAAGCAGATAAAGTGACTTACCAACTTACTCCAATTTTGAAGATTGAAATAATGAAAATATTAAAAATAAAATAAAAGAACAAAATAGAGCAAACAAAACTGGTAAATAAAATATTCATACCAAAAATGTTGTATCAATGCCAAACCTGGACACCAATCAAAGAACAAGATGGGAAAACCATTACCTGTGAAATAGTGTGTCTGGGAAAAGAAAACCAGCTAATAAAACAGGAAAAGGCTTAGTGAGAAATGAAATCATTAGGGAACATCACCAGTGAAGGAGTATATTGGTAAACTGACAGTATGTTTGTTTGGGTGCCAATGGGTATCAATCCTAATCAAGCAGCAGTACTGGCATTTAAGCTCAGAATGGAACTGATCAAGTATAGAGGATTATTTCAAAGAGGATGGATCAAGGGGATAAAAGACTGTGACAAAAGTACTGAGATTCTGTCTTTCAAATGGCCCATTTCTTTTTCTCCTTGCAATTTGTTCACTATTTCTAGGAGGGATTACAGGTAATCCTTCTCCATGTTTCTTCTCCTTCTATTATTTACGTTTTTTCAGAGTGAGATCACGAGGGAGTTTGATCTCATCTGCTTTATGGTTCTTCTCTATGTGTTTAGAGTGTGTGTGTAGGGAATTATTGCAGTAGTATTCTGGATTAAGACTATAGAGCCTTGATCAGATTTGCACCAGTTTGGTTTTCTTTTAAAGATATGACAGGCAGCTAGACGCATTTTTCGGGATTTTATATATAAATATATTTCGGCCATTTTTGCTTCATTGCCAGTAGAGGGCAGAGCTTAATCCCGTTTCTTTGTCTAGCAGTACCGGTTGCATCAGAATTGTTTACAATTCTGATTGGCTGAGATATAACGGCATTTGAAATCATTGGGCTAGGAACAAAAGCCACGCATATGACGTCACGAGGTCAGCGTGCGGATCCAAGAGAATAAATAGGGCCGTAATTTAATTTTCATTCTCTTAATGTAATTGCCAGCCGCGTGCCTGAAACAAGTCTGTTCGCCTTCAGTGGGAATTCGAATTTGCAGGTACCGGCTTTTTGTGTGGGGAAGAGCAGAATTTTTGATACCACAAAATTTCTCCCACGGCAAAGTTGTGGCATTCGCCGACACGCAAAGTCGTGCGTTAATTGCCAGTGGCGGACGGAGCGGAAGAAAATACGTGTTCCCAAGGCAGGGAAGACATTCTCCAGTTGAAAGGGATTTTGGTGGAAAATCCGGAGCTCTGATGCTCAATCTTCTTACACCCGCAAATCGGCAAGTTGCCAGCGTGGTTGTAAATTTATTTCGATTCGTCCCGGCCATAATAACGCCGAAGGCCAGAACCCAGAGTAGGGAGCGGGCAGGTAAATCCAGAGTGGTAGCAGCCAAACCAGCTACCAAATCGTAGTTTTTCCAGAAGCCAGTGGTGAAACCTAGTCGTCAATTTCAAGAATTGTGGGGAGCAACAGGGTCAAAATCCTCTCCACAGATTTTAGAGCAGAGGACAGCTGCTGAAGTGTAGTCTACAGGTAGTAGACCAGAAAGACAGAACTGAGACATAGTTTTGTGAAGGTCATAGCAGAGAACAGCTGTTGAAGTGTAGAGGTGCAGTTAGCTGTGTAGCAGTTCAGGAGATTTTCAGGATAGGCTGTGTAGAAACCAAGTCGGTGCAGAGTTGGTGTGGACACTTCGTAGTAGATCCAGCTGATTGTGTACTTAGAGTTTATATTAGAGTTTAGAATAGCTAGTTTGGAGTGGAGGCTCGGCATCTGAGACCCCACCCAGTGCAGTGTAGTTTATTTCATATAATCTTACCTTCTCTCTCCATACAGGTGAAACTTGTGGGTGAAGAGTTGGGTTTTGATGATACCACATTTGTAATTTTTCCTGAATTTGTTTGTTTTCTGGAGGGCTTACACTGCAATTTTATGTATTTGACATGTATATGAGTTTTGTTTATAGGTGTAAATAAAACTTGTAACTTAGAGCTGGACTCAGTCATTTTAATTACGTATAGTAGCTATTTGTTGTCTGTATCGTGGTGTATGTGAATCTTAAATTGAACCTTATCCCCTTAGGGTAGTTAGAGGTAGTCGAGGCCATAGCAATTAAGACGTCCGAAGTGGTGAGAAAAGAATCAACCTCGGTTCTCAACCTCGGAGCCAATGGTCTCAACTTTCACATTTGCACTGTTATTTTTCATCTGAATCTATCATTTCAGTCTTTCTTCTCACTAATGTCTTGTCACTATATGTAGACAGCCTTTAGTCTTAAATCCATTTCGTGACAAAGACATCCTGAAAATTCACAACTAACGCAGCCACACCAGGATACTGGATGGGCAAAGGATTGGAAACCAATAACCAGTTTCATCAAGCTGTGCTTTACAGCATAAGCAGTGGATACAAGAAGATGATCTGAGAATAAAGGCTGACAGGAGCCACCACATGAGTGTAGATCAAGTCTGTCTGGAATATTTTTTTAGAGCTATGCCCAACAAATTGTCATTACATTTTTGGAGTAAAGTGTATGTGCCTATGGGAATTTTAAGCAGAAAAATGGGACCTTAGATTTGCATCAGTATTTTCCTCCATTATGATTGTTGGTTTTCAGTATTATTGACTTTATAGGTAGACATTTTTTTAAGTGTGTGTATCATTTAAATTATTTTTTAACAAATTTTTAATGGTAGCTGGCATAGTCACCCATTTTTATAGCTTGCCCTCCTTTGGCTGCTGGGGACTAGGCTTTGAAGAACATGCTTCCTATGATTGGGTTTTTTTTTTTTTTCCCCCCCCCCCCCCCCCCCCCCGGCCCATGCTGGTATGTTGAACTTTAATTTTAGGAAAACTAAATTGCTTAGAAAACAAAATCTCTAAACATATTAGCTCACCATAAGAAGACCACTTGCTAATCACCATTGTTGTGCAGCCATCAGATGTAAAGTACAGTTGTAGAGAATAATGTAAAATTTACTAGACATTTGAGGCAAAACTATTGACTAGTACAAAGTATGTCTTATCTGTCAATATTTACGGCTGCATATTTATGAAAAAGTGTAAATATGAATTCATTATGGGTGCACAGTCAGGTGGGAGAGGGAGATTATGTAAGAATGCTTAATTTACTATCTGTCATCAGTGTAGATAGTTCAGGACTCTGTAGTTTGTAGAAATGCCAGTTCTTTAGAATAAGACCTCCCTTAGGCAAGACATATATCAGAGATAGAACCTTGTAAACTTATTTAAGGCAGTTTAACAAGACAGTCCTTGTTCTGGAATCCCCAGGGTAAGAGAGAGGAAGATAAGGGGAACTGCAGTAAGACGTGGAGGGATATGGAAACAAAAATTGAAAAAAGGTGAATCGTCTTTTGTCCTAGTAAAACGAATCACCTTTTTTTGAATTTTTTTTTTTTTTCAAATCATCCAATGTAAGAAAAGTAGAGGGTGACAGGAAGACACATGAAAAAAGAACTTGTCAGAAATAGAAAGGGGTGAAGAAGACATGTCAAGACCTGGAACTGATGGCATTGGACCAGTGAACTTGGCATGAGTTTGTTAAAGGCCTACACTGCTTCTTGTAGAGATGAAGGGTAATGAAGGAAATTATGATATGTTCTTAGATGACTTTTTATTGGCTGATGGAAGAAATGCAGTAAAGTACTCAATTTAAAAAGAGGTAATATAAGGCTAAGCACAAACTGTAGGAGAAACAATTTGTTTATTCATTGTAAAATACTTTTATTTTTAAACTTCAGATCATCATGGATGATGCTGGATTTATATCAGAGGCAGAAGCCATAGTACCTCTTGTCATGCACAGGGGAGTGAACCAGCTTGTGCTTCTTGGTGACCTTGAGATGCCTCACTCACAAGTTAAGGATCCTCTGGCATCACGGCTGGGCCTGTCTCGATCGCTGCTCCACCGCTACAGTGAAAGAGCCCAGAAATTGAATATGCAGTACAGATGTGTAAGAATAGTTTACTTTTGGTTGTCTGCATTAATTAATCCCTTTTAAACAACAACCCCCCCCCCCTTTTTTTTTTCCCCTAGTGTACTATTTACCTGACCCGGTATTTACAAATGAAAATTCTAAAAAAAAAAGTAAATAAATGTTCATCTACACTGCTTGCAGGCTTTCTTAATTCATTGATTCAATTACTTTTTAACTTCTTAAGGTGCATGGCGTCAACTTTATCTGGTCCTTTTACAGGAAGTTGTACTAAATCATTCATATGCTCTAGAAGCAGCGGTTTCTGTAAGAGTTTGTTTGAAACTATGAGGATGTCAGCTCCCATGTACAACCTTATATTAATCATCTCTGTGACATCTGGGGGAGCTGTATGCAAGTTCTTTCTTTCTCTCCTCAGTGACCCCCAGGTTACACAGGATTAGCGTGGCTTATTAAGGCAGATATGAACTAATGTGAACTATAAATACAACATAAGTAAAGGGTCCCGTTACACGCCTATTGAGGCATATTGGGAATGCGGTGTTAGGCCCATATTTTCTTGACCATCGGCACACTAGGGGCGATGTGCTCAGCATCACGCTGGCCACCTTAACCTTCTCAGAGTTATTCTGGTACCCAATTCAAGAGGCTGGGTCGACCCCGGAGCCGTTTGCGGTCTAAAAAAATCCCACCTCAACTGGGGATCAAACCATGGACCACTGAGCTAGAAATCCAGTGCACTAACCACTGCGCTACCGCGGCTCCCAAATACAACATAGAAGGAGCCTTTACTTTATTCTACATCTTTGTGACCTTACTTGTAACTAGAACATGCATGTCACACTCATCTTCATTTTGGGGGTCTGTCCTAGCTATTTTCACTGTCTTGGCTATCTTCAAAACTGTCATTGTCAGATACTGGGTCATGATCGCTTTCAAACTGAGCCATAGTTGTTTTCAGCTGAGTCACAGTTGCTTCAGCTTTGTCCTCATAAATGAGTGTAATTCTGGACCATACATAACTGAGCAGCTGAGTTTGTAAACTTTTTCCTTCCTTTTATTAGGTTCATTTGTTGTGATTTCAAGCTCAAATTCCTGAGAGAGAAACTGCACAATTGTGACCATGATATCTTTAAAATTATGTTTTTTTAATGTCAGTTTTTGATTGGTTGATTATTTTTTATGACTGTGACCTGGGAAAGAATGTGGGAAATCCCACATCACTAAAGCTGTGACTCTGTATTTTGCTGTGTAAGAATGCCACCATCATATTGGTGGCTTGAGTTCTTAAAGCTAAATGTGCGGTAGTGTACTTGAGATGTGAAATGTAATGCAGCATTTGCTTCCAGTTATGTCTTAATAACCAGATAAGTAAAAGGATTTCTCATCGTGATAAAATCATCAGAAATCAGAAAAGTAACATGATTTCTCCTGTATGATGTGGAAACTATGATTCCTTTCTTTGATCTTTTCCAGCCACCCACATTGTGCAGCTTTCCATCCAGTCAGTTTTACAGCAGTCAGCTGACCACAAGTTCCCAGGCTCACCTGCAGCCCCCAGCCCGTACCATTCCTTGGCCTGGTGATGCAGGGTTCCCTTCTGTTTTCTGTCATGTCACAGGCCGAGAATCTGTACCCGAAGGGCTGCAGGGAAAATGCTTAACTGAAGATGACATCATCAACGTAGAGGAGTCACATACAGTGGTGAGTAATGTGTGTATATGAGTTAGGGTGTTCTGGAGCCACGAAAAATTTGCTTCCATTGGATGCAGATTTGACAAGTAGTGCAACAACATTATGTAATGATAACATTAGTGATGATAATGGAAATACGCACGCACAGAGAGTGCTCAAAAAGTCTTGTAACCTCCATTTTTTAAAGATATTCATGACATTCAACAATAATGAGGGTATGTAGCTCAAATTTATAGATTTTTATAGGGTAAAAAATGCAGTCTATCAATTTATTATTAATAAAAATCTTTTAATGGTCCAAAAGATTGGTATGAGCACCGTAATTTTCAAGACATAACATGATTTTGTGCTACACAAGCCCATTCGTGCATGGACAAGTTGTTATTCTACACTAGAATTACCTATGTCAGCCATCAGAGAGAAAAAAAAAATATGAAGAACAGGAGAGAAGTGAAAGAATGATACAAATAACCATGTTAATTACTTACCTTCATCCTTATATTCAGAATCTCAAAACAGCAAGGTGGTGACAAGACCTTTGAATCACCCTGTATGAATTTAATAAACAATATATAAACATCCATCCCAGTAACAGTGATCTCTAATTATTTAATTAATTTGAAGTGTTTGCTCTTAGATCTGTATAATCTCTGTCAGTGTTTATCTCATGCTTGTTCTGGACCATACCCGAAACGGAAAGGGGTCAACTGTTGTGATATTGAAAACCTGCAATCGGGTAGCGTGCCATGTCACATGAAGTTTCACTGTTACAAAGTCGACGACGTGCTGTCATGAAATTTCCAGGCAGTGCTGGTCTTTACTTGAGTATTTACTGACATTGTAAGTGCGTATGCTGGAAGATGGGACAGGTCTGTGTATCAGAGCTGGCGTTTGCTGGTGATGTTGCCCTGATTGCTAAATCATATGCACATCTCCAATCCAACCTGCAAGTCTGGAAGGAAGAGCTGGAGAAGAGAGGGATGGTCATGGGCAGCTCTAAAACAAAATCCATGGTGATGTCACGAGAGGACAGAAGACATCAGATTGAGATAGGAGAACAGTTCCTGCAGCAGGTCGACCACTTTGAATACCTCAGAGCTATTATAGACCGAAAGGGAGGCATCAAAGAAGAGTTGGCCACTCGAAAAGCAGAAGCTGGGAGACTTTTTCAGGCCATAAATCGAGGATTCCTCAGCAAGAGAGAGGTTGGTGGGAGGGCGAAGATGGCTGTATGCCGCTACACCTGTGTCCTGGTCTTGACGTGTGGATGCGAGTCATGGGCGATGACTGCGGCCCACAGGAGCCAGATCCAAACCTCAGAAATGAGGTATCTGAGGAAGGTGGTTGGGGTGGCAGGAGGAGACATGGTCCGCGGCCAGACGAAACGTCAAGGCCTAAAATCCCACCCCCTGCAGACCCAAGTAGAACAGTCCCAACTAAGATGGTTTGGCCATGTCTGCAGAATGGGAGAAGATCGGCTACCACGACAAGCATGGGAAACAAAGAGCCAGGGATCCAGACCCCCAGAGTCCGCTGGGAGGACAACACTAGACAATCTTTGAAGGACCGAGGACTAGAATGGAATCAGGCCAGGAGGAAGACAGCCGATAGGATAGTCTGGCGCTCTCTCTTCCAAACCTCTACACCTCAAGGTAGAAGGGGAACAACTAAGTAAGTAAGTAAGTGCGTAACTATTATTATGCAAAAATCCACTGATAATTATGTCATAGAAAACTGAAACAAATATTGTTATTATCTAGAAAAACTAGCTGGCTATATTTATTCAGTCATAAGTGGGACTGAACATCAACCGAATGTGAAAGTAGTGCAATGTCATCTGCGTATTCTAGATCGTCCAGTGTGGTGAATGTTGTCCATGTTATTCCTCTAAGGGTATCCTCTGTTGCCTGGCACATCACCCAGTCTATGACAGTTAAAAATAGAATGGTTGACAAGGGGCAGTCTTACACCTGTTTTCACTTCAAAAGTAAGGTTGCTCATCCCAACACTGCATGTAAAGTTAAAGTTAGCAAAGAAACTTTTTAACACCAGGTTTTCTCTAGCCATTATTAATGTATACTTTAGTCACATTACACAATAATCAGAGTTCAGCTGCTCACGCCAACATCACATGCAACTCACAAACATTTTAACTTGACTTACACTGCATTCACATTTTCCATAACAACATACTCAAGAAATCTCACTCCCCCAGGAGCACCTTCTCAAAATCACACTTTGACACGAACACAAGGTCTTCATCAGGGTCAAACAAACAAGAACATTAGAGAAAAGACAGTGAGAGCTAAACTAAGTGCATACACACACAAAATAATTTTTTTTGGATGATTAGAGCTATAAGTGAAAATCACTGTTGTCACTCCATCATAGCTGGCAGACGCTGGAGTTGGGTTGGCCACGTCCTCAGAAGGGACCCTGATACCATCACAAGAACAGCTATGCTATGGACCCCAGAGGGAAAGCGAAAGAGAGGCCGACCAAAAACAACTTGGCGGAGAACTGTGGAAGCTGAGATGCAAAGAATGAACCACAGTTGGGGCACTGTACGAAGGATGGCCGCCGACCGAGCAAAGTGGAATCAATTTGTTGCTGCCCTACAAGACGCCACCAGGCGTGATGGCCGCTGACTGCTTTGACGGTTGGCGGTTATGGATCAAAGAAGAGAAGAGACTGGTGTCACTAAGGTGTGGAAAAATCATGACAAGTATTAAATATAATTTTATATATAAAATACTTAATAAAAAAAATAAAACTCATACACTCTTTATCTTATTATAGACAACTCTTGTTGGTGCCCTTGTGCAAAGACATAGAGTGGATGTCAAGTCCATACTGGTTCTTACCATGACACATGCTCAGACTGTCTTCATCAGAGATACTTTGCCAGGAGATGTTGCAGTGTCCTCAGTAATGGACAGTATAGGTATGTGTGTCACCTTGCAATTAAGTAATTGTGATAAAGCGCTTTAATAATTTTTGTGAGGATTGGGTGCCAATTAAATTTTCTGTTTTCAGTATTTTTTTTCCAATTTTTGCAGTAATTTTGTTTGTTTGTCCATGTTGTTTGTCCATGTTGTTTGTCCATGTTGATCATATTTCTTGATTCCTGCAGGAAGTGTTTACTCATGTTAAGTTCTTTACATTCTTCACTGGTGGGTTCCTCTGTTCTAAATTATCCTGTTGCTAATTTGAGCTGGAGTAGTTATTTTTTATATACTGGTGTTTTTACTTGGTTTTTTTAAGTATTTTATGTGCGTGTCTTTGCAATAATCATTTTATGCTGCATAAAATATCACTCCTGTTTGTTAATATCAGGTCGAGAAGCTGAATATGTGATCTTGTCCACCGTTCGTGCCCTTCCTGACTCAGGTCTACAGCTGCCACCCACCTCAGAGTGGACCAAAGACCATCTTGGTCAACTGGCAAATCCTCGGGTGGTCAACTTGGCCATCACCAGAGCAAAGTCTGCTTTTTTTATTGTTGGTAAGGGATTGTAGACATTTCTTATTTTCATTATAACTTTTTACTTGTGCTTATAGTATACTTTTTGGCTTAATAATTGCCTCTTACAACAGCATGCCTGAAGGACCATTGATCTGTTTTTCTCTTAAGAGACTTCCTGGGGTCACACAGAGTAATACAATGATACATCTGTTTATCATTTATTTAGTGTGTTTTCATATTTCAAAATAGTAAGACCATTTTTGTTTATAGAAAGATCTGAAAGAATGAATACAATTTTTTTGTTTTTAATGCTGGTTCCATTGCAGGAAGCCAACATCGAGGCTCTTCTTGCAATTGCAGTTTTTTAACTGTTTTTTCATGATAAGGATGCTAACCTTGCGCCTTGAACTAAGTGTTATTTTTCAAATAAAAACATTGATTTTTTTTTTTTTTTAAATTTACTCCTTTATTATCCATGCCATTGAACATTATGGGAAGGTACATTAGTTCTCCTGATTGTTTCACATGGTGTGTGAGATCATATAAGTTCAACATTAAAATGCTTTCGTTTTTCATTATTTATTTTTTTTAGAGACAATCGATGTTATGATTTTTTGTGATTTTGTTAAAGCCAAGGCTTTCCGGGCAGTCAAATATTTGCTTTGGGATCTGAGAAGTGATTTGTTATTTGATCAGGATGCTAACCGTGCGGCCGAGTCATGCGTGGATATTGAATAAGACCTGATTTAGACTCTCACAGTGACACTGACGAAGTTGAATCAAGTGAAGGAAGTAATGGTATTGCTGATAGATCAAAAGAAGGAGGCTGGTCAACAAGGCATACTCCAGTTGAAATCTGTAACTCAATAGATGTTGAAACTTGTATTACTTAAGAAATTTTTATAAAAACATTTAATGAAGCAGCAAGTTTAAATCTGAAGGATATCAGTGTGCGGTGGCAAGGGCGGGTGACAACATTGACCGGTTTCATAAATCTTTTTTTTTTACTCGAATATGTTGGGGTATGTATTTTAAGGTCCAAAAAGGGGAAAAATGTCTTGACTTATACTCAAGTATCTACGGTACATAAACTGAGCAGACATGTAAAAGAGCTAATAATACAAGGTACAGAAATAAGCAAGAATATTCCATGTAAAAATACTTTTAAATAATGGAAAGGTAAATATATGTAACAAAATGGAAAGGAAATATTAAACAAATGACAAAAAAAATATAATTAAATATAGTGACAAAAATAGGAAGCAAACATGTTCTCAATAAAAGTAGGAAAAAGAGGTAATTTGAAGGAGCCTGCGAAGGATACCTAGAATAGATCTTGTATGGAAGCGAAATACAGTAGACATTCAAAAATCCGGCAACCTCCGGACCTGAGGAGTGCTTGATTTTTGAAAATGCCGGATTTTTTATGGTTATATATTCTGTATATATTTAACAGAAAATGACTACCTGTACACTTTATCTGCGATCGACAATGCACGATGTTTACGTTTTACACCACTTCTTTTATTTGCTGAATCCATAATGGGGCTAAACAGCAGCAAATAAATGATAAAATGAGAAGGAATGAGCAGGAATGCTTGTTAACACGTGCAAGCAAGACCCAACAGCTGCATCAAAACATAAACTGCTCCAGAAAACAGTGGCGCGCCAACGCGGTAAATTTTAAAATGCGCTCCGAAATCCATGCCGGAAATCTGAAGGAACCGGATTATCGATGGCCGGATTTTTGAATGTCAACTGTAAGGTGAACAAGATGTAGCAACACACAACTGAATTGTCATCATCATTTCCCTTTTTTTTTTACTGAGTATGGAGTCACGAATGCAACAGTGGTTTTTGGAGCAGTTTATTTTACATGATAAGGTTGCCAGCTCTATGCTCAACCTCATTGTCACCTTTTATGACTTGCCTGAAAGAATAGTAGTTCTATTCTGTCTTGACCTCCTCAGTGACCCCCGAGAATTACATGGGGAGAATGAAAACATGGAGCTTAGTTTTAAAGAAATGGGAGTCCAGAAAAATTAATGAGAAGACCAAACTTAACTCTTACTATACGTGAGCTAAAACAGCATTTTTACGCACTAGTTTTGCTATCGTTACCGTCGCGCGCCAGTTGAACTGGCGAGCCGTAAAATTGGTACTAAACCCGCGCCACTTCACGGGGCTTGCCGGATAGTAAGAGTTAAAACCAAGGAGAAATGAAAAAAGAAGGGGTGAAGAACAATGAGATGTAACTAAAGGGGAGATGAAATGTGTTTGTCTTGGGTGTTCTTACCGTGTTTTAAATAAGACATGAAACCAGCTAATGACATTTTGTTTAAAGAGCTTCAGACTGTAGATGAGCTTAAAGATAAAACCCCAGACCTAAGGGTCTTTTATGTTTGGACATGCGCCCTAATATAACCGACTAGGTTGAACCTCACTTTGCCAAAATTTTATTTAAAAAAAAAAAGCTTAAAGATGAATTATTATCATAAGAACTTGTTAATATTCTTTGTGCTGATCATCCTTTGCCATGGAAATTCCTTTTTCGGCTCATAATTTCTTTCAGAGACATGGGGCATTTTTCACTGGCAAATTATTTACCCTCACCACTTAACTTCACTGTCCTTTTACAGTGGGATGAATGAAGTGATGGCAGTAAAACTAATGTAGCCGTGGTAAAACTCAACACAGAAATGGGAAAATTGTCATAGAATTATGAAAACAAGCAAAATAGTGTGTTATTTGGTCTTCCTGTACTTCTTCTAGTTGATTTTTACTGTACCCTTTAAAATTTGTTTCTAAAACTCATTCTTTATAATTGACAATTCTTTCACAGGTAACAAGGATCTGCTGGTAAGCTGCGAGCCGTGGAAATCATTCCTGGCTACATACAGAGGAAGACATAGTGTCCAGACGGATGCTCGAGACTTCCTGCAATCATTACTGCTAACATCTTGAACTTTGACATCTTTCATTCAGTTTTGAACTTATGGAAACATTTCAGTCTGTTGCCAAATATCTTATCATTCATGCCTTTATTTTTCTTGCAGTATTTTTTTTTTTAATTTAAAGTTTGGATTCTTGAAGATAGATGAGTGCTAGACATCCCCAACACAGTGGTATGGAAGAAAATCAGCTGAAGACCTGAAGTAGTGATGAGATACAATTCCCTTTTAAGTTAGTATGACACTGGATGATGATGTATTCTTACTGTTTAATGCTTTTATGGCATAGTAAATCCTGTTTTTAGTGATGGAGATACATGTTGACTTGTTATTTCCTTGTCTTTTAGGCCAGACTTCTGTAACTACAAGGGTATAATGTTACGGCAATAACGACAGTTGTAGATTATTATTATGTTAGTTGTAACTAAAATTCAAGTTTGGCTTCTCATTAAAAAATATTTTCAATAAAGAACATATAGTTATTTATTTAGTTTGTTTTAGAATTGTTTTTCACACATACAATTACTGAATAATGAATTTCCTGAAAACATGCATATTTTTTAAAAATGTCTCAACTTATATGTCAGAGGGCAACATTATAAAATTATGTATGTGTTATGGTGATGTATATTTTACTACTATCTTGTTTTCTGCATTAAAGTCTACATTTGAGCTGTGCATTTTAACACGTGTTAATATTTTAGAGAAAAGATGTAATGCAGGTTTGGGAGTTCCGTGTTACAAAAACAGTTCGCTTCCTTTCATTTGCATTTTTTATTGCATCATTCCTTTCCCTCACCATCACTTGAAATAAATTATGAAAGATCAAGATTTTTCTCTAGTTTGTTTAAACCTGTTATGTTTTCATATTTACCTACTTGTTATTTAGAATATGTAACTTTTCTGATATTTGCTCTGTTCTTTATTAATCAACATATTTTTTCTCTGCATTAATAGTGTAGCTAAAAGTTATTGTTTTTATTAAACATTAGTAATACACATTATTATATTTGTCTTTTCTATGTGTGTTTTCAATGATTATGAGAATAAATGCAATGAAAGATGATCAGACTGCACTGTGTGAATGCATTTATCTTAGCAGCAGGATATACAAAGTTAAGAGAACACATAATGATGACAAAAGAGAGCTGGTAGGGGCCCATTGCATTGCTTTGCCCAGAGCCTACAATGCTGTTAAGACTGCCCTGGCTTTCATTGCAATAGAACATATACGGAAATCAAAAGAAATCAAGTCCAACACAAAAATCAGAATCTGCAACTCAAATGACAAGTCAGTCTTATTGTATGGCTCTGAAACATGGAGAACAGTAAAAGTGACAGCCACAAGGATGCAGTCTTTCATAAATGGTTGCGTACTTGGAACGACAAGATCACAAATGTGGAGCTTATGGAGACAACCAGACAAATACAAGTGGAACAGAATGTGAGAACATGCTAATGTCTGACAGGTCACACATTAAAAAAAAAAAGGCAACTGATAGCTGACAAGGTAGTCCTGCTTCTGGAATCACTGAGGTAAGAGAAATAGAGGGAGATAAAAAAAAAACAACAGAGAAGAGAACTGGAGAAAAAGTAATAAAGAAGACCTTGAACAGACAGCACAGAATATGTGGGCATGGCGTGCTTTTGTTGAGAACCAGTGGTGCTCTACAAGATGTTCAACGCTATTTATTACGACGATTGTGAAAAGACATTATTCCATGTTTTTTTAAAAATTTAGAATTCTGGTTTTTTTTGTCCAGCTTTCACTTTTGAACATTATTGTTTATTGAAACTTTATTTTGCCTCTTAGCTTTCATAATTGTTGCTGAGCTGAACCTGCATGTAAACACTTGTCGGTACTTATTACCAGTTAATTCTGCTAATGCTGTCAATTGTACATAATTATGACTGAATTGATTTAGCAAGTATGTCTAATTTGTAACTTCATTATAAAAGAGAAAAAAAGCTGTGACTTAAACAGCCATGATCAAAATATATCATTCTAAGTTTATGTTGAAATAATATTGATTGTGTTTTGCTGCACTTCAGATTACAGAAGTGGAAGCAAGTTATGATGAAATGTTTCTAACTGTTTGTTACAAGGAAAGGTTTGAAGGAGAGAGGATTAATTAAATGGCATTTTAAGACAAAAAAATTGTCATTTTCCTTTTTGCTTCTTATGCTGCAGCTGGTCCCCTTGCAGGAAGCCTGCATCAAGGATCCACATGCACTTGCAGCAGTGGTTTCTTTAGTAATCGGTTTTACATGATGAGGTTACCAACCTCATAGTCACCTTGCATGACATGCCTGAGGAAGTAGTGGCCCGATTCTTTCTTTGTCTCATCAGAGAAGTACTCAGGGATTTAAGTGTAAAGTGTAAATAATATGATGAAATAGGGATGTGGTTGTTGAGTAACTGGGACTGCTAAGCTTGTTGCTCTTTCGCAGCCAGTGCCACATTGAAGAAATGACGGGAGGTATAAATGTTAGAAAAACATTCTTCCAATCACCCATGTGACCTGACTAGCCCGTTAATATTTCAGTTACATTTTCCAGCAGCGGTGATTGAGAGGATAAGAAAAAGAAGTAATTACGATGCCTGAAGAAGAATTACAGGTTTGGTTGAATTTAGCTTAACCATTGTCATGAACAAGTTTTTAATGATGATGGTGTCGAACTTCCTTCTTGATTTGATTTCTATTTTGGAGTGACTGATTGAGTTAGATTTATTGTACTAGTTTTAGTTTTCTAGCAAGATCTTGTTCACCAGCATTCCAAGTCATTAAGATTGTTATCTCCATTGTGCTTTATTATTGATGACTTTGTAATGGTCAGGTCTTTTCTTCCCAAATTTTTGTAGGACCTGCATTAAATTGTCTTCTACTTGGTCCAACCACTGCTCCTAAGCCTTCCATTTTTTTTTTTCAGTCTAATAATCTGGAAATAGAAATCTTATAAACTGCTTATACATAGTATTTTATGAGATGGTTATAACTGGAGTTTAATCATTTATTACAGTTCTGTTAAAATTGATTTACATTTAATTAGTCTTTTTGCCGTTGGTGAACAGTTTCATACAGATATGTGTACTTGGATAATTGAGGGACATTTACAGGGTGTTCCTACGGTCTTTGTGTACATGATAGAACCTCACAATAAATGTTGTATGCGTAAGTGTAATTTATTCAGTTTTAACACAATGCAGACAAATTTTTCTTTAATGAGCAGTGAATTTTATTATTATTCTTCTTCTTCCTTGTTCGCCTTCAGACTTCCACATTAATGACTCTAATAAAGGCAGTAGTCAGCTCAAGGTTCCTGACATCTCCAATCAGTTTTTCATTGACAGAAGTGGGTTGTTGCCATATGCTAGTCCGTTCATTGCTGTAAGTTGGACAGGACTGCAGCAGGTGTTCAGCTGTCATCGAGCTGGTGCTGCAGGTGCAGAGATCTATTGCACCAATTTTGTACTTGTGGTGAATTTTATTCTCACATTTGTTACTGACTTCAATTATGTGAGCCATAACACTTAATTAACCTTTTCTTCTACTGTCACAATTTTCAATTAATTGCAGGATCCTAAATAAAAAGAAAATTTTAATTTACACAACATTGATTACACTAACATTTAAAGATTTATGAATTATGCTTGCAAAGTGGGCGTCTATCATGTATACATCCAAAGTTTTTAAAGTTGCACAAGGACATAGCAAACACTGTATAATTTATGTGTAAATGTCATATTTGCTGATCACCTGACTGCTCTGTTCATTATCATGTACCTACTTTTAATACTGTTAATAACTCTACGATCCCAGGCTGTATTTTTTTAAGTTGCACCGAGACTGCAAAATGGATGCTGTGTATTTCTGCAGATGGTGTTTTTAAAACAAGTGTTTTGTGTGTATGTATATATATATATATATATATATATATATATATATATATATAATATATATATATATATATATATATATATATATATATATATATATATATATATATATAACATCATTTCTCTTTGCTCATTATGGGAGTCACCGCTGTAGCGGGTCCCCTTGTAATAATCCTACACCCGGCATTCACATTCTCCTGCTGAAGTGGTTTTTGTGGTAGTTTTAAATGATGAGGTTGCAGGCCCCATAAACAACCTCATATTAGCTGCCTTGTACGAGACGCCTGAGCGTACAGTAGCACTATTCTTTCTTTGTCTCCTCACAGACGACACCGCCCCCCTACCCGGAACTACATGGGGCATATATATGTATACACAAATACACTTTATAAAATTTAGCGTAATCTACTTGACATTGTTGTAACTCATAAATTTGGAATTGATGTAAGCCTTATGTGCAGTAACTAACATTGTAATTTGTTGTATAACTGTATAGACATGAAGGAAACATATTGAAGGAATATTGTACACATACTCACAGATGTGAATATTTCAGCTTCTGTTTACTCCATGATAATAAAATTTGCAGAATAGAAGTATATAACCATCACTCAATAAATTTGTGAAATATTTCAAAATCATGTGGAAAAAATATTGTTCTCATCATGTTTTTTCTAAAGTCCCTGTCCTAATCCCTGTCTGCTCAGTTCTTTCCTATCCAGATAGTTATATTATGGTTGATCTGTTGGTAGTTTATGCCTAGGACTGCATTGTTTAAAAACAGACTTACTAGCAATAGGGCCACACATTAATGATACACAGAAGTTAAGATAAATGCATTCATCAAATATTTGGTCAACCTGGCAAATAATTCATTGGATAATTTGTACATTTTTGCATTTTGATTGTTTTAATTTCAGTTTTATTCAGTGTTTGAAAAAAGAAGTAAAAGACAGGAACTGAGTGTGCATCAAGAGTTTCGCAATATTTTTTTAAAAATTGTTTGGTATAAGCCAAAACATCTCATTGTAGTTGACTTATATTTAATATAGGCATGGGCGAAAATAAGCTCTCATGGCAAGCAGAAGAGAGGAGAAAACATCGAAAGGAACACCAGGAAATTAAGCAGCTGAGGGCTGTCACCTCAGGGGTGCATTCCCATAGTCAGTTATGACTGAAGGGACTATTATTATTACAATATAGGCATGTTGCAAAAAGGTGAATAATGAGGTTGGGCATCTGGCCGGCTACCCCATCCAATAGAAACTTCCAGCCACAAAAATAATTCAACTCAAGGCAGAAGGTTAACTTTGACTCCACAATAATGCTAGGAATAATGACACGTGCCAAAACAACTCTCTGAGTGTTGTTTTTAGTCTATCACGAATTAAAATTACGGCACAGGGAGTCAAAGAGTTAACTGGTAAAGAAGTGTAAATAAAGACGTGAAGGCCTTCATGAGTGACACAGAATAGGAAGTCTTGGCAGGTTGTTGTTGAGATTATGTGCTCTGCACGGAGCTGAAAGGGGTTGTTGATGAATATAGGAATTTTAGTGTATACATTCTATTGCTACTTCTGTTCATATTTTAATAAATTCTTTACGTGTTGTGCTTAATGAAGCATTGGTATTGCTCCTTGATGGTGAGTATATTTGTTGTTTACAGTCTGCAGTGATGATTGATGTATTTGTTGTGACAATGATGGTGGATTTCGTTGACTCTAATGATGATGTTTGTTTCTGTTATCGCATTAAATGGTGAATGTTTTTGTGTTGTCACGTTCAGAAGTGATGGGATAGATAGTTGTTGTCGCACGGATGATTAACTTTGTTGTGGCTATTGTCGCTGAGTGGGAGTGTAGTGTTTCTTTTTTATTTTTTATATTGATAGTTGTAATGATCCCTACCTCATGTGGTTTTGTGGGGTCTCTGAAGAGATGGAGACAGATTAGATCTACTGCTGCTTCAGACATGCCAGAGGAGGTAACTAATATGAGGTTATACACAGAACTGGCAACCTTCAACAGAGCTACAGAAACCACCACTACAAACGCTTTCATGAACGATAATAGTTTGACATGACATTTATTGTTATTGTTGAACAGAGTCGACATTCAGTGCACTCTGGGCAAACCCATAGGTGCTCAGTCTCCCTCAGTATATGTTGAAGAGTGAATGCTAACTGTTCTTGCAGCTCGCTGATTGTATACACGACACATGACATTAATGCTTGTCCTTATACAGCCAGTCTCATTATTTCATTCTAACAATGAGAAGGGCAGTGCTAAGTCATTCCCCAGATTATAAATTGTCATCTGTTCAAGTGTTCAGTCCTATATGAGTCACTACAGTAAAGAATTCACTGATACTGAAGATAGAACTTTTTCCTGCAAAGGCTATGCTCTCATTCTGAAATGTTCTAACATGGAGAGATATGCAAACTTTTTCATTAAAAAGACAGATGTATTCACCTAGCAGGAGAATAACCTTGAGGTGGTGGGATGGCTTGCATGCCTTACTGATTCCATGACTCATATCAGTGTGAGCCTTGTGCTAATGGCAGGTTCAACCAGACTGAACAGGTCTTGGAGATGCAGCCAGATTAAAAGGGCACGAATAGTCCTCCAGGTTCTGGGGTTAGGTACAGCCGACAAACCCTAGCCCAGAAAACATATTTTTACAAAAGTTGAAACCACAGCTCACAGAACCACACACCTAGTCGGGGAAAAATCTCGTAAGACACGCTTTTGACTTAACCTGATGAATGACAAATGAAAAGTCGATGACCTGCCAACATATTGTCTAACAACACAGGCAGAATCCAGGATAGGAAATGGACTACGGTATCACTGGTGAGGTGAAAGGGGAGCAAAGAATAGTAACACTATAACCTACCACGCATGTCATAAGATGAAATTATAGAGGGTTGGTTTGGTGCAGGTTACGCCATCCTGTAGAAATTTTAAACCAAAACAAACTTCCAATAAAAAAGAAAATAATTCATTTCAGCCATCCAAGGCAGAAGAAGGTCGAAAAAGAGTCTCGATTGCTGACTCACCGTTTTTCTTCTAGCACAGTGTCCAGAATCTGCACCTGGAATGTTCTTACATTAAACGAACAAGGGGCAGGTAGCAGTGAAACAAGAGATGAAAACGCTGGTGATGGATAGGACACACACTGAGGAAACCTGTTGATAGCATTACAAGGCAGTCCTTGTTCTGGAATCCCCAGGGTAAGAGAGGGAGACAAAAGAACACACGGAGAAGAGAATTGGAGACAGACATAAAGAAGACATAGAAAGACCTTCTGATGGCACGGGACAGGAAGACTTGGCATAAGTTTGTTGAACGTCTGTTCTCCTTGGAGAGTTGAAAAGTGGTGATAATGGTGGGATGGACTGTGAAAGTACAGTGGAGCAGGAACAATGTTATATGGTGCCAAGGAAATGAGATACAAGAAAAGAAGAAGACACCAAACTGAATACCAGTACCACCGACAAGATGCAGTGGAGAAGGAAACACCAAACTGAATACCAGTACCACCGACAAGATGCAGTGGAGAAGGAAACACCAGACTGAATACCAGTACCACTGACAAGATGCAGTGGAGAAGGAAACACCAGACTGAATATCAGTACCACCAACAAGATGCAGTGGAGAAGGAAACACCAGACTGAATATCAGTACCACCGACAAGATGCAGTGGAGAAGGAAACACCAGACTGAATACCAGTACCACCGACAAGATGCAGTGGAGAAGGAAACACCAGACTGAATATCAGTACCACCGACAAGATGCAGTGGAGAAGGAAACACCAGACTGAATATCAGTACCACCGATAAGATGCAGTGGAGAAGGAAACACCAGACTGAATACCATTACCACCGACAAGATGCAGTGGAGAAGGAAACACCAGACTGAATATCAGTACCACCGACAAGATGCAGTGGAGAAGGAAACACCAGACTGAATACCAGTACCACCGACAAGATGCAGTGGAGAAGGAAACACCAGACTGAATATCAGTACCACCGACAAGATGCAGTGGAGAAGGAAACACCAAATTTAATACCAGTACCAGAGAAATTCTCATTCAGTAGGCTAAGACGTGCACACACCTGGGGGAGGGGTCACCTTTATTAGAGCACTAGAAGTTAAGGATGAGCGTCCGATTGACAAAGTGGTTAGAGCGCTGATCTCTCGTGGCTAAGGTACCGGGTTCAATTCATGGTATCATCACACTCCACTCTGCCTAGCTGTAGATGGGTACCTGACTTTGCTCTTGAGTTGGTGAAGGGAGGGAACTGGTCTTAGCATAGTGAAGTCTCTGACACTTCATTCCCCTACGGTAGTATCTGCTATTGGGACTACCTTTTTAAAGCGGTGACAGAATAGGAACTGATATTACCCTGAATTATAACAGGAACATTCCAAGCAAAATGAAGGAGTGTTAGCTTGTATAAATATTCACGTACCAACAAACAGTACAGATGATAGTTTTGATACTGCCTAACAATACGTCTTTGATCAAATCCAGGGAGCATTTTAACAATAAAACTGAAAGCTGCCAGGGAAATAGCGGGGAGAATAAGTCACATGTAAAACATACACATCACAAATAGACTCGAGGGTAAGCTCAAAAAGAATTTGAGAAACAGGTTTTCCGAAGGCCCTGAAAAAGTCCAAATCTACTGTATGTTCATGCTCATCCTGCAGCTGTTACGGCAGGGCCCGCAACCAGTTGATCGCTGCTACCGATCACGTGACAGTATTTGGCGGGCAGATCTCGGGAGAGAGAAATAATTGTTCAACTAGGGAATTTCTGGCTTGCCCTCTGCCGTCTATATTTAAAAGCACGGTATCTCCAGAATTGAGTGTTGTTTTACTTGTTGGTAGTTAAAAACCACGAGGTAGCTACTAATATGCAAACTTTTCTTTGAAGTTGAGATAAAATATCATTTAGCTTGAATGTTGCTGTGCTGTATCGATGGAATTACAGGAAGCAGATCGCCCGGCAGAGATAAACGTTACATATATGTCTCTTACTTACTTACTTTGTCGTAAGACAAAATCAAACAAAACATAGAAGATAAGGAAGCCAAAACGATAAGTAGAAAGTTCATAAGTCAACTTACAAAACAAAGTCTGGCCGTCTACACTGATGGGTCCAAGGGTGATAGTGGGCAACTAGGTGCAGGAGTAGTAATACCACAGTGGGGAATTAAGAAGAGCTACAGTGTAACTGAAGGGGCTTCGATCTTTACTGCAGAGATGGTAGCAATTCTAAAAAGTTTAGAAATAATTGAAGATAACCCACCAGAAGCTGTTACGATATTTACAGACTCACTACAAGCACTAGAACACTCAGGTAAATGTAGCCGGCCAGACATAAAATTCTTGCAATTAATACATCACTAGGGAACAGGATGTAGTGTGAGGCTAGTGTGGGTTCCAGCACACATAGGTATAGCTGCTAACGAGTTGGCAGACCAGAACGCCAAGTATGGAAGAATAAGTAAAGACAATATAAGAGCAGGACTGGGAAGGTCAGAGATCAAGAGCCAAGTGAAGCTAACTATAAACGAGGAATGGAAGAACAGTAGAAAAGGTAGACTCGAGCTCAAACTGCTAAAAGAACCAACAAGGAAGTGCAATGACAGAAGAACTAAAGGTACCCTCGAACAAAAAGCTGCAGCATACTTTATCAGTATACTTTATCTGCCAAGAATATCAGGAAGAAAATGACAGACCACTACCTGATCCACTGTAGAAAATACGATCAACAGAGGCTAGAATTAAAAACATACTTTAGAAATCACAATATAGACATAACAGGTGATACGGTTTTAAGTAGAGATGCCCCAGGGGAAGCCCAAACAATACTTAAACGATATATACATAAAACAAAGGAAAATATATAAGGTTACTAACATTCACAATATTGGTAATAATACTTCAAAAAAGATATTCAATTAAATAGAAATTAAGCAACAAAAACTAACAAATCATTAATTTAAAAAAATAAATAAATAAATTAGCAAACCTATTAACTACTCATAGGACAAGGAAAGACGAGGTTTAAAAAAAAAAAACACCAACTCAAAAAGAACAAATACGTATACCGTACATATTAAAACCAAGTGCAAAGGACAATAGTTATCTACACCCAAACCTCACTCTTTCGACAGGTTAGGGATCAGAGCTATGACGAAAGTCGAAGCATAGCCTTTATTTAGCTTACAAATGCATTAGGGCCGCCAAAAAACGTAAATAACTAACTATATAACACTTGCGAATGCGTGCAACACCTAGATAAACAGAAATAAACATAAGAGTTAAGAAAATACAGTAAAAAATACGTAAATAGCATCTTACCTTAAAATCATTCTTGAGCAAGTAGACGATGAATATACAGTATGTACAGTTTTGAATGTTGGTAATTTAGGGGGATTCTAGACTTAGAAAACCAGATGGAGAAAATTGAGGAGGCTCATCTTCAGAACTGGAGGATTTCAATCTAATTCTTTTAGGAGAAGGGCACTTTGAAGGAGATCTAACTGGGGCTGATGTTGATGGCTCGGAATCTGGAGGGAGGGGTGACTGAAGTTGGTTGTGGCGGTTGCGTCTTGAAAAAGGAGAGCAAAGACGTTTATCTCATTGATGTCTTCTTCCTTCCCCTAAGAAGTTCTCTGTAACAGGCTATTTGGTGTTCTAGCCCACTATTTACTTTTGAACTTCTGTCGAAATTTATTCTACGTTGAAGATCTGCTGCTTTGTGTAGCCAACTTCGTCTATAATTTTTTCAAGCTTCACTTGAAAAGCTCCTGCAGCTGCGGTATCTGCGCTAGCTGATTCTCCCTTCACTGCTATATTATGCAAATTTGACCTTTTCTTAAATTTCTCAAACCAGCCCCTGCTAGCTCCAAATGTCTCTTCAGCTGATGTCTCTCCTTGTTCAGCCTTCATTGCATTAAATAAAGTTTGTGCTTTAGCCTGGATAAGATCTTGGCCTAGAGGAATGTTGTGGCTGACTTGGTCTTCAATCCACACATTAAATTGTGCCTCTTTCTAATAAGTTTGGTATGCACTGGCGTAGCGTTTTTAATTTCCTCTAACACTTTAGCTCTGTTTTTTTACAATTGTGCTAACTGTAGTGCTTGGTACACCTAGCCTGCGGCCTATTTCAGCATTTAAGATGCCTTGTTCATTAAGCTTGATTAGCTCAAGCTTTTCTTGCAAATTGAGAACCTTATGGGTTCTTTTAACTTTGTCACTACACTTAGGACCCATTATGAATATATTAAAGCACAAAAATAAGTAGTACTGTATAAGGCCTAATCACACAAAAAAGTACAGTATGAAAACTGTACACGTGTCTTATAATCACGATATGAACACTGTCATTAGACTGTTGTCACTAAAATAACTATGAACTGTTTACAGTATAATCACAAAAATAATATAGTATGAATAGTTTTGTTATTTTAATCACAAAAATAAGTAGTATTAATATGTTTAATGACAAATATAAGAGATTCAATGCGGACAACTTAAAAAAAAAAACAATGCACACCGAACGATTTCTGTTCAAAGACTGAACGACGAAAGAATCAAGATGACGCGCAGTTGTGACCAAATGCGACGAAAGAGCAAAGCGAGCGACGAAATTTGGAAACTTTGAAAAGCGACGAAAGTCGAGGTATGGGTGTATATACAATACAAAACTGAAAATAAAATGACAAATACCAATATAAATTAAACCAGCAACTGCAAAAGACAATAGTTATTTAAATTTAATACAAAATTAGTAAATAAAATTACACTAAATACCCCAATTATAACCAATTTTCAGGTTGAACAGGGTAGACCAAGATGGAACGAGAAGAGGCAATAATGGTCAGCTGTTAAGTGCCCGCTCTCCACTCATCACCTTCTCAAAACAACAACTTTGTCGTTCCTCTTCTACCGTGAGGTGTAGATGTTTGGAAGAGAGAGAGCACCATACTATCCTATCGGCTGTCTTCCTCCAGGCCTGGTTCCATTCTAGTCCTTGGTCTTTCAGAGATTGCTAATTTTGTCCTCCCAGCAGAGTCTGGGTCATTGTCGCGAGAGGTTCAGATGTTATTTAAATATATTATATCCCAGACAAAAAGATGTATCAAAGGATACCAGTATAGCGCCAGATAAGAGACTGGTCTTATAAGAAATACCCCCTTCTCTGAAAAGAGTAATGGTGTATCGACAATCAAGGTAGGGTCAAGCTGTATAAACCTTCAAGTATGATGATAGTGAATGCTGCTTAAGGTCTAAGTGCTACCTCTCCAGATCCCACCCTGAATAGTGGTTATTATATTTAATATTATTGTATTATGGCTAATTGTCTAGAGAATTAATCAATTTAATAGATATGTAATATACATACAAACAGAATCCAACTCAACATGAATAATTAAGTAAGACTGAATGTAAATATTTACAATTTATTGATCCTACACCGTTTCTCTTTTCGGTTAGGAAAATGATAATAAAGTTCAAATGCTTTTTACAAAATGGAAATAAATAAGTAAGGAATGTTCATTTCCACACTAGTTAAATATAAAAGTTAAATTTAAAATGTCAATTATGTTATTATATATTTTTATATACAGTTGTTAGTTTCACTGGACTGTAAAGTAGGTAGAAGTTCATTAAATCCTTCATTAGTCATCATGCAAGTGTTTGTTTAATGTGTGGTTTAATTCTTAATAAATTAAGGCTGGATGTGCCGACCAGTGGAGTTATATGTCCACCTATCTTGTATAGTTTGAAGTACACAGTGTCAGGATCTCCAGGCTGGGAACCAATCTGGTGACTCGCTCTAAGTATATAGAGAACGTCTATCACAAACAGAGTTCCTCAGTATTGAATGTCTCGAAGACTGATAGTCATGTCAGGATAAAACCTGGGAAATACAAATAATCGCAATCCTTGTATGGTCCAGCACTATTTTATCCACACACACACACAATGAACGTTACAAACAAACTCAGACAATGTGCTAACAGTTGCACATAACACTTTGCTTCAATACCACCTACAGCCAGTTCGATGTGATTACATTTTCCTTATAAATCATAAGTTGATCCAATTGTCCATCATATGCTTCCTTACAATGATTTGGTTAAGTACAAATTATGAAGTAACACCTTGATTAATACATGTAAACAATTCCTGACATCCTTTCTTGTGTTCTTGTACAGTGTGATGTTCCTTTACGAAATATTCCATCCAATACATTTGTTACGGCGCCAATTCTATGTTTCTGTTACCAAGGACTGTATTCACTAGGTGGCAGATGGCAGGCCTAGTACTGTAATTCAAGTTTCTCCTGTTCTCTTTTCTTTATCTTCCAAGTGTTCTGGGTAGGGAATTGGGGTTTGCTGTTTATTTCGAGAGTGTTAGATGTAGAACTAGCTAGTCTGCTAGAGTTGGAAATTACTCCCTTACAGTCTTACAGGTTCTTCCAGGTTCGGGGACTATCCTCTAAAGGTGTTGTATTGAGTTGAAGCATTAACATATGACATGATAAGTTTCTCAGCAGCCATTCCTTCCTTTCTTTCAATTATATGTGTAGCGAAGGATTTTATAGACAATCTCCTTTTGTTTTGGTCTCAACGTGATTTTTATTCCAACATAAACATATTTACATGATGGCATAAAGATTTAGAGTGTGCATATTTCGTTCATCCACAAATGCACATTGCTTTCATTAACATAGCATGGGGAGGTTCATATCAGGTGAATCACCCTGATTCACTTCTTAGCTACTTATTCCTTCAAATATTAGCTAGCGCTAAACGCATACTAGCGGATCCTCAGAGGATTGAACCATTCTCTCATGTCCTGGGGAGCTTCATTCTCTATCAAACTGTCAGTGTTTCTACCTAGGTATTCAAAAGACTGCATTCCTCATCAAAGTATAACTTGCAGCCATTTTTACTGTGTGCTGCGAGGGCAAAAGCTATCTTGCTTTGACATGAAAATGTTTTAGGTATTTCAAAAGGAAGCACTCTACTTACTGCTTTTCCTTGTGGGAAATCAATGCACAAATCAAACACTTAAAACTGGGGAACAACTTCCTTAAAATAAATGAAATCCTCAAAAATCTGCAGCATAAGAAAAAATGCGTCTGTCTCTTAGACTTCAAAATCTGCAACTGACTTTTCAGCCGGGACTTGACACGCTTTCCTTCAGCCCAAAATCTAGGTCAGCGTTGCTTCTGCCCCTTATCCATCTCACGATTGGATAAAAAGAGTAATCCACGCTAACCTTCTCCCTATGGTCTGTTCCTATAATAATTTATGATTAAATTTTAACTAACTTCTGTCAACTAAGCTATGGTCTGTATTTGTTATAAAGGAAAGTTCCTAAAATGACGCATTCCCTGTCACATATAGATCCCGGGGCTCCGCAAATGTATCCCGTAGGGAGACATTTGAGTACTATCAATAACAAAAATTCATCCCCAGAAATTTTCTAAGTCCAAAAATATTTAAAAAATTTTTTTTTCAAGTTCAAAAATGTTCTAAGTCCAAAAATATTTAAAAAAATTTAACGAAATTCCTACATCTGAACTCCTATGTCTATATGGGACTGTCGTCTATAAAGGGGCCTTATAGATGGACATCATCTCCAAAAATGCAAACTATCTTTCATATCAATACATATTTCAACCAAATTTACAAATTGGCAACACTGACCAACAAAATCCTTAAAACAATCATAAGGTCATCACCAAAAGAATGTGACGAGTGGCAACACTGGGAAATGAACAATAAAATATCTTATTTGCAGAACTTGGCCGCATTATCATAATCCATGACATTTCGTTCAAAAATATAGTTGATTACCTTCTCCTAAATATGGTGGGGGTGTTATCTCTTTTCTTTTCCTGTTATTTGCTCCATTTTATAGTCTGAAAGACTTAAAAAATCTTTTCTTTTTCCTGGCGTACTTGTTTATTTTAGTTTCCAAGTACTCTGCAATATCCCAAGAAATGTCCAAAATCTCCAATTCCTATGGTAATGGTAATCCACTTTCATAGAATAGCCAATGTTTTCATGGGTACTCATCATTTTCTCTTTTTTTTTTTTTTTTTCTTCTAGTGAATGAGCTACTTGCTCATTATTACATGTAGAAAACATCTCTAGACATAATATGCATATATTTTCAAACGATAATATAACCAGCATCATTTGTATAAGCAATCATCTTTGTCACAATAAAACATTAAAACCTCATGGCTTATCCTTATTTATTTATCTGAATGTTTCCGGTTATTGACATTTTCCAAATGGTAAGTGTATAAATTCGTTCTAAGTCCGTCACTGTAGAAAATGTTCTATATTACATTTTTTTTCTTCTTCAAAATATGTGATGTTTGTCTCCAATCTCCGTACGTCTGGTGGTGATCCTGTCCATTAGTCAGTTATTTCTAATCATTCCTTCTTTTCTGTAAACACCGTATTTTTCCTGTGAACTCTTTCCTAGAAATATTATTATATATATATATATATATATATATATATATATATATATATATATATATATATATATATATATATATATATATATATATATATATATATTTTTTTTTTTTTTTCAAAGATCTTCTTTGACTTACCATACATCAATTTTCAAACATCAAATTATTCAGCAACCAACAGACGAATATGTTACTATCATATTATGAAATATAAGGGAAAAGGAAAATATAGTTTCAAATCATCATGAATTTTCTACGTTGGGTTCCGTATTACTTTATTTTCTCTGTTAAGACAACTGCTTATACTCTTGACAATATGTATCCATGTTGTCACTCTCAAGGCATCCTTATATACAGTTTATATTTGTCTCCTTTTTTTTTTCATAACACCAATGTATCATTTATGGTGTTCCAATATCATTGTATCTATTCTAGTCCTCCTGTTATCTTGAGAATTCCTCCTTAGTAACTCCCTATGTACCTTATCTAGCAATACATTTATCAAAAACACATCAAACAATGATTTATGGAACAATCAACTGAGATGTAAGAACTTTTTGACAATATGAGATGAAAAAATTTTGTAAATCATCCAAAACATTTATAAGGTCATCACTCAAAAAATGTGACATAGAAAGGAAGAAAAAATATTCAATTGATCGTGAGGAATCTACAATATTCTTATAAGACAAAGTTCCTGGCACTCTGACTACTATTTATCCATATTATTTCTGGTTATCCTTGCATACAGTGTACCATTTCCATTTTCTTTATAAGTCCAATTCATCGCTCATGGTGCTCCAATATTTAAAATGTGGATCCTTCCTATTCCTCTTATTCTGTACTGGAAATACATCCTTATTAATTGTCCATGTACTATATCTGCGAATATTTATCAACAATATATCAACTAATCATTTATGGAACCATTAACACAAATGTCTAGACTTTACCAAAACATGAACAAAAACATGTCTTTTTACATATGTGCAAAATTTCGACACCAACTCTGCCTTCGCAGGTCGAAGGTTAGTCAGAGTTATGTGGTGCCTGTAACATCCGCTGACTACAGCCAGATGGGTGACTTATGGTACTTATAATTCAAAAATCTCGTCCGTCAGTTATATCTTAAGTGTGGGGCGGGGGTCTATTTCATGGTGTCCTTGACAAAGTTTGCTGCATTTCCAATCTAGGTATTCTTTTCTTATGTCATAATATCTCCATGATATATCTGTGACATGTCTGTCCTTGGGATAACATTATTTTTATCCAATATCCTCTGGGTGAGCAGATCTCAGTACGTCCAATTTCATCAATCATTTATTTTTTTCTCTCCTGTAATTCTGGGTATGTTATGAGTATAGTAAATTGTCAATTTATTTCAACTATCTTACAACATTCTGTAATTCGTGATAAGGAATAGTCATTTGTTATACAACAATGTTCATATTACAAAGGCAATGAGCAAAAATCAAAGAGATATCTTCTCCAAAAATGCGGATGTATCTCTATTTCCCTTACCTCTGGGCGTAGCAATTATTCAGTCATTATTTTTTTTCTCCATTATTTAATCTCCATTTTGTGTCCTTAGTACCTGTGGTTCCATGGGATTATCATAATCTATTTGTCTCTTGTCTACTGATAATCCTTCAATAATGACTTCAAATATGGTCCTCATATGTGCAGTAATCATCTGCTCTGATTTGTTCCATGTCCATGGTATTCATAAATTATTCCATTATATCCTTGTCTTATCTCGTAACCACGAAAGACTAAAATTATTCCTCCTCCAATGTTAATGTGGGGGATTTTGTGCATAAACATTACAATAAAATCTCAGCTGTGACAACATAAAGTTTCACCCTAATAGGAAATTGCATCTTCATCATACATAAACAGTTGCTTCTTCATCTCATGTGCCATCAGTGGTATCAGGTATGGGGTGTTCAAATCTGGGGCAGCATATACAAATGCATATACTCGTACAGTATCAACAGAATACTGTTGGGATGTCATTCTGCATAATTGTTATGTGCAGATATTTTTCTGACAGGGGTATGACTGGCAGAGGCGGTGTGAACAAAGACTAGTTGTTCCCTCTGATATGTTGTGACTATTTTCTCTCTTTTCTTCTATGTCAGCTGCTAATGTCAGGGCAGTCAATGTTATATGGCATTGGTTTATCATCATATCATCAAAATGTGCAAGGGTGGCATATAAACAGATAACACATCTTATAAAACATTCACAATGTTTTCTTTATATATATATTTTTTCTCTTTTATGTCTTTTGTCTTTCAGTTCTTTTCTTTTCTTTTTGATTTCTTTTTCTTTTCTCTTTTCCATTTCTTTTCTGTTTTCTTGTGATTTCTTTTCTCTTTTCTTTTTTCCATTTCTTTTTTTGTTTTCTATTTCATTTTCTTTTCTGTTTGTATCACAAGTACGAAAGAATGATAAAAATCAATTCACTAAACATTCTAGCTACTACCAATATTCCTAATAGTAAATCCTAACCAATAGGGCTGCAAGTAATAGTTTAGGTTAGAACAGAATGAATATTGTAGCAGTATCTGTTGTCAATAAGTGGCGAGGAAAGGGTACATTAAGGATCTGATTACAACATGATTGTAATTCCAAGGAATGAATATGATTGGGATTGAAAAGATCACAAGTCTAGAATGTCGTCTCAATATAGTGGAAAGGAAAAAATAGTAAGTTACAGATAGTGTAACAATGGAGTGAAGAAAATCTTACTATAGAGAGTCAAGGTTGGGATATGGAATCTCTTTTGGAGAATGTTTAAAATCTTGACAGTACTAATATACATCTGGGTCTAAAATAATAATGTACATTGGAAAAAATAAATAATCCTGTGGAGAAAGATAGCATAACATGCAATGCTAGTTTTGGGTATGAATTATATGCTGTTAACAGATGTCATAGTAGGAACAGTATGATTGAACAAGGTGATAGATATCAAGGAGTTTAGCATAATTGAGATCAAAGAAATATTAGTATGAGGTAAGAAAAAACTACTGGTGTAAAGTGTCTGCATGAAAATGCACTAAGATGCGAAAGCACAAATATCTGGAGCTGCAAGGACAAGAAGTCTGGTGAATGAAACGTGGAATATGATCAGTTTCAAAAGTAGAGATGAATGTTACAACAGAATAGTGTGACACATGTGCTAAAGGTGGGGTTGTACCTTAACATTCTCAACATTAAGAAAATGTCTGTAACTAAATAATGTCTGTAAACTCGTAACACCGTGTCTTATCAATTGTTTTGTCATTTTTATTTCACAAAACTATAATATGTGTAATGAAGGTCCTCTGTGGGCTGGTCTTTAGTGGAAAAACTTCCTCAGTTAGGCTGTGACATCTTAGTGTGGAAGCAAGTCATTTGAACTGTCAAAAACTGAAAATAGAGTACATGGGAAAGTTAGTACATTTGTTAATCAATCAGTGCACATATGCGTTGACCGTGTTCGGAGTGGCGAACACATAAAACACCTGGGCGTGTTTCTCAGAATAGCTTCGCTAGTTCCTTCACCATCTCTAACCTTGCAATGTCCCGACTGGATAGGCGAGCATCATACTGAGTAACTGTCGGTTCAGTATGTGATACAACATTGGTCGAGTGGTGGGGCGCTGAAGACATCGAGGAATGCGGTGGTGGTTTCAATGTAGTTGGGGTTTGCATGGCTGGAACATCTGTTATTTTTGAAGCAGGTGTATGTTTCGCCTTGATTTTTCTTCTGACTTGGGTCTGTGGTACGTTAACACTGTTTACAGTGGGCACAGTAATCTGCACACTGTTGTTTTTGACAAGTTGAGCTGAGGCTAATACTTCTCGGCTGGGCTTTGAAACATGATAGCGTTTCTTTAAAATGTTTCGTCTGATTTCATTTTGTGGCAATTTCATGCATTTAATGACAGGAGGTGAGTCATCTGACCCTGCTGTATAGGCGCGTTTGACACTGGAGCTGACTGGTATGAATAATGTGCTATCCGCATCACTGGTTTCAATAGCACTGGCTGTATCAATGTCTGTTTCTTGTTCGTATAATTCTACCATTTCTCTGTCATTTTGCTCGTTGGGGTCTGACAAAGCTGTGCCGGGGCCGACACTGTCTTCTCTCATGTCTCGTTCCGTTTCGTCCCCATAAAGAGTGCTGGTATATGGTTCAACGATCTGTTTGGGTATGGTTTCTTCAGGATCTGATTGTTCTGAACGACCAATCTTGTTCTTGTGGTATATCAGTGTTTGGTTTTCACTAGTGTTCCCACTGGAACTGCCTGAACTGGGGGTGTGATAGGTATCAGCTGACGATTTATCACTGCGGGAGTAAGTTTGAGTGTGAATATAAGTTGCTTTGTTGTTGTCATCGTGTGACGTCTGTGGCATGATTTCTTCATTTCTAATGCGCAGGTCTCTGTCTTGTAGTCTATTACGTAATTCAAGTGGTGGGATGTCTTCTTCACTTTCTGACGAATTCCTTTGTTGTCTTGCTCGTTGTATTTCATCTGTAGGTGGTCTGGGTATGTGGTCGTCTTGGTAAAATTCAGAGTCTGTCGTCTCTGACTCTGATATGTCAGACGAATCTGTACTGGATGGATTATAAATTAGGGTGGCCTTTCTGACTGGTCTTGTATTTGTCGTCAGAGGCGGAATGGGCCGGTGATTATCAATTTTGAGTTGTTTTACGTGAGCTTTTGTTTGGTGGTGTTTCTCTTCATTCCAGATAATGAAGTTTACAGGCGTAGTTTGTTTCATGATTTTGTAGCCATCCAACCATCGGTCATCGAATTTTGAACTGCGTACATGTTTCTTGTAGTATACTCTGTCTCCTATTTTGTACGTTGGTAGCTTGGCTGATTTATCATGTTGTTTCTGTTTCTTGTGAAATGCCTTCTGCGTATTTCTTTGTGCAATCTGGTGAGCTTTATACTTTTCTTGAAGGATTATTTCGACGGGGTCTTCTCCCATGTATTTTCGTTGTGGGCGAAGTAGGTTGTCTAACGGAAAGTTTGGTTCTCTTCCGTATAGCATGAAAAATGGTGACATTCCTGTGGTATCGTTCACGTTTACTCGGATGGCTTCAAGAGCTTGGTTAATGTATAGGTCCCAGTATTGGTGGTTCCCTTTAATATATTTGCTAATAATATCATGTAGGGTGGCATGCATGCGTTCATTTCTGCCATTTGCATTTGGGCAATAATAGCTAGTTGTGGTATGTTCGATATTCAGCTGGTGTAAGGTGGCTTTAAATGGGTTACCGATAAACTGTTTACCGTTGTCTGAAATGATTCGTTTTGGACAGCCATGCCTGGGAATGAAGTCTTGTAAAAAAAATGTGCGTGATGGACTGCGATGTGGCATCACTGAGTGGGTAACTTTCTGGCCAAACAGAGTATTGGTCAACTATGTGCAGGAGGTATTTGTTGCCTGATTGGGTGAGTGGGTAAGGACCTGATATGTCAATGCTTACTGTTTGCATGGGATAATGGGAAGGTTGCATTTCTTGAAGGGGAATTAAATGTGGCTTCGTGTTCCGCAATTTACATGTTTTGCAGGTGGCTACGTATTCTGTAATGTCTTTGTAGAAGGTTTGCCAATAAAACCTTTTCTTTATAACATCAATTGTTTTGTCTCTTCCCATGTGCCCGTTGTTATCATGAAACTGTAGCAATACTTCTGGGACTAGATGTGCTGGAATTACTTTTCTTAGTGTCCCTTCTTGTTTATGATCAATATAGTATAGAGCTCCATCCGTTGGGTGTACTGTAAAATCTTTACTTTTTGTTGGGTTTTCCTTCACGTATGTGAGCAGCTTGACAATTTCTGCATCTTTTGCTTGTTCTACTCTCATGTCAAACATATCTTGACTTTCTTCTTCTACTTGAGTGGCGGAATCTGAGGTACTTCTTCGACCTGGTGAAGTAATTTCATTAATTTCTTTAGCATTATCGTCAATCTCTGAGGATGTGCCATCATTTTGACTCTATTTGATTTCACTTCAGTTTCATCATCATATTTAATCCTGGATAAGAGGTCTGCACAGGTGTTCATTTCGCCTGGGATATGTTCGATAGTGGTGTCGTAGGACTGCAAATTCATTGCCCATGTCTGTAACTTCTTAGGCTGTTCTTGTGTTTTGGTGAGCCAGTTAACCAAAGGTTGATGATCAGTTCTTATAATGAGTTTAGTTCCCCTGACATAAAAGTCTAATTTCTGCACTGCATAGTGAATAGCATATGCTTCTTTCTCAGTGGTGGTCCACCGTTTTTGTGACTTTGACAATGCGTGGGATAGGAATGCAATGGGTTTCTCATTGAGAATGTTTGGTAGGATGGGTGTTTCATCTTCTAGTACTGGTTGTACCAAACATGCACCAATTGCGTTATCTGAGGCATCGGTGTATAGTATCATGGGCTGAGAAATGTCTGGATGTCCAAGAAGTGGAATAGTGGTTAGGGCATTTTTTAGATACTCAAAGGATCTCTGGCAGTCTTCTGTCCATTTGAAACGTGCATACTTGCGGGTAAGGGCTATCAAAGGCTCAGCTGCTCTGGAGAAATTTATGATGTGGCGCCTATAGTAACCCACTGTACCGATAAATGAGCGTGTTTGTCTGACCGTCTTGGGGCTAGGCATTTCTCTTATGGCTTTGACTTTATCTTCATCAGGTCTGATGCCATCTCTATTGATAACAAAGCCTAGATATTTAGTTTCTGTCTTCAGAAATTCACACTTGGACAGTTTTAACTTTATGTGGTGATGTCTGAGTCTATCAAAAACTGTTTCAACCTTGCGGAGGTGGTCTTCCATCGTGCCTGCGGTATGTATCAGGATATCGTCTATGTATGCCAGGGCAAATGGATGTAGACCCTTTTGTCGTGAAACGAGTGTAAGCCACTACTTGGTTAATCACTATGTCGAAATACAGATTTGCTTCAACCAATCAACGATCACCGTTCACCAGTCTCTGAGACAGAATAAATTATACTGTTCACGCAGTTCACGCAAGATGGCGGCGAAAAACTGAATAAAATTAGGCGGTATGAGCAAAAGACGAAACCGGAGGAAACCAATCAACTTGCTCCGCCAGGAACCAACCGAAAGCTTTCCTTAAGTATTTACCTGCCTATATAATCGGGCGGATTTTATGCTAACCACGCAACCCCGAACTTGACGCCAGAGATACTGACTGAAGAGGAAGAAGCTGTCACCTTGATTTGTTGCTTACCTGAGGGCATCGACCTGCAACCTACTTCACTAGTCGAGTCAAACTGGCCTTTTTTTAAAATCTTGGAGGGTAAATATAAATTTACGATAACCTTTAGGAAAAGAGGCTTACAGCAGACCTGTATATATTTAATATATTTTGGTTCACTGATTGTATCTTGGGGAAATTTAGTATAATGATTGTATTTCCTATTATGATTGAATAGACGAAGACTAATAGGACTCATACTTCAATCTATTGTCAGTCTATAACTTCAGTCTATTGTCTCTGATAACTCCAAACTGCAATATAACCAAAACAGTCCTTGTTAGGACTCAATCTATTGTCAGTCTATAACTTCAGTCTATTGTCTCTGATAACTCCAAACTGCAATATAACCAAAACAGTCCTTGTTAGGACTCAATCTATTGTCAGTCTATAACTTCAGTCTTTTGTCTCTGATAACTCCAAACTGCAATATAACCAAAACAGTCCTTGTTAGGACTCAATCTATTGTCTCATCTAACTCCAATCTATTGTCTCCTATAACTCCCACCTGATATATATAACCAAACAGTCCTCGTCGCATATATTCCTATCTTAAGAACATAACGTTATTGTTAGGATATTTGTTACCAGCTTGTATAGCACTCGTCAGAGGGGGCCTGGGATTATAGGGGGAAGGACTTTGTTGTATCACACCTAGGTGTACATATTATTGGATTTATTCATGTATTGATTTATATTATGGGATGTATTAATGTATTAAATGTATTCATGTATTGAATCTATATTACTGAATGTATCCATGCATTAGTTTATCAGAAAGAATGTTTTGCAAGTAGACACCTGTCTTGTCTCGCTATTGCTAAATCATACTGAGCCATGTTGTCATTCATCCCACATGCAGACACTGAGACACGCTCATATCATATACAATAGAAATAGGTGGGCTTTAGGACAGAAATTAACCCCTATTTTTCCTTGTTACAGGTTTAATTTGTGTCCTAAAAACCTGAGGTCGTATGTTCGAGTCAATCCCGCTGCCTGGAACTTCGCAGGAGCATAGAGATTGTACAGAAGCTACATCTTTAGTCCCCCTCAGTCTTGGGTGGGCAAAATTTTTTTCAACATTCACCCTTCAGCACAAGAGTAGATAGTGTATATACGAAATAAATACTTAGGAAATTGTATTTGAAGACTTGTCAATTTTATCATTGTTAAGCAAATCTGTTTCCTTGGTTTTTTTTTTTAATATCACAGTTAGTTACACAGCGGAGGTGGCGCTTTATGTCGGTCTCCTCTCTACTATTGTTTCGAGATCAGATCATTCACAGCCGTAACTAATTTGTGATACCAGTAGTCCTCTCAGACACTGGGACTTCACCATTTTCTGCAGAAATTCTATTTCTGTAATTGTCAGTACTATACTGATCCAAGAGCCAAACAAAACCTCTCGCCACACTGGGGGCTCGTTCCTGGGATATTTCTCTATATCTTGAGCCATACTTAGTCTATTCATCTATCTACATTCTATCTTGTGCCACCCATAGATAACATAAGAAACAAATTTTTGAAAAAAAAAAAATTCTATAATAGGATTTTTTTTATTGTTTTCTTAGGAGGAGTACCATTTAGTACTCAGTAAATAGTTGATGCTCACAAAGTTGCACGGAAATTTTTTGTTCATTTAAATTAATTAAGTTTAATTACAATAAATTGGTTATAGTAAATATACATACCCTATCTAAGTAACGCCATGGCTGATCTAGTGAAGTTCAGAACTGCGATCATGCAGATGGGTAAGGAATTAAATTTGACAGGTGATGCTCTCACTCAGTATGTCACAACAGAAGTGGACAAACACATGGATAGGGAAGAAAGAAAGTTGCAATTAGAGACTGAAGCAAAGAAATTAGAGGCTGATAGAGAAGCAAAGAAATTTGAGGCTGAAGAAAGGAGGTTGCAAGCTGAAAGAGAAGTCAAAAGACTGGAAGCTGAAAGAGAAGTCAAAAGACTGGAAGCTGAGAGAGAAGACAAAAGACTGGAAGCTGAGAGAGAAGACAAAAGACTGGAAGCTGAGAGAGAAGACAAAAGACTGGAAGCTGAAAGAGAAACTAAAAGGTTAGAAGCTGAGGAAAGGAAATTACAAGCAGAGAGAGACCATCAGTTGAGATTAAAAGAGCTTGAAATTCAGGCAAATACTGGCAATAATGGTGGTAGCTCACCTCACTCTGAGAGTAGCTCCAGCCAGAGCACCTCAAGTGGGGCCATGAATTTTCATCTGGACCCATTTGTTGAGAAAGAAGACGCCATTGAGTCGTACCTGGATAGATACGAAAGACTAGCCACTACCTATGGCTTAGTGAAAGAAAAATGGAGTCTTAAACTATCTCAGGGATTGAGAGGTGTGGCCTACGATGTGTATTTGAAGCTCTCAAGAGATGACCAGGAAGATTATGAAATCCTGAAGCAGGCACTGCTTGTGAGATATGAAAAGAACTCAGAATCATATAGAAAGAAATTCCGAACAGCTAAACTTCTTCCAGGAGAAAACTATCACCAATTCTCTGCTAGACTGGAAACCTATTTGGAAAAATGGAGTAGTTTAGGAAAGTGTCAGGATCTGAAAGAAATGATAATGATGGAGCAAGTGAAAGAGTCCATGCCTCAAGAAATGAGGAAGTTTATCATGGAACAAGGAGCAGAGAGATTGGAAGATATTGTAACTGTTGCTGAGAGATATCAAGCAGCTCAGGCAGAATTATTAGGAAATAAGAAGAAGCAGGGTGAAAACTTCAAATCATCACAAAACTATACCAAATATGAACAAAAGGACCATACCACAAGGAACAAACAAAGATTTGACCAAAAGGACAAAAACCCTCTAAGATCGGATAAGACACCTTACCGGAAGGAAGGAAAGTGGTGTAAAACTTGTCTAATGAGTAACCACAATACTGCGGACTGCAGAAGGAAGAATCCTCCTCATCATGCTGCATGTCTTACAACAGGGAATCAGGGAAGGAAGGAAATGGCAGTAAGTCAGAAAGACTTCCATCATCCCCCTGTCTGTGAGGAAGTGACCGTGAATGGCACTCAAGTACTGTGTTTATATGACACAGGATTGGACTTTGATTCAGTTGTGTGCTCTTCTCTAGTGAGTCCTGACCAGATAACCACAGAAACAGTGGAAATCAGAGGACCGATCAAGGGAGCAAGAACCATGACACTACCCATAGCTCGAATCAACATAAGATCTCGCTATGTGGAAGGAGAAATCAAAGCAGCAGTGATGGACGACCCTATTTACCCTTTGATTTTGGGGTGTAGGTATGTTTTCCTTGGAGAACCTATAAAACCTGTAGTTATGGCAACAGTCCAGACCAGGGAAAGCTCCAGGAAAATGGAGGAAAATCCTATCAATACTCATCCAGAAGAGATGAAAAAGGCTCAAGCAGCAGACAGCACATTGAAGCCTTGTTTTGGCAAATTGCCTAAAGCACATAACCCTCCAGAGAAAGGAGACTTGTATATGAAGAATGGCCTACTATACAGAAAAGCTGGAACAGGACCTAAAGGGCATGGACAGCTTGTAGTGCCAAAATCTTACAGGGAGAAGGTTATGACGCTAGGACATGCTATACCCTTCAGTGGACATATGGGAATAGGGGCCACTGGACAAAGGATAGCCTGTCACTACTTTTGGCCAGGAATTACAGAGGACATAAAAAGATATGTAAGATCCTGTCCAGAATGCCAAAGAGTAGCTCCTAAGCATAGGACTGCACCAGCAACACTGGGAGAAATGCCTATTATGGGAACCCCTTTTGAACGTGTTGCAGTAGATATTGTTGGACCCCTCACTAGGACCAAGAAGAGAAATGCTTACATCTTAACCTTGGTTGATACTTGCTCTATGTGGGGAGAAGCAGTGGCCATGTCAGCTATAGATTCAAAGCACGTGGCAGAGGCCCTGTTGACAATATTTACCCGATTAGGTTTCCCGCATCAGATATTGACTGACAATGGGTCTCAGTTTAAGGGAAAGCTAACACAAGAAGTATTCAGGATATTTCAAGCCAGGCACTATCATTGTAGTCCCTACCATGCCCAAGGGAACGGTCAAGTAGAGCGGTTCAATGGTACGCTAATTTCAATCCTTAGAAAGCTGGCGAGTGAAAAACCTGATACTTGGGATACATACTTACCCGCTGCACTATTTGCATATAGGGAAGTACCCCACAATTCAACTGGATTGGCTCCAGCTACATTGTTGTTTGGAAGACCAATAAAAGGTCCACTGGAAGCATTGCTGCGGACATGGACTGATGAAAAGGCAGAGGAAACAGTGACTTCCTCATACCAGTACGTCAACGAGTTGACATCTCGATTGAAAGCAGGTTGGAAACTGGCCAATGATAACTTAAGACAGGCCAGGAGGAAGCATGCTGCGTACTACAACAAAAAAGCAAAGGATAGGGAACTGGAGGTGGGTGAAAAGGTGTTATTACTGTTGCCAAGCAGCAATAATAAATTGCAGATTGGATGGCAGGGACCCTATGTCATACTGGAGAAACTTTCCAGGACCAATTATAAGATTGACAAGAAAGGAAAGGAGAAGGTATATCATGTCAATCTTCTTAAAAAATACTATGACAAGGAATCATCAGAAGTTGCACATATCATGACCCTAGCCATTGCAACAGAAATGCACGGTGAACCACTTCACTCTATGGAGTATCCACTCACAACTACAGAGGATTATGTTCAAGTAAATATTAGTGAACATTTAACTCCAGAGCAGAAGAAGAGGGTTCAGAAAGTGTTGGAAACCCATGCTGATGTGCTCACAGATAAGCCAGGTCGTACGAATCTGTTAGAGTACGACATGAAGGTTACAGACCCTACCCCAGTATGCATGAGAACATACCCTATACCCTATGCGAAAGCCCAAGCACTAAGGGAGGAAGTTGATTATCTGTTGAAGGAGAAAATTATCTCGAAGTCAGACTCTCCCTATAGCTCAAGTGTGGTGCTATTGAGAAAACCGAGTGGTGAACACAGGTTATGTATTGACTACCGGAAGCTTAATGCGATCACAGAATCTCAGGTGGACCCATTACCTGACACCAACCAGCTGTTCTCTACACTGAGTAAGGCTAGGTATTTATCGAAGGTAGATCTAAGCAAGGGATACTACCAAATACCAGTGAAACCAGAAGTTAGGAAAATGCTGGCATTTAGTACATCAGACGGACACTACGAGTTTAATGTACTACCCTTTGGGCTGAAAAATGCTCCCAGTATCTTTTCAAGAATGATGAGGAAATTATTGGAACCTCTACAAAATCCCCATATCACTAACTTTATGGATGACATTCTTGTTGCTACAAACACATTTGAAGAGCATATAGTAGCGCTCTCCATGTTGTTTGACAGACTGAGAGCCACTGGATTGACTGCACGTCCAACCAAGTGCTATATCGGTTGTAAGGAGTTGGAATTCTTAGGTCACACTATTTCTACAGGTCATATGTCTCCTGACCCAAAGAATATAGAGAAGTTAAAGAAGGCACCCAGACCTCAAACGAAGAAAGATGTGAGATCATTCGTGTCTTTATGTGGGTTCTATCAGAAGTACATACCCCACTTTAACTCTCTGTGTGCACCATTAACCAACTTAACGAAGAAAGGACAGCCTGACAAAATCCAATGGAATGCTGATTGTGAAAAAGCTTACACAGAGCTAAAAGCAAAACTCACCAGCAAACCAATCCTTACACTACCCGATATCACACAGGAATTTGTATTAAGGACGGACGCTAGCAGTATAGGTATTGGTGCAACTCTCTTGCAGAAATCAAAAGCCCAGCCGGAGGAACTTTTACCAGTCGCCTACGCCAGTAGGAAGCTGAATGCAGCTGAGTTGAATTACTCGACCATAGAGAAAGAATGTTTAGCTCTAATTTGGTCCATCAACAAATTTTCACCTTATCTGTATGGGACACACTTCATTGTCCAAAGCGATCACCAACCTTTAACATTCTTGGCTGCATCTAAAAAGCTAAATTCGAGATTGTTAAGGTGGAGTCTGCTTCTGGCGCCTTATTCCTTTACCGTGAATTACATTCCGGGAAGAGACAATGTAGGAGCTGATTTTTTAAGTCGACACCCTAGTACTCTGGAAGGACAGACGCAAAAGGATTAACCACAGCAGGGGTTTACACGTCAGCTATGACAAGTCACAGCTAGGAAAGGAGGGGGCTATGTCGTGAAACGAGTGTAAGCCACTACTTGGTTAATCACTATGTCGAAATACAGATTTGCTTCAACCAATCAACGATCACCGTTCACCAGTCTCTGAGACAGAATAAATTATACTGTTCACGCAGTTCACGCAAGATGGCGGCGAAAAACTGAATAAAATTAGGCTGTATGAGCAAAAGACGAAACCGGAGGAAACCAATCAACTTGCTCCGCCAGGAACCAACCGAAAGCTTTCCTTAAGTATTTACCTGCCTATATAATCGGGCGGATTTTATGCTAACCACGCAACCCCGAACTTGACGCCAGAGATACTGACTGAAGAGGAAGAAGCTGTCACCTTGATTTGTTGCTTACCTGAGGGCATCGACCTGCAACCTACTTCACTAGTCGAGTCAAACTGGCCTTTTTTTAAAATCTTGGAGGGTAAATATAAATTTACGATAACCTTTAGGAAAAGAGGCTTACAGCAGACCTGTATATATTTAATATATTTTGGTTCACTGATTGTATCTTGGGGAAATTTAGTATAATGATTGTATTTCCTATTATGATTGAATAGACGAAGACTAATAGGACTCATACTTCAATCTATTGTCAGTCTATAACTTCAGTCTATTGTCTCTGATAACTCCAAACTGCAATATAACCAAAACAGTCCTTGTTAGGACTCAATCTATTGTCAGTCTATAACTTCAGTCTATTGTCTCTGATAACTCCAAACTGCAATATAACCAAAACAGTCCTTGTTAGGACTCAATCTATTGTCAGTCTATAACTTCAGTCTATTGTCTCTGATAACTCCAAACTGCAATATAACCAAAACAGTCCTTGTTAGGACTCAATCTATTGTCTCATCTAACTCCAATCTATTGTCTCCTATAACTCCCACCTGATATATATAACCAAACAGTCCTCGTCGCATATATTCCTATCATAAGAACATAACGTTATTGTTAGGATATATGTTACCAGCTTGTATAGCACTCGTCAGAGGGGGCCTGGGATTATAGGGGGAAGGACATTGTTGTATCACACCTAGGTGTACATATTATTGGATTTATTCATGTATTGATTTATATTATGGGATGTATTAATGTATTAAATGTATTCATGTATTGAATCTATATTATTGAATGTATCCATGCATTAGTTTATCAGAAAGAATGTTTTGCAAGTAGACACCTGTCTTGTCTCGCTATTGCTAAATCATACTGAGCCATGTTGTCATTCATCCCACATGCAGACACTGAGACACGCTCATATCATATACAATAGAAATAGGTGGGCTTGAGGACAGAAATTAGCCCCTATTTTTCCTTGTTACAGGTTTCATTTGTGTCCTAAAAACCTGAGGTCGTATGTTCGAGTCAATCCCGCTGCCTGGAACTTCGCAGGAGCATAGAGATTGTACAGAAGCTACATCTTTAGTCCCCCTCAGTCTTGGGTGGGCTAAAGTAACGAGCCTCAGCAGGAGTTGTGTGAACCAAACTAAGGAGAACAGAACGTTTTAAGAGATGAGTACACATTAGTACCATTTCTGTCAGCATTGTGAGCATAGAAACTGTCAGTGATGAGAAAGTGAAATTAGCATAGCAAGAGACAAAAATAACAACATAGCTGATAAGTGTTATATCCTTAATTAACAGCACAGCTGATATAATTTTTGTTCCTATAATTGGAAAACTTGTTGTAATATTTATTTACATATATATATATATATATATATATATATATATATATATATATATATATATATATATATATATATATATATATAATATATATATATATATATATATATATACATAAATATATATATATATATATATATATATATATATATATATATATATATATTTGTAAATCATATGTAAACTTACAAATTCAGTACATTCCATTTTTTTCAACATTCACCCTTCAGCACAAGAGTAGATAGTGTATATACGAAATAAATACTTAGGAAATTGTATTTGAAGACTTGTCAATTTTATCATTGTTAAGCAAAATCTGTTTCCTTGGTTTTTTTTTTAATATCACAGTTAGTTACACAGCGGAGGTGGCGCTTTATGTCGGTCTCCTCTCTACTATTGTTTCGAGATCAGATCATTCACAGCCGTAACTAATTTGTGATACCAGTAGTCCTCTCAGATACTGGGACTTCACCATTTTCTGCAGAAATTCTATTTCTGTAATTGTCAGTACTATACTGATCCAAGAGCCAAACAAAACCTCTCGCCACACCTTTAACACTTCATCCATGAGTGACATATATGTTGCTGGCGATCCACGAAGACCAAATGGCATCACATTCCAACAAAAGCTCCCGATATGTGAACAGAATGTGGACTTCTGTTTTGCCTCAGGTGTCATGGGAATACACCAAAAGCCTGACCTTGCATCAAGTGTGGTGAAATAGGTAGACTTTCCTAACGTCGCCAGTAGATCGTCTATTCTGGGGAGGGGGTAGGAAATGACTTTTGTGATTTTGTTCAGGGCTCGGTAATCGCAGCAAAAGCGACTGGACCCATCTTTCTTTGTTACGATAACGATGGGGGAGGACCATTGGGATCTGGATCTTTCGATGATTCCTGCCTGTAGCGTTTCATTTATAGACCTTTCCACGAGTTCTCTGTTTTTCAAGGGCGTATGATAGGGTTTCATATGTATTGGCTCCTCTGTGGTTGTTTGAATGTCCATTGTGACAGTGTTAGTTCTGCCTAATTCCATGTCATTGAGTGCGAATACATCCTGGTGCTTTTCTACAAACGTTTTCAAGCGTGGCTCATTATCTTCTGTGGCGTTCAAGGTTGCAAATAACTGAGCTATTCTCTCTCTGTATTTATGATCTGCCACGATATTTCTGGTCTGTCTTGCTGCCTCCGTTTCCTTCCCATAGTATTGGGGCATTTTTCTTGCATCTTGTGAAAATCTCTGCTCCTGGTATGTGGCTTTCTTTTGCGTATTTCTTTACCGTTCATTGGGCTGTGCTTGGTATTGTCTCCTCTGCCATGTGCTGTGTGCATTTCCATTTGTCACTGCATTTACTGTATATACGTTTCCTGTATTATTTCTGGGGTAGTCGTTATTGTGCCATTGTTTCCGATTATTTCTGCCGTAACTGCGCTTATCCGCGTACGTTACTGTATTTCTTCCGTTTGTGCTATAGGGCTGTCTTCTTTCCCTGGGCGAAAATTTTTCATTCTTTCTGTTTCCAACTTTGCTGCTATAGTATCCTCCTGTGGTGGAGTCGTATAAGAATTCTTCCTTTTCTTCTGAACATTCAATTGGTTTTGGGACTTTATCATATCCACCTGTTTTTGAGTTATATTGATACTCCATGGGGCATGTATCTCTGTCTTGTCGCTTCGGATATCCTCCTGGCAAGACAATTTCTGTTTCTCTGTTTCTTTCTGATATACAGCACTTCATCTTTTCTCTTGGTTTGGGGCGCAAAAATGAGTGATTATAGTCATTCTCATACCGTGGCTGCATTATTTCTTTCCTTCTTATACATGGACTGGTTTGTTTCTGCAGTCTGGGTAGGGTATGCTGTGGTGTAACATAACTGTGACTGGTATTTCTGTCTTTTTCTGCATAGGACTTATAACTGTTTACTTTTCGTGTACCATGGTTATTTGTACTGCGATTTCGTGCACTATGTCCAGTGGGAGTGGTTGAGACAATTTGTGAATGGTCTCTATTGGTTTTGGCTTGTCTTAACGTTGACGTATCCACTTGTGCTACAATTGTGCCTCTATTTATAGTGGTAGTTTTACCTGACATGTTCAATATCATGATGGGAAAATCTCTAGCCTTCGAGACTTCAGCGATTCCCTCTGTAATTTGCAACAATGGGTCATCAATAATGCTTTCTTCTGCTAGGGGCTATATTTGGATTGATTGCCCTGGTGTTATGTACTCATAATTTTTTACTCTGCCTTTTGCTATGACTAGAGAGTTAGGGGCCACCGTTATGGGAGCTGTAAGTCTTACCAAGGATGCTATGTGGATATCGTCCTGGAGATCTATGTACATATTGTTGACTTTGATTTTCTGGAGGTCATAGTATATTCTAACTTTGTGTTTGTTAAAGAAATCCCTCCCTAGGATAAGATTTCTAGACATGTCTTTTGTAATGACAAATGGGTGTTCAAAATTTGTTTCACCTAAATAAAATTTTACCCATGCTGTCCCAACTGAATTTAGTCTTTGTCCCGTGACTGAAGCTAGGTGTGTTTTGGACGGTTGAAATCGTACTAAATGTTGGATCTTCCTGAACAGCTGGAACCTAATAAGACTAATGGATGCTCCTGTATCTACCAGTGCTCTATACTGCTGGCCTTGTATAGACATGATGCAGGAACTGGGGTCCGGGTGTATTTTAGTTTCATCATTCAGCATTTCTTCATAATGTATTTTTCTGGATGGGTTCACTTGACAATCTCTGTTCTGTGTTGTTTCTTTTGTTTTGGACCATTTTCTATGATAGTCACCCTCACTAACGGTCCTGTTTAGTGAGTGGCACGTCCGTTTCCCTGACGCATGAGGGGTTGAGGTGTGCCTCTGGTGTACTGATTTCTGGTGTAATTATGTGGGGGTGGTGCGGGTTGTTGTGGTTGGTAACGTCCGTCTCTTCTGAATGGTGCATTATTGTAATTTGCTCTGCAGGACTTGTACCCATGTCCGAACCTACCGCATGTGAAACATCCGTTTGGATTGACATTATTTACGTCATTTTGCCTTTGTGTGGGGGGTCTATAGTTGCGGGGCCTATCATCTTGTTGTCGTGGGCGAGTCCATTGCCTCCTGGCATGGTCAACTTCCATAGGCTCATGCTCATTATAGTCCCTATATTCTGGTCGGGGTTCCCTACCTACTCTTTGTTGGAACCTTCGGTGAAGATTTTCCTCCTGTATTGCTGCTTGGATTGTGTCAGCAATAGTCTTGGTGTCTTTTCTAATGAGATGCCTTCTGATATTTTCTACTCTAAGGCCATCGACAAATGTCCCACTAACTGTATTTCTACATCAGGTGTGGCAGGGATTTCTCCGCAAAACGCCTCTTCTGCCATATTGAGAAATCTATCTCCAAAAAGTTGTACCGATTCATCTCTTTCCTGTTTCATGCTTCTAAGGACTGACCAAGCATGCATTTTGTCAATGATTTCTCCATATCTCTGAGTTAGTTCTTTTGTAAGGGAAAGGTAGGTCTCTGTGGGATACTGCTGGAACCTCCTTCTTAAAAAATCAGTCACCAAATGTTCGGAGCTTAACAGAGCGATTTTCTTTTTCTCATCATCAGTTATTGCCCCTGCTATTGACGCAAATTTGTCCATGTCAGACAACCATCTTCGGAATTTTTTGGACTATCCTCTAAAGGTGTTGTATTGAGTTGAAGCATTAACATATGACATGATAAGTTTCTCAGCAGCCATTCCTTCCTTTCTTTCAATTATATGTGTAGCGAAGGATTTTATAGACAATCTCCTTTGTTTTGGTCTCAACGTGATTTTTATTCCAACATAAACATATTTACATGATGGCATAAAGATTTAGAGTGTGCATATTTCGTTCATCCACAAATGCACATTGCTTTCATTAACATAGCATGGGGAGGTTCATATCAGGTGAATCACCCTGATTCACTTCTTAGCTACTTATTCCTTCAAATATTAGCTAGCGGTAAACGCATACTAGCGGATCCTCAGAGGATTGAACCATTCTCTCATTTCCTGGGGAGCTTCATTCTCTATCAAACTGTCAGTGTTTCTACCTAGGTATTCAAAAGACTGCATTCCTCATCAAAGTATAACTTGCAGCCATTTTTACTGTGTGCTGCGAGGGCAAAAGCTATCTTGCTTTGACATGAAAATGTTTTAGGTATTTCAAAAGGAAGCACTCTACTTACTGCTTTTCCTTGTGGGAAATCAATGCACAAATCAAACACTTAAAACTGGGGAACAACTTCCTTAAAATAAATGAAATCCTCAAAAATCTGCAGCATAAGAAAAAATGCGTCTGTCTCTTAGACTTCAAAATCTGCAACTGACTTTTCAGCCGGGACTTGACACGCTTTCCTTCAGCCCAAAATCTAGGTCAGCGTTGCTTCTGCCCCTTATCCATCTCACGATTGGATAAAAAGAGTAATCCACGCTAACCTTCTCCCTATGGTCTGTTCCTATAATAATTTATGATTAAATTTTAACTAACTTCTGTCAACTAAGCTATGGTCTGTATTTGTTATAAAGGAAAGTTCCTAAAATGACGCATTCCCTGTCACACAAGTTATTTATGGGGGACTCGTGTACTGGCCATCTCCGCCAGAGGTGTTAATTCCTGGATGATATACTTTTCCTCCTGATTCAACCCACGACCCGTTCTATTCCTTCTTCGTTGTTATTACTCACTGATCGTATAGTGGAATTTGTTCTTAAAATAGACATGGCCAACATTCGGCAACTCTCAAAGGATGGACTCAAACATATGTTTTATCCCTTGCAAAAACATTTATTTAAATATAGTAATATTCTTCAATAACGCAAGTAATTCTTCATAGAGCTCACATACAGATGTATCATAGTTGCTTCATACATAAACTCTATATCTCGTGTATATATACTTAATCTCCTTTGTTCTTCCATCATCTCCAATTACTTGTTTAGTCTATTCAAACTCTACTCCAGTTTGCCTAAGGTGCCTCGATACTCCATATCAGCACTTCCAACTCATTGTGTTTGTGCCTCTATTCTTCCTGACCAAACTTAGTCAGATCTGCCTCTATTACTGTTCCTGAAAGCATAATTTAATTCATATACATGTATCAAGTCTTCTATACTCTGTATCAGCACTTCCAACTCATTGTGTTTGTGCCTTTATTCTTCCTGACGAAACTTAGTCAGACCTGCCTCTATTACTGTTCCTGAAAGCATAATTTAATTCATATACATGTATCAAGTTTTCTATACTCCATACTTACATGCGAGAGCATGTGGGCAATTCTTAAAGAAGTCGACTCTCCCAGTCGCTTACTTGTCGTATCAATTTCTGAAGACAGCTCATAGTTCACTTATCGTGATCTCACGATGATACATATGGTTTTATTCTTGTTTCTCATCACCATTCATTTATTTACATGTAATCATACTAAAGTTGACCACCTGTATAGCATTCATCTTCTTCTTTTCTAGTCTGTACTTGGGGCTTCTGTATTATCTCTCCTGTAAACATCTAACTCAAATGAATGATAAGTTCAACTTATACAAGGTACTTACGTTCAGATCACTGAATCTCTCACGAAATACACTCACTGCCTCACTGTGTCTATAAGAAAACTCTTAATCATTTAGAACACTGACTAGTTATAACAAATCTCCTGAATATCTCTGTACCTATGCTATATCTGTACAACCACAGAAGGCACTTCTTGAGACTACTGCAAACACACCTTGCTTCTTCAGTTACTCAAACCGGACTGCCCTAATGACCTCTGGTCATTATTCTGTCGTACGATTCTCTCGCTACTTCTGATTCGTTGCCTTAACTTATTTTCCACTAAATTTATTGGTTGAGCCTTTGATTTACAACTCACGAGAAAAAAATACTCACGTTTTGTTAACGCGAGCCGAGTTACTGAACACTCGTCTTGTTTTATTCATACCTTATTTTCTTCTTCGTGAACTGTCTTAAGCATCTATCTGACCTTGCCAATAGCATGAATAATGCTTGGGCAAACCCCACAGTGACACATTATTAAACTTACAGTCGTAGATTCTGCCGTAATTCTCAATTATCCTACACATTCCCAATGCTGGCTTTCGTCCCTGATAGTTAAAACATGCTTGCTTTCAAGCGTCTGCACACTCGTCCTGTAATTTTTTCTTAATACATATAACACACTAGCGAACACACAAGTGGATTATACACAGGAAAAGTACATAATTATATATATATATATATATATATATATATATATATATATATATATATATATATATATATATATATATATATATATATATATATATATACACACATTTCTCTTACCCTCAGGTAGAATACAATAGCTATAATAGGCTGCAAATGGGTATCTAGGTCTGCTACGTAGATACAGCTGCAAAATATTTGACAGCAAGCGTTTGCCGCTTTCTTCTGTTAGTACTGTATTTTGAAAATGTTTTGGCCTCAATTCAGCCCAAGTTCAAGGTCTTATATAGGGTCTCAGCGTACCTCGCTGATGGCTGGGGCAAAAGCGGTGTTTAGGAATCCCAAAACAATGCGTCTTTTCGCCTTCGCGTTCAATGTGCAGAAATTTTAAACTCTATTATCTTTCTTAATAGTGGATCGATTTTACTCATTTAAAGTTAGTATTATACTGGTAATTTATCTCTATCAGTCTAGTTAAAATTTGTTTAGTTAGCAAAATGTATTTAAATCTATGCAGCCTTTAACTAACTATATTGGGGACTACTCTGATGTATAAATGTCAATTAAAACGATTTTTCTCTTAGAATAACATAGTATTTGAGAAATTTTTTACACATATCTCTTAAGTAATATCCCCGTTGTTAAACTAGTTATATCTTTTTGTTTAAATATCTTTATTCTTTAAGAAATTAAATATCTTTGTATTTTCAGTTACACAAAATAGGCCTCTATGATTAAGCATAAACGTTTTCCTTATACACACCAGAAAAAGGAGCGTTCTCACTGGTTGTTATATCAGACCGTTTTATCCTATTATTTTGAGCGGTAAATATGACCGTGATGTAAGACAGACCAAAACACGACAGTCATCCTTGATCCCTGGCTCTTAGCCTCCCATACCTGCAGTGGCAGCCGATCTTCTCCCATTCTGCAGACGTGGCCAAACCATGTTAGTTAGGACTGTTCCCCTTGGGTCTGCAGGGGTTGGGTTTTTAGGCCTTGACGTATCGTCTGGTTGCGGACCATGTCTCTTCTTGTTACTTCAGCCACCTTTCTCAGATACCTAATTTCTGAGATTTAGATCTGACTTATGTAGGTTGTAGTCATTGCCCATGACTCGTATCCATACGTCAAGACTGGGACATAGGCGGAACGGTATACAGCCATCTTCGTTTTCTTACCAACTTATCGTTTGCTGAAGAATTCTCGATTTTTGGCCTGAAAAAATCTTCCAGCTGCTACTCTTCGGGTAGCCAAATCTTCTTTGATGCCTCCCTTCCAATCTGTGACAGCTCCGAGGTATTTAAAGTGGTGCATATAGTCTCACTTATTTCAAATATTTTGGTTGTATGAATGTAGATCGTTACAGAGCTCAGTATTTCTAAAGTAGATCACCACAGTTCCTGGGTTGCCTACCGCTGTGTTACAGGTTTGAACATTGAGGAAAACGTGTGATTTAGAGCACGTGAAATTGCATCTTACACTGAAGTAAATGTTAACATGTGTGTCCCAGAGATTTTGACTTTCGCTTAGAAGGTGCATGGCGTTGCTATGTTTACTGATCACCTGTAGCGGTTTGTATTGGAGTGATGTTGAACACATTCCTAGAGCAAACAGTGGCCTGTGGCGAGATTTTGGTTCGTTACTAGACTCAACGGTCAAGTCAAATCACTCCTGCGTGGAAGATAGAGCACGAAATATCCCACCACAGCAGAAATTCTAAACCCAACTGTCGTCCTACTGCACAACCACCCTTTCTTCTCCCCCCCCCCCTTTTTTTTTTTTTGCAGACTGCAGATTTGACGACCGTGACATTTTCATAATTGGAGGGGAGATAGTTAATCATTCTCCCTTTCTTCCTCCCCCTCCCCATTTGTATTTAATTAATTTTTTAAAATATATATTTCTGACTGAAAACTTCAAGTGACTCTACTTTGTTTGGGCCGGTGAAGTAGCCCTTTATTGGACAGAAAGCTGAAACTAACTAGGCACTTAAGGTTCATTTCCTGCTCTGTCTACTCAGTTATGATACAGTCTTCTATGCTGCTGGCAGAAACAGCTTGTCAGATGGAAAAGTATAGTTTAATGTAACGTGAGAGTGTGATGTTTCTGGAAAAAAAGTGGGGACTTTCAGATCGTCAGATTACCTTCTGTTCTAATTTGTATATCATTTAGATCTAAAATATGTCCCTTTTTTTTACGAGACGTAAGGACGCGATATTCTTGGTGACCGAACAGCTGTGGGCTAGAAAATATATTGGAGACGTTTGGACGTGATATTCTTGGTGACCAAACGACTGTCAATCAATCAATCAATACCCTTTCCCGAGGACCATAGGCCTTCAACAAACACATGTCAAGTCTTCCTGTCCTGTGCCATCCGCTCAAGTTCCTTCCATGTTTCCTCATCATTTTCACCTCAGTTTCCAGTTCTCTTCTCCATGTGTTTTTGGTCTACCTCTGCCTCTCTTTCCCTGTGGATTCTAGAACAAGGACTGCCTTGTAATGCTATCAACAGGTTTCCTCAATGTGTGTCCTATCCATCGCCAGCGTCTTCTTCTCAACTCTTGTTCCACTGCCACTTGTCTGGTTCTTGTCATCAGTTCCACATTTGTGACTTTGTCATACCACTTCAGTCCTTCTATTCTACGCAAGCACCCGTTTATAAAAGTCTGTAGCTTTTTGGTTGTTGTTTTTGTTGTTCTCCATGTCTCAGAGCCATACAATAGGACTGCCTTCACATTTGAGTTGAAGATTCTTATTTTCGTGTTGGACTTGATTTCTCTTGTTCTCCATATGTTTCCCAATGCAATGAAAGCTCCTCTTGCTTTTTGTATTCTTATTTTGATATGTCTGTCCATCTAACTTTGTCTATATTACTTCCAAGGTATGTGTAAGATTCTACATCTTTTAGTGGTTTTTCTTCAAGTTCAACCTTGTTATCATTTCTTGCATTTATTCTCATATTCTTTGTCTTCTCCCTGTGTTTTTTCAGGCCCACTTGTTGTGACCTCTCATCGAGAATTATCATTTTCTCTTGCATCTGATTATGGTTATGGGACAAAAGAGCCAAGTCATCTGCAAAAGCCAGATCATCAAGCTGTTTAGTCAGATTCCACTGGATTCCATTTCTGTTGTGTGATATCGAAGAGATGGACAGAATATTTTGAGGAACTTCTCAATAGACCATCTTCTACTAATCCCCAAGACATCCAGCCAGCAGAAGAAGAGCTACAAATCAGCTGTGAACGACCAAGTAGAGAAGAAATAAAGAAAGCCATAAAGCTTCTGAAAGATGGAAAAGCAGCTGGTCCAGATTGCATTCCAGCAGAGGCCATCAAAACAGATATTGATACCTCTACATAGATATTATACAAACTACTTGGCAAAGTCTGGGAGAGAGAGGAAATACCAGCAGAATGGAAGGCAGGTTATCTGGTCAAGTTGCCTAAGAAGGGAAACTTACAAGAGTGCACAAATTATAGAGGAATAATGTTACAAATAACTGTGGGCTAGAAAAACCAATGTAGACGTTTGGAGACGATATTCTTGGTGACCGAACAGCTGTGCGCTAGAAAAAAACAGACGTTTGGGCGTGATATTCTTGGTGACCGAAAAACTGTGGGATAAGAAAAAACAATGAGGATGTTTGATGCGATATTCTCGGTGACTGAACAACTGTGGAATAGGAAAAACAATGGAGATGTTTGGACGGGATATTCTTGGTGACCGAACAGCTGTGGAATAGAAAAAAACAATGAAGGTGTTTGGGCGTGATATTATTGGTGACGAAACAGCTGTGGGATAGAAAAAACAATGGAGACGTTTGGACCAGATATTCTTGGTAACCGAACAGCTGTGGACTAGGACCAGGCAACAACCAACACGATAGAAGGTGGAAATGAATAGGGCAAAGCGTTAGGAAACAACCAACTAGTATAACAGGCAAGCCGTCGACTCGAAGGAACCCACAGGAGGAAAGTTAATGGTGAGGTAAAAAAAAACAAAAAAACTTGGAGAAGAACAGAGAGGCTCCATTGATGTCAGCTATGTTCCCGTGCAGGGGTTGCCTTTTGTCTGTGGTTACTCGCATATAAGCTTTTGCCTAGGATAATGCCCCTAGATCTATAGATCTAGGGGCACTAGCCTAGGCCATCGCATATCTGGATCTAACTGACAACAATCCAAGAATGTGCCGCATCGTAACAATGGGGGTATCACAATGGACGACCTTTATCATGTATCAAATGAGCAACAACAACAAAATAATAATACTGTTTTTCTGTATCAACCATGCTGATTTTTTTTTTTTTTCACTACCCATCACAAATCCCAATCAGTCGTCAGCCAGTCAAAACAAAGTTCTCAGCAAGACTAGCGATGTTGCTATTTTGAAAAAAAATGTTGGAAACAATTCAGCAGAAGTCACCGGAATCATAGCCAAGCATCTCCCTTTTGATATATCTAATCCCAAGGTCCCGCGTACACACACAGTGTCGGTGTTAAGGTTTTTTGGCGCCCTGAGCAAACAGGGTATTTGACGCCCCAGGAGAACAACTCATTTGGCGCTCCCAGTTATATATATGTGTGTGTATATAAATATGTATATAAATATGTGTGTGTATATAAATATGTATATATATGTGTGTGTATATAAATATGTACATATATGTGTGTATATATATATATATATATGTGTAAAAGTAGTCACATAGCAGATACAGCCTTGTGTGACAAAACGTCTGTACGTGTTCTTTTTGTGGCTCTCTCACACCTTCAGCCACTCCGGCGGTATCCATTTTCTTCTTCAGTTTTCTCTCCGATTGTTTATTATTTGGCAATATTTTGCCCTTCCATTCATTATTTTGCTCTCTACGTTGGATCAGTAGGGCGATATCTCTAACACTCCACACCCCTACGGAAGTATCGGCCACAGGACTATCTTTAATTTTCACAGGTTTGCTTTGAGCCGATCCCAGACAGAACTGTAATAACGCCATGTAATTTGACCTATCAGCGATTGATATGTTTTCGCTTCATTCGTCTGGCCACATTTGTTAGAGACGGTCATCTCTATTGATCCCTTTGAACCCGACGGTCCGTCACTCGGCTCTGGGTGGCTAGCGACTCTCCCTATGTTTGCACAAGACGGGAGATAATGAGGTAATCGCTTCCGATGTACATTCTGTATCGAGATTACAGATAAATCTGTCTGGAAACTCAAGATTTGCAGACGATAGCATAGGGGCAGCATCAGTGCACAACATTTGTTTGTGAAGATAGCACAAGATGCCGGCGGAAGTCTGACGCAACGATATGAAGAGGTCACGCGTGGATATTAAATTTAATAGTTTGAAACACGCGAGGGAATATTTTAAATGAAACACTCAACCCAGTGATAGAGAGATTTGATTGGTTTGATTTTAGAGCCGGAATATACAACGAATTCTATTGGAACATTCGGCGGAAACACAATCTGTGATTTGAACTGAGAATAAGAGATATCATCTAGCGAACTCAGAGACACGGAACAGACAGCTTCGCAACTTTATACGAGCAACTCACAGAAAGGAAAAGGAGACATTGGACGTAGAAATTCCACAACTATATGTAACAGATTGAGTATTTGGCAACTGTGGAATTCACAAGTAAACCCGCATTTTAATACAAGACTGTAAACTTAAAAGGCCCAGGACTTCAATTACCAAGACTGGAACCTAGGAATTTGATCACAAGTCATAGAGGATTAAACAAAAGTTTTCCCAGGCCAGTGATTTAGCAGAACATCTGCCGTCAGAGGAATTAACTCTAATTTCCCAGACCAAGTCATAGAGGAATTAAACAAAAGTTTTCCCAATTCCAGTGATTTCGCAGAACACCCGCCGTCAGAGGAATTAACTCTAATTTCCAGACCCAAGTGATTCGAAGCATCTAATACAGAGCTGTGTCCAGTCTAAATCTGTGTTTTCCCAAAAATTGTGGGGTAAGTGTAAACAATTTATTTACTAATGTAAATTTTACAGGTTTCTTGTTAAGTGGTTATATACGAGGCTGGAAACCTCAACATATGAAAAGAGTATATTCATGAACCACTACATCAAGTGCTGGTGATTGTTTCTTGCTAGTCGTGCGGGAAAACCCGACAGCAGAGGTAACCCCAGACTCCGGCTGGAGCAGTGATGACTACATCATATGTGCCTAAGTGTAGCATATCATTTTGTGAGATTTATGTAACTTGTTAATTCAGGCACAAATCATTATTCAAGCTGTCCAGACACATTTCCCAGTTAATACACAGAAGAATACTGGTGAATTTTAATCATATTCATTGAGCTACGTTATGTGCTCAAGAATTTAATTCTTCTGAGAGATTAACATTGGTGGGTGGACAACGAGAAGATGCGCCTGTTAAGCTTCCAACTCAGTGCACTTAGCAGAGGCATTTTGTTCTTTCTATTTTGTCCAAAAGTTCGTGGAACGAAACTAGTTGTGAGTGAAACGCAGGGAATCAACACCAACCGCCTAAATCGGACAAGTTGTGTGAAGAAGTGCCCTCATCACCAAGCAGTGACGAAAATCACAGCTGCAGGACTCATCTAAAAGTTAATTGCTTATAAAAAGGCACCAGCAAAATTTTTTCTGCACTATATCCTCACCCTAAATCTCAGTGAAGAGAAAATTTGATTCCAATATAAATTCACCAGCAGATTATTTATTTTAAACTGTTAATACTAATTGATTATTAAATTTGTTGTTTTAAAACTAAACAATCATAGTCGATTCAGTTTTTTATATGTATGAAAGCCGACGTATGAGCCAGAATATTTAATATATATATATCTATACCTAGATATATATTTACCTCTAAACAGAGCTATACCATTATAATCGGAATTCGCTGAATTAACTCAGCTGGGGGCTTGAACGAGCTAAAAACCATTGCTTAAATCAGAGGTTTTCAAACTTTTTTGGTCCGCGGCTCCCTTGACCTGTCCATAAATCACCGCGGCTCCTCTCTATACTATATATTATATATAAGCAATTGTACCCAAAAAGATATTAATGACTTCTGAATGTGCATATTTTACACCAGCATCCGCCATGATGACATCAGAGTTAGTGATCAGCTGTTCGTAACATAGACCTGCTCTGGAGTTTTATGGTGCATTTGTCAATAACTTCTAGTACCTAATGACACGTATTGGTACATGTAATAATACCTCGGCGCAAACATGTCGTCCTACGAAGATCTATATTTATTGATGGACCTTGGCTCATAATATCGAGCCCAACACTTTTCCCAAGCCCCCGCGACGCCCTTAGCCGAGGGCCGCGACGCCCCTGGGAGCCGTGACGCACAGTTTGAAACCTCTGGCTTAAATCCTTCACAAAATGCGACGGACAGATATGAGTTAACCCAGTTTAGATACTCTTGAGTTTTGGCCATTGTTGGGCCACTAATGCAAAGCAGGGGAGGCAATCCATGACACCGTAGAGGAGTGAAGTCTTAGAGACTAGATCCAGAATCGAGAGGTGGGGTGACCAGTTCCCTTCCTTGCTGCCTTTTCCTTCCCTAACTCAAGAGCAAAGTCAGGTACTCATTTACTGCTGGGTAGACTGGAGCGTGATGATACCGTGAATCGAACTTTAGCCGCGAGAGACCAGCGCTCTAACCACTCTGTCAATTGGACGCTCATATATATATACACACACACATACAAACATATATATATAAAACTTAACAAGCAAGCACACTAAACCACATAAATATGCTAATACGAATATATGCGTACACGCTTCCAATGTTCTAGAAGGTCCACAGAAAATGAAATAATATTTGTTTTTCTATCAATTACGTTTTTGTTTTTTTAATTCACTCGAATTTACTTCCGCTCCCTCCCTCAAATTGTTCCACCCTAGGCAACCGCCTAGCCCGCCTAATGATTAAACCGCCCCTGCATACATACACTTACACAGAAGAGTTAAAGGCTTAACAATGGCCTTTTATCTATCATTTAGCCTTTGTTCTAATTAGTATTTCCCCCCATGTCTTCTAAGCAGATGCCACTCCATCAGTCCTGGAAGATAAGATAGTCTTATAACAGCATAAGTTCTGCTGCTCTTGTTTCTCGCACGAAGACACACAGAGGGCGAGAACACGGTCTGTGTGACATGGGGTAGTTTATGGGGAGCATACTCGGGTTATAGTATGAACGAGATTCTAACAGCGAGCGTTCGAAATGAGTCCGGGGGTTTCTAGTGCTACATTTTAAATAGCAGCAGTGCTAGTCTTGTTGAGAATCTTGTTTTGACTGGCAGACGGTGCCAAACTTTAAATAAAAGATACAGAATCAACGCATTGTATCATAAACAACTTGTCACATTTATAAAACAATGACGTACTATGATGGTACAGACATTCAAACTTTGTGTTTTAGCGTATGTGACACAGTCATCGTTACATTTGTAAAGGAAATTATCAACAGACAATAAAATGTGTTTTAGTGTGGCATAATCATCGTTACGTTTATTTGTAACTGAAATTAGAATGGCCAGCACTCTGGATAACGAAAGAGGTGAGTATGTTATGTTTGTTCTAATTTCCTCTTTTGTCTTTGATATAATGTATTTTGGCATTCAATTAAGATTACACTTGCGTGACTGTAAAATAACACAATGCGGGGGACCTGGTGATAACATTACATGACAGTCCTTATTCTGGAAGCCTCAAGGTATGAGAGGTATAAACAGATCATAAGACGCATAGGGAAGAGAACTGGAGGCAGAAATTAAAATCAGATAGCGTGAAAAGATATTGAGCTCATGACGTGCTTTATGAGGATTTGGCGTGAGTTGGTTGAAGGCCTATGCTCCTTTGGGAGTTTAATGTTTGTAAAATAGTGTCATTGTTTACATGGTACAGAAATAAGATGGCGAGCATCAGGACAGTTATAGCAGTTAAAAAGTGCATGCATAATCAGATCAGCTCAGCTAACATCTTACACATCCAGCGGATCATCAACGTCTTTTGTCTATGGCCTCGATAGTACACAACGCGCAAGGCGAGCTTGCGGACGGACATTTGCTCAAATATGAGTCTCATATTTACACAAGATATGAGTCTCTCTACTAACTATACCAAGTAAAGTTGTCGTAGAAATCATATTATCCAAATAACTAGGAAATAAAAAAGATATGGATATAAAACACAGCACAACGGATGTTCATGAAGAAATAAGGAATATTTCAAATTATATTTCATAATCTTTTTGTAACAAACAATTCTATCTTTATGCTTTCAAAAGATTTTCAAAGAAATTCAAAATACATGCACATCGGCTGTAAACATTTTTATAACTAGAAAAATAAATTGTTTTTGAAATCAAACAAACAAAGAAAACAACAAACAAGCAAGGACAACAACTAACTAACTAAAAATGTCTGTGGACAAGTGGCCAGAGAAACTGCAGACGCAAATTCATCAGGTGGTTTTCGGAGAAACAAAAGTCCAGAGTGCCACCAGCACAGCTTCCATGTTATCTTAATTATAACCCATCAGAGGTTGAACGAGATATTTTTCTTCGTCAATTAAAAAAAACACACCATATAACCGCTACGCGAGCAAGTGAGGATAAGTAATGATGAACATTATCATTTATAAAATAATACACGCCACACAATTTCAGTGGAAAACTAGATTAAACATACTAAATCTTTAAAAAAAATCGATAAATTAAAGAAATACCGTATATATTTATTTCAGATCATTTCAATTTCAGTAAATGAAATAGAAAAAGATAAAGTAAACCAAAAAACTACAAACCCCGGAAACAGTACATGATAAAGAAAGATGCATTAAAGAGCATACAAAGGGGTACACTATATACACTATAAACAAAATAACAAATGCAAAAGAAAATGCAGCTTGGAAGAACCAACAATAGAATAACAACCAATGTAATATTTTATATAAAATAATGAACACTAATACCTATATTATAACCCACATGAAGTTATCCTGGTGTTCTATGCTCAGGATAATCGCTATTTTTCTTGTGCACGAGCCAAAAAATCAGCCATTGAGAAGTCTCTAATAGCATATTCTGTCAGTTAGCTGGTTATTTGAAGCCAGCTGTTCACAGCTCTCTGGAATTTCAGGCACTACATTTAACAGAGAGCGTTTGATTGACAGAGTGGTTTCAGCGCTGGCCTCTAGCGGCAAAGACGCCGGGGCCGATTCACGGTATCGATATGCTGCAATCTACCCAGCTGTAAATGAGTACCAGACTTTGCTCCTGAGTTAGGGAAGGAAAATGCAGCGAGGAAGAGACTTGGTAACCCCAACATCTCGATTCTGAACCTGATATAGTGAAATCTCTAACACTTTACTCCCCTACGGCAGTATTTGCTATGGGACTACCTTTACCTTTACATTTAACAGCGTCCGATTGGCAGAGCTGTTAGAGTTCAAAACACGACGGCGTCACGCGCCAGTCTACTCAGCTGTAAATTGGTATCTAACTCTTACTCTTGAGTTAGGGAAGGCAAAGGTAGCAAGAAAGGGAACTGCTCACTCCATCTCTCGAGGCTGGACCTAGTATAGTGAAGTCTCTAACACTTCCCTCCCTTACGGCAGTATCTGTTGTGGGATTACCTTTAAATTTAACAGCTAAGAAGAAGGTTGCACAGTGGAAACTATCACGCATCCGATACTGGGTCCAAAGGCAACATGATACTAACGTGATACGTACATGATACCCACAAGGGTATGCCCAGAAAATCACAGATTCAGAAAAACACATATATGATTAACTCTTAAAGGACGAGAGACCAGTATTCAGGGCCGATTTTCCCAGGCGCTCGTGACGGGAGCCATGTTTTCGGGGGCGATGTATTTGAACTACATGTTTAACTCCTTTCGTCCCAATTTTATATTCTGTTAATCCTCATTCGTTGTCATTTACAACTATGTATAACATTACCATACTTTTAAAAAAAACTGGCCTTTAAACTTTAAAACTATATCTGGAGTCATCCTTTTATGACCACCAGCTAAGCACAATGCTACAGTATTCAAATGTGGAAGCGAACCTCTGTCTGTGAGGCTAATTACACCCTTATTAACTCTTAAAATCAGCCACAGACTTCCATGGATTCACCCTGTAGTGAAACTTGTTGAAAACCCAACATTGCACACCAATGGAGGAGTCACTTGAGCCCCGGACGTAACTCTGGCTTTTTACCTGGTTGGCTGCATGCAGAAGGATATCACCATGGGTCCATGATAGGCAAGGGGAGCTGAGAAGTGGCTTTGTGTAGGACGTGACAATTCCTTGGGAGAGCCCAGAACCAGAGCATAGTATTTTAGCTCTGCATATTTGGAGAGCCCCTTTGGATGGCGGGAAATGTACAGTATGCCAGGCACTTCTTCCTCCTAGTTTGGGACCAGATGTGATGATCCTTTAAATGCAAGCCAAGCTGGAGAAACTGGAGTTCATTACTTCGACTAAACACATTTCAGAATGGCAGAAAAGCCACAGGAACAGTCTAGGTCTACAGTGTAGATAATACCAAGGAGTCTTCAGTGTGGTATTCGCTGCAGTAGAGCGAAACGCGCAGCAACCCTAGTTCAACGACAACGTCAACACTGTTGCTGTAATGTGTGTGTGTGTGTGTGGGGGGGGGGGGAATAGAAGGAGGGGGTTGGGGTGTTGTCTTCTATTTCTGCAAATAACTAAGTCTTCTAGCTCTTTCTTCCTTTATGTTATTTTTTTTTTGTATGTATACTGTTCAAAAAAAAGAAACGCATAGCTATCCGAGTGCGCGTTTTTATGAGTTTGTAAGTAAAATTTGGTGCTAGGGTGTATACAAATCAGCGTCAAATGTTCTTTACAGTGTCAAATGCACGTGTTGACCTGAATTGCGTTCGTTTTTGTAATCGTTACAACGCAGTGGTCAATAGTGTTTATGACGCAATTTTTGACCACAGCTCATGTTGCGCACACGTGAAAGCAACAAAATTTGGTGTGAACACTATTCACTGACTACGCAACTGAAACCCTATAAAAGGATAACGCTACACAAAAAAAAATTCAGTTCATTTTCAAGCAGACATTTATGGCGTCTCTATCGATAAATTAAGGAACATTGGTATTGGCCGACTGCATGCAGGCGAAAGTCAAAGTCAGGTTGCCAGGCATCTAAACGTGCATCAGAGTACCATCAGTCGACTTTGGCACCGGTTCCAAGCCACTGGCTTAGTTGAAGACCGGCATTGCAGTGGACGACCCAGAGTGACAACAGCAGCGGAGGATCGCTTTATTCGGCTTCGTCACTTCAGAGACAGGTTTACAACAGCTTCCTCAACTGCTCAGTCATTGCTTGCAGGACGTCATGTGTCTGGTTGTTAAAGGCGTTTCTCCGTTGTTGCTGGGGTTGTTTTAGTTTGTTGCAGGATCCATTTGTTAATGGTTGCATTATCATTGTCCTTATATGTCAACGCCCAACTTGTAATTAATAAATACTATTGCAAAGTCTGGCCATGTCTATTAATTCCTTAATTCTCATTCATTCTTTTAATCATCGTGCTTCTATTGTCTATTACGCGAATGCTGGGTACTGGTTAGAACTGGTGAACAATGGAATAATATTGACTTGATAAGTCCAAGTATTCGAGTCCACAAGTCCGACATTTATTGACGATAACACATCACAAGTATTATTCATTACAAGCATACCTCTGCAATTAAATACATTTGAATCCATATAATATTCTCAGTCCGTGTCCAGTAAATGAATTAGTATATACAGAACAGCATAGCTATTTGCACGCGCGGTTGGGGATTCCAACAGCCGACAGTGAGCGTATGAGTCTGGCAAATATAATGTTATGGACTGGTTAATAATCTTTCCTTGAAGTCGGTTATATACTAACCTTGTTATCTTATCTGATTCACATAACTTTGGACTGACCCTGAGTCCCTACTTCGAAGTAAATATACATATGTGCGGCAATACAATGCCCAACACTGGACGGGTATAGGACGCGTCTTCACAGCTTGACGGTCAACGTAAAAAGGGTCTCGTATCTAAGTCACGGTGCGTGACCTATCAACGCTAACACGTCATAAATCGATCGTGTACATAGCGTTCAGTAGTCCGTGAATTCTTAACATCAAATTATATTAAATGCTGTGACCCTAGAAATAGCACACTGCCAACCATAGCAGACGACTTCAATAAAATACCGTAACAATTCCCTGCCCGCCGGGGCAAAAAAAATCTATTAAATAGATTTTTTTGAACTATCTTACTCAAACATATGAAAAATTTAACAAAAACCCGACCTATGGCCTACGATGTTCTGTCTAGAACAGTGTCGTGGTCATGTCGATAATATATCAGTCATGTAATATATTTAAATTAAATTACCCAAAAAAAAATAGTCAACAGTCGTCAAATAATTAACTCATTAATTAACGTAAGTGTTAACTAAGTACGAAAGTGAGATGTCATGAAATTATTATAACCAATTAAAATTAAACTAATTACTCATAGTATATGTGTAAGGAATCAAGTTATTGAAAATCTAATTAACGAAAGTGAAAGAAGATGTCATAAGAAAAAGACAAAATGAGGAGTAAAGACAATTAAAGTGCAGAAAAAATAAGGTATAAAATCAGTTGGTGGTGTTTTTGAGATTAAATATGTATGTAGAGTAATTACTAACTACTTAACTTAATTAACTAAATAATAATATATTATATCATTATCACATTCATAATTACATCTAAGAATATTATATAAGAATTGTGTGAGATTCATTTGTTTTTTTTCTTACATTTTTTCATATTTCGTTTTCTTATTTTTTTCTAACATTTCAATTCAATTTTATTTCTTTATTAATTCAATCAATAAGTAGAAACTAAATAATCTTGGATATGAAGATCCAGACGTCGTTATTTTCCTTAAGAATTTACGGAAGGTTCCATTAGAAAACTGTTTAAATGTTCCGATCCTGAATGAATATAACGTTCATAATGTTCACTTAGTCATGTCACATAACAAAATTTGTCCAACTAGACTTCAGATATTCTATCCAACTATCTTGGAACCAGTTGTATTAGGAATGGACACAAGCCAAAGTCCGCGTGTAAATACGAACAATATGTCTCTTGCTTTCATTAATTTCGTTTGACGAACGTCTCTATTGTTTGTTTCTCCGAATAATCGTTGACGTTTCATTCATAGGTCGATAATTCGTTGATCGGATTCTGTCTCTTTGTATGATTACTTTTGTCAATTTATTTGAAGACTATCAGCATTCATGAATCGTCTTCCGAAGGATTTCTTGAGAGTACGTCGGCCACGATGTTTTCTGTACCCGATATGTATTCAATGGTGAATTCGAAGGGTTGTAGGAGGATAGCAAACCTCGTAAGTTTCGGGCTTTTGTGATTAGAGCGACGTTACGATGCCACCGCCTTCTGATCTGTTTGGATCACGAAAGGAGCGCCCAGTAGGAACTTTTCCAGTTCATTAATTGCCCAAACGACAGCCAACAACTCTTTATCCACAATATAATATTTGGTTTCTGGCGTCTTTAGTTTGCGTGAGATATAAAGAGTCGGATGTAGTATATCGTCGTGACATTGGAGCAGACAAGCGCCAATCCCGTAATTACTAGCATCTGTACGGAGGATAAACTTTTTAGAAGCATCAGGTAGTCTCAAAATAGGTGGGTGTGAAAAAAGTGTTAGTATTTTACGAAATGTTTTGTCGCATTCGTCAGTCCATGTCACCTTCAACAGCATGTCTTTTTTTTTAGCAATGATGACAAGACAGCCGTGATGGATGACAAATTAGGTACAAATCTGCTGTAGTATTGGACTAACCCTAATAAGCTTTTAGCCTGCTTCTTCGTTTGAGGAACCGATAAGTTTAAGATTTTGGAAACCGTACTAGGAACCGTTTGAATACGTCCCACTCCAATAATATGTCTAAGGAAGGTTATCTCCTGAAACGCAATTTGTATTTTCGTAGGTTTAGCGGTTAAGTGATTATCCCTTAGTATTTCTAAAACACATCTAAGCCCCGAAAAATGTTCCTCAAATGACGAACTAAATAAGCATATGTCGTCAATGTATGTAATGATGTCTGGTCTACCTGATAAATTTTTTCTCATCATACGAATAAAGGTAGCTGGAGCGTTCACAAGCCCAAAAGGCATCACATTCCACTGGTAAAGACTTTGTGGAGTGGAAAACGCTGTGTAATATTTAGCTTTTTCGGTTAATGGTATCTGCCAGTAACCTTTGGTTAAGTCTATCTTAGTGAACATTGTTGCGTTGGATAGACGAGGAAGCAAATCGTCGAGAAGTGGATGTGGTTCGCTATCAACTACGGTTTGTGCATTTAATTTCCTATAGTCAACGCATAACCTAATGTTGTTGTCCTTTTTTTGAACAATGACTAGTGGAGACGAGAATGGAGAGGTACTAGTCTCAATAATTCCCAAAGACAACATCTGCTCAAGTTCTTGAGTAGTTTTACTAAGAAAATGTAGTGGTACAGAATAAGGATGTACACGAATTGGTGTATCATCATTAAGAATGATGTCGTGACTAATCACTGATGTGCGACCCGGTACGTCGGTCAACACATCTGGAAAAGATTGTAAGAGATCAGCAATCTGACGATGCTGTTGCGGTGTAACTGAAGAAGAGATGGTTACGTCCCGCCAAGATTCAGTAGGTTGTACTATAGGTACAGGTAACGCCATCTGTACCTCAGGAAAAGAAGATTCTTCTTCCTGAATTACTGAAAGATTAGAATAGTGACAGGTAGGTACTGTGTCATCTATTTCGTGAAAAATAGATTGTAGGTGTTCTGGACGAGTATGAAATTGTTCAAGCATATTTATATGATATATTTTTCTATGTCCCTTAATATCTAGGACATAGTCGACATCAGAAATCTTATCCATAACCTGGTAAGGACCATTCCATGACACAAGTAGTTTATTGTCATTATGTGGAAGTAAAACATAAGCCTGATCTCCTGGAAATAATTGACGTAATCGTCTAGTTCTATTTTGCAGAGTACGAGCTTTCACTTTTGCAGCCTCCGAAGAAGCTGTTGCCATCTGGCAAGATTCAATAATGTTATTACGGAGATTAATTACATACTCGTATGATGACTGGATGTCCTGAGTCATCTCGGCGTCAATTAATAAATCTTTTAGTAGTCCCATAGGACCTCTTGGTGGAGCACCAAAAACTAATTGGAATGGAGAGAAGCCAGTTTGTTCATGTGGCACTTCTCGATAGGCGAACAGCACAGCTGGGAGTGCTCTGTCCCAGTCCTGAGGGTGTTTAACCGTAACCTTATGCAATATTTGTTTAAGTGTACGGTTAAGTTTTTCTACTGCACCATTACTCATAGGATGATAAATACTACTGAGATTCCTGTCTTCAATGGGATGGCTTCTGGCCATCGTGTGCATGAATCAATGCAAGTGAGAACAAATCTATGTCCTCTGGCCGAAGGTAAGAGTGGACTAATGATGTCAATGGCCATTTTGTCAAAAGGTCTTACCGATATATCACAAGCCTGAATAGGAGCCATGTGAAACGCTCCGCGTGGTTTAACTTCCTGGCATATAGTACAAGAGCGTACATAATGTGATATATCTCGTGACACTCCTGGCCAAAAGAATGAAGATAATACTCGAGAACGTGTCCGAGTATATCCCATGTGACCTGCGCACTTGGAATCATGTGCGTGTTGAAGAATGTAACGTCTAAATGCAAAAGGTACCATGACTTGTTGTTTTACTTGAGACTTATCCATAAAACACCTGATCAATATATCATTTTTTATCGTAAACCAATGTTTGTTCTTATTGTTCGAGGTAAGATTATCAAAATTGTTGACCAGAGCAAAAATTTTTTTTAAAGATTTGTCTTCCTTCTGTTTGCTTGCAAAAGAAGCTCTGTCAATAGGAGAATGAACATCACTATCTTCCTGTTCGTCTGGTTCCACCTTATCAGTGTCGATACTCTCTACTAGTTTCGTCTGAGCTCTAGTTGTCACTGCATTCCCAATGTATAGATTGTTTTTTTCCCATTCAATAATTTCTTCTGGGGTGCAATCTTTGCTGCCATGAATGCGACCAACCATAAGATCTGCAATAGGATTTTTCAACATGCATACCTTAACATTACCTGTGAAAAAAGGTGTGTTAACATGTATTATAGCAGTGGGGTAGCATTCTACGGTTCCACCAAATGTCATGCACCTGACATATTCCCCTGTTGCACAACTTGGATGGATCAATGATTGTCGAACTCCAATAGTTGTGGATCTGGAATCTCTCAACACAGAGACGATAGACCCATTTACTATCCCTCTGTTAAATATAAGAAAGCCTGTTCCATCGTTAGCCGCTAAACCAACTTCTGGGAGGATGTGTCCGCAATTTAATACAGTCTCCTTTGCCTTCTGAAATACAAGATTACATTCTGGGCAACTATTTGCCACGTTATAATTCATAGCGTAACATGTAGCAGAAGATTGTATTACTTTATCGTTATGTGGAACCTCTGGGGTTGTACTATTAGTAACTGCTGCCCCTGTATTGTGATCATAATGAGACGATCTACGAGACTGAGATCGCTGACGAGAATAATCATTGGAATTATTTCGTTGTCCCCTGTAGTGACTGTTATCTCTGTGTCTCGATCCTTGATTATAGTTATTCCAATTATTACTAGTATTAGAGTTGTATGATCGGTTATGAATTGCATTGTGTTGACTATTGTTGTATCTAAACTGAGGTGACTGATTCCTATTCTGTGGTCTTCCTCTATTAAAATCACTCTTATTGTTATAATTATTTTGCCCCTTATGAAAATTAGCATTATAATTTCCTTTGAAGCGACTTCTATCTACGCTGCGTGTTCTTGGTTTGTCATAACCATGGTATGATATACTGGAGGCCACCGGTAGAGGTTCTCTTATTAGAGAGTTAGAAATGCTCGCATTCGGATGGGCGGTACAATAATCTATTGCCATTTTTTCCAAATCATCAATCGTAGATGGCTTTCGTTCTTGCAAAAAGGCAAAGAACGGTGGGTTGACAGAGGATAACACTTTATCCCTCAGTAACAAATCAACTAGTTTGTCACATGATTTGTTAACACCTGCCAGTTCTACCCATCTGTTAAAAGTATTTTGTATGTTCGCAATAAAACCTGCAAAGTTTTTATTAGAGTCTGGTAGAATACTCTTAAAACGTAATCTGCAACCCTCTTCGTTCAAGTGGAAACGCCGTAATAATAATGATTTGATGGCATCATAATCACCAGCTATTGTTGGATCAACATTCTGAGCTGCAGTTAATGGTTCACCATCTAAGAATTCATTTAGTTTAAGTGCCCATGCGTGTTTAGGTAAGTTATTAAGTTATGCATACCTGTTCAAAACGTGCCAGGTATGATGAAAGGTCGTCGAAGTTCAACTTAAAATGTGGTCATTTAAAGTTATAATAAGGTTTGTTTTGATTGGATGAAGATCCATTTTGAGAATTATCATTCTGGCTCGTATTAGCACTTTGTGCTTGTAATCTTGCAGTTTCCAACTTAAGACGTGCCAATTCCATTTCTTGTTGCCTTATAATTTCCTCTCGTTTCATTTTATTCTCTTCTTCTTGTCTAAGTTCTTCTTTTTCTCGTCTAGCAATTTCTCTTTGCTTTTCTAATTTAAGTTCACGTTCTTCTTCTTCTCGTCTAAGTTCTTCTTTATATTTTGCAAGTTCCGCCACTGTGTATGCTTCGAGAGATTCTCCTTTTTTTTCCAAAATCTTTCCCGTTTTTAATAAAATGGTCTAAGGTAAGCATCTTGACGTTAAATTTTTAAGTATTCAATCACTAATGTATAGTAATCACCAATAGAATCTATGTAGTTATTTGTACTTACTCAATGTATGAAAACTCAATATCAACAACTATCATATTATTGTATTATTAATTGTAAATTCCACAAATATTTTATAACAAAATAATTTATATCAATAATGTTCACTCATTACATTATACCAATGTATTATACCCTGATAAATTTATGATGCTGAATTATATCATGCATCTAATATTCTCCTCAAATAATTATGGGTATAATCCCTCCATAATTATGTTATTTAATCAATTATATGTGCCAAGTAAACACTGTAGTACCAGGAAAGTGTACTAATTAATATCTGATATGTCTGTCCTACTCAAGGCAGACCATAAATTTTATAGTTATTAATAAATATATATTATACCATTATGCCCTAGTCATAATTTAAAAAATGCCTCAATAGTGTCTTGGACTACTACTGCAAAGTGATGACATCATCGAAGTCATCATCTAATTTAATAAAATTAATCAAATTAATTAAACATATTATTAAAATCAATGTATAGTAATATCATTAGGTTATGAGATTAATAAAAACAATACAAATGATTAACCAAAGCTTTACAACACATTAGTACGATACAAAAAGTGACATTTTCACAGATAAAATGATTTTACAAAACTAAGCATAGAAATCGGAAGTACTGAAAGGTCAAGGATTGAACCAAATCGAGATTGAACTGAATCTAGGTCAAAAGACAGAAAAAAAATACGAATGCAAAAACTAATGACGTCACAGGACTCATCTAACGGTTATTACAATACATATATGAAACTAAATGAAAGATAGGTCAGAAAGGACAAGCTAGATTACTAACAATAATACCAAACTGAATAAAATAAAACTGAATACAGTAAAATACACCAAATATTCACAGAACTGGACACCTAACACGAAAGGTCAAATACTAGCATATGCGAACAAACAACCCATCGGCATAATCATCAATGGGGTTCTTCGACAAATGCGATTATTTAACAGCCCTACAGAACAATCAAAACTGATTTGGTCATTCGAAAAGACATAAAATCAGTTTTGATCCCCACCTACCGCCCATGTATATGTACCACACAACATAATATATATAAATAAAACATTCAACATTTAAAAACGAGTTGCCAAGACATGCCTATTACGGCGAAATGGACTCATAGATGCACGGTTAACCGACAAAGGTTATAATAAAACTTATCTTTTTGTGCTCGATTATTTACCACCAGCAATGCTAGTATGCACCAACGGCATCGACAAGTGTCATGAGTTTTCTCTTCCATTGCTTGGCAGAGGGTTTCTTCTTGATACATTCCATTTGTTGAAGAGGCTGTGTAAACGGTTGCTGCCTTGACTTTCAGCTAGTACTCAAAGAATGATGACGTACATTTGACCTTTGGTAGTTATGTGTGTCGCGTCATATTTTTGCAATCACGAGAGCGTCTTGTAACTGTAAACAGCTCTAGTCCGTATGAATGAGATTTCGGTCACTTTTTGTTTGAAAGAAAAAATTTCGTTCCCCAACACAGTGGGCACCAGTTGTTAAAGGCGTTTCTCCGTTGTTGCTGGGGTTGTTTTAGTTTGTTGCAGGATCCATTTGTTAATGGTTGCATTATCATTGTCCTTATATGTCAACGCCCAACTTGTAATTAATAAATACTATTGCAAAGTCTGGCCATGTCTATTAATTCCTTAATTCTCATTCATTCTTTTAATCATCGTGCTGCTATTGTCTATTACGCGAATGCTGGGTACTGGTTAGAACTGGTGAACAATGGAATAATATTGACTTGATAAGTCCAAGTATTCGAGTCCACAAGTCCGACATTTATTGACGATAACACATCACAAGTATTATTCATTACAAGCATACCTCTGCAATTAAATACATTTGAATCCATATAATATTCTCAGTCCGTGTCCAGTAAATGAATTAGTATATACAGAACAGCATAGCTATTTGCAAGCGCGGTTGGAGATTCCAACAGCCGACAGTGAGCGTATGAGTCTGGCAAATATAATATTATGGACTGGTTAATAATCTTTCCTTGAAGTCGGTTATATACTAACCTTGTTATCTTATCTGATTCACATACCTTTGGACTGACCCTGAGTCCCTACTTCGAAGTAAATATACATATGTGCGGCAATACAATGCCCAACACTGGACGGGTATAGGACGCGTCTTCACAGCTTGACGGTCAACGTAAAAAGGATCTCGTATCTAAGTCACGGTGCGTGACCTATCAACGCTAACACGTCATAAATCGATCGTGTACATAGCGTTCAGTAGTCCGTGAATTCTTAACATCAAATTATATTAAATGCTGTGACCCTAGAAATAGCACACTGCCAACCATAGCAGACGACTTCAATAAAATACCGTAACACTGATCAAACTGTCCGGAATAGACTGCATGACGCTGGATTTTGGGCACAACGACCTCACCGAGGACCTGTCCTTACGCGCCGCCATCGCCAAAATCGACTTCTTTGGGCCAACCAGCATCGTCCCTGGGCAGCTGACAATCAATGGAGACGTGTCTGGTTTAGTGACGAATCTTTCTTTTTGTTGCAGCGTCGTGATAGACGGCGTAGGGTCTACCGTAGGCGAAATGAACGTTTTGCCCAAAATTGCGTTGATGAAGCTCCGCCGCACGGTGGTGGATGTGCAGTGGTGTGGGGAATGATCAGTTACAACGGAAGGAGTCAATTGGTGCACATTGAAGGAGGCTTGAATGCGCAACGATACGACAATGAAATTCTTCGACCCCATGTCCTTCCACTTTTGGCTGCCCAAAGGTCTGTGTTTCAACAGGACAACGCCAGACCCCATTGTGCACGGTTGACCACGCAGTTCCTGACTGCCAACAACATTCTCACCCTTCCCTGGCCATCCCTGTCTCCAGACATGAGTCCGATTGAGCACCTGTGGGATGAGCTGCATAGACGTGTTTGTCGCCGAGACGTTGCTCCAGCCAATCGTCGTGATCTGTTCCAGGCACTCCAGGAAGAGTGGGCAGCCATCCCACAGGCCCACATCAGACGTCTGATCGCATCCATGCCCAGGAGATGCCAGACGCTGATCGATGCAAGAGAAGGCCACACACCATACTAACGGGAAAGCCCGTACGCCAAAAAACTCTCTTGACCCAGATGCAAAAAACCTGTCAATTGATTGGTTGAACCCTAAGGTATTCTTGTGTGCAATTTGAACAATTAACTCATTAAATTAAAAAAAATTATTGAATGTCAAAATTATGGCTATGTGTGTGCCTTCAGTAGCTATGCGTTTCTTTTTTTTTGAACAGTATAGTTATATGTGTCTCTTTTGTTTACCCTTTCTTAGTTTTTTTTTTTTTTTCAGATCAATTTTGCACATTATGTATCCACGTTTTTTGAGGGTTTTTTTTTTGTTGGGGGGGGGGGGGGGGGGGCCTGTTATGACAAAGTGACTCCGTAAACTTCCCGGGGGTCTTTGAAGAGACAGGGACAGAATAGCACGCCAGGACCCTCAGGCATGCCGTAAAAGGCGACAAACATGAGGTTTTGTATGGAGCTGGCAACCTCATAATGTAAAACAAATTACCACAAAAATCAGTGCTGCAGCGTGTAAATGCTTGGTACATGCCTCCTACAAGGTGATCAGCTGCTGTGGGGCCCTCATGCTCCGTACGGAGCTCGAAGGAAAATGCTGATGACAGGATGACAACAGTGAAACTGACAAGATGACTGCGTTGTGTGACAACAGTGAAACTGACAAGATGACTGCGTTGTGTGACAACAGTGAAACTGACAAGATGACTGCGTTGTGTGACAACAGTGAAACTGACAAGATGACTGAGTTGTGTGACAACAATGAAACTGACAAGATGATTGCATTGTGTGAAAACAATAAAATTGACAAGAAAAGAAGTTAAAAGAATAGAAAATGAGAATATAGTGAACAATTCAGCATCAATAACGCATTGAAAAAAGGTCAATAACAGAGTTGATACACATAACTGGAGACAGGAAGTTGTGCTCAGGGAAAATCACTCGTGCCCGCGAGCAAAATAATGGAATATGTTTGTTTCTTTTTTTTTTCTTTTTTTTAAAACTACCTGCTACTTGAACAGGAATTTTGTTTTACAAGAACAAACAACAAATTATTTTATTCCCGTCGCTTGTAAAGTGTGACTTTCTCTGGCTTTCATGAACATGTGTTGGTAAATACTGACCAGGCCGTGCTAGTAAAGGCGGAATCTTGACATTTTGAGTCGGGTTTGACTTGGGAACAATGCTCCCCAGGCTGATACGGCCTTAGTGATTAATTACTTTACGCACAACAGTATAAATTGATGGATCTAAAATAGATTATGAAGAACTTGGTATAGGAATACACTTTCCAGCATGGAAGCTAAAATAATTTTTTTTAAGTATGACTGAAAATAATCTCTTCACTGCAGAATGATTTTAACTGTTGCTGCGTTTAGACTGTAATCATGCTAAATCTGCGGTCCTGTCGCCAGGACGAAGTCCACAGTATTTTCCAGGTCAGCGTGGCAGCTTCTTAGCTTCTGCCTTAGCTCGGAATCTTCTGGCCAGGTCAGACGTGGTGGGTCATCGTGGGATGGGCAGTTCTGGAGAATGTGTTCAAGGGTCTGGATTCCTATTCCACATGGACATTCATTCGTATGATATATTCTGAGGCGATAGAAGTGGCCAGTTCTTAGACGAAAATTAAAAAACAAAAAATGACTCGCTGTCAGAAATTCAAGCTCTAAGAAATGTGTGTGCATGTAGCCGATAAGAGATCAGAAGAAATATAGCAACTTAGTTCATACATAATATGGGCTGCACAGCACTTTTAGTATGGATACCCTCACATGTGGGAATAGAAATAAATGAGATGGCAGACAAGGAAGCCAAAGGGGGATGTCACGAAGTGGTCTTAATTATATAGAGTGAGCCTGAATGAAAGCAAGACCCTAGTATGAGAAAGTCTGAGAAAATAGAATTTAAATGGAAAATGACAAGCCTGTGGACAGATGAGACTATTGGCTCAAGGGCTAGAACCAGGATTTGGATCTCCCCTTGCCGCTTCGTGACTTTAGACTGGCTATAGTCTCGCCCTCCTCTGACTACCTTGACACACAAGGAGATAAGGTGTATAAATACGACCACAGACGCCACTATACGGACAATATAGAGTAAGTATAGTAAAGAGTAGAAGCTGATCCAGTGTACAGTAAATATATATATTTATTTACAAAAATCAAGCATAAAATTGTCATCATACATAAACCACAAAAATAGCGTGCACTGTTGCACGCCCTGGAAAAATCAAAGTAACAATTAGATTGAGAGACCAAAAAAAACCCCCACTCGCATTCACTCTTCCTGTCACCCTGCTGAGGAACAATAAAAATGGTTAGTGATTACAACAACTCTAATATGGGGGGCTGTCAACTCTAGCCTCCACTCTCTAACACTAATAAATTTCTACTGTCTCAGTCCTGGTGATTTTTCCTCAACGAATGGCTACACAGCTTTCTACTTGTTAGGCGATATGCGCCGATAACTACACCACAAGAATTGCTAAAATAATAGACTTGGCTTTAGCTGATGGCTCAGGGTCTATCTGTCAAATGAATAATGAACAGACCCTACTGGTCCTGTCTATTTTTCTCCCTCCTTCTCTATCTCTCTATCTTTTTCTTGGTCTCAGTGTCTCTCTACCGCTCGAGGACTGATGATGCGGCGTCTCCGCTACTCCCTTCTCTCGTTACTATAGGGACCCAGGGATGTTAACCCTCTCCCCTGCTCCTGACTTCGGTGCTTGATTTACTGTCGAAATCTTCTCTGCCGCTGAATAACTTCCCTCTTTTCACCCGCTCCGGAGTTAGAGGAAAACAAGGCCTTGATTTCTGGCTGTACGAAATTACTCCAGTCTCCGACCTCGTGTCGATGCTGGAGACTATAATAGCGATGAGCTCGGGCAGTATGATAAATAAACCCGTTCCCGCTCCTCACTGCAAAAAAACACCGTAGGTTAGTTTTCTTTTGCTTCTGACGATAACTCGAGTCCACTGACTGCTGAGGTATGTCCTTGTGCCGTGGGTAATTTTGCACGTGGGCAAATTTACGCTCCCCCACTGATTGCCGGGACTCGCTGAAATTAAAAGAAACAGCGACTAATGTACACCCACTCTAAAATCGCTTATCTCTAACATCACATATACGATATATAAAATAATTCTATCCACGTGTCTCTTCATCCCCCCTCCTTCTACTAAATCTGACAGTTGGGTAAACAAGGTCTCCCGACCTCGTCTGAAGTTTTACGCATGACTACCCACGTGTTCAAACATTACAACTAGGGAATTCCTTTGTCCGAACCCCGTGGCCTCCTTTCCCCCATTATCCCATGAGGTGCCTTTACTTAAGCCAATTTAACTTAAATCTCGCTGTAGGAATGATTTATTTCCCTAAGCAGTATAATTCACTGATAACATAAATCTCCGACTGCATTTCTCACATTTAAGGCTCAGAAAAATTAACGTACACACCAAAGATTTCCCAATAAAATTACATTAGAAAATATACAGGAATAAATGGGGGTTTCCCCAACATTCCACAACTAGGAGCACACGTGTCTCTCATAACTTCACACGCTCCGATCTACTGCCAAAAATCCTAAAAAGACTTATGCACACTTTTTACGTTTACATCGTTCTACAAAGATAATAATTAATGGCGCTACTGTTTAAACTTTAAGTTAATGTCTCCCACGAACTTAACTTACGGGCCGAGATTTCTCAAAAACCCACTAATAAGTAAAACGATTAATAAAATAGTTACATACCAATATCGTTTTGTTCCCGCACTGGAGACGATAATTACGAAGTCTTACGGCTGACACTTATTTCTACATAGAGAACGAATCCCCGTTTTCTGTCTCATTATATTCAAGAGAAAACACCTACGCGAATTCCGCGCCTACACATATCCCAACCTGCCGCTCGGACCAATGGGAGCGCTAGGAAAAATCAATACTAGCAACCTTACGCAAATCCCGCGTTTCCGGAAAATTGCGTCACATTACGTGATGGCCCTGCCATCAATGGTACCTATACCTTGTAGCGGTATGGCAGCTTGCGTACCCTGACAATCCCCAGAGCTATGCCAGTGGGAGTTTTACTCCTGGTAGGTTCAACCAAGCTGGACTGGTCTGTGTGGGTAGGGGTCAGACAAAAGCTGGTACCCTGGTCCTCCAGGTTGGGGGTTTTAGCATAGGGCTGACACCCCTGCCTATGTAAAAAAAATAATGAAGTTACGGAAACAACATCAAATGAACAAACTTTGCTGCGGGATGGACATTCGGAGTCTGTGGCTCGTATGACTGTCAGTGGTGAAAGCCGAAAGGAAGCCACTGACATGAAAACGGATGTCCTGACCGCAAAACAGGATACAAGAATAGGATTTTGGAATGTCAGGACAATGTACGAGACAGGTAAACTAAGACAGGTCACGGCAGAAATGAGAAACTATAGGTTACACATCCTGGGGATAAGTGAGAGCAGATGGACAGGGGCAGGAAAAGTTAAAACAGCAACAGGAGAAACAGTACTTTACTCTGGAAGAGAGGATGGACAGCACAGTGAAGGCGTAGCCATTATTTTACAGAAAGGGATAGAAAGGACATTACTGGAATGGAAACCCATCAACAACAGACTGATACGATTGAGATTGAGAGGGAGATTCACCAACACTACAATAATACAATGCTACGCACCAACGAATGATAGCGATGAGGAGGTCAAGGATGAATTCTATCAACTGCAGAAAGAAATGGAAGACACACCTAGATATGATCTTGTTATAGTAATGGGAGACCTCAATGCGAAAGTTGGTACACACAATACATATAATGAAAGAACAATGGGGAAATGCGGCAGCGGAACAGCAAACGAAAATGGGGATAAGCTAATAAGTTTCTGTAGCATTAACAACCTGGTCATTGGAGGAACACTTTTCCCACATAAGGAAATTCACAAGTTAACATGGGAATCACCAAATGGTCGGGACAGAAACCAGATAGACCACATCATGGTTAACGGTAGATGGAGACATGCATTACAAGATGTGAAGGTAAGAAGAGGTGCAGATGTGAGAAGTGATCACTTTTTAGTAGTAGCAAAACTGAAAGTGAAACTAAGAAGGGCTGGACCAACTGTAACTACACAGAAAAGGTTTGACATCAGCAAATTGAAGGACCCCCTTACCAGAAAAGCTTTTGCGGCCGACATTAAGAAACGATATCAATTTGCCAAAAGCCAGGAAAAGACATTGACTGATGATATAGACCAGAATTTCAACACCATTTCAACAATATATAAGGAAAGTAGCAAATCATGCTTAGGATTCCAGGAAAGGAAGAAGCAAGACTGGATAACACCAGAAACACTAAACACCATAAAGATGAGAAAGGAAATGAAAAGAAAGAAAACAGAAGCGAAGTCCCCCAGGTTAAAGCAACTATATAGCGAACAGTACAGCCAGCTGGACAGGGAAGTTAAACGCCAAACCCGAGCCAACAAAAGGAATTTCCTAGACGATCTTGCAAAACAGGCAGAAGAGGCAGCACTGAGAAATGAACAAAGCACAGTATACAAAATAACTAAATTCATCAGCGGAAAACAAGGTGCAAACAATATTACATTAGTAAGAGATAAGCAAGGAAATCTCATCAAGACAGCAGAGGGACAGGAAACAAGATGGGCAGAGCACTTCAGAGAAACTCTGAACAAGGAAATACCAGAGACACAATTGAATGTTCCTGAGGCTGAAAACGATCTAGATGTAAATACAGACATTCCACGAAAAGAAGAAATCATCACAGCAATCAAAGGGTTAAAGAACGGTAAAGCTCCGGGCCATGATAACTTAAATGCAGAGCTATTTAAGACAGACCCTGAGCTAGCAGCAGAACTATTAGAACCACTATTTGCACAAGTGTGGAAAACGGGGACAACACCATCAGAGTGGAACAAAGGAATAATTGTCAAATTGCCCAAAAAGGGAGATCTTGCAGACTGCAATAATTGGAGAGGAATCACTCTTCTCTCAGTTCCCAGCAAAATACTAGGCAGGATAATTATACAGAGAATTTCAAAGGCAGTAGACTACAAACTGAGGAAAGAACAAGCAGGATTTAGAAAGAACAGAAGATGTGTAGACCATATATTCACTCTCAGGAACATTATAGAGCAGTGCTCAGAATGGCAAAGACAGCTTTACATAAATTTTGTTGATTTTGAAAAGGCTTTTGACAGCATACATAGGGACAGTTTATGGAAAATACTGAGGGCTTATGGAATTCCAAGCTGCATAGTGTCAATCATAAAAAGCCTCTATGCCAACTTTACGTGTAGTGTTGGGCAGAGCAACCTAACCTTCGAGGTGAAGACAGGAGTACGACAGGGATGCCCCTTATCAACCACTCTTTTTTTAACAGTCATAGACTGGGTGATGCGCCAGACAACAGAGGGCAGTCCAAGAGGAATAAGATGGACTACATTTTCTACATTGGAAGATCTGGAATATGCAGATGACATTGCACTGCTGGCACATTCACATCAACACATCCAGGAAAAAACGGATAGACTTAATAAATTTAGCCAGCAGGTGGGCTTGAACATCAATTTAAAGAAGTCTGAGGTCATGACGCTCAATGTGAGCAACCCTGAGCCCATATCAGTAAGGAATCAGCAATTGGTACAGACAGATACCTTCACATACCTAGGAAGCATAGTAACACCAGACGGTGGGGCAGGCAAAGACATCAACATCAGAATGAATAAGGCAAGAACAGCCTTCTTTAGCCTAAATAACATCTGGAAGTCCTCCCAATACAGCACAAGCACAAAATTAAGATTATACCAGAGTTGCGTGCTTTCTGTGCTTCTCTATGGTGCGGAATGCTGGAGAGTCACAGAGAAGGAAATGTCAAAATTGTCCTCTTTTCACACAACATGCCTAAGAAAAATTCACCGCATCTTTTGGCCGAATACCATCACCAACCAAGATCTGCTTACTCGTAGCAAGCAAGAGGACATGCACACCATCATAGCTGGCAGACGCTGGAGCTGGGTTGGTCATGTCCTCAGAAGAGACCCCGATGCCATCACAAGAACAGCTATGCTTTGGACCCCTGAAGGAAAGCGAAAGAGAGGCCGACCAAAAAACAACTTGGCGGAGGACTGTGGAGGCTGAGATGCAAAAAATGAACCAGAGTTGGGGCACTGTACGAAGGATGGCCACCGACCGTGCAAAGTGGAATCAATTTGTTGTTGCCCTACAAGACGCCACTAGGCGTGATGGCCACTGACTGCTTTGACGGTCGGTGGTTAAGGATCGAAGAAGAAGAAGAAGAAGACGTGATGGCCGCGTGTGTCTGGCGCGTCATACAGGCGTGCCCGAAAATATCGATTTTCGTAAACAATGAAATCTACGGGAATCGCGAAAAATCAGAAGACAGTAAAACTGGCCGAGAGTAAAATAAACCTACCAACCGAAAACGAACCCATTTAAATTACTTACTCAAAAATACCAAACACGATATATTCACATGAGAAGAACCAAGGCAAACCCCATATAATTACAAAGAGAAGAGAAATGGTGAAAACTCAAAATAGAACCACAGAATCGGGCCGGAAATACAAAATAGACGACAGAATCGGGCCGGTTGAAAGACAGAATTACAGTGCGGCATCACAGGGGAATAAAGGAAGAAACAGTCCAATTTCTGTCACTTTGAGTTTGCATATAGTTTTATTCTTGTTGTTTAACTAGGGCTCTGAGCTCTCTCACGTCCTACACAGAGCCATTTCTAATACCTATCATGGGTCCACAGTGAGATCCTCCTGCATGCAGCTAACCAGGTACAGGCCAGAGTTATGTCTGGGGCTCAAGTGACTCCTCCAAGCTTAGTGTGCAATGCTGTGTTCTCCACTTGTTTCACCACATGGGGAATCCCTAGAAGTGCGTGGATAATTTGAAGAATCAATGAGAATGTAATTAGCCTCACAGACAGAGGTTCACATCAACATCTGTATACTGTAGCATTGTGCTTAGCTGGTGGTCATATACGGATTACTCTAGATATGCCTCCATCCATTCAGCAACAGTGTAAAATAAAACAATGAAATTGTTAGTTATGATAAAGTGATCGTTTTGAATTAAAGCGACTTTCTGAAGCAGTGCAAACGTTTGTTTTAATTAAGCAGTACTTAGTCTCCAAGAACATCGTGCGCGTGTGCGATTGAACAGTTTTACTATTTAAGATGGGTGAATATGAAGACAAAAAATCTAAAATAGGTGATTCCGTCTTACTAGGACAAAAGACACAGAAAATAGCCAACGTCATATCCATCCACCATACTCCACGTCTTACTGCAGACCCCCTCATCTTTCACAATCAACTATTTAAAGAACAATTTAGTCCACTTTATTGAATGGATAAAATGTACCACTTGCTCTCACGTTGCTTCGAGATCGTCAGAACGTTGCGTTTACTGTTTTTCTATTTTCTGTAGTGTATGAGCATTAACAGTTAAGAATTCATTATCTTTCTCTATATTGTGTTAACTTTCCCGTTTAGTTCATCTGCAAGCTATACCTCAACACGCCCTCGTGTATGCGGGAAGACCCCCGACACAAAGCTCCGACAGTTTCCAGCATTCTCATACATTGGAGACCGTATCCTGCCCTTATCTTGTCAGCAGAATGACCGCGTTTTGGGGGAAAGAAACTAATGTCGTTACACGAGATTTACTGTGACACGATACAGTTCTCTCCCTTATTTTGCTGTCTGTGTAATTAAATAGAAAAACAAAACGCACCACGCCAAACTATGGGAAGACATCATTGTTCATAATTTACCCTATTATTTTTTCCCACAGCTACTTCTCAACCTGTAGCAAAACAGCTCTCTTTCAATTTCCAACACACAAAGAAGAAAATGAAGCGAAAATTTCAAAAAAATCAATTAAAAAAATATGTGAGAATTATAAGAAGAGGAAAAGAAAGCGCTACATATTACAGCTCAAGACATACACGCAAATACCCCTTGTGTATTTTAAAATATTTAAATACAGCAGAAGTACAGACATAATGAACCACATATCTACTTTAAAATTTAACTCACCTAAGCTAAGCACCAAAAGTATGACATTAAATACAAATCTACATTCCCCTAGCGTCCACCACTTTAATATTTCGTTTCTTTCTTTCTTGTTTCATAGCTTAATAATAATACCAATAATAATAACAATAATGTGCAACTAAAAAGTATTAAGAATCCATCATTGCGCAGTATCGAAAAAAAAAAACAAACGCACTTAAATAAAAATTGTCATTGACATTATATACATTTAACTAATGACGATGTCGTGATAATGTCGTAAGGAAATAGCCGCGTTTGAATATCATCATCTTCCTTTCTAATACTTCCGGGGCATGGGGTTCACGTTGCAGTTGGTCTCCTTTCGCGCCAAGCATTCACATGCTATTATAATATGCTGTGGTTTTTGTAATAATTGGTTTTGCATTGATGAAATTGTCAGGTTCATGCATATAATCATATTAGTCGCCTTATACGGCAATGCTTGAAGGAGCAGGAGTCCTATTCTTTCTTTGTCTTATCATAGACAACAACCCCCCCCCCCCCCCCCTCCATGGTTCCACCGCCATGTACTGTCATCTTTGACAGTACTGCATGTTCTTTTAAATTGTTTGGCACCACAATGAGGCGTCAGAATAATAAGACAGTTTCCTAAACTTACAGTAATCGCGTATCCCTTATGCGAGTTCAGTCTTACCGGCCGACCCCTTATGAGAGTTAGTCCTACCGGCGTACCCCAAATAAGAGTTTAGTCTTGCCGGCGTGCATCTACAATACTATACTCTACTATACTGTACTGTACATAGAATTAAAATATTTTAAAAGAATAATAAAATTCAAGAAACATTCTGGGGTATTTTCCTATTACTCGTGCGTTTTTGCTCCGCAGTGAATATGTGTAGTTATGTGTTGTTTCGTACCATTTAGAGTTAGGATTAGTGTTAACCCTAACCCTAATATTAACCCTAAACCTAACCCCAACTGCTACGAAACAACACATAACTACACATATTCACTGCGGAGCAAAAAAGCACGAGTAATAGGAAAATACCCATTCGGGCAGGACGGAATATGTTGGATTCTAAAAATAGTATTATAAAGTAAATTAAAAACATTCTACTGTGTACCCCTTGAACTCCTGTTGCGTACCCTTGGGTGTGCGGGTAACACACTTTGGGAAACACTGCCACAAGGGAAAGAAAATTACAGGGGTCACTAAAACTAAGGTGACCATATTTTCAAAACCCTAATTCGGGACAAAATTGTAGATTTGACCTATTTCAATGCAAAAAATCGGGACAAAAGGGTAAAGAAAAGGTCAAAAGTCGGGACATGTCCCGGAAAAATCAAGTTGATGTCAATTTAAAATAATATAAATTTTATATATACATTTGAATAACATACATTTTGCTGTATAAGTTTAACTACTTAAACTAATAAGACAGAAAAACATAAATAATCCTTACTTAAGGTGAAGCTGAGTTACTGTACTTTTCAGATGAGTGGATTTTTATCAATAGGTCCTTCTTTGCAAGCAGCATCTTAAAAAACTCGACACATGTTTCCTCACAGTTCACGTTGGTTGTTAACATAGCTTTCAAAGTTTCAACACCTAGCTGTGTTTTATCACTTGCCCATAAACTGTTCATCAAAGAAAACACTCTTTCTGTGGCAGCATTTGTTCCAGGTAGACAGAAAAAAAACTCTGCCAACTTCAAAATATTTGAAAATGTCACATTATTGTTTTTGAAGTGGGAAACCATTTCAATCCAACGTTGTGGTGGCAATGTTTTTTGGCACTCCATTCACTAATTTTCTGAGAAGTAACAAACTGCTTCATATAGACATATTCGTCATAAATTTCAGTTTCTGTAAAGTGGGCTGAAGGTAATATTTGAATTACTAGTGATGATGATATCTCAATATCTGCCCAAATTGGTATTCTGTTCAGCGTTACCCAGCTGTAGGATTCTAGGTGTTGAAAATTTTTTGCAGCCCATTTATTCAAATAATTGAAAGCTGTTTTATAGAACGAAGAAACGCTAGCATGAAACTTTTTCACATCCTCCTTTGGAAGTCCTTCCATTTCCAGCTTTTCAGGTATTAGCTTAACTCTTGATGGCAAGAAACAGTCTTCCAGTTTGGACTTCAAAATAGTTTTCAACCTGTTGATGCTGTCAATGACTTCAAACACAGTGACCGTCTGTCCCTCTATTTTTTGCACTGCTTCGTGGAATGGAGAGGCCTGACTGTGAACAAAAACAAGTCATGCCTCAGATAGAGGATTTTCAAAGAATGTCTGTATAACAACTGGGCATCTGTCTTGAGATTGAAAATATGATTTTAGAGGCAGGAACATCTGAAGAACCCTTTCAACAGTGTGGTGAAGTGGGATGTTATAAATATTTATAGGGGACTTAGTGTACTGACTGAGATCAGCTGTGAAGGTATCTATATCTATTAAGAGTAGTGTATTATAGATAACCTTACTTGCTACCACATATCTCTATATCTCAGTCAGAATTATTCTGGAATAGTGTGATGCTACGTTATGTGTCTAGGGTATGTGTATGATGAAGTGTAAGTCACAACAACAGACAGATAAACAATTTAATGTAATCCACTACTCTTGACAACACTGTGACACTCACATACATATAACACTCTATGAGAATATCTTAAAGGAGGCACTGATAACTTTCAAATAACAATATGTATTCATTACTGGCATGAATGAATATGTGTCCTGATTCAACTACAAGGGAATCAGGAATCACAATCAATTTAAATTACAAGTTATGTACAGAATGTATTTAATATGAATATTGTAGTGACATATATTATTACAAATGTTCTATGTGTGTCAGTTGTGTAGTAGTAAAATGAGGTAATACTGGTTTTGTTTTGTTCAAGCTCTGTTGGTATTTGTCATCATGACTTCAATAGTTTGTCTTTAGGGACTAGTATTGGAGATGTTCACAGTTCCTGATTTTAAGACAAGTAAATTCCCCTCTTAATGTTAATTTTACAAAGTCAGTTCAAGATGAGGGGACATAATGTTGAGCTCAGCTGGCCAAGTTAGCTTATCTGGCGTGATGGCGGCAGGAAAGGACTCCTCTGCTCGAATTCTCCTCTGGGCTCTGGAGACACCTCACTGATAGCTAAAAGGACCAAGGAGTATGCTGTCCGACACTGGATTCAGCAAAGCTCTGACTAGGTGCTGCTCAGTACCATCAAGACCACTGTCCCTGAAATCAAGAAGGATGTACCTTCTACTTCATAACTAATTTATATTTTCTTTTTACACTGATCACAATACATCACAAACATTGCGTTCAGAGCGTTAGGCCAACAGTCAGCTTCATCTGAAATACTTTATTCCAGTATTACCCTTCTTAATGGTTACTACGCCTCTGCAATTCCAGCATTATTTCTTTCTATTCAATCATCCAGGTGTCAGTGTACTGTTTGGCCATTCCATGCCGTTTTACTACCCTCCGACACCCTCTGTTCAGGCTGGAGCATTACAGGCTTTACCTCACGTTGGCCACTGAACTACACATATATATACAGGCATAAATCAACAATTCACATTCAATTTTCATTAAAAGATATTGAATGGTTCAAGCTTACCACAATTCATACGAATAAACACAGATACGTTGATTAGCAATGAATTCTGGCACAAACTGGCACAAATTTCCATCTGCCTATGTTCCAGGCTTTTATTTAACACAATTATGAGCTGGCTTCAACGCACTGTTGCTTTATCAAGATCATTTAAACAAGTGGTCTCGAACTAACGCTCCCAAGTGTGTATATCAGCGAGACTGGCCAATGAGCCACGTTTCGACAAGTGTTTGAAAAAATGTTACCTTTTCCCGTTTCCCCTAACAACCAAGATAGTATTTATAGTTCGACCAATCGTGGTTAGGCTTTCATTTGTTGCGCTCCAATCAATTTGGAGTTTACATGGTAGGCTATTTCTGTAACGTAAATTTTTTTCAAACACGTTAAAAAAAAATCTTATGAGCAGAAATGATTTTATGCTGTCAGGCAGCCTCACTATTTTATTTTGGGTATAATTTATTAATTCCTGGACTATTGGCGTAACGTTTTACATATTATTTGTCAGCAAGCCCTAAGGAACCCAATTTTCCCACTTTAAAAGAGCTACGTGGCTGCGTTCAAAATATGTATTTTCTACCTCCTGTTTCGAAGATATGCTGTCTGGGTACTGTTATGTTTTCAACCGTAAACCCATCTATTGTTATCTTTCCTAATAAGCGTTTTTTATGATTTTAAAACCTAACTCTGGGGAAGGGTAGTGTATTTTATCACTGTCCGTCTGAAAAAAAAAGTTAGTGCTTGTAGCCTAACACGCGTGATAGTAGTAATTGTGTATCGCGCGACGCGTGTTTAATGTTCGGCTTTCTGCCTCTCCCTTCTCGCTATCCTTTTGTCCATCTGTTCGTTCGTTTTGGTAACGTAATGTAGAAAAAGACATGAATGGAATTTAAAATTTAGGTCATTACGCAGTCTGCCTCTTAATGTTTTTCCAAGAAATACAGCACACGTTTCATTGAAGAAAGCGGGTATAATACAGTAAGCTTTTACTATCAACGTGAAAGCGTTACAATTTGCAGACGAAGCAGAAAACAAGGGGGATTTCGAGTACATTCTTTGTGACAGCACTGTTATTTTACCATTGCTCTTCTCTTTATTAATTTTATTTGTTAGGCTTCATATTTACCTAATAATTTATATATGTGGATTAGAATATTTCATGACAAACAGCAGGCAGCAGAGCAAGCCACCTAGTCTGAGCATAACCTAAGATCATCTGGAAGTCTGTTTCCACAAACTGGCAAAACTCCTTAAGTCTTTCAACTCGTACTGTGTATGATTTATAGAGTAGATAAATTTTAGTAATAATCAGCTCGACATCAACAGGCAGTACATCTGCAGCTGTTCGAACAGTATTGTGGAAAATATGACCTGCACACCCAACTCCTATAAGACCATGTCCAAGGTTTTCTTGCAGTTTTTTGAAAACATTGTTCTGTCCTTTCCTTTCAGCACCTCCAAAATTGGAATTTGTGTTGTCTGCGCATAATCCAACTACTTTCCTGTCTAAACCATTTTCAGTTATGCAGTCATTAAGAAAACTACTTACAATATCAGATGTTTCACCTGACAATGACTTTAACTCTAATATTTTAATTTTCACTCTATTACTGTGATCAAAGTATCTGACAAGCAAAGGAAAAATCTTGAATTCTTCGTGGTTGGATGCATCTGTCAGTACAGAAATAAATGTAGACTTTTCTAGGTCACACCTTAACTCATTTAGAATATGGGGTGCCAAGACATTTCGAATAATGGCTTCTGTTTTCGTACGTGCACATGCACATTTTGGCTCTAAAGTAACCTGAAGTAATTTTGATGTGCAATCCATAGACCTGAAAGTATGATTGTGTAGCACTGTATGGTATGCAAAGGCGCCTTCTATAGCAGCTAATTGCTCTTCTTGGTCACCAATTTTATCAGCTCTGAAGAAAGTGATTAACGACGAGCTTGATGCAGCTGTAACCACGGCTCTCTTATGTGTCTCACTGCTTATGTGGTTCTTAATATCACCACGTCGACTATGGCTTATCGAAAACCCCGAGGCACATATATTGCATCGTACATTGAAGTTTTATGTACTCTTTTTCTTCTTCTTCTTCGATCCTTAACCACCGACCGTCAAAGCAGTCAGTGGCCATCACGCCTAGTGGCATCTTGTAGGGCAACAACAAATTGATTCCACTTTGCACGGTCGGTGGCCATCCTTCGTACAGTGCCCCAACTCTGGTTCATTCTTTGCTCACCGCTGACAGTCATACAAGCCACAGACTCCGAATGTCCATCCCGCAGCAAAGTTTGTTCAGTTGATGTTGTTTCCGTAACTTCATTATTTTTTTTACATAGACAGGGGTGTCAGCCCTATGCTAAAACCCCCAACCTGGAGGACCAGGGTACCAGCTTTTGTCTGACCCCTACCCACACAGACCAGTCCAGCTTGGTTGAACCTACCAGTAGTAAAACTCCCACTGGCATAGCTCTGGGGATTGTCAGGGTACGCAAGCTGCCATACCGCTACAAGGTATAGGTACCATTGATGGCAGGTACTCTTTTTAATAAACAGATATTCCTTTTGTAAATCTTCATTGAAACTGCATTTACGCTTTGTTATCATTTTCTTACAACAATAACAAAATATGCACAAATAGTTCACCGTTTAAATTAAATAAACGTATACCGTACACATGAAACATATACTGACATCCAAACAGTTATCTCACAAATTAAAACTGAGAATCATAAAGTGTTATATATATTCTGCATTTCTGTATGGTGCAGAAACATGGACGATGAATAAGCAGTTGGAAGAAAGAATTGAGGCTCTTGAAATGTGGATATATAGAAGAATGGGGCGTATCTCATGGAGAGAGATGAAAACAAATAAGGAGGTCCTAGAAAATCTAGGTATGAAAAGAGAACTAATGAGGGAGGTCAAAGTTCGGCAGCTAAAATACTTTGGCCACATAAAAAGGCATAACACCTTACAGAAGACCATAACAGAAGGGAGAGTTGAAGGCAAACGTGCAAGGGGAAGACAGCGCTATAAGTGGGAAGACAACATCAAGAGATGGACAGGAAAGAGTCTATCAGAGTGCACCATCAAGAGAAGAGACAGAAGACGTTGGAGATCCATTACAGCCGACCTTCGTTGTGGAGATGGCAACTGATGATGATGATGATACCATACGCAAAATCTTGGTACTTTACCACTACCTAAAATTTCAAATAACTGCGAATATCACATTGGAACTACAAAACTAATTCGCGGTCATGACAACCTCTTGTGCTGTTTCGGCGCCAGTTCACTAATAATTAAAAATTCCCTCAAGTCAGCCACGGAATAATAATTTTTTTTTTTTTTTAAATCTGTGAGATTTATGCCAAATTGGCAAATTCGTCCAAAACCGGGACAAATTGGCGTCCCGGATTGCATCGAAAAAAAGTCGAGACAAATTATCAAAAATGGTCGAAAACCGGGACTGTCCCGGAAAAACCGGGACGTCTGGTCACCTTACTAAAACTGGCCTAATGCAGGCCAAATCACGATGACTAACTGGCCACATGCGGGTCAAATTAAAATGGCTGCCTGGCCATATACGGGCCAAATAAAAAGGACTACGAGAAAAGAAGAGTCTAAAAACGCCATTGGTTGCATGTTGTCCATGATGCAACACATAAAAAAAGCTGTTATTTTTTTTCTTCTTTATACTTCGTTTTTCCTTTTTTGCTCTCATTACAATCTATCAATTTTTTCGCTCCCTTTTTTCCTTTTCGTAATCATTTAATAGGCATGCACTTGTCGACTGCTCAAGTCGTTTAACTCTCTATGTTCCGGCCAGTTTTTAGCTTTTACCCAGGCACCAGAATGCGTGGCCAATTTTTTTTTTCAGAGTATGTTTAACAAGCCGTACATACTTTCGAGAAACTATTTCATATACATAACTTACAACGTTTAAACTCGCTGAAGAATATGTCGAAGTGTTGTAAGTTTTATATTGTTATTGTTAATTAGATTCGACCTCACTGCACTCTGGGCAAACCCATAGGTGCTCAGTGTCCCTCAGCAAATGTCGAAGAATATGAATGCTAATTGTACCTGTAGCACGCTGGTTGTACATATGACGGATGCATCCTCTCTCACGTCCATCTCTGCTAGTCCCGCGTTTGATGCTAAACTCCAACAGTCTTAGCCTTGTTGATTCATCCATTGCAGTGTCAGTATATAGTAGGCGATCATTAATTGCCCTTAATATCTCTCCCTTATCCATGTCCAGTGTCCCCACTATGGTTGCTCTCGAGGCCAGTCTATCAGCACTCTCATTTCCACGTACCCCTGCATGACCAGGACAGTAGATCGGTAACAGTTATTGGAGACTTGAGGATTTTATTGATGTTTTCCATTCCTGCCGCAGCCATCCGTTCTGAACTTTCCGAAGCATGGCTTGAGAGTCTGACAATATAACTGCCCTGGTTGATGCAGTTTCAGACAGCCACCTCAGTGCTGCATTAACTGCCTCTACCTCCATTCTCATGCTCGAAGTTGTTGTCATGTAGGCTCCACTCTATTCAGCAACGACCCTGCCCTTTATTCTCGCAGAGAAGCCCCATCCTGATTTCTCACCACGCACTACAGACCCACCAGTGTACACAATGGCTTCATCATCCCCAGCATGATCTCTTATCAGCTAATTAATCAGCTCTGCTTTTCTATTGCCCCAAGATCTGCACTCTCTGACAAGGCTAATGATGACCTGCTGGTAGTTGTTTCAGTTCTCCCCTGACTTACTCCACTCTTCCCCTTTAGATATATTTTCAACCCTGGTCACCTGACCAATCGTAGCCTCTGCTTTTGCCATCCATTACATCCTCCTCTTTATTCTTGCTCCTTTGATGTCAGCTACGTTCTCATGTAGGGGGTGTCTTTTATCGATGATTACTCGCGTATAGGCTTTTGCCTGGGCCATCGCATATCTGGATCTAATCGACAGCAATCCGAGCATGTATCTCATTGTCACAATGGGGTTATCACGCGTACAGCCCAAAACTAGTCGCATCCCTTCATTTTGAATGCGTTCCAGTCGTTCACATTGTGACACTGACAGCGTGAGTATTCCTTGCCCGTACTCGATCACTGAAATCACAAGCTGATGATACAGGAGAAAGAGTAGTCCCTGTTCCAAGCGCGTAGCAGCCATTGTTTTTAAGGCTGCCAGTCCTCGCTTGCACTTCTGAATGATCAGTTCGACATGATACTTGAACGATACCCCACGATCAAACGTTACTCCTAGATACTTCAGCTTGTCTTGCCTTTCAATGCTCTGCTAATTGAAAGTGATGTCTGGAAGGTCTGCTTTCACTATGGAGTTGTTCAAAGAGCACCACATCACACAGGCCTTGTTGGGATTGACCTTTGATCTGCTTTCCTTACACCATTTAGAAACCGGAGAAAAAAAGTTTTATATACGGTACAACAAATAAGCCTTATAACGTAATGTTCAGAGATGAGTAGTAAGTAGCCCCCTTCAGCCATAACTGACTACGGGAATATAACTCTGAGGTGATATACCTCAGTTGCTTTTGTCCTTGGTGTTCCTTTCGACATGTTCTATTCTCTATAGCTTGTTTTAAGAGCTTCTTCTTGCCCAGTCTAAGGTGGCGCCGTAGGGTAAGAAGAGCCGTAGGAGCATCGCCACTTGGTGCGATCGGCAGCTTCATCTTCCCGGGTTGCTGGATTTATGTCACGTGCCTTCATGTCTCTCATCGCATACATCTGTGAACCTCAGATGACGTCGCCCGGCTGTTCTTTTGCCATCTGCCAGTCGTCTGTAGAAAATATCTTTGGCGATGTGACCATCTTCAATGCGTCGGCCATGGCCAAGCCAGCGTAGTGTGCGCTGTCTAAGCATTGTGATGCGTGTCGTATTATTTAAAGTTCCGGAGAAGGTCTCCGTGGCCAAAGTAGACACTAGGGGTAGTCACACAACACGAATCAGCATAACTGCAGTGAGCTGACAAATTCACAAATACGCAGTTTATTATACTGGACACAAAGCTCCATGATAATAGAATATAGGCCCAAAGGCAAATGCAGTAATAAGTAGTTGTCCAGTCCGTTCACTATCAAACGCTGGTCAATGGCAATCATACAAACGTTATTTTCAATAGTCCACTGGACATCTTCATGAATAGGCACACATTTCATGAATATAATAAGCCAGGGACACCTCAACTAAGTATATTGATGTCCTGGTGATGGAATCATGCAGGAAAAACACAGTATACTGCAGGAGCTCAATACACATACGTCCGCTCACATTCAAACAGTGGCCGCATCTCTCTTGCAGACGATCACCTCACTTCTGTTTCAAAATGTTCGCGTCTGCCTCTCCACCATATCGGCATGACTTCCTTTATTAATAAGAAAGTCCGTATAAAATTATCAGAAAAGGAGCCCTGTTGAGCTACCTATTATACCGACATAATCATTATGAATTTTAATAATAACATCACTCTCTCCCTCCCCCCTCCGCCCTCCCCCGCAAAAATAATGAAAACAAAGTTTTCATTATTTCCGCGGTGTGAGTATAACATCACCAGAGTGAAATATAGTAACATCAAATTTCACTGTACGTAAGAATCAGCATAGCACCCAGGTTTCTGCCATAGGGTAGGCAATTTAACACTAAAAGTGTGGACCATGGTTTTTAAGACCATAGCCAATGTCTACTTACGGACAAATTCGTTTTAACAGCAATGTGAGGTCGCCATAACTAAGAGTTCCAACATATTAAAAAATGACGGTAGCCATACAAGCACTCACATACCTCACACCGTCTAATAACACCTATCTGTCAAGTCCAGTATCAGTTGTCAAATAGTTAACTTATTGAACAACAGTAGTAATGCAAAGCATTATAGAATATACAGATTTTTAACAGCGCAAATAGATGAATTTAGGCAGACAATCATATTAGTAATGTGAATGAGTGCAACATCATACGCTAAAAGATTAAAGACATATGTAAATCTTAAGTACTTATCATAAAAAGTATATTGTGGTGTGTTGAAGTCTGTTTGACAGTAGAAGTAAAGTTGGATTGCACGGAGACTGGAGATGTATAAGGTTGCTCAGTGTAAATGTACTGATGTAACGTACTGTTTTTCTGTGTTATGGATGGTAGTACGTTGAGCGTGTCATGTTGTCCTGGGCAGTACCAAGTAGTAGCAAGGAATCTAGGTCACTAGCGTGTGGTGTCGCCAGGGTTCAGTAGACACATATCTAATGTCAGTATTCCTGCAGATTCAGACGTGTAATACTTGTATGACAATGTGGTTGATGGTGTAAGTGTGTAGGTAACAGTGCTGATAACACGAAGGCCGTATAGGCTCTTGGACGTCTTCACATTAACTCACACAACCACAAGTAGAAGTCAGTGAAGTAGAGAATGCCGCTGACGTTTACAATATTTTTTGGGACGTACGATAATACGATGATGATGAACGAAACAGTCAATAGTATACAATCGGGTACATAATATGTGCAGTTACAAAGGTCAGCTTCAACCATCACAGATCCTAGACATGTAACAATGTCTTTATCAGTGTTTACAGTTTATGCAATAGCTCTAACCCCTGACTGAGCCCCGTCAGGTAAGCCCTAGCAAATATATTTCGTAGTACGGGCGATATCATCTATATAAACAAAGTCAATGCCATTGTCCTACAATTAGCAAAATGACTTCAGACTGGCCTCACATGCCAGATACTTCATTCTGGTGAAGAATAGATATGGGGACAACGAAATCAGGCCGCAGGTCGCGGGCCTCGATAAACAGGTCACTCTCAGTTCACACAGGCTCCTGAGATTAAATATACATTTTCTGCCAAATCATACTCCGCCTGCATTGCGGATCCATAAAGATGATTCCTAGGCTTATGTGAGTAACAGGTCAACTAGACCTAGTCTTGTAGATATGAAGTCATACTGGAGTGCAGTATAATAACTTCTTGTGAGCTTCGCTCACTATGCCGCCATCAGCGATACATGTACCTGTAAGATCTAAACGAGACGAAAAGATCGAATAGCGCTTTCAGTTACCTTTTTAAAGAATCCTGACACTCTTAAGTAACACAATACAGCCAATACTGGCATAAAGAAAACACTCAGGGACGGAAGAATGCCAAACGGCCATTCCCAGAATTTCCACTCCTTATCGAAAACTTGGCAGAGAGGAATCTACGGGTCGGGACATCCGTTCTAAGCCACAGGTATGCACTCTCTGAATCTCTGTCTCCCGGCTTTTGCCGCTAAGACCCCGCGCATGCCCAAAGAGCATGGACCAGATCGAGGCAAATCCAGACCAGGCGTTTCCGACCAAACGGGTGACAAAGATACACCGAATGATCCTATAAATAGAATTAAGACATGTCAACTCTAAGACATGCCTAAGACAGGACAACATAAGACAGGAGAAGATAATCACCAGTCAAACTTGTCACCGAAAGATAATAAACGTTTATCTCTCTTTGATTACATTAAACCAAACATACATTAGGTTGGTGTTTTTTTTCACCGTCGAAAATGACGGTAACATGGTGTCAATTTAAAAAATGTTATTTTGAACATGACGAAGTTGTGTGTCCAATCAGGTAAGAATACGCTGATGTAAGGTCCAAATTGCAAACAATTGTGAGAACCATTAAAATGTTCAATTATATAATTAGTGTGAGTGCATTAATGCATTGTGTCAAAGACAGAACCTCATCCCGCCAATTCAAACTACTCAACAGCTAATTAAAGCACTGTATTTAAAGTAACAATGTTATATTGTCATCCGTATGTCGTGTAACGACTTCTCACAGACTTTTTCTTCTGTCTATTATTTTATTCCTCTAAAAATCTCTATCGCTAGATTGAGAACATATTCCCTTCAGAAATCTTTTTCATTCTTATAATGATAAATTCTCTCTCTCTCTAGTCTTAGATTTCACAGTATTCGCTAGCCTCAGGATTCACACGGCCAAAGGGCAATAAATTATCCCCCCCCCCCCCCCCCCCAGCGAAAGTCATTCCACTTGAAAGGTGAAAAATAATGCTATGACAAGTCCGGAAGTCGACCCTTTGTTTGTGTCACGAACTGGACGTAAATCAGGGAAGGGGCAGGAACCCTGCCTTCGGCCGCAACGGTGGATACTAGGGCCAGTTACTGAAGATAACTTGATACCCCTGGGACCAAGATAGAATTTGCAACATACCACCCAAGAGGTCCCCCACCCCATGCCCGGGAACAGCATCCTAGAATTTTTGGAGGGAAGTATGTCATTCTTCTTGTTACCATCATTCGAAGCAGACCTGAGTTTATGGACCCCGGAGTGGGTATTACTTGTTGCGAGAATACGTAGTGAATTCAGTTGAGCGAAGTAAGTAGAGATAATACTGATGATTTTATAACATGAATAATCATATGTTTATCCACAGCTTATGATTGCAGTACCTTTTGTAAGCTAAGTTTTAAATCTAATTCAATTTTCAGGGACAATAATGGTTATTTGCATCTGTACAGATCCCTCCAACTAATTTATGAGTTTGCTGAAGTCCTAGACCTAATTAACCACTGATAAGACAGGGTTAAATAATTGATGTATATTATGGTTGTTACTTTGGGATTTGCATATTGATCCAAGCAAAACAGAAGTGTATTAGTGGTCCTTCTATTTTCTATTTCTTACAAGGCTTCTGTGTTCTCTGTCAAGACTACAAACTTGATACAAGTGTTCTCAATCACTTCTTCTCCCTTTGTCACATATGGGACATTAATTTTTGCATTATGGAATGTTCTTTATATGTATTTAATGCAATCCTATGCACATACCATGTTTGATGATTGAAGAACTAGGCTGTTATCAGTTATATGAATGTTATTTTCTACAGGAACCAGGACTTTAAGAATGCTTGCAATTATTTTGCTATTTAATGAATTTACCACTTTGACTGACAAAATGTAAGTCAGCAGTTCTCAAGCCTTGAGACCATGACTACCCTCCAAATGATTTACTGCTCGAGTAAGCAAGAATGTAAATCATTGGTTCTCAGACCTTGGCAGCAATGACACTCTACCATGTTAAAGCAGCATATGAAACTATTACCCGGTGGTTCTCAAACCATTGTTGACAGTGATCCCAGAATTAGAATACTGCTCTATGGGTTTACCGGCCATCAGACTTAGGAGATGATTGCTCTTGAAAACCACTAACGGTACTTCAATTGTTTCCAGTCCACCCAGGTTGCGGTTACAAGGCACTAACCCAGGTTGCGGTTACAAGGTACTAACCCAGGTTGCGGTTACCAGGTACTAACCCAGGTTACGGTTACAAGGTACCTAAACCAGGTTATGGGTCCATGGTACAAACCAGGGTACGAGTCCACGGTACCAAAGATTACCCCTACCCATCATACTCTACAAACCAGGTTACCATACCAAACCATATCCTGTCACCCAGTAACCCATTACATACCACACAATCCATAAGCAGAAGAGGTATTCAGCAGAGGTGACTTACCCCATCCTTATCTGTGATGTGCCCTGAGTCCAGGGAAGCAAACTCTGACACCCTCTGAACCAATTGAACTGTTATGAGATCTAAGTGCTGGGGCAGACCCAACCAAGTGAGTCCGAAACAAATCATCTCCGCAGCTACTACAGGCCTTTGGAGAGATGAGTATAACACCTATCAGCAGTACAGCAATAGAAGAGATCTACTGTCCATATGATGACATACTAGTTGTTTTTTTCTAAACAGTAGTGCTAAACTTTTTTTTCATATTTATATGTATATTCAAATTTGTGAGAATCTATACCCTTTTATTCAATTTAACTTAACAGCGTATGTTGTTATTTTTCTTGTTAACTTTATTTGGGCTGTATTTTGTTTTAAACACAAATCTACACCCTGGGGGCTCAGCCATAATTCAATTAACTTCTATTGGGTCGGGATATTTTAAATGTGGCTGGACACCAAATCTCTTTCTCAACCTTATGTGCTTTACACAGTCCTTTTGTAGGATTCCTGAGGAAGAATTTATCGTCCAGAAAATATCCTGTTTAGTTGCCAGAATTATCTTTGCATTAAGGATTTCTAGTACACTATTTCCTGAGGAGAGACACTGCATTCAACCTGCAGTCTGGAAGATTTTCCTCTAGGTATTATCTTTTATTCTTCCATTCCACCCAAGCTGTCCTTTCTCATCGAAAACACTTCACGACACCGTACTAGTGGAACAATAACCAACTAAAGTTCAGCGAAAATATTTATAATCGACCACAAAGTTTTTGTTCATGATTCTCTGCTATATTATCGTATACGTTCCTTTATAAGTTTACGTTAAACAATACTGTTCAATGTCCAACCTGATGGAGAATAATAATCGCACGATAGGATTTTTCTAGTTATGTCCCATTGTCCATGAGAGGCATCATTGAGTTAAGTCCCTTAATATACAGGCTCTGTTCCGACAATCGAATAAATCAATTTTTGCATTCAAAAGATTCAAATGTCACATTATTCTTAGACCATCAATGAATGTGTGTCTTTTTGCACATAAACCGCGTATGTTAACCGTTCATAAGGTCTAAGACATCCATGTGATGAGCTGAGTAAAACGAGCTACAACTTGAAATTGGCGATCGCAGCATTCATCATCATCATGTGCTGAGCGAACATGTTCAATACCTGTAAGCACCGTCAAGAGAGTCATTAGGTGATTTCCTTCACGCTTTGATGAAAAAATAAGATAGTCATCAGCCCTGTTTTTCATCACATAGTATTTTCATATATCATCTTCACATAGTAATAATATATCAGGAAATTCCTGCCAGAACAAGCATCGTCAGCAAAATGTGTTCATATATGGTACACTGTCTATTGGTCAACCTGCGGAGAAGTTAGTTGATAGATTTGCTGTCACTTCACACGATACCTGCATTTGCAGTAACGTTAGCTGACAGTGAGTCTTTCACGTAACGTGATAACACATCCGCGACCACGTTCTGACTGCCTTTGATGACACGACTGTCATATTCGTAGGGCTGGAGAGCAAATGATGCTCTAGCAGCTTTCTCATTACGAAATTTTGCAGTTTTAAGATAGGACAAGGCACGCTGATCTGTCTCCAAGACGAATTTCGCACCAATAAGATGGTGTTGCAATTTAGCAAAACAATACACCACAGCGAGTAATTCCCGCTCGACGATGGGGTATTTTTTTCTGTAGGTGTCAATTTACGACTGACATACAGAATTGGATGTAGACAATCATCGAATTCCTGCAAAAGTGTACTGCCGATCCCCGAACCAGAGGCGTCAACTCTAATGATAAAGGGAAATCTAGTATCAGGCAATCTTAAAATTGGTAATTTGGAGAAATAAGATTTTAATAAATTTAATGACTCATTACAAGAATGCGTCCAAACAATCTTATTTGGAGAGTTCTTTCGTAATAACGAAGACAGAACTGAAGTAATTTATGAAACATTACGTAAGAATTTTCTGTAGAATCATACAAGATCTAAAAGACAGCGAACCTGTTTTTTTTGTCTCGGGAATTTCTAGATTCGGGATCCTGGAGATAGTGGAATCCTCAGGCTTAAGAAAACCGCCTCCTACTTTGTGACCAAGAAAGGAAATTTATGTGAATCCTATTTTAGTTTTCGAAGGTCTAGCAGTAAGATGATGGAGACAAAGAGTAGTCAACAAAGACCGAATTCCAAGAACATGTTCTTCCCAAGATTGATGAAAAAGGCAAATATCATCAACATAGGAGATGTTGTCATCACGACTAGAGAAATTTTTCGCATCATACGAACAAAAGTCGCAGGAGCGTTGACGAGACCAAAAGACATAACATTAAATTGGAAAAATCCCAAAGGTGTAGCAAAAGCAGTATAAGGTTTTGCTCTGTCGGACAAGGGGACTTGCAAATAACCTTTAGATAAATCAAATTTACTGAAAAAGGTAGCTGTAGATAGTCTATCCAATAAAGAATCTAACAAAGGCAGAGGCTCTGCATCCGAGAAAGTTAAAGCATTCAAACGCCTGAAATCGATGCAAATCCCAATGGATTTGTCTTTCTTTCTAATCAAAACCATAGGAAAACTGTATGGAGATTGAGAAGGAGAAATAATGTTTAATTTTATCATATCTTCTATTTTTTTTTTTTGTACTTGTGATTGAAAATGTACAGGGATAGGAAGGTTTAAGCTTGATTGATCTGAAATCAGTAAGGAGAATATCATGTTCAATTATATTTGTACGCCCAGGAATATCCGTGAGCACGTCAGGAAAAGATTCTAGTAACAAAGAAATCTGATCTTTCTGATATGGAGCAAGAGTTGGCGAAATAGAAATATCTCTCCAAGTCTCAGTAGATGAAACAGGTAAAGTAGGTAGAGACAAAAGAGGCTCAGAAATATTAGGCAATTCAGACAGCTCATCCAGTATGACAGCTAAGAAAGAGCGACGATCAATAAGCTCGTCGATAACCTCAAAAACTAGTTTAAGATGTGGAGGACGAGAGTGAAATTGTTGTAGCTTGTTGATATGAAAGGTTTTTTCCTTTCCATTAATAGATATAATGTAGTCAACATCTAACAATCTTTCAAGAACAGTATATGGTCCTCTTCAAGATACAAGTAATTTATTGTCCTTATTGGGTAACAAAACATAGGCCTCATCACCCGGCCATAATTGGCGCAGTTTTCTGTTTTGATTAACAAACAATCTTGCCTTAAGTTTAGCTACAGCTATCTGGCATGTGTCGATAATTTTCTTTCTCAGGTAAACCACGTATTGGTAGGAGGTTTGAACATCCTCAGGCATGTCAGCTCCAACCAATAACTGTTTTAATATGGACATAGGTCCTCTTGATTTGGCACTGTCACGTAGGGTTTATATTCATTTAATTTCCTACATCTTCTTCCTATTCTTTCACATAAATTCTCTCTTTTATTATCTCTGTATTTTTTTCCTGTGTATTTTTCATCCATTCGTTTTGCGAATATTATTTTCATATAATTCGCAAACTTTACCTGTTTTCCTTTCTCTTAAACTGAGAATCGCGCTAGGACGATATTACGTGGATGTCAGGGCTGCAGGGCGTCAGAAGGCGTGATAAGTCGGTTCGCTGAACACAGGACGTAGCAAATCGTCTACATTCTCACCGAGCGCGCGAGCTTCTTCTCGGCATAAGTCCCGGTGAGGTGTGATACTTTACATCTGCACCGGTCAGTATCCAGACATTTGTCTGGAAAATCCCAAACTGACACGGCGCTCACTTGGGCCATGGTCAGCTGTAGCGTGAAAACTGCCCTGCAATGGAGTCAGGCTGTCTGGGATTTGAAACTGACACGCGTACATCGTGGTCAGTAGGTGACAGTTACGACACGCGTTAAGCGGACGTAAATGTTGGGAGTAGGGGAGATAATTTCGCTTGGCGAAGTAAGTTTGGGCCCTTTGTCTGATTTTAAGATATTGGCCAAGTTTGAAACTTTAATTTCATTCTCGCTCATAGACTCCACAGTAGATAGGTCGCTCGAAAACAGAATAGCTGTTAGCGAAGATCTCAGTTTGTTTCGGCAATTTGTCGAACTTCTAGACTTCCAGAAATATTTTCAGCATTTTTATTCTTAAGTTGTGCGACTACCTGTAATTCTGTGGTTGAGGTAATCAATATGATAGATATATAGATTTTGTGAGTGTTAAAGTGTTAAATCGCTTAATTCATTTTAATCTATTTCTTTAGCGCAGAAGAGAAATAAAGTGGTAGGCTATTATATTTTCTAGGGAAGCATTCAGTGGAAAGCAGAAGAAAAATTAAAATTTCTAGCTTATAACGGCAATTGTAGCTATTTATAAATTTAATTTAACTGCTAATACTCAGTCGAGTGTATTTTTCTAAACTAACGTATAAACTCTAGAATCCAGCCTCATGAATGGTGACGGAATACGCACGTGTTCTTAATTTATGAGGATTGCTGATTTTTAAATATAACTTACGTCACGGGAAGTTTAAATGATAAGCAAAGCTCTCTGCTTGCAAGTTTAAATGTAAGTTTTAACCAGTACAGATTCTGTTTATTATATTATATGTGTTATTTTTCCTCCACACAGTGAAAGTTTTGGGGTGACCCTAACTTTACCAGCACCTAGTAGTAGTTTCCATACTTGTGAAGAAATAGACAGTCCTTATTTTGAACCACGTGGGTTTTCTCAAGTAACACTGATCTGACGGTGCAAGTTAGACAGAAATACTAATATCCCTATAACGGGTTTTCAAAGACTGTAATGATAAATACTGGACCTTGGAGCCAGCACTTAATTTCTTCTAGAAACTCTATATAATTTGCTGCCTGGTGGCGTGAATATTAACAATCATTTCCCGACTAGATTATATCTTGTGGACAAATCTGTGGTGTGACTAAAGTGAATCCTATACTGAGGGAAGGCACCGACCTGACATTCATCATTTTTTAGAAACCTACGCTATTGACACTGTGCTCTGCTAACTCCCGCGCCTGGAATAATTGTTAGGTGACTTAATCAGACATTTGAACAAATTTGCATACCCAAGTAGTCGTTCCCGGAGACTCCAAGTTAAATACGTCTTTTGGAACTGGGGACTTCTTGGCAGAAGACTGCATTTTTTGAGTCTGTGTGAAAATCTAAAATCAATGTGTTCCAAGAGGCAGCAAGCAAAGTCGTGAGTACAAGTATGAGAAGCCATGGCGGAATGAATGAGTGTACGCTGGTTTGAGTGATATTTTTCACTATTTTATCTTTGACACCCTGTTGCTGTCCTAATTTTTTTTCAATCTGCATAATTTGTTGCTAAGGCTAGAGTTCTTGTGTTTTTGTCTTAGGTTAAATCAGATTTTTTTTCAAACTCTGTGCATATAATTACGAGATAAAACAAAGAAAAACTCTTAGACTCAAACCCTATGTATCTGTGACTCGGGCGCCATCATCTGTTCTCTTAACGGGGCCGGGCTAAACCTAGAGTTAACACTATAACGGGGCTATCATCCTTGCAACATTTCCTTGAAGTTTTGTGACTATGTGTATATGTATTTTCCTTGATGTACTTTCTTTGATGTTGTGAGCCGATTTTTCCTGATAATAAAATCGCTCTTGAACTTAATAATCGTGTTTGGTCAGCTCGTTCTAGATAATATATATATATCATTGTTATAGTTTTCCCACGTCTGTGTGTTTACCTGTCGTCACGTGTATGTGCGTGCCTGTGAGTGATAGAAATATACGTAATATGTATATTGGTGTAGTCTGTCTGACGCTGTAACAACTGTTGTAGAAGATAGGTGAGAGAGAGAAGAATTCTTTTCGCTTTCAGAGACAGCCACTATATCAAATCTATCATCTCACGTGTGTGGAAATTCTATTACCTTTCACTAACTCTCACTGAGTCTATCACCTATTCAAACCTATTCAGAAGGGACCAAACCTAGTCTTAATTCTCCTATCGGAAATCTACGACAGGCACCGAAGACTAATTCAAACGGCGCAACTCCAGTTTGTTCGTTTGGTATCTCCCGATAAGCGAACAATACCGCTTGGAGCAATCTATCCCAATCCTGCGAGTATTTCGCAGTTACTTTGTTTAGCATTTGTTTAAGACAGCGATTGAGCCTCTCAATTTTCCCGTTCGAAATGGGGTGATAGACACTACTGAGAGATCTATCTCAAACTCTCTCATAACCTGAGTCATAACGTCAGAAACAAACTGAGTTCTCCGATCTGATAATATGTTTTCGGGAAAACCCAATCAACTGAAAATTAAAAATAGTGCATCAGCAACATCTGTAGTAGATATTGTTTTCAAAGGAATAGCCTCTGGCCAGCGCGTGCACATATTAATGCATGTTAGCTGACGTGACAGGTAGTGGACTTATAAGGTCGATTGCCATTTTTGGGAATGGGCGCAATGATATGTCTGACGCCTGGATAGGTGCATTATGGCTTGGGGCATTTCGCTGCCACATCTTGGAACGTTTTGCATGTGCGACAAAAGATTTTCACATCCCCTGTCACCCCATGCCAAAAAGAGAGACAAAACCCTCTGTTTTGTCCTGGCAATCCCTAAATGTCCTGCACAATTAACATCATGAGCATGCCGTAATACAAATGGGCGGAAACTAGTAGGCAACATAATTTGTTTTTTACTGATGTTGAATCTTGGAAATTCCGAATCAAGATCCCATTCTTGATTGTATACCAGTGTAACGAATTATCATTAAACACCACATCATCAGACTTGGGAACCTGAAATGTTTTTTTAATGAATCACCTTCATTTTGCATCTGTATGAATGATTCTTTGTCAATAAGTTCAACATGTAAATCATCCTCATCTGTCTCCTCCTTATCAGACATCTCCTCATCAGTCACCACCTATTCAGTTACCCTATCATCAGTCACCTCCTCATCAGTCATCTCCTCATCAGTCACCTCCTCAATTTGGACCTGTTCATTCAACTCTGCACGAGACTGAGCTCTGGTAATGACAGCATTTGCCGTAAGCAAATGTTGCTGTTCCCATTTTAAAATCTCATCACTAGTGCATTCATGAAGTCCTGGGATATTCCCCAGGGTTATTCCAGCGATTGGTTCGTCCAACAGGCACTCGAGAGTCCTTCCTGTAAAATAAGGGGTATTTAAGAATACTTCCGCAGTTGGATAATATTCAACTGTTCCCTCTGAATGTGATGCACTTGACTTCTTTGCCTGTGTAATCAGATTGGTCCACTAATGACCTTCGCACCCCAACTGTAGTGCATCCAGTGTCCCGGAGAACTGAAACAAGCTAATTTGTTTACAAAACCCCTATTAAATACTAGTGAACCTGTCCCATCATAAGAGGACATGACTGGCAAAGGATGTCACACAGAAGCCTAGGAACTCCCTACAGCTGAAACAAAGAATTACATTCAGAACAATTAGTACTATTTGACAAGTCCACACTACATGCATGTGCATGAGAAGCAACATTGTTATTTTGGACATTGTGAACTGTATTATTGACACTTTGATGCACAACTGCATTGGAACGTTCGGGATTTCTAGAACGTTGGAAGCTATTGTTCTGTTGAGAACTTCTGTTGTTGTAATTATTCCATTATTTCCATAGAATGACCTGTGTCCTCTGTTTGATTGGAAATTGTATCCACCTCTGTTCCAATCCCTGCTAGGTCTGAAAGATGATTGTTGAGGTATATATCCATCATCATATGAATGGAAATTCCTTTGAGGTTGTTGTGACCTATTGTTAAAATTATATCTCTCTCTGAAAGATCCAGTATTATTATCTCGATTTAATCGAAAATTTATGACCATGCTATTTGATCTTTGCCTGGGTGGATTGTACATCATAGTTCTAGCTGATGCTACTGGCAATGGATCCTTTATGTTAGTCCTGCTAAGATTTCTTCCAGGATGTGCAATTTGGTATTGTCGTCCAAGACTTTCCACAGCAGATAATGATTCAGGCTTTCTCTCCTGCAAAAAGGACAAAAAGTCAACACTGGCTGAAGACAGCACTTTGTCTCTTAAAATTAAGTCAGCCAGCCCATCAAAAAGTTTTATCAAGTTTTATCAATCTAGACAAGCAAATCTTAATTGATGAAATAAATTCAGCAAAATCATTGGCTGAATCAGGCACCAATGATATCAGTTTCAATCTGTAACCATTTTCCTCCATTTGATACTTTTTTTAGCAATAAAGCCTTCACAGCATCATAATAATTTCTAGTATGATCATCCATGGTGCAAACTGAAGTAAGAGCCTCACCAACTAATAAACTCATTAACCTGCTGGGCCTTGTAGCTCTTTCAATCTTAAACTCTTGGCAACATGTTTCACATCTATTTAAAAAGCATGAAATATCGTCTATATTGGGATTAAATTTGGGCAAATTTAGTTTTAAAGTAGAGGAATGGTCTTTCTTTCCAGCCTCCTCAACTGCTGGATTAACCTATGTTGAAATCTTAATTTTTCCAACTCAATTTCTGCCATTCTTTGAGCATATGCTATTTTTTCTCCTCAAGTTCTTGTTGTGCCTTCATTTCTGCTTGAGCTTGTTGTGCCTTCATTTATGCTTGAGCTTGAGCCAATTTTTTTCCCTCAAGTTCATGTTCCCTTCTTTTATTCTCTTGCTCAAGAGCTAATCCTTCCTGTCTTTTCTTCGCAACTAATTCTTCTTCTCTTCTCTTTTCAGCTAATTCTTCTTCTCTTCTCTTCTCTTCTCAGCTAATTTCTCCTCTCTCTTCTCTCTAGCCAAGAGTCTCTCATTTCTTGCTATGTCCTCTAACCTGTTTATTTCCTTTGCGTGCTCAGTGAAAGCAAAGGTTTTTAAAGCCTTACCCTCTATACCGAAGTCCTTTCCAACCTTGACAAAATAATCCAAGGTAGCCATAATTCACTATTATTGTGACTCCAAATTGTCCAATATAAATTTAAATAATATATATATTAAATATGTGAGTAATATCAGCAACAATTATTTCACCATTCAATATCAATCAACTGCATTGAACTATAGATGGTATATTAGGAGCTAAAAAAAAAATTAGAGATACAAACAAGATTACAGGAGAACAGTAGAAAGAGCCAACCCAAGACAATACTAATGAATAAACCAAGGCAGAAATTTGTGAAATGTAGAAAAATGAAAAAAAATGGCTCTACCACACTTATGACACTACAAGCACAATTTCACAACATATAATACATCTAATAAATGAAGGATAGCAAGATAAGGTGCACAATTCTCACAAACAATAATGAAGAATAAACCAAATAAAATACAATGAACTTGACAACAACTACAAATTTACAAATAAACAGGGCAAAACAGCTAACAGAAATGGTTATAGTAAGCTCAGTAGAAGCAGTTAAAAACACAGCTTTGTAATGCCGGCCCATCTGAGAAAACCATACGCCAAACCCTATAGAACAACCAAGAATTCCCGATCATAGGATAGTATTGTGAATTCAGGGTTCCCTCGCCAACCAACCCACTTATCACACAAACATGTAAGTACATAAATACATGAAATATATAATAAAAAATAACCCTGTCAAATGAGATTCTTCAATACTCAAGCAGCAAGAATCAATAAATTTACTTATCTGTCTTTTCTGAAAAAAATCCTCCTGGGTCTAACGTCTTCCTCAGGGAAACAACGATTCAATACAAATGCAGCGACCAGGGTTAGACTTAAGATTCAAACTTGCAGCCGATCAGATCCGCCATCTTGAGATTTTCTTCACTTGAAAGAATTTCCTCCTCTTGAAACATTAGTCATCAGACTTGAAAAACACTGAAGCATACTGGAAACAGTTCCAAATTATACGTTCATAATCCCGGCTTGAAGCCACCAAAAACTGATGTGTGTCGTATTATTTAAAGTTCCGGAGAAGGTCTCCGTGGCCAAAGTAGACACTAGAGGTAGTCACACAACACGAATCAGCATAACTGCAGTGAGCTGACAAACACCTCCTTCACAATTCACAAATACGCAGCTTATTATACTGAACACAAAGCTCCATGATAATAGAATATAGGCCCGAAGGCAAATGCAGAAATAAGTAGTTGTCCAGTCCGTTCACTATCAAACGCTGGTCAATGGCAATCATACAAACGTTATTTTCAATAGTCCACTGGACATCTGTATGAATAGGCACACATTTTATGAATATAATAAGCCAGGGACACCTCAACTAAGTCCTGGTGATGGAATTATGTAGGAAAAACACAGTATACTGCAGGAGCTCAACACACATACGTCCGCTCACATTCAAACACAGGCCGCATCTCTCTTGCAGACGATCACCTCACTTCTACTTCAAAATGTTCGCGTCTGCCTCTCCACCATATCGGCATGACGTCACTTTCTTTATTAACAGGTAAGTCCGTATAAAATTATCAGAAAAGGAGCCCTGTTGAGCTACCTATTATACCGACATAATCGTTTTGAATTTTAATCATAACACAGTGTATACATGCTTTGAAGTCCAGTCACGTTGTCCTTCCACAAAATAAAAAGGATGTGACGTAGGCACCGTAGAAGGAAAGTATTAAGCTTTCTTTCTGGCTTAGCATAGGCTGTCCATGTCGCACTGCCATATAGAAGCGTGCTAGTGACGCCGGCATCATATACCATGGCTTTAGTCTTTAATGTGAGTTTGGAGTTTCCTCAAACGAGCGAGGTCAGGAGGGCAAAGATGGTTGCAGCTTTGCCAATGCGGCTATCAATTTCTGTGTCTAGAGAGAGTTTGTCATCGATGGTAGACCCCAGGTATGTGAAGTGATGCACCACTGTCACATAATGGATTGGGGCGAACCCTTCTTCTTCCTAATCTCTGTTTCACTGCGGCAGTAATTGGTACATTTGTGGTACGGATTTTAATGCGTGCTTTCAATTGTCGCACTTTCTTTCTTTCTCTGCTAAGTAGCAGATATTTTGTATCTACATTCTTTCCCTACTTTCAGTGTATTGTGTCTTGTCTGTTTATCTGACACTCGTTGTGGATGATAATACTAAACATTTGCAGGAGCGGCTGAGAGAACATTATCGACAACCAAGTTGGTTAATCACAGGCCCAGCCGATATCAGTATACATATTAACACGTACATCGCCAAGCGCAATCTGCTTAATCGCTGATAAGGCACGGGTGCGTCTCCGCCAATGTTGTAAAGAGACGGATTTTGTGTGTGCTCAAGCAACAGATAAGACATTACTTTAGCGAAAGTAATAATTTGTTACATCTTACACACATTGTCGTGTGAGGTTACCGATAGGTCTGTGTGTTCGCCTGCCCGGCAATCAGATGTTTATAGCCCATTTTCAGAAAAGAAATGTTTGAAATTTTGCACTAGATGAGTCATGCAAAATATTCAAATCAGATTGGTTGATCATCTGAGCTTCATAACAACGAATGAGTGGGAAGGCAGTGAAAATAACCTGACGCTTCAGTCAGTAAAAACTACTGTGAAGATCGCTTGCCAAGACACCAGACCTTGCCAGAGTGAAGCCTAGAATTCAGAACTCCATTTTATCAGACCGGACACCTTTTATTTGAGTATTTATCAGAACTTACAAAAACAGCCCAGGAAATCTCTATCATTTTAATAATGAAAGCCGCTGTCTGAGGAAACTGAAGGAAACACACAGTCAGAGAAGGAACTTATTAAATTAACGACATCCCAGACGCGTGTAAGGGACCGATTCAAATCTCTTTTATTCATCTGAGCAAAAAGTCTGTGAGCCAGGATTGGCTTATTGGCTGTACCAGCAGAAAGCAATATCTCTGGAACAAGAAGGGAACAGTGGCCTGAGCTTTAAGACGAAGGGCCAACTTTGTAGACTCTCCCTGGCATTTCTAAGAAACGAGCTACACCCGTCAACCTTGATCAGCGACGAGTGTGAGCCGTGTAAAAAGAACCAACCCATCAGAAGGAGCAGAACCATCATTGGCAGCTAAGTTCAATATATGCTGCCACTTGAACTTCTTGTAACAATTTACCTCCTATCACGACCGTGATGATAACTTTTTCTTGATCCATAACTATTCGAAACATTTTTTCTAACTGTCAAAACTTAAGTGATTATTAAATTTTGTTATTTGTAAATTTACAAATTTAACTTCGATTTAATCATTTTAAAGTTACTGCATGTTTGTCTCAGTCAATTTACTACATACACTTTAAACTGAGCTATACCAGAATAATAGAATTCCCCTGAGTTAATCAGAGGTGCGGGCTTAACGAGCTAACATAAACCATTGCTTAATCCTTCACAAAAGATGTCGGCAGATTCTAGAATTAACGTACTCAGTCAAATGTAGCATTGTTTTCGCTTATCTGAATATCTTGGATATTCGTGGTAGAAGCGTCATTAACCTTCTATCTACGTATCTGCAAAGATTAATCATGTGCGAAGGTAGACACCTTTGAAGCGCATATTAGATACTCTTGAGTTTTGGCCACATTTGGGACCACTACTGCAAAGCAGGGGAGGCAATACCGTCACAACCACTCCCATTTCATAGTTATCGAAAGTGATAAATGGTGCAATATCCACATCCTGATCCCTCACATTTGTTTTCTATACTTATTGTCTAATAAATAATAAATATTCTGACATTGGCGATGCGATTTTAACTGACACCTTTATGTTCCTAGTTTTCTTTTGCTGTCAGTGGGATATCTTATAGGGTCTTTACTCCAACGTTGGACCAGTTACTTTTTTTTTTAAATCCCAAGTTCATTCACATGGATTTGAGTTCAGTATACGGATTCACAATTTCCCCCCCCCCCCCCCTCCCCCCACCCTTTGCTCCAGATTTGCCCTAGGACTTTCGGTTCAGAGTTTCTGTGTGAACACTGTGGTATACTCATCATAGGGGGATCTCTACTCATTTCCATTTGCGTTTCCGACGATAGTTGCATGGAGATTGGAGATTGGGGGGGGGGGGGGGTCTGCAGCATCGGGGCTCGAGACAATTTAGAGCCACCAGTGTGGCAGCCTTGGTTTTTAAAAATTACATTATTAATGTCGAGTAACCGAACAAAACTTTTACCCAAATAACATATTTCAACCCTCGCCATGTCTGCATGATAGTGCTGGTTTTTTTCTGAGTATGTTTCTCCGCGCCCCCTTTTTAAAAATAAATACTTCATCGAGATTTCTTTCCTCCTGGCCATCAAATAATCAAGTAGGCACCACCTCTTGCATTTCTGTGTTTATGAGATTTTCATTTTATATTTTATAAATTTAACACAGCCATAATACAGAAAACAACACTGCAGAAATGTATTGGCCAATCTCTATCGACGGTGATTCTACCTTGACGTAGTGATAAGGCTAGCGCGTTCCAAAAGTAAAGCTATACTGGCGATGGTGCCAGGGATTTTCTAAGCCAGGGAGATCGAAGGGCATAACAAGAGGCACAAAACTTTGCCTATCGCAGATATGGGGGGGGGGGGGGTCGTCCACATGTGACGTCATGCAATTTTTGCCATTTTTTAACTCCCCTCCTCCTTGTCACATTTCGTCACAAAAACCCAGACCTCCGCCCCTCTTTACGTGACGTCGCAAATCTTTTACCCCCCCCCCCCCCCCGTTTTTTTTCTCCATTAGTTAGTTAACTAGTCATCATCATTATCATCATCACCTCTCAACTCCCTAAGGAGCATATGCTTTATGCCATGTCATCCTGTCAAGTGCCGTCTGCTCAAGTTCTTTCCACATCTTCTTCATCCTCTTCATGTCTATCTTCAGTTCCCTTCTCCGTGTATTCCTCGGTCTTTCTCTGCCTCTCTTACACTGGTGATTCCAGAACAAGGACTGCCTTTTAAAGCGATGAGCAAGTTAGCTCACTGTGTGTCCTATCCATCTTCAGCGTTTTCTTCTCAAGTCTTGTTCTTCTGGCACTTGTCTGGTTCGTGTCATCAGTTCCACATTTGTGATCTTGTCATACTGCTACACTCGTGGTTAGAGCGCAGGCTTCTCGCGGCAAAGGTAGCGGGTTGGAAACACGGTGGTGTCACGCTACAATCTACCCATTTGTAAATGAATACACGACTCTGGCTCTTGGGTTAGGAAAGCTGCAGGCAGCCAGGAGGGGAACTGGGCCCCCCCCCCCCCCCCCCCACCTCTTGAAGCTCAATCTAGTATTGTGAAGTCTCTAACACTTCACTCCCTTACGTCAATATCTGCTATGAGACTACCTGTTTTGTTTACCCACTTATGAAAGTCTAAAGCTTTCTGGTTGTTGTTTTTGTTGTTGTCCATGTTCAGAGCCATACACTAGGACTGACTTGACATTTGAATTGAAGTTTCTGATTGTTGAGCTGGACTTGACTTTTTTTTTTATCTCCGTTTATTTCCCATTTCAATGAAAGCTTCTCTAGCCTTCTGTATTCTTATTTTGATATCATTGTCTGTTCCTCCAACTGTCTATATTGTAGCCACAGGATATGTATGATTCTACATCTTGTAGCTGATGTTTCTTCATATGCAATATTGCTATCGTTTCCTGCATTTATTATCATCGTCTTTGTTTCCACCCTGTGTATTTTCAGACCCACTTGCTGTGACCGCTCATCAAGTATCTGCATTTTGTCTTGCGTCTGCTTACGGTTATGTACAGAACAGCCAGTTCGTTGGCAAAATTGTTAACTGTGATTTAAACAGTGCAGAGAAAAAGATCTTTTAAGTAAAATAGCGTTTCTTTAATCCGAATTATACAACGATCTTCCCTTTCATGTGCTGCGTCCCAGCACGGGACATAGTTCAACCTTTGCAGTACTCACACAAAACCATTTCCATTTAATTCCCCCCCCCCCCCACACACACACACAACCACATAGACACGTACACACACAGTTGATTCAACTAGCTAAACGTTTGTGTCTTTTCTCACCAGACTGTTGTCGCCATGGTGATAACTCGTTAATTTAAAAAAAAAAATGTAATGTTACATAGTACAGTTTATTTTGTCTACTTTTTATTTTTTAAGGTGAGTATTACATTTTTTAAAAAAGAAATGTATAATTAAAACTAATTTAAACCAGTTAAAGGCTATGGCAATTATCCGACATTTCGGCTGAGATTATAATATTAATATTAGTCGTCCACGAGGGAGCTGTTGACTATTGTGGATATAAGTTAACTATTGCGGTTGAAAGAGTTAACTATTGCGGATAAAAGTAGGAACATAATTTATGTCAAAAGCAATCGTGACGTCACTTTCTTCCAACCCACCTCCCCTATCGTCCCACAACGTCACAAAATTGTGACCCCCACCCCTTCACTGCGTGACATCATATTTGGATGACTCCTTTGCTCGGGCGATTCAAAGTGCTAAGGATGGCAAGCAGGACAACAGTGCCGTTTGAGACGCCTCTTGCAAGTTGAATTATGCTGCTGTGGTTCGTTTGGTCTGTAACACGGTGTAGCAGGCCAGATTAACCCCCTGATCGGATTATACCAGGGTATAATCTGGTCTAGGCCGCTTTATACCCTGGGTGTAATCTGGCATAGGCCAGAATATACACTCTCCCCGGGCCAAAATATACCTCCCTGATAACAAAAAACAGTTACGTCTATGTCAACCAACCAACCACCTAATCAACAAACCAACCAACGAACTAATCAACTAACCACTAGAAAACCAATCAACCAACCAACCAACCAACCTACCAACCAACCAACCAACCAACCTACCAACCAACCAACTAACCACTAGCAAACCAACCAACTAACCAACCAACCAACCACTAGCAAACCAACCAACTAACCACTGGCAAACCAACCAACCAACCAACCACTAGCAAACCAACCAACCAATCAACCACTAGCAAACCAACCAACCACTAGCAAACCAACCAACCAACCAACAAACCAACCAACCAATCAACCAACCAACCAACCACTAGCAAACCAACCAACCAACCACTAGCAAACCAACCAACCAACCATTCACTAGCAAACCAACAAACCAACCAACCTACCAACCAACTGACCACTAACAAATCAACCAACCAACCTACCAACCAACAAACCAACCTTCCAACCAACCAACCAACGCACCGACCAACCTACCAGCCACTAGCAAACCAACCAACCAACCTCTAGCAAACAAACCAACTAACCAACAAACCAACCAACCAACAACTAGCAAACCTACCAACCAACCAACAAACCAACCAACCAATCAACCTACCAACCAACCTACCAACCAACAAACCAACCTACCAACCAACCAACCAAACAACAAACCAACTTACCAACCAACCTACCAACCAACCAGCCAACCAACCAACCTACCAACCAACCAACCTACCAACCAACCAACCAACCCAAACCTGAACCCGAACCCTAGTCCTCGTCCTAGCTCTTACCCTAACCCTACCCCACCCTAAAGCCCTACCCTTAACGCTACCCTAACCCCCATCCTAACGCCCACCCTCACCCCCTCACACTACCCCTAATGCTTACCCTAACCCTAACACCTACCACACAAAAAAAGTAATCGAGTTCTACTTCTTGGGCACGGTACTACCAGAGGAATATGTTTATCAGGTAAACAGAAAAAAAGAGTAGAAACTAAAACATTATCTTACACATTAACCTAACCCTAGCTTTACCCCTACCATCGTCATTATTTCCCTTTGTGATCCTTACAGAGCATGGAGCCACCAATGCAGCTGGGCCCCTCAAAGGAAGCCAGTACCTAGCAGTCACGTGTTCTTGCAGCAGTGATTATAATGCAATTTGATGAGATTGCTAGCCCCATGCAAACGATATTTTAGTCGCCTTATACACGTTGATGCAATATTCCTATTTTTGTCTTTAACTCAGCAGAGGCCTCCGGAAACTATATGGCTCCACACTAAATCATGAAACCTCAAGAGTAATTTTAACCTCAAACTTACAGCCCAACGCTAACCGAACTCTAACCCTCACCCTGGAATCTTACTATAACCGTATAATATTAACCCTTACCCTGTCACTAACCAGAAAACCCCCTAAAACTTACCCTACAAGTAGTATTACCACTGCAATAGACGTACAGAGAAAGAGCAGAATAACACAGGCAAAAACAGCATGACCCTGCATAGTTTCAGGCAGTGACGTACTAAGGGGGGTGCGATGGGGGTAGGACCGGTCCGCCCAGGGTGACAGAACGGACATGGGGGGAGGGGGTGCCATAAGATATTTTTATGATAGTACTTACTGTTAAAAATATACTTGCAAGTGTGTTTACTTTTTATTGGGGGAGGGGGGGGGGGGGGGCAAAGGTAAGATCCGCCCCGGGTGCCAAATACTTTAATTTCGCCTCTGGTTCCAGGAGTTTTCGCAGCAGACAAAGAACAGGACAACTGGTCTGTCATGCATGTCGTAAGAGGCGACAAATATGAGGTAGTGCAGGGAACTGGCAACTTCCTCATACGATGGTCTGTTGGCGGTCTATATTATAAGAAATCTGCTTACATAGTCTCGGAAGAGATGGTGGACGAGAGGAAGTATATTAAGCTCATTTGCTGCTCTTCCGTTCTCCTCCCATTTAGTTTAAGAAAAAAAAAAAAAAAAAAAAAAATCAGACCTTTGGTTGGTTTTTCAACCATGCACTGGTGTTTGTCGTGTGCACGGGATAACAGGTTCAACCCCAAATGGGTTATAATTAGGACATATATTGTTTATCATTCTATATTGCGTATTACATTGTAACAATCAGACCTTCAAATTCGATCAAGAAGATGTGTTAACACTTACGCGCAGCAGATTATTTACGTGTATTCACAGTCACGTATAAAAATCAAAGAGGTTCCAATGGAGGGGTGGGTGGGACAGCCACCCGCCAGCTCAAAGAGGTAGGGGCTAAGGGCGATGAAAATAGATACTAAAGCGCACTCACTGCATACCTATTACATTGGCCAGGCCCTTTCCCGGGGGGAGGGGGAGGGGGGTCTAGCCAGGCCATTTGGCCCGGGATTCATATTCATTGGGGCCTCAAATTTACACAGGGATGTATAACTATCAAAAATAAGTTACTAACATTATAAATTTACAATTTAAACACAAAAAATATCTCTAAGCAGTCATTCATAACCCTCCACTCCCAAAGGAGTATAGGCCTTCAACAAACACATGTGTTAAGGATAGATTTGGGATGCAGATAAAATAGTGTGGCATGTTACTACACGCTAGCACATTTCCATTTTTATGTGAGGAACTGGTTTCGCCTGTAGACAAACTACGGTTTGCACGAAGCGCCCACCCGTGCTGAGCGAGGCGTTCACCCGTGTTGAGCGACGGTCAACTAGTGACGTTTCTGTCACATGTCGTGGGCAGTGATGCCACAGCTGGGTATTTCTTACTAGATCTGGGTTTTTGGGCTTCCGTCTGGGTATCTGGGTAATTTTTTTCAAAATCTGCATTAATCTGGGTATATTTGACAAATGGCATTTACAATGTATGTATATTCTGTGCACTGAGCATTATATGTATATTATAATTAAATGTAAAACATTATGTGCTATATATTTTTTTATTCCACTTAAATTTAATTCTTGTTTTTAACCACATCAATGACGGTGTTTTTTGACTCGTTTACATCAGCTATCTATTTCCTGTTATTCTGTTAATGGCTGTCATCTGCAATACTCAGTCATTTTTGCGATGTGTTATAAAGTCTTCTTTTTACATTTTAGACTTAAGCAGATAAACAGCATATTGTTTTTGTTGTTGTTGTTGTTGTTATTATAAGATTATAAAATGAGCGATGATGAAGATACGCTAGGTAGTTGTAGCATGACGACAAACACGCCACCACGTAAAAAAGTGAAGCCATGGTATCAGCAGGCTTTTTGTGCGAAATGGCTAACAGACAGCGAACTGAAGGATTGGATAAAGCCGGACTCTGGTAATCGCTATGCTGCGATTTGTACGGTCTGTTCCTGTACATTAACTAATGCCAACAAAACAGCTTTATTGACACATAAAAGCACACAGAAGCACATGAAAAACTTCGAAGCCAAAAGCAAAACTCTGAACATTAACAAATTTTTCATCAAACCAAAAGAGCCCTGTCTCCAAGACAAAATTGCTAAAGCGGAGATAGTGTTGTCGGCTTTCATGGCAGAACATAATACTCCGTTTTCGCAAGCTGATCATTTGATTGAATGTTGCAAGCAGACATTTCCAGACAGCACAATTGCTAAAAAAAATGTCACTGAAGCGCACCAAGGCTGCCTATGTGATGCAGTACGGCATTGCTCATTTTGAGCGGCTTGAAGTTATAAACATTTGCAGAAATCAGAAATTTTCTATACTCGTTGATGAGAGTACTGATATTTCTACGAACCAGATGTTGGCAGTCGCTGTGCGATTCTGTGACATAACAACAACAAAAAAGTAGTTGATTCACTGTTAGACCTCATTGAGGTGGAGGATGGGATGGTCTTGGCATGTTTACAGCTGTAAAGAAATTGTTGAGCACGCATGAAATCCCGCTTAGTAACGTCATTGGTTTTGTTGCAGAAAACTGTGCCACTTTGATGGGGACTGCAAGTGGTTTACAGGCACATCTGAAGAAAGAGATTCCACGTGCTTTTGTTATCGGCTGTGTTTGTCATTTATTTGCACTTTGTGCAAATGCTGCCAGCAATCCCCTACCATCTTGGCTTGAAATTTTCATAAAGAATGTCTGCTTCTATTTTTCGCGTAGTAGTAAAAGAAATCTCCAGTTCCAGTTAATACAAGATGTAGTTCAGGCCCAGAAACATAAAGTGTTGAAGCTGTGTGAAACACGCTGGCTGTCCCGTGAAGCAGTCATTGAGAGGATCCTTGAGCAATGGGATGCTCTGCACTTGTATTTCCAATACAAAGCTTCAGTGGACAACGTCGACGGTGCGGGCAAATCCTGCAGACGATGAACACTGTTGGCACGAAGCACATGCTTCTATTTGTCGGCTGCATACTGGGTAAAGTTAACGTCATGAACATGGAATTCCAGTCCGAGAACTTCCGTCTTCACAAAGTGTACACGAGTGTAACAAGAGAGTATCGTTTTCTTCTCAGTATGTTTATTAGGCAGGAAGTATTGCAGCATGAGCATCGCACTCTTGCCGACATTGATCCTTCGGATGTACTGGTGCACAAGAAACTGAATTACATTTGAGCTGGGTGGACGATGTGAAGCGCAGTTAATGCGACAACCGTTACGAGATAAAGAAGTCCAGTTTCGCAAGGATGCATTGGCATACCTGATTGAACTTTGTACTCAAATACGACGCAGGTTCCCACTTGAACAAAACAGTGTTCTGGCGCAAATGCAGCTGTTGGATCCAAAGCAAGCTCTCGATATTAACAAACCTTCTGTCATTCCATTAGCAGCACAGTTCCCAACAGTTGTTTCAGAAGAGAGCCTTGATCGTCTGTCTGATCAATGGCGAGAACTGGCATCGTACCGAAAAGATCTTGGACATCTAGTGGATGAGGATCCGCCCGCATTCTGGCTGGGACTGCAACAAGTAATAGATGCTAATAACCAGAAGAAATTTGATGTTTTCGCTGACCTCATGTGCACGCTTATGGCACTACCTCACTCTTCAGCATGCGTCGAAAGAGTGTTTTCGAAGGTTAACTTAGTTAAAACTAAACAAACCAACAAGCTTTTGTGTGAAACAGTTTCCAATCGAATACTAGCCAAGCAAGCAGTTGCCAAATATGGAGTTTGTCATAAGTTTAATCCTAGTAAAAGCGTGGTTGAAGATGTGCGTGAAGGACGTTGTCGGCAGAGATATGCAAAGATTTTGGAACTTCACAATCAAGATTACACGTTGTCAATTCATGCATATGATCTTGACGAAGGAGAAGTTGTCGACGTGGATGCCGAGTCTCTGACAAGTGACATTTTTTTACAGTAACAAGTTAAAACTAACATTTTATATTTAATTTAAGGAACATTTTGTTAATGTAACTAATGTAAGTATATTACTGTTAAAATATCTCATTTTCAAGAGTTCATATATTGGGGTGTTATTAAAATCATTTTTATTTAATTGTGAATTTTTGGTAATTAAAAAAAAAAATGAAGAAATACATAAAAATTGGTATAACACAGATTATTTGTGCTAAAGATGCACATAAAAGATTATGTAAGCATCGTCTATCCCGTGTATTTGAGGCATCAAATAATCTGGGTATTTCTGGGTTTTTTTTAGAAGAACATCTGGGTTTATCTCTAGAACTTGAGTGGCAACGCTGGTCGTGGGGTTCAGAGTGTTAATCATTTGGCCTTCCGTCTTTGTGTTTGCGTCCGAGAGATGTAATTTTCGAGCTCCGGGATAATGGAGAATGATATATAAATATACCTTGCGGCATTGTTGATTTTCGGAGGCCGCCACGTTATGTACAAGATGGTTCACGAACTTATCTAGAAGTTCATACCATAATTTACTACAAGTGTAACTTTGAGATATGTTAGTATGTAGGCCTAATCGAAACACGTTCAGTCTCGTTCCCTAACGCCAAGTTCACCATCACCCATGGCTTCACATGTGAGTCACGCAACGTTATTTATGCTATTATATGCAAACGTTGCACCATTACGTACATCGGCCAAACGGGCACACGACTGGGCGACCGATTCTGCAGACACATCTATGACATCTCTCAGTTTAATTCCACACCTGTGGCCATCCACTTCAATGGCCCTGACCACCACGGTGCCACTGACATCCAGGTGACAGCCATCAGATACTGTTCCTCGGACGCCAACAGTCGGTTTCGCCAAGAACAACGCTTCATCCATCTTATGGGTTGCCTCAAACCACACGGTTTGAATACCCAACATTCTTTTGTCTGAGACGCCTTTCTCTATCGAGTCCCAGTTGTATTATGACTTTCTACTTTAATGCGATCACCCTTTTTTTTTTTTTAATTTGTTTATTTATTTTATTTTATTTTAAAAAAATTTATTTTTTTTTTAAATTATTTTTTTCCTTTATTATTTTTTATTTTATTTATTTCTTTATTTATTTTTTATTTTTATTTATTTATTTATTTATTTGTTTTAAATTTATTTATTATTATTATTTATTATTATTTTATTTATTTATTTATTTATTATTTATTGATTACTTTTTCTTTTTTCTCACTCTTTTCCAGTCCTTGTTTTCATTATTTCTTATTTTTAATGTACTATCAACTTCCTCTTTCCGGTTTAGTGGCAGCCATCTTGCTTCGCATGTGACCGGACTTAATATTAAGGGAGTTTTTTTCTCTTATTTTTATAGTTTCATGTTCTCTACTTAATTCTCATTTTCTTTCCCTCCTGTCTCTTGTTTGTCTGTCCCTGACGAAGGCCTTGTGGCCGCAACGTAGGTTTTTCTTGTCCTTCTCCTTGTAAGACGTATTACTATTTGTGTGCGTGTGTGTGTGTGTGTGTGTGTGTGTGTGTGTGTGTGTGTGTGTGTGTGTGTGTGTGTGTGTGTGTGTGTGTGTGTGTGTGTGTGTGTGTGTGTGTGTGTGTGTGTGTGTGTGTGTGTGTGTGTGTGTGTGTGTGTGTGTGTGTGTGTGTGTGTGTGTGTGTGTGTGTGTGTGTGTGTGTGTGTGTGTGTGTGTGTGTGTGTGTGTGTGTGTGTGTGTGTGTGTGTGTGTGTGTGTGTGTGTGTGTGTGTGTGTGTGTGTGTGTGTGTGTGTGTGTGTGTGTGTGTGTGTGTGTGTGTGTGTGTGTGTGTGTGTGTGTGTGTGTGTGTGTGTGTGTGTGTGTGTGTGTGTGTGTGTGTGTGTGTTTTTTTTTTTTTTCAACTTTGAGATATGAGGCAACTAACATTTTGTTTGCCCTGATTTGTGTCTGCCGCATTACTTTGGTTTTCGTGGATTGTCCGAACCTTTAGTACCACGGCCAAGATTGAGTGGAGACGAGAGGAGTGTATTATTATTATAATATTATTGCCACTTAAAGATGCCTGCCTAACGATTGAAACTTATTGACGGACCAGAGATAATCTGCTACGCTTATCCATTGCCATGTACTTTTGATGTTTTGATGGACGTTATTGTGAAGTGACTTTATTTATTAAATGTCAACCATGTTTCCCGTGGACCTGTTCACCTACCGGCTTTTGTTATATATACAGACAATAATGTCCTGAAAGAACACCTGCTATCATTCGCGTATCCATGCATGATCCTCTAATTTATTCCAGAGTAACAACATGCCAAGTCCTCCTGTCACGTGCCATCATCTCAAGTTCTTTCCACGTTTTCCTCATCATTTTCATCTCTGTTTCCAGCTCTCTTCTCCATGTGCTTCTTGGTCTACCTCTGCCTTTCTTGCCCTGGGGGTTCCAGAACAAGGACTGCCTTGTAATGCTATCAACGGGTTTCCTCAGTGTATGTCCTATCCATCGCCGTCGTCTTCTTCTCATCTCTTGTTCCACTGGCACTTGTCTAGTTCTTGTCATCAGTTCCACGTTGGGAACCTTGTCATACAATTTTAATCTCTCTATTCTACGCAAGCACCCATTTATGAAAGTCTGTAGCTTTTTGGTTGTTGTCTTTGTTGTTCTCCATGTCTCAAAGCCATACAATAGGACTGACTTCACATTTGAGTTGAAGATTCTTATTTTCGTGTTGGATCCGATTTCTCTTGATCTCCATATATTTCCCAATGCAATGAAAGCTCCTCTTGCTTTTTGTATTCTTAGTTTGATATCACTGTCTGTCCCTCCAACTTTGTCTATATTGCTGCCAAGATATGTGTATGATTGTACATCTTGTATTGGTGTTTCTTCCAGTTCAACCCTGTTTTCATTACCTGCATTTATTCTCATTATTTTTGTCTTTTCCCTGTGTATTTTCAGACCCTATTGCTGTGACCTCTCATCGAGTGTGTTCAATTTGTCCTGCATCTGATTACGGTTATGGGACAGAAGAGCCAAGTCATCAGCAAAATCCAGATCATCTAGCTGCTTAGTCAGAGTCCACTGGATTCCATTTCTGTTGGGTGTTGTCGATGATCTCATTACCCAGTCTATTGCTAGTAAGAAAAGAAATGGAGACAAGAGGCATCCCTGTCGCACTCCTGTTCTTATCCCAAACGGTTCTGTAAGCTGTCCTTCATGAAGAACTCTGCATGTCATGTCTTCATATGTTTCCTTTATTAAATTAATGATCTTCATGGGAACTCCATAATGCCTCATCAATTTCCAAAGTGATTCTCCGTCTACACTGTCAAATGCCTTTTCGTAGTCCACAAATCCGATGTACAAGGTATAGTGGTGAATTCCATTCCAGACTTTGTTCAACTATTATTCTCAAAGTGACTATCTGGTCTGTACATGATCTGTTTTGTCAAAAATCTGCTTGTTCATCTCTCAGTTTCTTGTCTATGGACTCTTTTAATCTCTCAAGGATAATCCTGTTTAATGCTTTTCCTGGCACTGATAGTAACATTATTCCTCTATAATTTGTACACTCTTGTGAATTTCCCTTCTTAGGCAACTTAACCAGATATCCTTCCTTCCATTCTGCTGGTATCTCTTCCTTTTCACAGACTTTACCAAGTAATTTATATAACATCTCTGTAGCAGTGTCGATATCTGCTTTGATAGCCTCTGCTGGAATGCCATCAGGTCCAGACGCTTTTCCATCTCTTAGAAGCTTTATGGCTTTCTTTATTTCTTCCTTCGTTGGTCTTTCACCGTTAATTTGTAGCTCTTCTTCTGCTGGCTGGATGTCCGGGGGGTTTTGTGGAGCTGGTCTATTGAGAAGGTCCTCAAAATATTCTGTCCACCTCTTCATTTGCTCTTGTATATTGCTGAGCAGTTTTCCATTCTTGTCTTTTATGAGGCAACTAGTTTGCTTGTATTTCCCTGTTAGCTTCTGTGTGCTGTTATACAGTTCTCTTATATTTCCTTTGGCTGCAGCATCTTCTGCCTCTCTTGCCAACTCCTCAATATACTTCCTCTTGTCTCTTTTGATACTTCTTTTTACTTCTTTGTTTGCTTTTGTGTACACTTCTTGAGCCTTGGCTTTGGAACTTCTGGTTTTGCTTGTGTTTAAATCTGCTTTCTTGTTTTTTCTGTCTTTTATCTTATTGATGGTTTCTGTTGTTATCCATGCTTTTTGTTGTCGTTCCCTTTTCCCCAGTATTTCTTCACATGTCTCATTCCATACAGTTTTGATTTGCTGCCAGTAGTCTTCTGTATTCTTTACATCTTCCAGCTGTTGAAGCACTTGGAATTTGTTGGATAATGTGACCGCAAATTTGTCTCTTGTTTCTTGATTTCTTAGATGTCCTACATTAAATTGTTGTCTATAATTTTGCATTGGTGCATATCTCTTGAGTTTCATTTTTACGTTGGCTATCAGAAGGTTATGATCTGATGCCACATCTGCTCCTCTATATACCTTTACATCCTGCAATGATGATCTAAACTTCTTGTTTATGCATATATGATCAATCTGATTTTCTGTTCTATGGTCTGGTGATATCCATGTTGCCTTGTGTATTCTCTTATGTGGAAACTGTCGCAGATATATTTGTTGATGGTGCACTCCAATTGACGTTGAATGAGAATCCAATTGTCGCATAAAGAGTTTTGTATAGTAAGGAAGATGTGTAGAAAGCGCATCGACCTTTATACACTAGTTTTCACAGATGTGAGCTAGTGTTGAGGGAAAGAGTTAACAGAAGGGCACAGGTTGGTGTCAGTGATTCTCTCACCTTTAGACTGCCAACTCTTGTATTTTTCTGGCGACGACTAACTCTTTCTTACTCAAATCTTTTTGAAGATGAACTAGTAGTAATAAGTAATACAAAGAGGGTTGAGAATGTTTTTCTGAACAGAACATACAATCTACTAAGTCAAACTCAGAATGATGGTGAGTTACAGAATGTACATAATTACTTTAATTACAGTAGAAATATAAAATCAATGTTGACATGTACTTTGAAAAAAAGAAATACTAGGAAATTTAGAACTGTCAGTGTCTTTGGTTCAGATAAGAAGTAAGAGGCTATTTTCCTCACGGACGAAAAGTTTATTCCTATGGCTATTTCGTGGAAAAGTGAATTCTGACTTTGGTCTGGGTTTTAAGTAGACTTATCTGCTTGGACTTCTCCTGGGCGTCACAGTAGGTAGGGATTACCAACTGGAGAATATGATTCAGTTGAGCAACAGTCCAAGAGATGACTAGGCTTTCCGTTAACCTGGTTGTGAAGTTGCGTTATGAAGTTCAGGTGCTGACGAGGTGTTAACTGCTTAAAGCTGTAAACTGCTCAGGGTTGCTGACTTGTGATCACCGCTAGAGGGTTTGAGACGTAAGCACTAGTTCTCTCTGTAGCATAGAGCAACTAGGCGGTTTACTCGCAACAATTGACAGCAATCAAAATCCAGAAACTGGCTAGGATTCTGCAACTGGGCTGAGGAAGACAATACAGGCAATCAATCTTCTGTTTGTTTTACAGATATATTGACTACAGCCACTCTGGACATTTCGTCTCAGAATGGTGCCTAATAATCTATTTACCTGAAACCATAACAGTCAGTCTTCCTTAAAGGCGACTGTCCATTTGTTTACAAATTCCTGTCTAGCGGTAGTCTCACACTGAGGTCGGGTCAGTCAGGTCAACCTTTGTTATAAGCAGACGCCTGGCCGTGTGCGTCCATGCGTGACTGCATTGGAGGAATGCTATTTCATTCACTCGTTCCTTGAACAACATGGTTCTTCTCTCGTTCACAACAGCTTTCTTCATCACATTCCTAATACAATTAGCTTGTAGTACTTTCTCATATCAGCCAGTACTTACATCATTATAATGCATCAATAACATTCAAAATACATAAATGCAAAATAGCTATCAATCTAATGTAAAGAAATAAAACCACAATATTAAGTATTTCACACTTTACATCAATTAACTAATCCCTTGATATTAGAGTTAGCTAATTAAGCGAATACTGAGAGTTTGCTTACCGCTCAGGACTTTATCCGCAGCTTAAGAAATAGAACTTTAATAGCGTTACTCTCAATCACATATACTTGTAGATATGAGGTAGTTGAGGTTTCTATTCTATAACTTCTAAGCGTGCGTTGTCTTCCCAACGGTTCATCAGCAAGTGATCTTAAAATTCAGCATTTGTTCGCAATGAAGTTAAAATGTTTCCGTTCCCACGTCCAGAGTTAATTATTTCCCGTCTCATGCTAAGACACGTAAAAGATTTATCGGCGTTCTCCAGTTGACCACTGAACACGGAAATATGATACTCTGAGAACCACTGGTTTCTACCAAGCTAATAAATCGTATAAGACATCCCTAAAGCAGGGGGATCGAATGACAGGGCTATTAGTGAGGACTTGAAAAATAGTTAAAGAAACGAACACAGGTGCAAATATTTCCGTAGAGAAAAACAGACAAAATGGGAAGGAATAGAAAAGTAAGGAATTTTAACATAATCTAGACAAAATCTTCGAGCACTCTGTGACAGAAACATGCTTCCTTCTATAGCCAGTTGATTTGAAGCACAGAAGTTTGAGAATAGTTCCCCATTTTCATTCATTATTCCTAGCCCATGTTTTCCCATGACTTCTTCAAAGCCGGTGTTGACTGTACCTATCTTTGCATTCATGTCACTCATCAAAATTGTGATGTCTCTTCTTTTTACTTTTTCCATAATTTCCTGTAGTCTAGTATAAAATGCTTCTTTCACAGACTCTTCTTTGTCATTAGTTGGTGCATAACATTGGATGACATTTACATTTATTTTCTTTTTAGCTGTTTTAAAAGTAGCTGTTATTATTCTGGGTCCAACAGCTTCCCATTCAATGAGTGCTTTCTGTGCTTCTTTAGATATCATAAGAGCTACCCCTTCACTGTGGTGTGAACTTTCGTCTTCATGTCCTGAGGACAGCACCAATTCACCTGTGATGAGTTTCTTCTTGTCTACCCCCTTCCACTTTGTTTCACACATTCCCAGAACCTCGATTTTATATTCCCTCATTTCTGCTGCTACTTGTGCCACTTTCCTTTGTTCGTTTAATGTCCGAACATTCCAGGTGCAAAATCTGGAAGTTCTCCTAGAAGAAAGAAGGTTAGTCAATAACACAGACTCCTTTCGGCTTTCTCTGTGTTGCATCATACGCCTCTCTGCGAGAGGACCTTCCCCTGTCTTGGATGGCTGTGTTTTATTTTCTTTAATTGACTTGTTCATGTTTGTTGAAGTTTTTTGTGGTTTAATTTTTTTTTACAGGATGGGGTAACCAGCCCCATGCCCAACCCTCCTTAGTCGCTTTCTACGATTTGCATGGAAGGGAACAGTGTTACTATTCTTTGCTCCCCTTTCGGGCCCCGGTAACACACGGGTGATCTCTAAGCAGTGACGAAGTAATTTTTTTTTTTTCAACATGATCTTTTCAGAGCACATTAAAAATGTCCGCGCATTCATTGCAGACAGATTTCTCAGATTGTATAATCGTGTCAGTGCTTCCTATAAACTTTCCGCATGTTACTTGTTTCTTTAGCTAAACCCAGTGGTGAGCTGTAGTGGGCTCGCAAGATTGTCTGGTCGTTGCTGATATTGTAATTCAAGGAAAACTAGATATCAATGTAAATCTTGCAAAAATTTGTTTTGTTTGGAACTTGCAGTAATTGTTAGTCGCGAATGTTACCAAAAACTGTAAACCTTTATTTGTTATTACAATTTAGTGTTTATTTGCATTGTCCATCACACTTCGGAAGTTTAATAGTCTAACATTTTAAACTGAAAAAATGTTTAGAAGTAAAATATGTTTAGAGTGTTCTTGAATATTTTGTTTTGGCTGAAAATTTGCGAATAAAAATGCGTTTTTTTTTTCTAGTATGTTTTTCTTTGACGTGAGAACAGAACGAAAAATTACCTCTGCTAACTGCAAAATCATTATTTTTATTTTGTTTTCTGTTAAACAGTCTCACATGCCGATGAGAAAGTTGGTGTTATCTTACGTACGCGACCACTGAAAGGTTAAAAATACGAGTAGTTAAATTTAAGCTGCGATGATTTTTTTTTTTTTAAGAGTATGCAGTTTAACACCACCCAAGGAAATTATACACATGGAAAAGCCCAGGAGATGTAACACGAAATCAAATCGACTATATCATGATAAAACATAGATTTAAAAACAGTGTCACAAGTGCAAAGACACATCCTGGCGCCGACATAAATTCAGATCACAATCCAGTCGTCATCAAAGTAAATATAAAGCTGAAAAGAGCAGGAAACAGAAGACAGGAGGAACCCCAGATAGAAATATCAGCGCTGAAACAACCAGATATAAAACAGAAATATTTAATCGATGTCAAAAATAAATATCAACAGTTATTGACAGAAAGCATGGAGCAGTATAGAAGAGAAAACCCAGAAGAAAAAGCAACCGCAAAATGGGAATGCTTAAAAACAAGCATACAATCAACAAATGCAAATTTACCTAAAAAGGAGTCTAAGAAAAATCAAATTTGGATGACAGATGACATCTTGAATAAAATGGCAGAAAGAAAGAAAGCAAAAAACACTCCAGAATAGAAAACAATAGACAATGACATACGTACTATGTGTAGAGAAGCAAAAGAACGGTGGATAGAAACAAAATGCAAGGAAATAGAAGACTTGGAAGCAAAGCACATGACAAGAGATATGCATGAAGAAATAAAGAAATTATCAAATCGGTCGCGGTTTGCACAAGGAGGAAGCTGTATCAAGAACAAAAATGGTGTAATATTACTTGATGAGAAAGACATATCAAACAGATGGGCAGAATACGTAAAAGAACTATTCGAGGACAGTAGAGGTAAAAAACCATCACCAGATTCTAATGAAGGCCCAAACATTCTCAGATCAGAAGTAGAGAATGCCATTCATATGATACAAAAAGGAAAATCAGAAGGCAGGGATAACATAAAAATTGAAATGATAGAAGCTCTGGAGAGCTTTGGTATAGATACAATCACAGAAATATGCAACGATATATACAATACAGGATATATACCACACGACATGAAGACATCAGTTTTCATAACATTGCCCAAAAACCAAATGCAACAGAATGTTCAGACTTCAGAACTATCAGCCTGATGAGTCATGCAATTAAGATACTGCTCAAAATCATACAGGAAAGAATAAAAAGTAAAGTAGACAGCGAAATCCAAGAAGAACAGTTTGGTTTTAGACGGAACAGTGGAACAAGAGAGGCAATATTTTGCCTAAGAATATTAGCAGAAAAATATACAGAGGTCCAAAAAAGTATGTATATGTGCTTCATTGACTATAAGAAGGCTTTTGACAGAGTCCATCATGAGAAAATAATTGAATGCCTCGAAGACATAGGTATTGATGGAAAGGATATAAGAATACTCAGTAACCTTTATTGGGAGCAAACTGTCACAGTAAGATCGGGAAGGAATTATTCACCATACATAGACATAAAAAGAGGGTGTCAGACAAGGTTGTGTGCTGTCCCCCTGCCTATTTAATTTATACACCGAAAATATTTTCAAACAGATACAGGAAATACCAGGACTGAACATCAGTGGAAGGTCAATAAACAACATTAGATATGCAGATGATACCGTGTTGTTAGCTGAAAGCGAACAGGAGTTACAAGAACTAGTGAAGCAAGTGAACAGTATAAGTCATGAATATGGACTCGACATTAATATTGAGAAAACAAAAACTTTGATAATTAGCAAAACAGACGATAAACCCACATTAAAGATAAGCGTAAATGGGAAAATCCTGGAACAAGTCAAGAGCTACGTATATCTTGGTCATATAATAACAGAAGATGGCAGATGTGAAACAGAAATCAAGAAGAGAATAGGAATGGCCAAAGCTACATTCAACAACATGAAAAATATGTCACAGGAGCCGTGACATACAAACAAAATGACGTAATAAAAAGGAATAAAGGACTAACTATAAGGAGGAGAAAAGAATACTCTCGATGCGAGCTATGGAAAAGAAAAGTCATCGAGAGACCAACGACGTCATATACAGAACAACGGGGATGACGTCAGAGAGGTTACAAGATGTCCACTGATCAAGAAGGTCGTTCCATCAACCCCAGTAGAAAAGAACTAACATAAAAGGAACCGAGAGAAAGAATCACATGTTATAAATCGGCTCTGTTATAGTCGCTGATTATGTAATGAACTACCCCATCTACAACGATTATTAACTATAGGAAAGCGGTAAGTCCGGTTGAGACTGAAAAGCGTTAGTATTATAAATAGAAGAAATCGGACTTGTAGATCAAACATTGTTAATTCGAACACTGTCCCATAGATTCTGGAGAAAGGAGAAACCCTTGGAATGAATGATGTCAAAGGTCGTGAGGGATTAGTTTTGGTGTGAATCAAATTAATCATGACAGAAACTGAATAAAGGAATTTGACTTTTAAGAAACAGAGTTTTCCTTATATACTCCGATGGGAGTCGTATTGTTGCTTCATTGGTCTAAACGTTGAATTTGAAGTAATTCGTTTTCCCACACACCCCACCACTGTCCAGCAGAACATCAAATCACTACATCACAACAAGTTACTACTATACGATCATCAAGGAAGGGCTGGGTCAGCAAAGGAAATGGTCACTAAAAGGCAGAGCAAGGTTGACGGACGCTGGGAGTTGAGATGATGACCTCAATCTATCGACGGACGGTCCGTAACAGGTGGATTCAGGAGTATTCCAGATGTGCCAGGTAGAGGTGCGAGTTTAGCACTGACCCTCAGGATACTGGAAGTCCCGAGATAATTGCGGCTTATAAACTTTTACAAATACGGTGACCGTTTCCAGGACACACTGTGACATAGATACGGTGGTGTTTTTGATGCCGTGAGTCCAGGATTTGAACCTGCCTGTATTTCTGCGGCATATTTATTGACCACGCTGTGACATGGTGGTGTTTTTGGTCCCAGTGACCAGGATTCTGATCACGCAGGGATTGTCGCGGATTTCAAAATTTCGCTGAGACACTAATAAAGGAAGTCTGGTCTAATATTCTTACTCTCAAACTGACAGAGGGATGCAGGTAATCATAAATGACCGCAATGACCTGTGACACGTGGATGGTGTGTGTTTCGACCAAGATTCTGAAAGCATAGACGTTGTCTTCAATCAAGATTCCGAAAGCATAGACGTTGTCTTCAATCAAGATTCCGAAAGCATAGACGTTGTCTTCAATCAAGATTCCGAAAGCATAGACGTTGTCTTCAATCAAGATTCCGAAAGCATAGACGTTGTCTTCAATCAAGATTCCGAAAGCATAGACGTTGTCTTCAATCAAGATTCCGAAAGCATAGACGTTGTCTTCAATCAAGATACACGAAACTTAGAACCCTGTCTTCAATCAAGATACCAGAAACGAAGTCGTTGTCTTCAATCAAGATACCAGAAACATAAAACGCTGTCTTCAATCAAGGTACCAGAAACGTAGACGTTGTTTTCAATCGAGTTGCCTGGAACGTAAACTTGGTATTTCAAGACGTGAACCTCAAGTGCCATCAAGATTTCGAAAACGTGGCAACCTAACTTAATTCAAGACTTCGCTAGTTAAGAATAATTAGTTAAATTAATTTATGAGTACCAATAGTTCCGTCTGTCAGAGATTATATATATATATATATATATATATATATATATATATATATATATATATATATATATATATATATATATATATATATATATATATAAATGTATGTTTCACGGTAAATAATACGTAAAGGGTGACACAAGAAGTAGTAGTAAGTAGAAGTTGACTAAAATAAGGAGAGTAAAAAAAAAAAAAAAAAAATTGTTGGAAAATGGCAGAAGAACCAAGATTGGATCCAAATACACTAGCCTTGCTACATGTTACTAGTGCCCTAGAAAGGTGGAGCATAGAAAACAGACAGACTGGTTTGAGACAAATTATCGAGACCTATAGAGGAGAAGCAGGAGGTTGTAAAAAGTGGATAGCCAGAATAGAAAGATATGCTTACTCCATAGGGGCAAACGAAGAAGAAAAGAAAAAGGTTGGCTTTTCTAACTAGTGAGGATTTGTTGAATGACTTTTTGAGAAGAAGATTTGAAGAAGAACCTCAAGAAACATGGGAAGAGTTGAAAAGAGGATTGTTGAATAGATATGGGGAATCTGTAGACCAACATTATCTCTGGGGACTACTTAGACAAGTAAAACAAGAGCCATTAGAATCGGTCCAGTTGTTCAGTGATAGACTAAAAAACCTGGCAGAAGAAGTTTTTAGAGAACAAGATATACGGAGTCCAGATATCGAGGGACAGTTAGTTGGAATTTTTATTGATGCCTTATACAAGGACGGAATGAGATTACTTCTCCTAAGAAAAAGTCCAAGGACTTCGAATGATGCTATACGGATAGCATTGTCAGAAGAAGATTTGTTGAAGAGGTTCCAGTTAAGATCAGGGAGCAACCACGAAGAAAAGAATGGGAAAGAAAATGAAGTTCGATGGACTGGACAGACAGTTAGAGATAGACCAAGAGAAAGAAATTATCTTTGGTATCAGAGCAGGCAGGATAGAAGTGACAATGGCAGAGAAAACAGTAGAGGAATTATACAGATAGCAGAGGAAAAACGATGTTATTTATGTAATGCCAAGGGACATATGGCAGCTGTGTGTAAAAAGCGAAAAATGGAGAGTCGTAACGGACGACGAAACGAGTGGAAGGAAGGTAGAAATTATAGGCATACAAGTGAGAGAGATGCTTCCGTGGGGTTCAGACAACCACAAAGAGGCATTGATATCAGACGTGGAAACATGGTGGATGAAGGGTACAACCATAGGTCTACCTATAGAAGTAGAAATCAAGAATGGGACTTAAATAGAGAAAATGTTCCGCCTAGCGTAGATAGATGGGGACATGAGGAGAGAGGAAGATTGGATAGACAAAGAATTGGAGAATTTACCTCGAGAAGACATCAGCAAACTCATCGAGAAAACTATGCTCCGCAGAATCTCGATAGACGATATAGAAGTGTGGATATAGGAAGAATTTGTGGAATTAGAGCCAGGTTTATGAATAGACGATTGGATAGAAAAAGGAAAGTTAGAGAAAACGATTTTCGTAAACATAGATTACCAAGGGAAGATAACGGACCTAGAACTATTTACAAGGGCAGAGTGTGCAACATTTCGGAAGCACCTAGACACTGGGAAGGCTTAAATAAGAGACGAAATAGGATAGCCGTACGGAATTTTCTTCAAGAAATAAAAGGTGGAAGGTGTTTCGAAGTAAACGATTTTTAATGTTAGGACAGAAAATGGACATTGTGCCAAGATACAACTGTGTACAAAGGAAGGAACAGCAAACAGTAAGATTAAAAATGGAGCGGAGATCAATTGCATAAGAGAGAGACCAAGGTTGAACTTGAAGAGAAAACTTAGTGATAATAAGATTAAAGTAGACAAGAAAACAAAAACGGTTTCAACTCAGACTGAAGAGACGGACTTAGTGTCTGAACTTATTAATAAACAGAATAACAAAAGGTGTAAACAGAACGCAGAGAAAAGAACTAACCCAATGGATTTAAGAGGCTATATAAGGAGTCAGAGTATATATAGTACAAGAGGAGACAACTGGATAGTACCACTGACTAAAAGTGAGGAAGAAATTCACAGTGTTTCCGGTGATGACTACGGATATACACCAGCGGGAAAACAGATTGTTACTAAAATGACTATAAAAAGGATAATGCAAACAGAAAATGCATTAATTGCAAAGGAAATCACAGCGCCAGATTCCAGGGCTGCCCAGTATATCAGCAGACCAAAAAAGCATTGAGGGTAGCTATAACAACCCAAACCCCTTTCACAACGGTCATTAAAGAATTAAAAGAAAATGATACTTATACGAACAATAAAGTTATAACAGAAATTAAGAGTGTGCAAGAAGATGTCAAAATGCTTAAGTCACAGATGGCAAAAAAAAGTAAGAACAAGTTAGAAAGTAATAAAAGAGTACCAAAAAACCAGTCAGATGATTCAACTACATCCTCGGATGACACAAGTGCACTGAAAAGTACAGAGGCATTGCTTCAAGAAGTGAAAGCCATACAGCACCAAATTTCCCAGGATATAGCTAAACTGACTGAACTGAAAGAAGAAAATGAAATGATACTAGTCAAACTGTCTGAACAAAAAGAAGAAAGTGAAATAATACTAAAAAGAATGGAAAGTGAAAAACAGGAGATTAACATAGGGAGAGAAGGGAATGTAGCATTGGATGAAAATAGGAAAGTGGTCAAAAAGAACAAAAGCAACCCAGAAGAAACTATCATAGAAACTATCAAAAAACGATTTGAGAGATTGTTACCACACTTAGCGGAAGAAGTTAGGGAAATAATGACAAGTTTAAATAAGGATTTTCTTGAGAACTTGATGGATAGTGGGTCCACAAGTACAGGAAATAAAGAATAAGAGCAAAATTGATAGTTAACCAAAATAAAAGGTATACTAGATGATGATAAAATTCAATTTAGAAAGATTTAGAATTATCCAGTGGAATTGTAGGGGTATTAAAAAAAAATTTGCACCCCTACTATCAGAGACTGGAGGAAATACTGATATATATGCTCTTCAAGAGACCCATTTAAACCCAAATAATAGATATAGTTGTAAGGGCTTTAAGATACTTAGACACGATAGGAAAGAAGGTAGAGGAGGAGGTGTCGCAGTCTTAGTTAGCGAAAAATTTAAAATCATAGACTGGGAAGTATTTAATACAACCAATATAGAAGGTATCCAGGTTACTATAGCAGCTGAACCAAACAATCTAACAATTCTAAATGTATATGCTAAAGATGGCACAATTAAAGATGAAGAAATACTAGCCATAAGCACCAGACTAGGCCCCAAAACAATCATAGTAGGCGATTTTAACTCCCATCATTGTGCTTGGGGTGGACAACATGCAGATAATGCAGGAAAATGCCTACTTGACTTCATAGAAAACAATGAACTACTAATACTAAATGATGGATCTGCAACAAGAATTAATCCACAAGCTAATAGGGCAGACTCAGCAATAGACATAAGTATAGCAACTAACAACCTAGCGAATGTAAATTGGGAAGTGTTACAAGACACAAACTCAGATCATCTGCCCATTGTAATAACCATGCATGAAAATGTCATTCCAAACCCAGAACCAGAGAAACCTACCTTCAACTATAAAAAAGCAAACTGGGAAGCTTTCCAATCAGAGCTGGAGGTGATGGAATATAAAGACATGGAATCAGATGATACTGACTTGTGGGCGGAAACACTGACAAATGAAATTCTGAAAATAGCAATAAAGTATATACCAAATAAAAATATGCCACAACACCTTAAACCAATAAGTAACATTAATAAGAAAAGAGAAACTCAATGGAATAAAGAACCAGTTGCCTGGTGGAATAAAAGCTGTGCAGAAATTCATGAGAGAAGAAAAAGGGCCTTACAAAAATATAGAAATAACAGAACAGAAGAAAACTATGATAAGTATAAACTTATTAGGAATGAATCTAACAGAATAATATTCAAAGCCAAAGAAACTAACTGGAAGGAGTTTTGTCAGTCACTTAAACCTAGCACTCAAATTAGAGAAGTATGGAAAAAGCTTAAGGCAATCAAAGGGAACAATAAGAAAACAATAATGCCAACAATCAAACTACCAAAGAGAGCAGAAACAGATAAAGAAAAAGCTAATGCCCTTGCCGAGTATTTCTATAAAGTCAGTGCAAAAAGTAGCCTTGGACAGGAAGAAAATGAGAGAAGAGAAAGACTTAGGATACAGTTTTTAAAAGAACTACCAGACCAGATAGAGGAAACAAACTATTTAGATGCTGATATAACAGAGGAAGAAGTAACTAATGCAATAAAAGATAAATCTAATACTGCCTCAGGGCAAGATATACTTAGTTATGAAATCCTTAAGAAAGTACCCAAAAGAACTATAAACATAATAACTTCACTTTATAACAAAATCTGGAACTTAGGAAAGATACCAAAAGCATGGAAAGTAGCTATGATAGTACCCATTCTAAAACCCAATAAGGAAGCCCATGAAGTAAGTTCATATAGGCCTATCTCCTTAACATCACAACTAGGTAAAATACTGGAAACTGTTGTGAATAAAAGAGTTAAATTCTACCTGGAAAAAAACCAGTTATATAGCCCAAACCAGTCAGGGTTTAGAGCAGACAGAAGTACAGTAGACCAGCTTGTAAGATTAGAACATGATGTAAAGCTAGGGTTCAAGAGGAAAGAGAAAACAGTGGCAGTCTTTCTAGATGTAGCTAGAGCATATGATGAATGCTGGCGCGATGGAGCTCTTTACAAAATGAAAAAGATTGGCATTACTGGTAAAACCTATAGGTATCTAGAAAACTTTTTACAGGACAGGTATTTTGCTGTACAGGTGAATAATGATAGGTCAGAAATATATGAACAACAGAATGGGATTCCTCAAGGATCAGTGATCTCTCCTTCAATTTTCACTATAGCTGTAAATGATTTAGCAGATGAATTTAATGACATAAAGAATGCAGTATCACAATTTGCAGATGACTGTGCCATTTGGCGATCTGGAAAAAACTTGGACCATGTTTACAAAAAACTTCAAAATCAAATAGACAAAGTTTCAGAGTGGGTGAAAAGTTGGGGCTTCCAAATTAATGTAAACAAAACAGTAGGTATGATTTTCAGCAAAGGAAATTAAAAAAAAAATAACAAAATCAATATAACCATTAAAGGACAGAAAATATGTACCTCCTCAACAACTAGATTTCTGGGCATAACTTTAGATAAACAACTAAATTATAATAAACATATAGACAATTTGGTAGAAAGCTGTAGGGGACCCCTAAATATACTAAGGATTGTAAAAGGTAATGGATGGGGGGCCAGCAATAAAATAATGCTTATGTTCTACAAGGCCTTCATCAGGGGGAAACTGGATTATGCCAGCATAGTCTATGACTCAGCTGCAGCTTCTAACAAAGCAAAACTGGACAGGATTCAAAATGCAGCCATGAGAACTATTACAGGTGCATTTATATCGACACCAGTAGAAGCTCTAGAAGTAGCTCTCGGCATACCTCCCCTTGGTCTAAGACGGAAAGAACTGAGATTAAATTATTGGAGTAAAGTAGCACAAGAAGTGACCCACCCAGCACATAAAGCATTTGTCAAAAACCAACCAAGTGTATGGGACGTCCCCTTAAATAAAGATAGATATCCAACAGGATGGAGAACTATAGAAGACCTAATGCAGTTCAAAGAACTATCAAACACAATTGAAAATAGTAATAAATACAGAAGCAAAATACCACCCTGGGAACTAAAAACACCAATCATAGACTACTCACTTACTGAAAAGATCAAACAAAACATAGAAGATAAGGAAGCCAAAATGATAAGTAGAAAGTTCATAGAGCAACTAACTAAACAAAGTCTGGCCGTCTACACTGATGGATCCAAGGGTGATAGTGGGCAACTAGGTGCCGGAGTTGTAATACCACAATGGGGAATAAAAAAGAGCTACAGTATAACGGAAGGGGCATCGATTTTTACTGCAGAGATGGTAGCAATTCTTAAAAGTCTAGAAATAATCGAAGATAACCCACCAGAAGCTGTTACGATATTTACAGACTCACTATCATCACTACAAGCACTAGAACACCCAGGTAAATGTAGCCGGCCAGACATAAAGGAAGAAATTCTAGCAATTAATACATCACTAGAGAACAGAGGATGTAGTGTGAGGCTAGTGTGGGTTCCAGCACACATAGGTATAGCTGGCAACGAGTTGGCAGTCCAGAATGCCAAGAAGGGAAGAACAAGTAAAAACAATATAAAAGCAGGACTGGGAAGGTCAGAGATCAAGAGCCAAGTGAAGATAACTATAAACGAGGAATGGAAGACAACATGGAAGGAAAGTAGAAAAGGCAGACACGCGTTCAAACTGCTGAAAGAACCAACGAGGACATGCCAGGTCAGAGAAGAATTAAAGATACCATCGAACAAAAAACGGTGGCGTCTCCGACTCGGTGCAGCATACTTCATGGTAGAAGAACCACACTGCCAAGAATGTCAGGAAGAGAATGACATAGACCACTACCTGATCCACTGTAAAAAGTATGAACAACAAAGGCTTGAATTAAAAACTTACTATAGAAATCACAATATAGACTTAACAGGTGATAAGGTTTTAAGTATAGATGCCCCAAGAGATGCCCAATCAATACTTAAAAGATATATACATAAAACAAAGGAAAAAATATAAGGTTAGAACTTCAGAAAAATCGTCCAACTAAATAGAAATTAAGCAGCAAGAACTAACAAAGCATTAACAAAAAAAAAAATAACTACTCATAGGACAAGGAAAGACAAGGTATTTAAAAAAAAAAGGGACAACAACTCAAAAAGAACAAATACTAATACAAATTAAAACCAAGTGTAAAGGACAATAGTTATCTAGAAACAATACAAAAGAGAAAATAAAATTGACAAATACTAATATAAATAAAAATCAGCACCTGCAAAAGACAACAGTTATTTAAATTGAATACAAAATTAGTAAATAAAATGACACTAAATACCCCAATTATAACCAACTTTCAGGTTGAACAGGGTAGACCAAGATGGAACGAGAAGAGGCAACAATGATCAGAGGCTGAGTGCCCGATCTCCACCCATCATTTCATCAAAACAACAACAACAACAACGATTGTTACTAAAGCGATAGTCCATGCAGAACCGGGAACAGCATCTGATCGGTTAAACCCAAACCCCACAATCTTATACAAGGAACAAGGAGAGATGGGCACATATAGACAGGAGGAGGACAGGATACAGGTATGTCAGGATACAGAGAGCAGACAGTACAATGAGATTCTGGAGGATACAATATCAATAAGAAATAAATGGAACGGTGCTAATTCAGAAATAGAAAAGAGAAAGGAAAATATGGGGGATAAGAGTAGTGATAGGATGAGTGATAAGAAGGAGCTTGAGAGGCAAAAACGTTATGCGAATAAAAAGGCTAAGTTACAAGAATTTCAGCCAGGTGACAGAGTTTACTATAAGAAGCATGTGCGCCCCACTAAATTTGATAACCAATGGATAAAAGGTTACGTTATGTTGGAAAGGACAACCTTAATTAATTATAGGATATGGAATGAGAAATTGAATCATACAACCAAGGCTCACGTTCAACAACTACGAAAGGATGACTACAGACCATGGATCGAGGTTAGTAAACCTAGTACGGAAGAGAGAGAAAAGCAAGGAAGGAGAGCCACCCTTGTAACAACACCTGATATCGATAGTGAAGAAAGGAATCCAGAAGGTTATTCGTTGATGGAAAACCCTTGTAGTGACCTAAATACTAGAGTAGGAATGGAAACGGGTAGGAACAAAACAAAAAACAATTCAGAAATAGAAGAGAGAAAAGAAAATAGAGAGCACCAGAATAGTGATAGGAAGATCGATGGAAGAAGATGTAAATCAATTGGGGTGAGGAATACGAAACAGTCAGATGAGAGAAAGGGACTGGCAGATCAAGAAGATTGGGAGAGTGAAGATGATATTCCGCTGATGTAATATAAGAGGAGATTTCTGACCGACGATTGGGAGAGTGAAGATGATATTCCGTTGAACGAATATAAGAGGAGATTTCTGACGGATAAGGGAGAGAAGAATGAGGACACGGAACCAGAGAGGAACACACTTCAACAGAAACCACAGGGAGATCCTCAAGACTTGGTGAATCAGACAGAAGGGACCTCGGAAACACAGGAAGTGTTAGGCGTTACAAGTATTAAAGAGTATAATAACAAGTCTGACGTATGGTCGGATGATTCATCAGATTATGAAAGACGTCTCACAAGGTTGAGAGACGAAAAACAATCGGAGATGAGGAAAGGAAGGAAGGACAATGCTAACAGTGGTTATATGACAGAAGTTGAAGAGGTAACCGCATTGTGTACAGATATCGAGAAGGAGTTAGAAGATTTAGAAGCCAGGAAGAACAAGGTGGAGGTAAATAAAGATACTAGAGAACCAAGCAGAAGTCGATATAACGATAGAATTAAGAACGAAGAAGTTGAGAGGAATTCAGAAAATGGTAGTAGAAGAGAGGACGAGGAAGAATTAACAGCACATTGTGCCTATAACGAAACAAAAATTAGAGAGCGGGAAGTAGAGAAGGGAGTACAGAGAGTTAACGGTGGAGTGGAGGAGATGAAGAAAATAGTCAAAGTGGCTAAGCCAAGCATGGAGGAGATGAAGAAAGCGATAAAGGATGAACTGAGAGGAGCTAGACCCGACACCGTAGTACTAAAGTATGTGCAGAGATTTCTAGAGGGAAAGTTTGATACGGACTTATCAGGAAGAACTGGAGAAATTCACAGACTTGTGATGAGAGTAATGGAGGAACTTGATTATTGGGGAATTAAAATAATGGAAAGAGACGTGTTCTCCGATTCGGAGTCAAGTTATTCAGACGGTGTATCGTCAGATGAAGAAGATAAATTAGAATTTACAGAGGATGAGGACGCGGAAGAAAATGCCAGATGGAGAAATAAAGAGAGTCATATGAGTAAAGTATGGCTTACGGAGAGGTGCGAAATGGTGGAGAAATTGAGAAAAGGAGTGGGAGAAGAGGTGAATGACACGAGTAAGAAAATGATTAGAGTGGATGAACCAAGCATGGAAGGTCTGAGGAGGGTGATAGAGGTCATCATAAAACGGCCTGATTTTAACCTCTGTAGAAGAGTAGTATGGAGATTGCTGGAGGAAAAGTATCATACACACTTTCCAGAAACAAGAGATGAAATAGACATGCTTCTGACGAAAATGTTAGATGATGAAAGGATTTTGAGGCGACAGAGAAGAATGGAACAAGCAAATCGTAATAGAAGTCAGAAAATAAATAAAGGGAGGAAGCAACTATAGGAATTGCTAACCAAAATTGTGGGAGAGACATAGGGACCAGGAAATCACTATAGCGAAATTAGTGGAGTTATGAGTAAGTGAAGTAGAGAGGCGGTAATGATGAAAATGTGGAAATAATGAATAATTAAGGTAGGTTAAGGCCATGGAAGAATGGCGGGGATATTATATGTGTCACGTAGCGTTTGAAGGATAAGAATTTATTTAGAGGAAATAATAGACCTGATGTGGAAGATTTGGCTCAAGGAATTCCTGCTGGGTTTTCCACCACTGAAGGGAGACAAAGAGGGTAAATTCTCCTAACTAGACAGGTCTGGAAAAGGTTGTAAGGAGATATTTGGTCTCTCGCTACCGTCGTCCCCTTCTCAGTTATCTATTATTGTTATTCTTTAAATTATATTATATTTTACGAGGCCCCCCCTCCCTTATAAAGGAAGATAAACATCAGACAATATGTAACATCTAATAGAAGGAACAAAGCATGGGGTACAGTATATACACCCAATTGGTTTATTGCAATTAAAACGAATAGATGGTGAATGATAGTATTGTCGATGGAATTAGTGTCTGCTGTATGTAATATGTGTCTCACAATTCAAGTGTTTTTCATCCTGGATGACAAAAATATATGGCATTGATTTGGTGAGTTCCGTTTTTCGAGGAACTTATCTGTTCAGCCCCTGGCTGATAATGAAGCGTGGGCAGTTCTCCAGTCTCCTGACGTTGCCCCAGGTAGGTCTTGAATGGTTCGGATTTGCCTTCTCTGTGCTCGACTCCGTATTCTGCTCTGAGATTGGACTGTCGTGCAAGGCTCCACCATAGACTGAAGACAAATACGACGGCTTCATTAATTTTCTGGCTTTAGAAAGCAGTCTTTCCCTAAGCCGTCCGTCTGCCAGTCATCTCAGATTTTAGTCTCTAACATCATATGTCTAGAGCCTAATCTTGAATTCAAGTTTCTCCTTTCTGTCCTTTATTATATTTCTCTGCCCCAGTGGCAGTATTATAATTCTTTAGACTGATTTATCGTCAACTTAACCCGATGAATTATTATAAATGTCAGTTAAACCCACCAAATTTATCATAGAAATGTCGGCAACAGTATTCTAGTTCTGTGCCTCTAGCCTAATCGTCATGTCAATTATGATGAATTTAACAAATAATTGGACATCAGTGTTTTAGAATTGTCTGACAACATTGTCACACACTTCATGTCTGGTCGCATCGTCATATAATTTATAATGAATATATGTCACGGTCTGTCAACATTATCGTTAATATTAAATTCCGTTAGTCTAAGCGTCGGGTCGAAAATACTCAAATAATATGGAAATTAATAGCTATATATATTCCCGTTATACATTATTATGAACATGTTGTACATATCCCGTGGGATCATAAAATATACCCGATCACATGTGGCTGGATGTGATCGTAAAACAAAAATTATCAATAAAGTAAACGCAGTTATACCAATTTTGCGTCGATTTTGCAAGGTACTACACATTTCATCACAATACTATTTTCTAACGAGATTTTCGCTTACCTACTCAGATGGACCAGCAATTTAGACACGTGGCTTCAGTGCGTTTAATGCATGAATTCGCACGATCTGGATTAGGTCTAGCTTTCTTGGTTACCTGGGCGTAAGTCTTCTTCTTCTTCGTTCACCCTCAGATGTCAACTTGAATAAGTTCAAAGAAAGCGGTGGTCAGCCTGAGGCTGTTGATATCTCCGTAGATCTTCTCCAGGAATGGTACTGGTAATAAAAAAATGAAGAGAAGATTGGGCAAGTCGTCACACAAGCCCCTCCTCAAGTTTGACGTTCCGTCCAACTCCTCTGGTCCTGTCTTCCTCTTCTTTTTCAGTTTCTCATATCTCATCGGTTGCGTCCGGATGTCTGCTCAAAAAATCTGCCCCTACGTTGTTCTTCCCAGGTAAGTATTCTGGTTTTCTTCCTGGTTTTCTTTGGATGCCTACGTCTGCAGCAATGCTTCCCTAGGTCCTGTAACTGGTCTACCCTATGTGTTGAGGTTACCTGGTTACAATCTGAACAGGACTTCACATATCGAGCTATGTCTTCTGTGATGCCGGGCCAATAATAACGGGTGGCTATCCTTTGATTTGTGGCACCATTACCCAGGTGTTCACTCAAAGTAGCAACGTGCCCCCATTCCATAACTTTATTTCTATATATGGATGGCACCACAATCTGTCCATGACTTTTTAGCCCTCTGCCAGCTTTCCTGTGCAAGAGTCCATGTTCCATATAAAAGTCACCCTTTCTTCGAGGGTTATGTGAGTTTTTCAATTTGCCAAAGCAAGGCCCCAATGTGCTATCAGCTGCTTGAGCCCTTTTCATCTTATTCGGATGAATTTCTAACTTAGAGTCCCTCTCTATGCGTTTGGAGTCAGACCTGGTCTATAATAATAATACTAATAATAGCCCCTTCAGTCATAACTGACTATGAGAATGCACCCCTGAGGTGGCAGCCCTCAGCTGCTTATTTTCCTGGTGCTCCTTTCGATGCTTTCTCCTCACCTCTGCTTCTTGTGTGAGCCTCTCTTCGCCCAATCTGAGGTGGTGCCGTAAATAGCTTCGCCACTTAGTGCGATCGGCAGCTTCATCCTCCCATGTTGCTGGATCCATGTCCAGTGCCCTCATATCTCTCTTGCACACATCTTTGAACCTCAGCTGTGGTCGCCCAACTGTTCTCTTGCCATCTGCTAATTGTCCGTAGAAGATATCTTTTTGGATGCGACCATCTTCCATGCGGCGAACATGGCCAAGCCAGCGAAGTCTGCGCTGTCTAAGCAGACCTGGTCTGGACGGCAGCCATAACCACAGGTTTTACCGGTTCTCATAAAAAGACATATCTACGCCCTAACATCAGGGGGTAGAAAGGATCCTCTAAAACTGCAGCATTGATTTCCCCTTCCACATAGCGACAACTGACCTGAATCTTCGCTATGAGAAAATTTAAGGGTAATGCTCCCTTGAGTGGCCCCTGGATATCCACTGTTTCTGTGGTGAGTTGTTCGGGGTGCACCAGAGATGCAGAAACGACCGCGTCATATGACAAACCTGTGTCATACATCCCGATGACTTGTTTGCCATTCACGGTCACTGTCTCTTGTATAGGTGGGTGATGGAGGCTATTCTGACCCACTGTCAGTTCCTTCCTGTCAACAGCCCTCACCTGCAAACATGCAACCTGATGTGGAGGGTTTTTCCTTCTGTACTCGGCAGTATTGTGGTTGCTCAGTTTACACGTCTTACACCACTTTTCTCCCCGCCTCTGAGGCTGGAAAGCTGATCTCTGAGTAGTCTTGTAGTCTGGCTTGTCATGCTTTTTGAAGTTAGTATACGGTGGTTTCACTTGGGGGTCCATGTGTGACTGAGGTGTCGGCCTCGATAATTCTTCCGGTTGGTTCCACCGGGATGGGTCATTCTCCGTTAGCGCTGCCTGATAACGTTCCGCCAACTGGACGATGGATTCTAAAGTGCTGGCCCCATTCTCTGTCAGGAATCTTCTCATGTCGGAAGTCATGGTGTCCTTCAGTTGTTCGATCATGACCATTTCCTACAGGCCTTCCCAATCATGAGTAAAATTCCCTAGGGCACCCCACTTCTCCACGTAGGAATCCAGTCTAGCGGCAAATTGAGCAAAGTTCTCTCCGACTTCCCTCCTAGAGTTACGGAACCTCTTCCTATATGCGTCAGCATGTAGCTCATAACGGATCAGGAGTGCCTTTTTCAGAGACTCATAGTCATCCTGTAAACCTGGGGGAAGCTTGCTATACACTTCATAAGCAGTTCCTCTAAGCCCTTGTGACAGTTTCAGGTTCCACATGCTCCTCTCCAACCCAAACGTGGTGGCAAACTTCTCAAATTTGTCCAGATACATATCGATCGAGTCGGCTTGTTCCGAGAAAGCTTCAAATGGAAACGTCAAGGGTCCCAAGTTTGACATGCGTGAGGATGGCAAAGGTCCTATGCTCCCCATTTGCAAGGAGGGCATATTATCTGACCGTGGCGATTGGTTGCCTGATGAGGTAGATGCTGTCGCACCGGCTACCAGTTCAACTCTTTGAGCCTGTCCCTGCATCTCTAACTGCTTCATCTTCAGTGCATGCTCGCGTTCATCTCTCTCGCTTCTGTCCCTAGCGTCTACAGCTTTTATCCTCTCATCTATTTCTGCTAACTTTATTCGCTCTTCTCTTTCAGCTTTCGCTGTTTCTCGAGCGTAATACTTATCAGTCTCGACACTGACATAATTCGCAAGGTCCACCCCACTATAACCTAGATCTCGACCGGCCTCCCCTAGTGCTGCCTTAAGCTTAACTATTTCAGCCATCTTTTGCTGTTATAGTCCACACTGAGTAAGCTAGTGCTACCTTCCAATAGTATTTCTAACAACAAACAAAAACTTACTAATTATCAGACTGCTGTAGAATGAAATTCCTACAGTTATGGAGACTTAAGGTCTGTAATTCAATGAAATTCAAAATCATGAACTAACTTAATTAAACACAACATATATAAAGGGATTCACCAATCAATGCCTGAAATTCTAGAAAAAATGTTTTCTGTCTTTCTAGAGCTCACTGTGTGAAAATACATGTGTTAAAATGGTATACTGTAATGACTGAATGAATGATACTATCCCAGAGGTATGATAAAATACACAAGTTCAAATCCCGGACGAGACCCCAGTGTCACGTCGCGTTTGGAAGATAAGAATTTATTTAGAGGAAATAATAGACCTGATGTGGAAGATTTGGCTCAAGGAATTCCTGCTGGGTTTTCCACCACTGAAGGGAGACAAAGAGGGTAAATTCTCCTAACTAGACAGGTCTGGAAAAGGTTGTAAGGAGATATTTGGTCTCTCGCTACCGTCGTCCCCTTCTCAGTTATTTATTATTGTTATTCTTTAAATTATATTATATTTTACGAGCCCCCCCTCCCTTATAAAGGAAGATAAACATCAGACAATATGTAACATCTAATAGAAGGAACAAAGCATGGGGTACAGTATATACACCCAATTGGTTTATTGCAATTAAAACGAATAGATAGTGAATGATAGTATTGTCGATGGAATTAGTGTCTGCTGTATGTAATTTGTGTCTCACAATTCAAGTGTTTTTCATCCTGGATGACAAAAATATATGGCATTGATTTGGTGAGTTCCGTTTTTCGAGGAACTTATCTGTTCAGCCCCTGGCTGATAATGAAGCGTGGGCAGTTCTCCAGTCTCCTGACGTTGCCCCAGGTAGGTCTTGAATGGTTCGGATTTGCCTTCTCTGTGCTCGACTCCGTATTCTGCTCTGAGATTGGACTGTCGTGCAAGGCTCTACCATAGACTGAAGACAAATACGACGGCTTCATTAATTTTCTGGTTTTAGAAAGCAGTCTTTCCCTAAGCCGTCCGTCTGCCAGTCATCTCAGATTTTAGTCTCTAACATCATATGTCTAGAGCCTAATCTTGAATTCAAGTTTCTCCTTTCTGTCCTTTATTATATTTCTCTGCCCCAGTGGCAGTATTATAATTCTTTAGACTGATTTATCGTCAACTTAACCCGATGAATTATTATAAATGTCAGTTAAACCCACCAAATTTATCATAGAAATGTCGGCAACAGTATTCTAGTTCTGTGCCTCTAGCCTAATCGTCATGTCAATTATGATGAATTTAACAAATAATTGGACATCAGTGTTTTAGAATTGTCTGACAACATTATCACACACTTCATGTCTGGTCGCATCGTCATATAATTTATAATGAATATATGTCACGGTCTGTCAACATTATCGTTAATATTAAATTCCGTTAGTCTAAGCGTCGGGTCGAAAATAATCAAATAATATGGAAATTAATAGCTATATATATTCCCGTTATACATTATTATGAACATGTTGTACATATCCCGTGGGATCATAAAATATACCCGATCACATGTGGCTGGATGTGATCGTAAAACAAAAATTATGAATAAAGTAAACGCAGTTATACCAATTTTGCGTCGATTTTGCAAGGTACTACACATTTCATCACAATACTATTTTCTAACGAGATTTTCACTTACCTACTCAGATGGACCAGCAATTTAGACACGTGGCTTCAGTGCGTTTAATGCATGAATTCGCACGATCTGGATTAGGTCTAGCTTTCTTGGTTACCTGGGCGTAAGTGAAAAATGGCCGTGTTTGGCGCACTTTTAGCGGGACATTTCCGCTTGGACACGTGATCCGTAGCGTGCATCATGTGACCTTAGCCTCATATAGACGCTCCAATCAATAACGTTAAAAGTCACGTGATGTTTTCCTAAGTGGCCTAAACTGGTTCTCCCTAAGTTTAAGCAGTCCTAAATTAAAGCAGGTTTCTAGTTACCGAGGTCAGGGGTAAACAATGACGTCGTGTCTAAAAATAGCATTAAACGCGAGGAGAAAATCACCGAACGCTAGGAGATTATCCGCAAGTGACAATTCCCGGGACTTTGCGATCATGCATTGAGGATGAGAAAAAATGATGTCACGTAAATAATAAAAAAATGAAGAGAAGATTGGGCAAGTCGTCACACAAGCCCCTCCTCAAGTTTGACGTTCCGTCCAACTCCTCTTGTCCTGTCTTCCTCTTCTTTTTCAGTTTCTCATATCTCATCGGTTGCGTCCGGATGTCTGCTCAAAAAATCTGCCCCTACGTTGTTCTTCCCAGGTAAGTATTCTGGTTTTCTTCCTGGTTTTCTTTGGATGCCTACGTCTGCAGCAATGCTTCCCTAGGTCCTGTAACTGGTCTACCCTATGTGTTGAGGTTACCTGGTTACAATCTGAACAGGACTTCACATATCGAGCTATGTCTTCTGTGATGCCGGGCCAATAATAACGGGTGGCTATCCTTTGATTTGTGGCACCATTACCCAGGTGTTCACTCAAAGTAGCAACGTGCCCCCATTCCATAACTTTATTTCTATATATGGATGGCACCACAATCTGTCCATGACTTTTTAGCCCTCTGCCAGCTTTCCTGTGCAAGAGTCCATGTTCCATATAAAAGTCACCCTTTCTTCGAGGGTTATGTGAGTTTTTCAATTTGCCAAAGCAAGGCCCCAATGTGCTATCAGCTGCTTGAGCCCTTTTCATCTTATTCGGATGAATTTCTAACTTAGAGTCCCTCTCTATGCGTTTGGAGTCAGACCTGGTCTATAATAATAATACTAATAATAGCCCCTTCAGTCATAACTGACTATGAGAATGCACCCCTGAGGTGGCAGCCCTCAGCTGCTTATTTTCCTGGTGCTCCTTTCGACGCTTTCTCCTCACCTCTGCTTCTTGTGTGAGCCTCTCTTCGCCCAATCTGAGGTGGTGCCGTAAATAGCTTCGCCACTTAGTGCGATCGGCAGCTTCATCCTCCCATGTTGCTGGATCCATGTCCAGTGCCCTCATATCTCTCTTGCACACATCTTTGAACCTCAGCTGTGGTCGCCCAACTGTTCTCTTGCCATCTGCTAATTGTCCGTAGAAGATATCTTTTGGGATGCGACCATCTTCCATGCGGCGAACATGGCCAAGCCAGCGAAGTCTGCGCTGTCTAAGCAGACCTGGTCTGGACGGCAGCCATAACCACAGGTTTTACCGGTTCTCATAAAAAGACATATCTACGCCCTAACATCAGGGGGTAGAAAGGATCCTCTAAAACTGCAGCATTGATTTCCCCTTCCACATAGCGACAACTGACCTGAATCTTCGCTATGGGAAAATTTAAGGGTAATGCTCCCTTGAGTGGCCCCTGGATATCCACTGTTTCTGTGGTGAGTTGTTCGGGGTGCACCAGAGATGCAGAAACGACCGCGTCATAGGACAAACCTGTGTCATACATCCCGATGACTTGTTTGCCATTCACGGTCACTGTCTCTTGTATAGGTGGGTGATGGAGGCTATTCTGACCCACTGTCAGTTCCTTCCTGTCAACAGCCCTCACCTGCAAACATGCAACCTGATGTGGAGGGTTTTTCCTTCTGCACTTGGCAGTATTGTGGTTGCTCAGTTTACACGTCTTACACCACTTTTCTCCCCGCCTCTGAGGCTGGAAAGCTGATCTCTGAGTAGTCTTGTAGTCTGGCTTGTCATGCTTTTTGAAGTTAGTATACGGTGGTTTCACTTGGGGGTCCATGTGTGACTGAGGTGTCGGCCTCGATAATTCTTCCGGTTGGTTCCACCGGGATGGGTCATTCTCCGTTAGCGCTGCCTGATAACGTTCCGCCAACTGGACGATGGATTCTAAAGTGCTGGCCCCATTCTCTGTCAGGAATCTTCTCATGTCGGAAGTCATGGTGTCCTTCAGTTGTTCGATCATGACCATTTCCTTCAGGCCTTCCCAATCATGAGTAAAATTCCCTAGGGCACCCCACTTCTCCACGTAGGAATCCAGTCTAGCGGCAAATTGAGCAAAGTTCTCTCCGACTTCCCTCCTAGAGTTACGGAACCTCTTCCTATATGCGTCAGCATGTAGCTCATAACGGATCAGGAGTGCCTTTTTCAGAGAGTCATAGTCATCCTGTAAACCTGGAGGAAGCTTGCTATACACTTCATAAGCAGTTCCTCTAAGCCCTTGTGACAGTTTCAGGTTCCACATGCTCCTCTCCAACCCAAACGTGGTGGCAAACTTCTCAAATTTGTCCAGATACATATCGATCGAGTCGGCTTGTTCCGAGAAAGCTTCAAATGGAAACGCCAAGGGTCCCAAGTTTGACATGCGTGAGGATGGCAAAGGTCCTATGCTCCCCATTTGCAAGGAGGGCATATTATCTGACCGTGGCGATTGGTTGCCTGATGAGGTAGATGCTGTTGCACCGGCTACCAGTTCAACTCTTTGAGCCTGTCCCTGCATCTCTAACTGCTTCATCTTTAGTGCATGCTCGCGTTCATCTCTCTCGCTTCTTTCCCTAGCGTCTACAGCTTTTATCCTCTCATCTATTTCTGCTAACTTTATTCGCTCTTCTCTTTCAGCTTTCGCTGTTTCTCGAGCGTAATACTTATCAGTCTCGACACTGACATAATTCGCAAGGTCCACCCCACTATAACCTAGATCTCGACCGGCCTCCCCTAGTGCTGCCTTAAGCTTAACTATTTCAGCCATCTTTTGCTGTTATAGTCCACACTGAGTAAGCTAGTGCTACCTTCCAATAGTATTTCTAACAACAAACAAAAACTTACTAATTATCAGACTGCTGTAGAATGAAATTCCTACAGTTATGGAGACTTAAGGTCTGTAATTCAATGAAATACAAAATCATGAACTAACTTAATTAAACACAACATATATAAAGGGATTCACCAATCAATGCCTGAAATTCTAGAAAAAATGTTTTCTGTCTTTCTAGAGCTCACTGTGTGAAAATACATGTGTTAAAATGGTATACTGTAATGACTGAATGAATGATACTATCCCAGAGGTATGATAAAATACATAAGTTCAAATCCCGGACGAGACCCCAGTGTCACGTCGCGTTTGGAAGATAAGAATTTATTTAGAGGAAATAATAGACCTGATGTGGAAGATTTGGCTCAAGGAATTCCTGCTGGGTTTTCCACCACTGAAGGGAGACAAAGAGGGTAAATTCTCCTAACTAGACAGGTCTGGAAAAGGTTGTAAGGAGATATTTGGTCTCTCGCTACCGTCGTCCCCTTCTCAGTTATCTATTATTGTTATTCTTTAAATTATATTATATTTTACGAGCCCCCCCCCCCCTCCCTTATAAAGGAAGATAAACATCAGACAATATGTAACATCTAATAGAAGGAACAAAGCATGGGGTACAGTATATACACCCAATTGGTTTATTGCAATTAAAACGAATAGATGGTGAATGATAGTATTGTCGATGGAATTAGTGTCTGCTGTATGTAATATGTGTCTCACAATTCAAGTGTTTTTCATCCTGGATGACAAAAATATATGGCAATGATTTGGTGAGTTCCGTTTTTCGAGGAACTTATCTGTTCAGCCCCTGGCTGATAGTGAAGCGTGGGCAGTTCTCCAGTCTCCTGACGTTGCCCCAGGTAGGTCTTGAATGATTCGGATTTGCCTTCTCTGTGCTCGACTCCGTATTCTGCTCTGAGATTGGACTGTCGTGCAAGGCTCCACCATAGACTGAAGACAAATACGACGGCTTCATTAATTTTCTGGCTTTAGAAAGCAGTCTTTCCCTAAGCCGTCCGTCTGCCAGTCATCTCAGATTTTAGTCTCTAACATCATATGTCTAGAGCCTAATCTTGAATTCAAGTTTCTCCTTTCTGTCCTTTATTATATTTCTCTGTCCCAGTGGCAGTATTATAATTCTTTAGACTGATTTATCGTCAACTTAACCCGATGAATTATTATAAATGTCAGTTAAACCCACCAAATTTATCATAGAAATGTCGGCAACAGTATTCTAGTTCTGTGCCTCTAGCCTAATCGTCATGTCAATTATGATGAATTTAACAAATAATTGGACATCAGTGTTTTAGAATTGTCTGACAACATTATCACACACTTCATGTCTGGTCGCATCGTCATATAATTTATAATGAATATATGTCACGGTCTGTCAACATTATCGTTAATATTAAATTCCGTTAGTCTAAGCGTCGGGTCGAAAATACTCAAATAATATGGAAATTAATAGCTATATATATTCCCGTTATACATTATTATGAACATGTTGTACATATCCCGTGGGATCATAAAATATACCCGATCACATGTGGCTGGATGTGATCGTAAAACAAAAATTATGAATAAAGTAAACGCAGTTATACCAATTTTGCGTCGATTTTGCAAGGTACTACACATTTCATCACAATACTATTTTCTAACGAGATTTTCACTTACCTACTCAGATGGACCAGCAATTTAGACACGTGGCTTCAGTGCGTTTAATGCATGAATTCGCACGATCTGGATTAGGTCTAGCTTTCTTGGTTACCTGGGCGTAAGTGAAAAATGGCCGTGTTTGGCGCACTTTTAGCGGGACATTTCCGCTTGGACACGTGATCCGTAGCGTGCATCATGTGACCTTAGCCTCATATAGACGCTCCAATCAATAACGTTAAAAGTCACGTGATGTTTTCCTAAGTGGCCTAAACTGGTTCTCCCTAAGTTTAAGCAGTCCTAAATTAAAGCAGGTTTCTAGTTACCGAGGTCAGGGGTCAACAATGACGTCGTGTCTAAAAATAGCATTAAACGCGAGGAGAAAATCACCGAACGCTAGGAGATTATCCGCAAGTGACAATTCCCGGACTTTGCGATCATGCATTGAGGATGAGAAAAAATGATGTCACGTAAATAATAAAAAAATGAAGAGAAGATTGGGCAAATCGTCACAATATGAGAGGTAGAAGAGCCATAGGAGATGGCGAAATCAAGAGTGAGTAATTGAGAGATTGGACGGTGAGGTATGAAGGGTCATGAGAGATGGCGTGTATAAAAGAATGGTTAAGATAACCATGAGTAAACTTGTGTAACAGGGTAGACTATTAAGTAGCTACAACTGTTAGCCTTATAGTAAAGTTTTTTATGAATGACTAGTTAGATAAATAAACCCCTAGTCAAGAATCAATGACATCATCAATCATGACACACATGAACCCATGATGTCATCAAACCTTGTGTGGTCACCATACAAGTCAGACCGGAAAACATTTAGATTAGAGAGAACTTTAAACAATGGTTGGTCATCATCACATAGAAACAATAATTTTAGACTAGAGGATTCGTAGCTAGTTAGGTTAAAGATTATTTCAACAGTCCACTAGCCCCCAAGACCAATCATTAGAAAGTTTCCGGTCTTAACTCCAATGAGAAATACTTCCTCTGGCAAGCCATAGCACCAGACAAGTATAAAAACTGATGCATCTTAGATACATGGACAGAGAGAGAGAGAGCTTGAGGCAGTAACTCAATGCTAGAGTCAAATCAACATAGGGCGTTCTTTAGTTTAGGTTTGGAGCAACCTGGCGCTACGACTACTATTGAACGAAAAAGCCCTTGACTCCTACGGTTTGGATAATAATATCCATCTATGAGATCCTCTACCATCCAGGATGGTTAAGTGAACCAGCACTAACCCCTGCCACGATTATGTGTGTGGTTCATTCCACCTGAAGTAAGTTCGATCTAGTTTTAATTGAAGTCTCGAATCGTATTTTATTTCGCTAGGATTTCCACAGAGGTCACAAAACGACTATAGTATTGAGGAGCCGTAAGCCTTTCGCCTTGGAGGCTAAAGCTGGCAGTTTTGCTTTCCCCCACCAGAAATTCTTATCGAACTGCCACATTTTCTTCATGCTGAAACGAAACGAAATAAAGGATATCTTTTTCATATCTACTGGACTTTTCAAGTAACTTGCACTATTGAAGTTTCCTTTGACTGTTCGAGTTACTGATATTATATATAATCCTTCAAGATCAATATTAAAACCGTAAAGGCACTTACGAGTTCTCTTAAATACCTGGGTTGTTCCTCTCTTCTGGAAGCAACACCTCTGGTGAATAACCAGTCTTCCCCAGAAGAACCCCTACAAAGAAAGTCCTGGGATTATTTCCCTTATCTCAAGTGAAATACAGATTTACATCCCTTTCCACAAAATCCACTATCACGATAGACACTGTCACACGAGCCTGGACTTTTAGTGCCGTCCACTCATACCTTCAACCGGTCACATACAAATGACTTTTTAGTGCCGTTCCCGTCTACTCTCCCGGCTACATAGGGAAGTCACAGAGGAGTGACGGACCTAGAGAGCAGGGTAAAAGGTGAGAAATAGTTCCAGAAAGGGAACGAGTTTAAGAAGTAGTGCGAGGGCACAGAGATGCTGCGGCGAGTGATAGACTCTTGTTGAGATTTATGCGGAGATGGAATTCTCCGAAAATTAGGGAATAAGGTGAATGGTGAGAGATAGTTCCAGAGGAGGGAACGAGATATAGAGTTAGTGTGGAGAGCAAGGATGTTGCGGTGATTGCTAAAGTCTTGTGGAGACTTGTTGGGAGATAGGCTTCTCCTAAAACCAGAGGGTAAGGTAATTTGTAAGAGATAGTTCCAGAGAGGGAACGAGAATTACAGGTAGTGTGGAGTGCAGAGGTGTTGCGTTGATTGCTAAAGTCTTGTGGAGACTTGTTGGGAGATAAGCTTCTCCTAAAACCAGAGGGTAAGGTAATTTGTAAGAGATAGTTCCAGAGGTGGGAACGAGATATAGAGTTAGTGTGGAGAGCAAGGATGTTGCGGTGATTGCTAAAGTCTTGTGGAGACTTGTTGGGAGATAGGCTTCTCCTAAAACCAGAGGGTAAGGTAATTTGTAAGAGATAGTTCCAGAGAGGGAACGAGAATTAGAGGTAGTGTGGAGTGCAGAGGTGTTGCGTTGATTGCTAAAGTCTTGTGGAGACTTGTTGGGAGATAGGCTTCTCCTAAAACCAGAGGGTAAGGTAATTTGTAAGAGATAGTTCCAGAGAGGGAACGAGAATTACAGGTAGTGTGGAGTGCAGAGGTGTTGCGTTGATTGCTAAAGTCTTGTGGAGACTTGTTGGGAGATAAGCTTCTCCTAAAACCAGAGGGTAAGGTAATTTGTAAGAGATAGTTCCAGAGGTGGGAACGAGATATAGAGTTAGTGTGGAGAGCAAGGATGTTGCGGTGATTGCTAAAGTCTTGTGGAGACTTGTTGGGAGATAGGCTTCTCCTAAAACCAGAGGGTAAGGTAATTTGTAAGAGATAGTTTTAGAGAGGGAACGAGAATTAGAGGTAGTGTGGAGTGCAGAGGTGTTGCGTTGATTGCTAAAGTCTTGTGGGGACTTGTTGAGAGATAAGCTTCTCCTAAAACCAGAGGGTAAGGTAAAATTGTGAGAGGAGCATTGAGAACGAGATGAGATAGCAAGCAGGATTAAGAAGAAAAGAGAGAGAGAGAGAGAGAGAGAGAGAGAGAGAGAGAGAGAGAGAGAGAGAGAATCTGTGAAGGCCGCTTATAGCATTTATAAGTACAAGATGGAAGCAGAGCCGGATTAACGTAGTAGCACAAGTAGCATATGCTACGGGCCCCGCGCTCTTAGGGGCCCCGCGCCAATAAATATGTACATAATGTTTTGGTCATCTTCTAATACGAGCGTTGATGGGAAGGAGCGAAGCTCTTGACCGGGTTGGAAGAAAAGTCCACAGACCCCCCCCCCCTCTCTCCCCCCCCCCCCGCCTCGCAATGACATGTCATTGGGCCAAAAGAGCTGGAAAGCTCGAGTGCCGCTGGGTAGTGAGAAGAAAAAAATACGAGCGTTAAACCAATGATCTTGTGATTTATGCCATCTTTAGCGCCTTTTCATTTGGTGTCACGAAATTGTGAGAGAAAGAGCATAAGAGGGTGACTTAGTGTGACTCTTCATTATTTTAATCTTAACTGTTTGCGGACGGAAGCCATTTAAGTGGCGTTGAAAATTTGGTCACTGTTGCGACGATTGTTGCAACGTTTTTCATGTATGTATTTATTTTCTAATGCATGGGAAATAACTCATGTATTGTAGTCACTTTTTTATTTCTACTAGTTGTCTAATCGTGTGACGATGGTTGCCGATAGTTTGTGTGAACGATTTTTAGTCATCTCCATATACGGAGCGCTCAGGTCGTCAGTTCTTATAAACAGTTGACAATCGCAATGTTTCAAGATTCATTTCCTTATTAGGCTCGAATCTGTACGATTGTTCTCCAGAATATTCTTTGGTTAGTAAGTTGGCTGAACACGGTTCGAGTCGCGCTTGTCTGCGCATGTCTGGGCTTGATCGTTTTTTTTGCACGGGTTCCGTCCCAACATTCAGAGAGTGTGGCAGATGCGTGATAAGCAAGACGCGTTTGGTTTTCCAGCGTCTGTGCTTAAACTGTTCAGGAAATAATGTCCTATTCATATTGTTCCTTCGGAGATGATATATCTGTGGTGATTCTTAGGGCTTGGAAGCCTATGAGTTATATGTTTATTTCCTGAAGTAAAGGTAATGACATTTTTGACATTTATCGATATCTTTCGAGATTGACATTTTGTTTGTAGCCCGATTATAGGTGGGTCTACGCTATGAGAGTTTTTCGTCAGCTCACGAATCATGTTCGCTGTTACTGCATCGATGGATGCATGTCTTAAGAACTATCTGCCTGCTAAACTTTGCTGCTTGTTCCAGATTTGATATCTTGGATAACTAAAGGAATTTGGAGGATTTTTGAGGACATTATTGATACACTTCAGAAGACGTCCCTGTTTTGCTGAGGTTAGATTTAGGAGAGAGGATTTGATCTCCTATCATATTGATATCTTCCAGCTGTTATAGAAAGGGATGGAGATTTCCGCCTGAATACATTTACAGCCCTATGATGTACTGATATGCATGTAATTCATCTTTACTATGATGCTGTCTACCGTCCATTGCTGTACTGACTATGTTGCTGTAACAATGACTGTTTGATTGTACCTATGATGTACCTACCTTCGCGTATACATTTTGTCATGTGGCGTCCACAATAAATTATACAAGAAAACGTCACTAGCTGTTGCAAATCTCATTGACTTTACCCATCGTGAGTTAATGTGACGTCCTGGTGTGGATTGCCCTGTTTGTGATAATAACTGTTTGAATACACATCTGCATCTTACACAAACCAGACTACAGACACCATACTACGTCTTCAACGCCATTCAACATTATGACGTTCAACAAAATGGTAGTCAACAAATGATAGGCAACATTTGGTGGCCAGTCCAAAGGCATTCCATAAGCCCACCACATCTCAACATTGATTTGGTGAGCAGATTCGGGGTCCCTTACCCACTACATTCAACACTACAAGTCAACAAACTACAAGACATCAACAAAGAATTTTGAAACTACTCGGCGTTGCCCGGTAAATGTGGAATTACATCTTTTGGCCATAAGCAAGAAATTTGACAGTACCCGGCGTTGTTACATATTGCCGGATATCACAGACTGTTGCTGTCTTTAACTCAAGTGAAGCCAGTCGCTGCTGTCAATGTGCCAAGTTGCTGTCGTTGTATGAAGGTCAAGTGCCGGTTGTTTCGAGTTCGTTTTCAGAAGGCCAAGTACCGAATTCAAACATATTTACTATAGGATTCAGAAGGACAAGTGCCGAAACAACACTACTTAATCAGTCTAGAAGCTCAAGTACCACCGTCTTGACAGTTTTGGAGCAGTTCAGATGTACCATCATCGTTGGATCTTCATTCCTTAGGACGCTGATTGTCATCTGTTTTTTTTCTGCTGTGCTGTTCTACGATTGGATATCCATAAGTTAAGTGGCCTGTTTGTTCGTGAACTGTGCCCTTATACTTCTACTGAGTTTTCTGTGTTTCATCTCATTCTTTTGTTATATGTTATATGTTTATATGTTATTTGTATATTTATATTTATATGTTTATGTTTTTGCGGGTTTCGGATGGGCGGTGTCTCCCTTAGATCATACCACGTCATAGAGGTCGTCTATCGTGAGCGTTTTCTGTAGGGTGTGCAAATTTCCGATACTGGAATTTGCAAAGCGACTTCTGTTGCTATTTTTTGTTAGTTGTGATGACATGTGTTAGTATTGTTTTCGTTATTTTTCGCACTCTTTAGTTTTGTTTTGATTTGTTTGTATTTGCTAGCCTACTCTTTCCTGTTGTTTAGTTTCATACACCATTTTTGTTTATACACTGTTGTGTCTTGTATTTGTAATATCTTCTCGCAGATATCATCACATTTTTTTGTGATATTTCTTTACTTTTCGCTTTATTTTTTGTTGATTTCTGCGAATGTTTTCGTATTGTTGCTAAACCTTTGTTAATGTTTACATTGGTATTGTTTACATTGTTAATGTTTACATTGATATTGTTTACATTGTTAATGTTTACATTGTTAGTGTTTACATGGTTGATGTTTACATTGTAGTTGTGTTTACATAGTCATTGGTTACACTAATGGTAATTGAATAATGAATTATGCTGATGCACTACTACTACACTGATGATAAATAAATGATGAATAGTATTGTGCACTATTGAATGGGAAGTGCACCTATGATCAAGAGTTGATTGATGATATTTCAAAAAGGTCTATACACAAGGTCTTTGATTTAAGACTTGTTTCCCACAAAGATTGGGATAATAATATAGTGTTGTGAGTAAGCAAGTGCTTCATTTAAGACTTGTTATAATTAAATTTGAAGTAAAATAATTAATTATTTCAGGTTGTGGACTCAGATTTTAGACAACATGTCTACACTTGAATACTTTATTGAGCAGGGTAAATCGCTTGGGAAGACTGGTGATAAGTTAGAAGAATTTGCAACTACTCAATATGATAAAGCAATGGAAGCTGAACAAAAGAAACTGCAGATGCAGGTGGATGAAAAAAGATTCCAAATGGAAATGGAAAAACAAAAAAGAGAAGCAGAAGCAAAAGCAGAGATTGAAAATAAAAGACTTGAAGAAATAGAGGCTGAAAATAAAAGACTTGAAAAAGAGGCTGAAAATAAAAGACTTGAAATAGAGGCTAAAAATAAAAGACTTGAAAAAGAGGCTGAAAATAAAAGATTAGAAAAACAAGCTGAAGCTGAAGAAAGGAAGTTGCAAAGAGAGGCTGATGAGAGAAAAGCAAAAATGGAGCATGAAGAAAAACTCTTAGCTTTGGAAGTTGAGAAATTAAAGGTGATGAACATGGGTAATGCTAATGATGCAAATAAGGTCTCAGATAAGACTAATGCAAGCACTTTCAAGCTTAATCTACCACCATTCAATGCTTCCATCGACGATATAACATTCTATCTGGACAGATTTGAAACTTCATGTAAAGTTCATTACATAGATAAATCACTGCAGGTTTATCATTTGTCCAAGATACTTAAAGGTGATGCTTTGAGTATGTTAAGTATGGTAGATGAGCCTGACAAGAACAACTATGATGTTGTCAGGGCTATATTGTTAAAGAAATACCAACTTGACGAAGACGGCTATCGTCTTCAATTTAAAAATATGTTGCCAGAAACTGGAATGCAATTCTCTGAATTCATTTCAAAGATACGTCTTACTTTTTCACGTTGGGTGGAGCTGTCTGAGATAGAAAAAACTTATGAAGGACTTATAGACTTAATACTTAGAGACAAAGTCGTGTCTTCTGTCAATGAGTCTTTCCTTGCTTTCCTTCATGAACGTAAACCTAAAACAATAAAAGAAATGGAAGATTTCTGTAGCCAGTATATAACTGCGCATCCTCACGTAACCATTGGTAACTCTAAAGTAAAAGAAGGTCTGCCAGTTGCTTCGGCAGCACCTTATGGTCAAAACTCTAGTCATAGATTCCAACAAAATTTTGATAGGAAAAGTAACCGTAGTTACGGTCAAAATTATGGAAATCAATTTCAGGGTGATTCTTCTTCGAAGAATTGGAGACGAGCTGACAGTCCTCGTTACTTCCAACCTAATAATTTTAGGCATTTCAGAAGAGGATATGGTAACAGAGGCTTTTCCTCGCGTAGACCTCAAAACCAAACAAATAGATGTTCACATCAATGTGGACATGATAATAATCATGGAAACTGTAGTTCAAAACAGGATAACAGTTATAATAGAGACAATAACTACAGAGATAATAACAACAGTGACAACTTAAGAGTTAATAGTAGTCGCGGTAGATCTCAATACAAAAAAAAGAGATATCAGCAGGCTAACTCGGTTCAACAAGAATCTCAGGGAGCCTGTAATCAGGTTTCTGATAATAAAAACTCTGACGCTGTCACTTGTTCTTCTTTTGACTTTGGGAGAGCAAACAAATGCCCCCAATGCAGTACTTTGTTCGAACCGACTACAATATCGACTTTGAGTTGTGGTCACCCTCTCCCCGCTCTTCCTGCTTCGGTTGCACATGACGGGAGAGGTTCTCTAATCCTACATAAGGGTCTTGTTAATAATACTCCGGTCTCACTACTTTTCGATTCCGGATGCACCACTATTGGTGTTAGACAATCGCTTGTAGAACCATCCTGTGCTACAGGAAGGGTTATCAAATGTGTCACATTTGGCGGCACTCTAGAGAAATATCCTACTGCTGTAATTCACATTGCCACTCCTTTCTTTACGGGAGATGTGCATGCCTGTCTCTTACCTAATCCTATTGCGGACCTTATTATTGGTCGTATCCACGGAGTTAGGGAATGTACCCCACAGCAGATTGCTGCTTGGGAAGATGATAATATGCAAGCTACCAATGCAGTGGTTACAAGAGCACAAGCTCTACAAACACCACAAACTTCGTTGAATAATGATAATGAAGTTCATAGCCAAGATAGTACCTTGGTTATTTCTCGTGACTCGTTCATAAAATTACAAGAAGAAGATCCTACGCTAAAAAAATTCTTCATTCTTGCGAAGAAAGGTGATCCAAATAAGGATACACAAAGAAAATCTTGGATAGCAATGAAAAACGGCGTACTTGTACGTATGGTACAAGACTCGGCTACGTCAGCACATTCGCAAATTCTTGTTCCCAAGAGTATGAGAGTGCAAATATTGCAACATGCTCATGACTCGCAATGTGCTGGACACATGGGATTTTCCCGTACAAAGTCGAGAGTCCTTGCGGCTTTCTTTTGGCCCTTTGTTAACAAGGACATTCGTATATACTGCCGATCATGTCAGGTATGTCAGGAGGTCAAATCTAGAGGACCACGACATGCTGCGCCTATCCAGGCTGCTGACATCCCTATTCGGCCATTTCAGAAAATGGCCATAGATATTATTGGCCCTTTTAAGATAAAGTCGGCCAGAGGACATCAGTTTATCCTTACATGTGTCGATATGTGCACACGTTGGCCAGAGGCTATCCCTCTAAAGAGCATATCTACTACAGATATCGCAGATGCTCTTTGGCTGATATTTTCTCGCTTGGGGTTCCCCAGAGAAATACTGTCAGACCATGGCACTCAACTCATATCTGATACTATGTCTCAAGTAATGTCTACCTTACACATTAAAAGATCTCTCAGTAGCATCTATCATCCTATGTCTAATGGGTTAGTTGAGCGTCTGAATAGAACGCTCAAGACTTTACTTGGTAAGATAACTGAAGATCATCCTCAAGATTGGGACAGGGTTTTACCCGCGGCTCTCTTTGCCTATAGAGAAGTCCCTAATGAACACACAGGATTTTCTCCCTTCGAACTTGTCTTTGGCGCGCGTCCGCGCGGCCCTATGTCTTTATTACACGATCTCATCACTGCCGATGATATTAGCGATGAAACTCAATCCTCATATGAGTATGTCATTGCTCTTAGGCAAAAGATCATTGAGGCATGCAAACTAGCAACTGCTTCGTCAGAAATTGCTAAAGAAAAAGCAAGGCAGTTTGCTAACAAGAACAGATGTCTACGACAACTTTGTCCAGGTGACAAAGCATTCGTCCTACTCCCCAGTAGGGAAAATAGACTTCTGATTGCATGGAAAGGTCCATATGCAATAGTCTCACGAATTTCCGATGTTGACTATGTGGTCGATATAGATGGAAAGCATAAAACTTTCCATATCAACATGCTGACGGAATTTCATGAGCGTCCAGACTATTTGCTGCCTATTTTCCAGGCAACGGACGAATCTTCTGTACCTCATGGTCATTACTCATCCCTGTCTGTCATACAGGATGAGGAATCTGTTTTTTCTGATGTCGATCTTCCTCTTCCAGTGGTTCCACTACATTCCATGGAATCTTGGAAAGATGTCTCCATTTCTCCTAATCTTTCTGTTGATGAACATCGTCAAGTCTCGTCGATGTTACAGACATTTAAGGATGTTCTAACCGACATCCCTGGTCACACGCATGTCATAGAACATGACATAATTCTTACCGACAATAATCCTATTAGGGTTAGGCCTTATCCTATCCCTATACACTTTCAGTCACAAGTGGAAAAGGAATTGGATGAAATGATTCAATTAAACATAATTGAACCATCGACTTCTCCATATTCTTCTTCCATGGTTATTGTTCGGAAGAAAGATAAGAACATACGAATTTGCGTTGATTATCGCAAATTAAATCAAGTCACAAAGTTCGATGCTGAACCTATGCCTTTACTAGAAGATCTACTTATTAGACTTTCTAATTCTAGATTCTTCACGAAACTTGACTTGTCTAAAGGTTATTGGCAAGTGCCTTTAGCAGATCATGCCAAACCTCTTACTGCTTTCTCAACACCTAGGGGTCTATTTCAATGGAATGTAATGCCCTTCGGTCTTATGAACGCCCCTGCTACTTTCGTTCGCATGATGCGTCGAATTCTTTCTCATCGTTCAGATGTCATCGCATACTTAGATGATATCTGTCTCTTCAGTGATTCCTGGGAAGATCACTATTTGGGTTTATATGACCTACTGTCCACTCTACGTGAGTTTAATTTGACAGCAAAACCCTCTAAAGCCTTTGTTGGTTTTGGTGAAATCTCTTTCCTGGGTCATCGTGTTGGTCATGGTCTCTTGAAGACAGAAGACCACAATACTTCGAAAATATTGAACATTTCTGTACCTCTTCTCCTCTTCTTCTTCCTCGTTCGCCCTGAAAAGGACGGTGGTTGCGTTGTGTCTGTTTGCGCCTAAGCTGTGATATCTGCACCTTTCGGTCGACACATCCGACTTCTGCACGGCATTTTTAGGGACGGGTTTGCCTTCCCATTTCGATCCGTACTCGCTCAGCCAGCCTGCACTGCTGCAGACTGTTTCCAGGACCACCACGTGGAGGTGGAGTACGGTCTTGACCAGCTCTGGTTCGCTGGTCCTGATGCAAGCAGTCAAGCTGTGGGTCGCTGACTGCATTCACTATTGCTGCATCTTGGGGTCCCATTTCTGTACCTAAAACGAAGAAACAAGTCCGTAGTCTCTTGGGTTTAATTCAATTCTATGGGAGATTTATTCCGAATCTATCTTCGATCATGGCACCTCTCTCAACTTTGTTGAAGAAAGGGTCGCCTAATCTGGTTCGTTGGTCTCAGGAATGTCAATCTTCCTTAGACCAGATCAAGAGTATATTTTCTTCTCCTCCCATCCTAAGATTACCTACTCTTGATGGGACTTTTGTGCTTCGAAGTGATGCTTCATCCACTGGGATCGGAGCAGCACTTATGCAGGAATATGCTGAAACTCTGCATCCTGTTATGTACATTTCTAGAAAACTAAATGCGGCAGAGAGGAACTACTCGGTTTTAGACCGTGAATTGTTGGCTATGGTTTGGTCTATTCTCAAACTACAAAGATTCCTCCTGGGCGCACATTTCATTCTAGAAACTGATCAAAAGCTCTTACAGCTATTCAGACTAAGAACTTGAAGAGTTCGAGATCCACTCGATATGCTATTGCTCTTCAACCTTTTCACTTCACGGTACGAGCTATCCGTGGGTCGGATAATGTGATGGCTGACATTCTGTCTAGATGCCCACATGATTCCAACTAATACTTCTGTCCTATTTCTAGATATACGACAGAGTCATAACACACCTATATTACTACAATACATTAGCACATCTGTCCTCACTTTAGGTGAACACATACTATTGTGCTTTGTTATCATCTTCTTCTGTTCCCATCTTTAATATAAGAAGAAGACTGAGTAGTTAATATAAGGGCCGAAAGTTTACTCGGCCACAATTGTTCATAATAATGTATTGTATAGTATGAAACATAATGGCTATTAAATAGAATTATATTGGTTGTTTTTTCTCAGCACGTTATTGTTGATCTGAGAAGCTACCTTTCTGTTGTCAAACATGGAGAGTTCCGCATTGTACACTTCCTTGGAACGACAGGAGATGTGTCCTGGATCGTCATTTATGTTTAATTTCATTATGTAATGATAATATTAAACATTTAGATAATGTACTATTTAACATTCTATATCAGATGTGTACATCCATTCTAAGCGGTATTAGAGTATGACACCGCTATTTGATTATAATGATATGAACTTGCATATTTATATTGTATTTTCATGCAAGCGTAGTGTGTGTTGGTGGCACCTCCCCGATATATCTTGTGAATCAGATTTTTTATCTGTTGAGAAATATTCTCACCAGACACTCTATGTGTCAATTTGGCCTCATATTAGGCAATTTAATCCATTATCCGCGCATAATTCGTGCGTTGTTAGGCCGCTTTTGGCTTTACTCTTGGATATTTAAAAAAAAAAAATGCACAACATTTTTTTTTTATCGGGAGGTTGCGGTAATGTTGCGACGATTGTTGCAACGTTTTTCTTCTATGTATTTATTTTCTAATGCATGGGAAATAACTCATGTATTGTAGTCACTTTTTTATTTCTACTAGTTGTCTAATCGTGTGGCGATGGTTGCCGATAGTTTGTGTGAACGATTTTTAGTCATCTCCATATACGGAGCGCTCAGGTCGTCAGTTCTTATAAACAGTTGACAATCGCAATGTTTCAAGATTCATTTCCTTATTAGGCTCGAATCTGTACGATTGTTCTCCAGAATATTCTTTGGTTAGTAAGTTGGCTGAACACGGTTCGAGTCGCGCTTGTCTGCGCATGTCTGGGCTTGATCGTTTTTTTTGCACGGGTTCCGTCCCGACATTCAGAGAGTGTGGCAGATGCGTGATAAGCAAGACGCGTTTGGTTTGCCAGCGTCTGTGCTTAAACTGTTCAGGAAATAATGTCCTATTCATATTGTTCCTTCGGAGATGATATATCTGTGGTGATTCTTAGGGCTTGGAAGCCTATGAGTTATATGTTTATTTCCTGAAGTAAAGGTAATGACATTTTTGACATTTATCGATATCTTTCGAGATTGACATTTTGTTTGTAGCCCGATTATAGGTGGGTCTACGCTATGAGAAGTTTTTCGTCAGCTCACGAATCATGTTCGCTGTTACTGCATCGATGGATGCATGTCCTAAGAACTATCTGCCTGCTAAACTTTACTGCTTGTTTCCAGATTTGATATCTTGGATAACTAAAGGAATTTGGAGGATTTTTGAGGACATTATTGATACACTTCAGAAGACGTCCCTGTCTTGCTGAGGTTAGATTTAGGAGAGAGGATTTGATCTCCTATCATATTGATATCTTCCAGCTGTTATAGAAAGGGATGGAGATTTCCGCCTGAATACATTTACAGCTCTATGATGTACTGATATGCATGTAATTCATCTTTACTATGATGCTGTCTACCGTCCATTGCTGTACTGACTATGTTGCTGTAACAATGACTGTTTGATTGTACCTATGATGTACCTACCTTCGCGTATACATTTTGTCATGTGGCGTCCACAATAAATTATACAAGTTAACGTCATTAGCTGTTGCCAATCTCATTGACTTTACCCATCGTGAGTTAATGTGACGTCCTGGTGTGGATTGCCCTGTTTGTGATAATAACTGTTTGAAGACACATCTGCTTGTTACACAAACCAGACTACAGACACTCTCTTTCCATAAAATTTCTTGATTTGTCTTCAAAAAAACGCCATTCGTAACATTGAAAAATAAAGCGAAGGAAGAAAAAGAAAGAAGAGATCAAACTTGTGATTCAAAAAACGTAAGCTGACAGAATATTTCATAAACTTACAAACAAGCAACATGCAAGAAAATGGTTATGCTATTCAGAAAGTAAAGGGCGCCTATTCTGTTTCCCATGCAAGCTTATGAGTTCAGAATGTTCATCAAAGTTTACTGTGGAAGGGTTTAATGACTGGAAAAATGCAAGCAATCTATTGCGTCGACATGAAGAAAGCTCCTCACATAGACAAGCTTTAATTTCACTGTTGATGCGTAAAAACAAAGGTGATCGTGTCGATTCCCATCTTGTGAAACAAATGGACATTCAAGAAAAGTATTGGTATAAACTTCTAGAGCAAATAATTGAAGTTGTGAAGTTTTTAGCAGAACGAGGCCTTTCATTTCGTGGCAGTGATGAAATTGTTGGGTACCCTTATAACGGGAATTACTTAGGGTTGTTAGAATTACTGGCCAAGTTTGACCCTTTTCTGGCAGAGCATATAAGTACTCATGCAAACAAAGGATTTGGACATACATCATATCTATCTAAAACAACGTGTGGGGAATTCATCAATCTGATTGGATCCAGCATACTGGATCACATTCTCTGTGAAGTGAAGAAATACAAGTATTATTCCGTTTCATTGGATTCTACTCCAGATATATCTAATATGGACCAGCTGACTTTGACTCTGCGCTATGTTTTGCCATCTGGACCAGTTGAAAGATTTGTGACGCTTTTGGATATGGAAGGTCATAGTGCTGAACAGCTTACTAAAAGTCTACTTAATTTTTTAAAGGCAAATGACATTGATATTAAAGACTGCCGTGGTCAAAGTTATGACAACGCCAGCAACATGAGTGGCAAGTTTATAGGATTACAAGCACGAATTAATTGATAATGATAATTACTATGCAAATTAAAAATATATGTGTTCAAATATGTTTGTGTTGTTTTCTTCGTTTTTTTTAAATATAGGGCCCCTTTTTTAACATATGCTACAGGCCCCGCACTAGCTTAATCCGGCCCTGGATGAGGGTGATTATAGAGGTAAGGAGCAAGACGAGAAAGAGGACTTGAAAGTTGTGTCATTAGAAGAAATACAAGTTGTTAAGAAAAACGAGGAAAAGTAGAAAAGGCTGAATTGCAGTCGTGGCGAGAAACGAGAGTAAGGTGAGGGCTGAACCATAATTGAGTGTTGATTGTGGTATGTAAATTAAGAAGGTAAAACTTGTTAAAGTTGTAGGTTTAATTGATAATTAAGAAGTTAAGCATGTTATTTCTTAAGTATTAACATTTGTAAAGATTTGAGTTATATTGATTAATTAAGGGAATTGTAGGAAAGGGTATAAAATGAATCTGTGGGAGATAGAGTCGGAGAGGAATGATGCTTTAGAACATCATTTTTCTTTGAGGGATCCTGGGGTGAATATGTCACAGGAGCCGTGACATACAAACAAAATGACGTAATAAAAAGGAATAAAGGACTAACTATAAGGAGGAGAAAAGAATACTCTCGATGCGAGCTATGGAAAAGAAAAGTCATCGAGAGACCAACGACGTCATATACAGAACAACGGGGATGACGTCAGAGAGGTTACAAGATGTCCACTGATCAAGAAGGTCGTTCCATCAAACCCAGTAGAAAAGAACTAACATAAAAGGAACCGAGAGAAAGAATCACATGTTATAAATCGGCTCTGTTATAGTCGCTGATTATGTAATGAACTACCCCATCTACAACGATTATGAACTATAGGAAAGCGGTAAGTCCGGTTGAGACTGAAAAGCGTTAGTATTATAAATAGAAGAAATCGGACTTGTAGATCAAACATTGTTAATTCGAACACTGTCCCAGAGATTCTGGAGAAAGGAGAAAGGAGAAACCCTTGGAATGAATGATGTCAAAGGTCGTGAGGGATTAGTTTTGGTGTGAATCAAATTAATCATGACAGAAACTGAATAAAGGAATTTGACTTTTAAGAAACAGAGTTTTCCTTATATACTCCGATGGGAGTCGTATTGTTGCTTCATTGGTTTAAACGTTGAATTTGAAGTAATTCGTTTTCCCACTCACCCCACCACTGTCCAGCAGAACATCAAATCACTACATCACAACAAGTTACTACTATACGATCATCAAGGAAGGGCTGGGTCAGCAAAGGAAATGGTCACTAAAAGGCAGAGCAAGGTTGACGGACGCTGGGAGTTGAGATGATGACCTCAATCTATCGACGGACGGTCCATAACAGGTGGATTCAGGAGTATTCCAGATGTGCCAGGTAGAGGTGCGAGTTTAGCACTGACCCTCAGGATACTGGAAGTCCCGAGATAATTGCGGCTTATAAACTTTTACAAATACGGTGACCGTTTCCAGGACACACTGTGACACAGATACGGTGGTGTTTTTGATGCCGTGAGTCCAGGATTTGAACCTGCCTGTATTTCTGCGGCATATTTATTGACCACGCTGTGACACATATACTGACATCCAAACAGTTATCTCACAAATTAAAACTGAGAATCATAAAGTGTTATATATATTCTGCATTTCTGTATGGTGCAGAAACATGGACGATGAATAAGCATTTGGAAGAAAGAATTGAGGCTCTTGAAATGTGGACTTATAGAAGAATGGGGCGTATCTCATGGAAAGAGATGAAAACTAATAAAGAGGTCCTAGAAAATCTAGGTATGAAAAGAGAACTAATGAGGGAGGTCAAAGTTCGGCAGCTAAAATACTTTGGCCACATAAAAAGGCATAACACCTTTCAGAAGACCATAACAGAAGGGAGAGTTGAAGGCAAACGTGCAAGGGGAAGACAGCGCTATAAGTGGGAAGATAACATCAAAAGATGGACAGGAAAGAGTCTATCAGAGTGCACCACCAAGACAAGAGACAGAAGACGTTGGAGATCCATTACAGCCAACCTTCGTTGTGGAGATAGCAACTGATGATGATGATGATGAGTTTAACGAATCTAACTTTTCTTCTTGTATGGACAGTCCTACGGTGCTAGCCAACGCACAGGCAATCAAAGTAATGGATTCTTTTTAGGCATCATAGAACTGCTAAGAAGATATGACCCAATTCTAATGGAACATGTAAGAAAAGTTATAGAATCACAAGATAATCAAGAGCGTATGCAAGTATATTACCTCTCCACACGCATTCAGAACGAATTCATTGAAATGTGTGGTTCATTTGTTCAAAATTATATTCTCGGTGACGTTCGAAATGCCAAATATTTTGCAATAATTGTAGATACTAGAATTGATTGTTCCAACAAGGAACAAACTTCTCTTATACCGTAATTCAATATGTATAGATTCCCGATAACAGCTCAACATTTTCAATTAAAGAAAAGTTTATTTGCTTTAATAATTTCAATTAAAAAGACTGGAAAGGAAATTTCTTCTCGAGTTTTAAGAATGCTATAGGAACATGGGTTGAGTTTTGAACTCTGCGTTGGTCAAGCTTACGACAATGGGTCGAACATGGCGGAAAAATAAAACGGAGTACAAGCCATTCTTCTTGAACGTAATTCAAATTGCATTTTCTCTAGCTGGAGAAACCACACATTGATCTTGTGGGCGTTGAATATGCAGAGTCGTGCAATGAAGCTTTTTTTGAAATCACACAACATATGGACAATTTATTCTGTAGCAGTCCACAAAGGTGGGAAATATTAAAGCAACACCTTCCTGTATCATTGCACCAAATTTCCAAACCAAGATGGTCTGCACGAATTGATGCTGCTCGACCAAGTGCAAATCATTTGCGTGAAATCAGAAACGCCTTAACTGAACTCGAATCTCTCAATCTTACAGCGCAGGCTAGAACTGAACTTAATGCTATCCAGAAATTCCTGTCTAAATTTGAATTTCTTCTAATCTCATCTTTGTGAATTAAATTACTTACAGCGATCCATCAAACTAATGCGTTGATTGAAGCACGTAACGCTACACTTGATGTTGAGAGAGATACCATTGAAAGCCTCATTAAAGACATTCAGCAGATTCATGAACAATGGGATACGATCTTGAGTGAGACCAAATTAAAAGCTCGGAATATTGACCTTTCTTCTGAGATGAGCCCACAATGGAATGTTCGTAGTGAGATTAATGTTGCATAACATTATAAAATTAATGCCTTCTATGTTATCATTGATTCCATTACATCGGGTCTTAGGGGGAGGTTTGAATCTCTAAATACAATTTGCAATCTTTTTGGATTTCTGTGGCAGTTTAATTCCTTAAATAGTACAGATTTACAGGCATCAACAGAGCGATTCCAAGGAAAATACACCAAAGAAGTATCAACAGATCTGTATGATGAAATTATTTTTCTCAAGCGCGTACATTCCGCAAACTTCAAACCGGATTGCAAACCCAAAGAATTTCTCCAAGATCTACATCAACATGGACATGCTGGTGTGTTTCCAAATATCATAAACGCATTGAGAATCTTTCTCAGTCTGCCTGTGTCTTTTAATGTGCTCTTTTAATGGGCTGAAACAGTTAAAAAAAATCTACTACCGTTCAACTATGGGACAAGATTGTTTGAATGGCCTTGCTACCCTAAACATCAACCATGATATTGCAAGACAACTAAATTTTTCAAAGATACGGTAATTGATTCGTTTGCACATAAAAAAGCTAGAAAGGCTCTTTTAAAATGAAAATTAGACATTATTAGCTTTTTTTTTCATTTTTAGAGAGGCATGTAAAAGTGCATAGTTATATTAGCCGATATTCAATTTTGATAAACTAATGCATTTTAATGTCATATGTTTCAAACTTTTCCACTTTGTGTTTGAACTATTTTATCTTGTTTTTTCTTGTGTTTTCTATAACTATTTCTTATGTATTAAACTTTTAAAACTTATATGTTTGCAAATCTGATTATTCAAATCATAACAATTTTTATAACAATTGTTTGGCATTTTTTTTAACCAAGCGGGCGCCTCAAAAATTTAATTGGCCCGGGCTTCTCTCGACCCCTGAAAGGCCCTGGGTAGCTATATGGGGGAAATACAGGTTAAAAAAAGGTAGTCCCATAGCAAATACAGCCGTAGGGGAATGAAGTGTTAGAGATTCCGCTATATTATTTCCAGCGTTAAGGGGTGAGATAACTAGCTCCCTTATTCGCTGCTTTTGCCGTCTCTAACACACAATACAAATACCAATTTTCAGCTGGGTAGACTGGAGAGAGACGCTACCAAGTTTCGATCCCGGAATCCAGTAATTTGCCACCAGAGGTTAGCGCTGTCACCGCTTAGCCAATCGGACTCTGGTATGGAGAGATACGTGATTGTATAACAGAGGTACGCAAGCAGACGATACGTCATGGCCTCTAAACCTAGCCCTTTATTACACATAAGGGAGGGAAACCCGAGGCCTGTAAACAGTAAATTAATATGAAACAAATATAAAGGTATGTTATCAGGCACTCGCAGGAAATAAAGAAGTAGAACACCAGACAACAGAAAAACAACAGACATGAGTGGCTTACCCAGGATTTGAACACTGGACCTTCCGTGCGACAACCCCGCCTAGCCATGCAAGCGAATCACACTATCCGCCCTGCCATCTATGCATCATCAAAAAATGATGTTTCAATGGCAGGTCAACAGTGCGAACCACAATACATGACACCAGAAGTCCACCATGGGCAGTTCAGCCTATTAATGACGCAATCACTTCTGTTGTATTTCTATCAAGCAGTATAGGCCGAATCCAACAAGACAAGGACCTTAATACTGTGTCCAGTAAATGATAGTAGACTAGAACAGTGAGAACAGGATAGTGGGTAGGTTTGGTATTGTATAAACATTTATTACACATAAGGGAGGGAAACCCGAGGCCTGTAAACAGTAAATTAATATGAAACAAATATAAAGGTATGTTATCAGGCACTCGCAGGAAATAAAGAAGTAGAACACCAGACAACAGAAAAACAACAGACATGAGTGGCTTACCCAAGATTTGAACACTGGACCTTCCGTGCGACAACCCCGCCTAGCCATGCAAGCGAATCACACTATCCGCCCTGCCATCTACGCATCATCAAAAAATGATGTTTCAATGGCAGGTCAACAGTGCGAACCACAATACATGACACCAGAAGTCCACCATGGGCAGTTCAGCCTATTAATGACGCAATCACTTCTGTTGTATTTCTATCAAGCAGTATAGGCCGAATCCAACAAGACAAGGACCTTAATACTGTGTCCAGTAAATGATAGTGGACTAGAACAGTGAGAACAGGATAGTGGGTAGGTTTGGTATTGTATTTACCCAGGATTTGAACACTGGACCTTCCGTGCGACAACCCCGCCTAGCCATGCAAGCGAATCACACTATCCGCCCTGCCATCTACGCATCATCAAAAAATGATGTTTCAATGGTAGGTCAACAGTGCGAACCACAATACATGACACCAGAAGTCCACCATGGGCAGTTCAGCCTATTAATGACGCAATCACTTCTGTTGTATTTCTATCAAGCAGTATAGGCCGAATCCAACAAGACAAGGGCCTTAATACTGTGTCCAGTAAATGATAGTAGACTAGAACAGTGAGAACAGTGTGATTCGCTTGCATGGCTAGGCGGGGGTAGGTTTGGTATTGTATAAACATTTATTACACATAAGGGAGGGAAACCCGAGGACTGTAAACAGTAAATTAATATGAAACAAATATAAAGGTATGTTATCAGGCACTCGCAGGAAATAAAGAAGTAGAACACCAGACAACAGAAAAACAACAGACATGAGTGGCTTACCCAGGATTTGAACACTGGACCTTCCGTGCGACAACCCCGCCTAGCCATGCAAGCGAATCACACTGTTCTCACTGTTCTAGTCTACTATCATTTACTGGACACAGTATTAAGGTCCTTGTCTTGTTGGATTTGGCCTACACTGCTTGATAGAAATACAACAGAAGTGATTGCGTCATTAATAGGCTGAACTGCCCATGGTGGACTTCTGGTGTCATGTATTGTGGTTCGCACTGTTGACCTGCCATTGAAACATCATTTTTTGATGATGCGTAGATGGCAGGGCGGATAGTGTGATTCGCTTGCATGGCTAGGCGGGGTTGTCGCACGGAAGGTCCAGTGTTCAAATCTTGGGTAAGCCACTCATGTCTGTTGTTTTTCTGTTGTCTGGTGTTCTCCCTTCTTTATTTCCTGCGAGTGCCTGATAACATACCTTTATATTTGTTTCATATTAATTTACCGTTTACAGGCCTCGGGTTTCCCTCCCTTATGTGTAATAAATGTTTATACAATACCAAACCTACCCACTATCCTGTTCTCACTGTTCTAGTCTACTATCATTTACTGGACACAGTATTAAGGTCCTTGTCTTGTTGGATTCGGCCTATACTGCTTGATAGAAATACAACAGAAGTGATTGCGTTATTAATAGGCTGAACTGCCCATGGTGGACTTCTGGTGTCGTGTATTGTGGTTCGCACTGTTGACCTGCCATTGAAACATCATTTTTTGATGATGCGTAGATGGCAGGGCGGATAGTGTGATTCGCTTGCATGGCTAGGCGGGGTTGTCGCACGGAAGGTCCAGTGTTCAAATCCTGGGTAAGCCACTCATGTCTGTTGTTTTTCTGTTGTCTGGTGTTCTACTTCTTTATTTCCTGCGAGTGCCTGATAACATACCTTTATATTTGTTTCATATTAATTTACTGTTTACAGGCCTCGGGTTTCCCTTCCTTATGTGTAATAAATGTTTATACAATACCAAACCTACCCACTATCCTGTTCTCACTGTTCTAGTCTACTATCATTTACTGGACACAGTATTAAGGTCCTTGTCTTGTTGGATTCGGCCTATACTGCTTGATAGAAATACAACAGAAGTGATTGCGTCATTAATAGGCTGAACTGCCCATGGTGGACTTCTGGTGTCATGTATTGTGGTTCGCACTGTTGACCTGCCATTGAAACATCATTTTTTGATGATGCGTAGATGGCAGGGCGGATAGTGTGATTCGCTTGCATGGCTAGGCGGGGTTGTCGCACGGAAGGTCCAATGTTCAAATCCTGGGTAAGCCACTCATGTCTGTTGTTTTTCTGTTGTCTGGTGTTCTACTTCTTTATTTCCTGCGAGTGCCTGATAACATACCTTTATATTTGTTTCATATTAATAAACCTAGCCCTTGCAGACCCAAGTGGAGCAGTCCCAACTACGATGGTTTGGCCATGTCAGGGCTCTAGACCTCCAGGACGACCTAGAGTTTGTTAGGAGGACAACATTAGACAATCTCTGAAGGACCGAGGACTAGATTGGAGCCACACCAAACCTCTGGCACACCTCTACACCCCAAGGTAGAAGAGGAATGACTAAGCAGTAAGTATAACAGAGGTAGGATATGATTACTTGAGAGCGATGTAGCACATGACAGAGGTAGATATGATTCCGTGAGAGCGATGTAGCACATGACAGAGGTAGATATGATTCCGTGAGAGCGATGTAGCACATGACAGAGGTAGATGTGATTACTTGAGAGCGATGTAGCACATGATATAGGTAGATGTGATTACTTGACAGCGATGTAGCACATGATAGAGGTAGATGTGATAACTTGACAGCGATGTAGCACATGACAGAGTAGATATGATTACTTGACAGCGATGTAGCGCATGCTAGAGGTAGATGTGATTACTTGACAGCGATGTAGCGCATGACAGAGGTAGATATGATTACTTGAGAGCGATGTAGCACATGACAGAGGTAGATGTGATTACTCAAGGGCGATGTAGCAAATGAGAGAGAACCAAGAGGAAAGACCACCGAAGCACCTTCTTTTCTTAACGCACGTCTCCGAATTTGAGATATCTCGTGGCAAAGGTGTCGGGTTCGATTCACGGCAACCTGACGCTCCAGTCTATCCAGCTGCAAAGTGGGTACCTGACTTTGTTCTTGAGTTAAGGAAGGATAATGGAGCGAGAAAGGCAACTGGTCACCTCCATCTCTCGATGCTGGACCTAGTATAGTGAAGTCTCTAACACTTCACTCCTCTACGGCAGAATCTATCTTTTTTCCACCTGGGGAATCATAGAACATGGACTACCTGGAGCTATCAGCAGGTTTCCTCAACGTGTGCCCTGTCCACTGCAAGCGTATTTTCCCATCTCTTATTTCATTGGCACCTGTCTGGTTCTTGTCATCAGTTCCATATTGGTGACCTTGTCTGGTTCTTGTCATCAGTTCCATATTGGTGACCTTGTCTGGTTCTTATCATCAGTTCCATATTGGTGACCTTGTCGTATCATTTCAATCCTACTGCTCTATGCGCGCGCCCATTAATGCAGGACTTTCCTATTTTCATTGGTCATAAAGATATTAGTTGGCATACAGGGGGGGGGGGGGGGGGGGGAGATGTTTTTGGTAGAAAGAAAAAAAAAGGAGTGGGGGTGGGGGGAGTATTTTAGTTCCGCTTTTTTCTTCTTTCTTTTGTCAGTTTATATAATGGGGAAAGGGATATCGATTGTCTAGTTTGGCAGTACACTTCTTCTTCCTCGTTCATCCTGAAAAGGACGTTGGTTGCGTTGTGTCTGTTTACAGCGAAGCTGTGGTATTTGCGCCTTTCGGCCGACACATCCGACTTCCGCATGACATTTTTTAGGACCGGGTTCGCCTTCCCTCTTCGATCCCTACTCCTCAGCCAGACTGCAGTAATGCAGCCTGTTTCCAGGACCACCACGTGGAGGTGGAGTAGGGCCTTGGTCAGCTCTGGTTTGCTGACCCTGACGCAGGCAGTCAAGCTATGGGTCACTTACTGCATTCCTTTTGATGCATCTTGGGTCCCTGGCAGTACACGAGCTGTTTGGAAGCATTTATATTCAAGTCCTTCCCGGGGGTACCTTTGTGGTTCCCGGGAGGTCATGTGAGGAGAGAAAGTAAAGAATAGGATTGCTACTCCTACCAGACATATCTTGTCAGGTGACTAAGATGAGAATGTACACAATTTGGCAGACTGATAATATCAAATAATTTGACGCAGAAACTATCACTACAAGAGCACACAGTGTGCTTTAGTGCAGGCCATAAAGGAGGGAAACCCGAGGCCTGTAAACAGTAAATTAATATTCCTTGTCTTGTTGGATTCGGCCTATACTGCTTGATAGAAATACAACAGAAGTGATTGCGTCATTAATAGGCTGAACTGCCCATGGCGGACTTCTGGTGTCGTGTATTGTGGTTCGCACTGTTGACCTGGCATTGAAACATCACTTTTTGATGATGCGTAGATGGCAGGGCGGATAGTGTGATTCGCTTGCATGGCTAGGCGGGGTTGTAGCACGGAAGGTCCAGTGTTCAAATCCTGGGTAAGCCACTCATGTCTGTTGTTTTTCTGTTGTCTGGTGTTCTACTTCTTTATTTCCTGCGAGTGCCTGATAACATACCTTTATATTTGTTTCATATTAATTTAGTGCAGGCCCCTGCAAAGGGACCACGAGTAGTGGTGGCCATTAGCTTCTTTACCATTGGCGGAACCAAGGGGAGGACGATTGGTCGATCGCCCCTTCCTTGGGACTTTGAAAACCTTTATTTCATATCAACCGTTCCAGTATCCCCCCCCTCCCGCCCTTCCCCCCACTAGAGACTTAAATGTAAGTAATCGTTAGGTCGGACGACGGACGAATTAAAACATGTCTGGTACTGGACAAAGGTAAGTACCCTAAAGGTTAAGAACGTAGTTTGCAAGTAATTATACGTGGCGGGTCAATATGTGTAAATATGGAGCGGGGGTAGAGAGGAAGGGGGAGCCTTATCATTCTGAAGTATCGTCCCTCCCAGGGCCGGCGCATGGGTTTCATGCGCCCTAGGCGAGATTTAAAATGCCCCCCCCCCCCCAATTGTATTCTGTACCATTCATCCGCCTGTCTATCCATCACCCTGCCTCCCAACAAGCTTACCTATTCCCACACATGCATCTGTCTATCCATTCATCTATAATATTTATCTGTTTACTGCATTTTATTATGATTTATTGCATGATGTGATAATAACAATATATTTCACGAATACGACATGGAACATTATCACAAAATTAACTTTTATCGTCCTCCATTTCTCATTTTCCAACCTTTCTTCCCCGGTCATCAAATTCATCCACACGGAAAGAGTTACAATGTTCTATGTACTACGCTGAAAGAAATAGCTAATAGGGATCACAACAACAAAAGAACTAGATTTTTAAAAAAAAATCAATTTAAAATATTTATATATTCTGAATATTAGATAAATTATTTAGATAATGTTATATCTTTATTTCACTGATTTAATTTAAATAATAATTTTTTTAAAACACTAAGAAAAAAATGACAATTAGTTGAAATAGGACCATTGCGCCCTAGGCAACCGCCTAGGTTCTCCTAATGGACAAGCACAAGCCCTGGCCCCCTCCCTCGGACAATTTCTAGATCCACCAGTTCTTAGGGAATGACTACAGTGACATTTGCTCATCGTTTCTTCCCCCGTGTCATTGGAACTCCCTGGGACTCAATAAAAAAAAAAAATGTAGCTAACATTATTGGGAGAGTGGTTATTTCTATTTTGTTTTCCCTTTGTGTTCCATATGGTTCATGGAGCCACCTATGCTGCTAGTCAAATCGTAGGAAGCCTGCATAAAATCATTCATGTACACTTGCAGTTGTGGTTTGAGTATCAGTTTGTTCTACATGAAGACGCTGCAAGTTCAATACATAACCTCATATTGGTCGCCTCGTACGAGATGTCAGTAGCCACGTTCTTTCTTTGGTTCGTGAGAGACCCTCCTGAATTACACGGGGCTTTGCTATTTACTGGCTGAGCTGTATATAAATAAATTAGCTCTTAGCATACCACCCCTTGGTCTAAGACGGAAAGAACTAAGATTAAATTATTGGAGTAAAGTAGCACAAGAAGTGACCCACCCAACACATAAAGCATTTGTCAAAAACCAACCAAGTGTATGGGGCGTCCCCTTAAATAAAGATAGATATCCAACAGGGTGGAGAACTATAGAAGACCTAACGCAGTTCAAAGAAGGAAGAAATTCTAGCAATTAATACATCACTAGAGAACAGAGGATGTAGTGTGAGGCTAGTGTGGGTTCCAGCACACATAGGTATTGCTGGTAACGAGTTGGCAGACCAGAACGCCAAGAATGGAAGAACAAGTAAAAACAATATAAGAGCAGGACTGGGAAGGTCGGAGATCAAGAGCCAAGTGAAGATAACTATAAACGAGGAATGGAAGACAACATGGAAGAAAAGTAGAAAAGGCAGACACGCGTTCAAACTGCTGAAAGAACCAACAAGGACGTGCCAGGTCAGAGAAGAATTAAAGATACCATCGAACAAAAAACTGTGGCGTCTCCGTCTCGGTGCAGCATACTTTATGATAGAAGAACCACCATATAAGGTTAGCACTTCAGGAAAAACATCCAACTAAATAGAAATTAAGCAGCAAGAACTAACAAAGCATTAACAAAAAAACTAACTACTCATAGGACAAGGAAAGACAACGAGGTATTAAAAATAAGGGCAACAACTCAAAAAGAACTAATACAAATTAAAACCAAGAGTAAAGGACAATAGTTATCTATAAACAATACAAAAGAGAAAATAAAATGGACAAATACTAATATAAATAAAAATCAGCAACTGCAAAAGACAATAGTTATTTAAATGGAATACAAAATTAGTAAATAAAATGACACTAAATACCCCAATTATAACCAACTTTCAGGTTGAACAGGGTAGACCAAGATGGAACGAGAAGAGGCAATAATGGTCAGCTGTTAAGTGCCCGCTCTCCACCCATCAACTCATCAAAACAACAACAACAACTAAATACATTCTGCCACTGGAAAACGAAAATAGCGTTCTGGTGTTTCCCGAAAATGCGTCAGCAGCCTAGAATTTCATCATCATGTGACGTATTCTTTCCAGAACGTTGTCTCCATTACAGCTGCTCTGAACGCATCACGATTCTGGGCAAGTCGACCTGCATCAGCCAAAGACAAGTTCAGACTCTCTGTGATGTCCTGGGTCCACCGTCGTCTAGGTCGACCCCTTCCCCTTTTTCCAGGGACCATGCCTTCCATCACTGTTTTTTCCAGACTATTATGTCTTTTTATATGACCGAAAAATTTCAGCTTCCTTATTGCGATGGTATTTAGGAGCCAATGTTCCTGTACGTTTAGTGAGTGCAGTACTTCTCTGTTGGTCTTTTTTTCTGTCCAGGGTATTCTCAACATCCTTCTGTAGCATTTCATTTCGAATGATGTAATCTTTTTTGCAACTGTTTTATTGAGTGTCCAAGTCTCGCAGCCGTATGTTGCTACTGGGAATATACATGCTCTGATCAGTTGTAACTTTGTTTCTTTGCTTGTGCCTTGCCATAGGTTTTTCATCTGTATTAGCTTATGTGAAGCAATTGCAAGTCTTCTTTTAATTTCTACTGCACAGTCGCCAGAGCTGTTAATGATTGATCCTAAGTATTCGAATTCATTGACACTTTCCAGTTCTTCGTTATCAATTTCAATTTCTGGTTTGGTCTTTACTTTGTCTGTTGTCAATACTTTGGTCTTCTTGGTGTTTAGGTATAGATTCTGGGCCTCGCTGTGTTTTTTGGTGGACAGAAGTAGTTGTTCAAGTCCTTTTGGGTTGGTCGATAGGAGGACTGTGTCGTCAGCATATCTGATTTCCGGGATCTGGTACCCGCCGATGTTAAATGAGTCAAACTCTGTGTGCTCTTGGTCATCTCTTACGTTTCTCATGATATTCTCGGCATAAATGTTAAACAGGTAAGGGGAAAGGGTACAGCCTTGTCTTACTCCTTTCTGTACTTCAAACCATTCTGATGTTTCCCCCTCTATTCTTACGGCTGCCTGTTGTTCTTGGTACAGCAGTGCGATGAGTTGTATAAGGTGGTTTGGAAATCCCATATTTTTCATAATAGCCCATAACTGCTGATGTTGTACACAATCGAAAGCTTTGGTGTAATCAATGAAACAAGTATGTAGGTCAACGTTGAATTCTCTACACTTTTCTATGATGATCCTCATGTTGAATATATGATCTCTAGTGCCTCTACCTGGTAGCCTAGAATTTACTCCTTGCTATTTGACTGTCGCCTCCTACCTGCGACGAAAAACAGAATTAGCCAATAACATTTGTTTTATTACACCACGTGACTGCCATCGTCGTAGAGTTTTACTTCCGAGCGTAGCCGAATGCACACCTGTGTGTCGCTAACACGGTCATTCCCAGACTTTTGTGTGCACTGCGTTCGACAAAGAAACAGATTGATTCAAAGGGATACAATTATCGATCAGTATACTTCCAGAACTAGCACATAAAGAAAAAAATTAATGTACGCTTTGCTCTGTTATTTAGCAAATGTGTTGTTCGTATAGATTTCTTTTATTTCTTACGGGAAATGTTCATTCAATTTAGGCCATGTATTTTGTAGCATTTCCTAGTGCGTGACTAGATATACAATGTGTTAAGTTAATTGTATCGTAAAGATGGCGGCAGTGTCAACTTCCGATTTTGTTGACAACCGTGATGTGTTTGAATGATTGATCATTGATCGAAGAGTTTAGTAATTATTTCCAGATCAGATTAACGGTGGTTGACACTGATTTAGCAGTGGTGGAGGTTCAACATTGTTTCAGTAAGCGTGCAAATACAGATGCTGAATTAACATGTCTGGCTTTAATTAAGTGCATGTCTCTGCGAAAAATGATTTGAATGTCATTTCCGTGTTGATAATTGTTTTACGAGTGTTGATTAAGGTAGCAGTCAGATAAGCGCATTTCTGTTCTGCTCAAAAGTGTTGATGAATACTCGTACACTTTTAATGGATTTTCGTCTCTTGGATATTAGAAATAATTTCGTTGTTTGGCCGTAAAATTGGGCCAACACTGGTAGGCAAGATCCCACTGAAATCGAGTAGGGCCCTATTAGGTCATTAATATACATTCTGTTTGCTACCGTAGCTTTCAGTAATTTTACAGCTGACAGGACAGACGATTGTTTGTACAGCAGTGAGATTTTTAATAGATTAAATATTTTTAATTGGTCAGTTTAATTGTTAATTAGTGTTTTAAGGTAATAAGTATTATGAGCAAATAATTGTAGCAAAATTGCCAGTCCCACTTGATTTTGAAGTCCAAGTCTTAGGTAGCAGAATGGGAGAATATCGGATACCACGACAAGCATGGAAACAAGATGGAGAAGACAAGAGACAGGGGTTGTAGATGGTATCTTCTATTGTCTGTGATTCTCTTATCGTGTTTGAATTTGACATCAGCACAGTCATCCAATCAAGGTGAAGAATGTAATTTCTGATTGAGTTCTATAAATTTAATAATTTAGAATAATCTGTTGTAATCTTGTATTGCTTCATTATTTGGATATGTGTGATCTATATTTCAGTCTGCTGTAACAACCCAGAGTAAGAGCTTAATCTAGATTATATATGGTATTAATTTGGACTAGGCTGCTATATACTCCAGAATAATCATAGATATGATATTTCAAACCCAGGGAAGCCTACTGAATTGGGTCAGATTATACTCATGGATTAATTTGGACTAGACAGTTTATACCCCAGAATAATCTGGGATATGATATTTCAGACCCTGGTAAGCCTGCTAAAATAGGTCAGATTATACAACAAAATAATACCTCCATCAGAACAATAATGTTAGGGCTATCCATCAAGGAGGATAGTGGCAAGATTAGGAGAAAAAAAAACACAAAAGAGTCCAGATTGCTGCCTTCTTTCATCTAGGACATCCTCCGAATTAAGCACCTGGAGTATTTAAACACTAAACTAACAATGAAGAATGAACGAACGAACGAACGAACGAACTTTATTTTCAAAGGGTTAAGAATTGGGCACGCAGGCCCGTCTGACATTCTGCCCTTCCTCTCTCTCTCATCATGTAGACTGTATCCTTTCATCCTCACATTTACTTTAAGCATTATTAAGGCATTTATCATCATAAAAGTAATATAACATCAAACATTTGCAATAATCATCATAATTAAAGTATGTTTTTAAAATAAATAAAGATAGATAGATAGACAGACAGACAGACAGACAGATAGATACATAGATAACGAACGAACGAACGAACAAACTATATTTTCAAAGGATTAAGAATTGGGCACGCAGGCCTGTCTTACATTCTGCCCTTCTTCTCTCTGTCATCTTACATACCATATCCTTTCAATGGCACATGTATTTTTAGCATTATTTAAGCGTACAAAATTATCGAGGTAAAATAATAACATACATTTGTAACATCCAGACATAATCAAATTTAAGGGGGGAAAAAATTATTAATTAAAATAGATTAACAAAAATTAATACCTTAAAAAAAAAAAAAAAAAAGAAACTAACAAACACAATCAAAACAATTCATACAGTAAATAAGACATAATTAGAAACGTAATCAGATAATGGTGGCATATAATAAGAACTCGTGACAATTTGGAAATCTGCTGAAATAGCTGGGACTTCATGTGTTGTCAGCGCATGTGGAAAATGTTCCCACAGGTGAGCAACTTTGAGTCCCAAGCAGATACTGCCACAGGGAGTGAATTGTTGACGCCTCCACTACACGAGATCCAGTTTTATGACCTATGCTCCATAGGGTGGTAAAGGGTATTGACTGAAAGATGAGAATCATGCATATAGGCCCGTCTTGCATTTATCCCTTCCTCTTACTCATCTTTTATTGCTAGGTATCCAGACATTCTCCAGCATACTTAAGGTATTAGTTCAGAGGCGATGCAACATTATAAGTAGTATAAAAGCATACATTACAGTATCTGATTACAATTAAGAAGTAAGGTATATTAAAATGAAAAACTAGATCATCAGACCCTCCATACAGTGTATTAGATAATAATAATTCGAAACATAATCCCTTAGGGCGGCATATAATCCGCACTCATAATGTATTTGAACAGTCTACGATTATATGAGTAGGGACTGTGCATGTTTTTCAGGTCATGTGGAAGATTGTTCCAAAGATGAGCAGCTGAGTAAGCCAAGCTCTTCTTGTACAAATCTAGCCTCGGCTTGGGTAAATCTAACTGGTTTAAGCGCTGACTACGTTTTTCATTGAATTTGAAAAGTGGCCACAGATACGTTGGAGCATTATGTGACAAGATTTTGTGAGCGAATTTAGCTTTGTTAAATAGGAAGCGCTTTCTAAGAACTGGACAGGAAGCAGCAGAATTGAATAAATATGCAGTTGATATCATAGGGCTGTGTGAAAAAAGGTAGTAAGGCACAGAAAGGATAGAACTGAACACAGAGTCAGAGCTGTCCTCATGATATTAGAAGAAAGCCCACACAATAGTGAAGGTGTGCTTCTAATGCTGTCAAAGGAAATACTGAAGACATTAACAGAATGGAAAGCAAAGGAACCCAGACTAATATCAGCAACATTCAAAACGACCAAAAAGAAAATAAATATAAACATCATCCAGTGTTATGACCACCTAATGACAAGAAAGAATTCATGAAAGAATTTTACACCAGACTTCAAAATCTCATTGAGTAAAGATGTTGATTTCAAAATGACACAGAAAACATAAGGGTTTTTATTGTATTGGAAAATGTATAGAAAGAATATCACATCCACTCAATAATTTTCAAGTTAAATATGCAGGCAGCTCTTGTTTGGTTCTGAAACATGCAGAACAACAACCAGAAAGTTAAAATATTTCGTAAATCAGTGCTTGTAAGGAATAGAAGAATTAAAATGGTTAACTTGATCACTAATATTGACCTGATTAAAGTAACCAGACACATACCAGCAGAAAAAAGAGGCACAGTAAAGGCTTTGAGCAAAGATATGACACACATAAAGGAAACCAGCTAATAGCTTGACAAAGAAGTCCTTGTTCTGGAATCCCCCTAATAAAATAAATAGACGGAGACCCAAAAAGCACAGAGAAGAGAATTGGATGCAGACAATAAAAGAAAAGAATAAACAAGGCATATGAAGAGTTTCAACAGATGGCATGAAATCTGGGTTTGGCATTAACTCATTGAAGGTATGTGCTCCATGGGCAGATCAAACATGAAGAAGACATTCATACAAAACTCTGGTTAGGGGTTAATCTGATCTGCTACGCCAGCAGTTTAAACTCACTCAGTCTTCCTCAACTAGTCTATGTATGACTGGACAGCACACACCTGCATTTTAGCATATGTGGTCACACATCTAGTGATTGAACCATTCTGTGCCCGTACGTTTTAAAAATCTAACCATTTGAGTTTTATCAGAATCAGATACAAAAACAAATGGGATGTAGAGCATCCAGGTCACACACAAAATGATGCATGCTACCAGCTCAACAGGAGAGAACAAGTAGTAATCTTCAGACGCCGCACTGCCCACAACAGATTGAGATACCATCTATTCATCAAGCTAAATATAGGAACTACTGATGAGTGTAACTGTGGCACTGATAAAATGACTGATGAACATCTGCTTCAAAGTTGCCCAACATATGAGGAACAGAGAAAGCACATATGGTATACTAGTACCATTTGTGGAAAAGCTCTATGGAGATTCTTCTTCCTCGTTGGTCCTGAAAAGGACCTTGGTTGCATTGAGTCCATTTACAGCGAAGCTGTGATATCTGCACCTTTCGGTCAACACATCCGACTTCAGCACTGCATTTTTTGGGACCGGGTTTGTCTTCCCTTTTCGATCCCTACTCTCTCAGCCAGACTGCAGAGATGCAGCCTGTTTCCAGGACCACCACTTGGAGGTGGAGTAGGGTCTTGGTCAGCTCTGGTTCGCTGACCTTGACGCAAGCATTCAAGCTATGGGTCACTGACTGCATTCTCTATTGCTGCATCTTTGGGTCCCCAATGGAGATTCAAATAGCCTCAAACTGACTATACTGCTTTCTTTGAAAACATTCAAGTAGACGTCTGATATTGTACGGAGAAGAAAACACATCTAACCAACCTTTAAAACACCTTTTGAAGAGTATTACTTATCCCGTTTACTTATCATTGTTTCTTAATATGATAAATAATAAAAAAAAAGTAAGGAGCTTGCCATTCAAGCTAGTTGTCAAAGGTAATGTTCATGTTTTATTGGTTTTGGTTTTTTTTTGTTGTTGTATTAGTTTATTCACAAGCAGATACGAGAAGGTCCTCAGCATCATTTGTTTATTATTACATTAGAGATTGTATGAATGCCCTGCTGAGTCAAATTGAACAAGGACTTTATTTTTATTTGTTTTTAATGCATAGAGGCATATCTGGAGTCATCCTTATAAGACCACCAGCTATGCACAGTGCTACAATATATGTATGTGGAAGTGAACCTATATCTGTGAGGCTAATTACATCCTCATTGACTCTTGAAATCACCCACACACTTTCAAATTCCCCCTGTGGTGAAACTTGTTGAGAACCCAGTATTGCACACTGAGCTTGGGGAAGTCACTTGAGCCCCATGCATAATTCTTTGACTTGGTTGACTGCATGCAGAAGGATCTCATTGTGGAACCAGTGATAGGCAGGGGAAGCTGAGAAGTGGCTCTGTGCTGGACGTGACAATTCCTTGGGAGAGCCCAGAACCAGAGTACATTATTTTAGCTCTGCATAGTTGGAGAGCCTCCATGGATGGCGGGGAATTCACAGTATGCCACGTACTTCTTAATCCTAGCTTGGGACCAGATGTGATGATCCTTTAAATGCAAGCCAAGCTGGAGAAACTGGAGCTCATGACTTCAACTCAACACATTTCGGAATGGCAGAAAAGCCACAGGAAAAGCCTAGATCTACAGTGTAGATAGTACCAAGGAGTCTTCAACTTGGTATTGGCTGCTAAAGAGCGAGAAGCTCAGCAGCCCTAGTTAAACAATAATTTGTTTTTTAAATTTATTATTTAACCTTTTGTCTATCAGTATGTGTCACCTGATACTTGTGACTGCCTGGTACAGCTGTCTGAAATCTAAAACAAGTAATAATCAAAATATTATGGACATTTTAAAATAAAACAGTATCAATAATGAAACAGTATGTATTAGGTAAAAACCCATCATCAGCTGTGAAAAAGAGAAACAGAGAAAGTAAACAAAACAAATGTATACAGGAGCTAATAGCATAAGGCACAGAAACGAACTGCAAAAATCCATAACAAAGTTGACATTAGAAGTATCTAATGGAGTTGGAGATCATGTCTCCCCACAACTTCTTGTCTACAGTACTATTTCTCAATTCTGTTGTTGACTTCTTTCCATGCCATGATGTCAAACTTTCCAGTATCTTCTCTCTTTGTCATCTCTCTTTGCCTTTCTATCTTTGCTGTTGTCACAGAATACTCCAGCTTCATTCTTATAACAAGCTCAAAGAAAGTGGATGGGCTTCCTTCCAGCAATTAGAAACAGACAGACAGACAGACAGACAGACAGACAGACAGACAGACAGACAGACAGACAGACAGACAGACAGACAGACAGACAGACAGACAGACAGACAGACAGACAGACAGACAGACAGACAGACAGACAGACAGACACACACACACACACACACACACACACACACACACACACACACACACACACACACACACACACACACACACACACACACACACACACACACACACACACACACACACACACACACACACTTACTTGAAACAGTTGAACTATGCTATTATAACTACAGAAAAAAATAACTTAAAGTACCCTAATAAAAAAAAATTGATTACAATTTACAAAATGAGGCAGTGGATGATTATAACAGGACATTAACAGAAGCTAAATTATGTCAAATAGCTGCACCAAAAAACCTTTGAACAGAAATAGATGCATACAGAAAAAAGGACATCTTAAGACAAAAAATAATGAAAAGTGTGAGCAGAGGACAAGGAGAAAGAATGTGAAGAAAAAAAGAAATATAAGAAGAGGATATCAACGGGCTGATCACCCGTTTGCCAGTCACTTCGATTACGGAAACAACAGCAAATGGATTGATTTGCCGTTGCCCTAAAGACGCCAATAGGTGTGATGGGAAACAATGGCAAAGAAAACCTATCTGCTGTTGCCCTAAGACGCCACTAGGCGTAATGGCCACTGACTGCTTTGACGGTTGGTGGCTAAGGACGGAAGAAAAAGAAGAAGAGGATAAGAATAATGTTAAAAAAAACAAGGAAAACAGAAGATTAGGGGTTGAACAATGGTATGCTGATGATTATAGATTTTTAAAAAAAATTATATGAAAGGAGCTGATCATTCAGACCATTGGAGGAAAGGTCTGCCAGTTAGGTTCCAGCTAGAGGTGGGCGAATCGATACACTCCGTTGTTTCGAGACAGTCGGCTCAATTAATTATACTGTGTCGAAACAGTGTGTCGAAACAGTGTGTCGACACGGCGGCACAATTTCCCGTATAGGGGAGAAAGAAGTCTCTTATAGACAGTACCGGGGCGGGTATACATGAATTGTGTGAGACAATTTCCTCTGTTTTTACTGTCGTGTGTGAAAATCTATGGCGTTTCGTGTGACCACAATTCAATATTTTTACACAAGTCTTCATTATGATGAAATAAAACGTAGATATGAAGATAGCTGCAGTATATGGGAAAATAATAAAAAACAACAATAATAATAACAACAGTAATAATAACACATGATATCAAACTAGAGTAAGCTAGTTTTGGTAGACAATGATTCAAATCCACACCGAGTAGGCCTACACATATATCAGCAGAACTAATAAAGTGTCCATTACATTTATACGAACACACGGACACTTTAAACTTTAACATAGCGCCTAAAACATTGACAACTGCAGCACTGACACAATTTCCAGTGTCTATAACTTCTCAGCAAAAATAATATCACTTGTAAAATCAAGTCATCATAACACATCCCTGAAAAATATGACATGTTTGATATTCCATACTAATGTTCCGAACGGTTGATTCAAATTTTACATAGGATCAGACAGTGTGTCGCTGCAAAACAGCGAGGCAGACGAAACAAACAAGCAGGAAGTGTCGAATCGCTCGCTGTTTCGAAGCATATTTTCGACCCTTGAATGATAAAATACCAGAACACACGTTACATTTTACTTTGTTGTCTTTGATCTTTACAAAATAATCCCAAACAGGGCTTCTCCCCGCCATAAATGAAGATTAAATGATGTTGAACACAAGTTTTAAACACTATTTTATGTATAAACAAAACACGTTTTCTTACGAGAGCGCCCGAATCAAGAGTACCGTAACATGCGTATAATGAGCGCTTGGATGAAATAGAACTATGGAACTGTTTCGAAACAGCAGACTACAAGTAAATTAACTGAAACAATGAGACATGAGTCGTGACACCCTAGTATGCAGATTTACTTATTCTCGTTAGTACAAATCTATGGTATTTCGTGTGACCACTGTTAAGAATTTTACACAGTCGTTTTCATTATGATGATATGCAAGGGGAACATGCTGACAGCTGCAGTAAAAGTGAAAAAAATAATAATAATAACAGTAATAATGACACATTATATAAAACTAGAATAGGTACAGTCAGCGACAATGATTCAACTCAAACCGAGCAGACACCTAATAGTAGTAAGCCTCTTTCAGTCCTGAGGAATTATTTAAAAAAAAAAAATTATGACTTGTTTGATTTTCCATACTATTTATAAACGCCTAATGTACCGCACGCTTGACACATTTTTACAAAGGCCCCTGAAGGTTAGACAATGATACAGTGTGCCTCTTTGCAAAACAGCGAAGCGGACGGGAACTGAAACTGCAGTTTCAATACACGAAACAGGCTATGTATCGAATCTGCGTGAGACAGTGCGTCTCTGCAAAACAGTCAGGAATTGACACTGTATCGACACCGCAAGAAAACTGTGTTTCGAAGCGTTCGGGTACGATGCAGTTTCAACGCATTGTATCGATACATACACACAGTAGCCATCTCTAGTTCCAGCTGCTTAATCTGCTTCTTCTGCTTTTCTCTTTGTCAATCAAAGAACAATCATCTATTTAATATCCGCACAGAAATTTTTTTTTCAGACAGGTACATAATATTCCAGGACTGAACATCGGTGGAAGATCAATAAACAACCTCAGATATGTGGATGGTACAGTTTTGTGAGCTGAAAGTGAACAGCAATTAGAAGTCATAAATATGGATTGGACATTAAAATTGAGAAAACAAAAACTGTGATAATTAGCAAAGCAGACAATAAGCCAATATTAAAGATAAGAATAAATGGGAAAATCCTGGAATAAGTCAAGCGTTTCTCGTATATTGGGACATATAATAACAGAAGATGACAGATGTGAAGCAGAAATCAAGAAGAGAATAGGAACGTTCAAAGCTACATGAGACAAATACTAACATCCAAATGATTAACTCACAAATTAAAACTAAGAATCATCAAATGCTTTATGTATTCTTCATTACTGTATACTATAGACACATAGACAATGAATGAGCAGTTGAAAGAAAGGAGAATGGGACGTGTCTCATGGAAAGAGAAGAAAACAAATAAAGAGGTCCTAGAAATCCATGGTATGAAAAGAGAATTAATGAAGGAGATCAACATTAGACAGCTGAAAGACAGAAGGTGCTGGAGATCAGTTGCAGCTGACCTTCGATGCGGAGATGGCAGCTGATGATAATGGTGATGAATCAAGGAATCATGATTATACCTTTACTTGTAAAAGATATACCATGACTTGTATCAGTGACACATAGGGGCATTTCTCTGATAATTTCAGGGAGCATTTGACAGACATTTCATGCAATACTAATAAGCTGTTGCCATTTAATTTAATAATGTGACCATGCTGGTATCTCAGATATTCAAATAACTGCTGTATACTCATGTAATTCTTGTGAAAGAATCTTACTTTGAAGCTTTTCAGTTATCCAGATGCTCTCTGTTTCTCTCAATGGTACAGTTCTGAACACCACACTCTGTAACTCATATCTATCTTGATGTTTTATTCACCTGCATCATTTCTGGCGTACAGTGCAAGTGGATGCCAAAGAGGAAGATGGACAAACAGTGCTGATGAAATCTTGTATAAACATGGCCATCTTTCTGTTTTTCTTCATCACTTTCTTCTCCTACTTCTTATTAATTTTCTTCTTATGTATGTCATTATTTTAAGTCTTCAAGACGGGTTACCTCATGTTACAGTTGTATTATTGACTGTAATTGCCATGGGAAAAACAGGGCAAGCACTGAGACAATGATCATACTCCATACATCTTTCATTAGAGGCAAAATTGATTATGGAATCATAGTATATGACTCTGCAGCGAGTTTTTTTTTGTTTATGGAAAGGAGAGAGCATACACACATACGTCCACACAATTTTACATTTTTAATTTACTATATTTGGACTGGGTGGGTGGGCAGATGATGCCATATTTTTATATCAGAAATTAGAATTATTATCTTGAATTAACCACACTATATATCCTTATTATAACCCATGAAGGGTTGAACAGGATTTTTTTTTATTTAAAAAAATGGCAACTAAACTAAGAATGCTTGCTGTGGCTCATATTTTTATGGAAGTGCTTGAGTAAAAAGGTAACACATGAGTGCAGCTGTATTTGAATTTATTGGTCAGAGAAAAAGTAAAACTTTCGATTAATCTTTCGAGGGCTATTCCAAAATCAACCACCGATTGGCTGGTAAAAATAATCGAAAATAGATGTTTAAAAATCTTATTACGTACAAAACTTACATACATAACTGCATTACTTTTCCACATAGTCGCCACCCAAATTCAGTCACTTGTCTTACCGTGGCACCAGCTTTCGCAATCCCTCGTTGAGGAACTCTGCCACCAGGGTACCCAGCCAGTTGTTGACTCCATCGATGAGCTCCTCGTTGGTTTCGAAGTGCTGAGTAGCCAGCCAGACCTTCATCTTGCCGAAGAGATGGTAATCGCTTGGCGCCAAGTAATGGCTGTAAGGGGGGTGGTTGACTATCTCCCAGTTGAACTGCTCGAGTAAAGCCTTTGTGCGAGCCGCAGTGTGGGATCGCGTGTTGTCGTGCAGGAGAACGACGTCCTTGGTGAGCATTCCGCGCCTTTTGTTTTGGATCAACCTCTGAAGCTTCAGCTTTTCACAATAAACTTCTGACATTATTATGGTCCCTGGTGCCATGAATTCCATCAACGAAATTCCCTTGCAGTCCCAGAACACAGTAACCATCATTTTTCGGTGCAAAAATGTTTGTTTGAATTTCTTGGGCTTGTTTGGAGAATGAGTGGGCATCTACTGTTTGGACTGTTACTTCGTCTCTGCATTCACGAACTGAACCCATGTCTCATCCCCAGTCATGGTTCTGTCAAGAAATTCGTCCTCCTCTTCCCGGTAGCGCAGAAGGAACATCAAAGCGGAGCCCATTCTTTGAGCTTTGTGAATGTCAGTCAGTTGTTTTGGTACTCACCGTTCACAGAACTTGTGGTAACCCAATCTCTCTATGACAATTCAAAACAGACTAGTCCTCGAAATTTGAGGAAATTCAGCAGAAAGATCTGAAATCGTGAAATGACACTCTACACCCATGACTTGGTCAACTTTTTGAACAAGTTCATTAGTCACAATTGAGTGTCGTCCTTGTACCCCCTCGTCATGCAACATCTGTGCGCCCATCTCTGAATTTCCTGCACCAATCCCTCACAGAACTATCACTCATTACGTTATCACCGTACACATGATATCGACGATGAATCTCAGCGGCTCTGTGTCCTTCTGCTTGCAGAAAACGAATCACACCATGGACCTGACAGCTGACGGGAGTGATGATGACAGGGTCCATGTTTACTCGGTCGCTACTCTTGAACAATTGGGACTGTGTTTGCATGTATCAAGATAACACAATACTGATTGCTACAGGCAATGTGCTGTGTGGCTATGGCAACCAGTTTATTTTTACCAGCCGATCGGAGGTTGATTTTGGAAAAGCCCTCGTATTTATCACTAATATAAGCAGAATGCAAGATGTACTGTAAGCGAATATTTTTTATCATATCACATTACAATGTGCCATTCTACTGTATATATGACAGCATATATTATCACATTACAGTGTTTGAAGAATCAGAATATTTTGTTTTTGTGGTGCAGATTTTGTATAATCATCTGTATAGAGTTGACAGTTGCGTGATAAAACTGAAAAGTACAAATCATGCTTGACTGAGTCGGCTTGCATTTTATATATAGCTCAGTAAGCTATTTGTGATGTGGAAACTTAGAATAATGTAGTTCATTCACTTATCACATTTTGTCCTTAGAGCTCAGTAAGCTATTGTGATATGTAAACAGAATTATTTAGTTCATTTACTTTTCTCTAATTGTCATCTTGTTTAAAATTTTTCTGTGTTAACCAGACATTGGGCTTTTTCCCAATACAACTGATACAACTGTGACAGTGGAGGCAGGAAAATTTGCAGTCTTAAAAATGCCAGAAATATCGTATTTGGACATAAAAGAAGCCTATAAAGTGGAATGGGAACAGAATGATGTACGAATTCAAGTGGATGACACGAGATTTTATGTCACTCTTGACCACAACTTGGCTCTTTTAAACATCCCACTGAGTTTTGACCAGGCCAGATTCAGAGTCAAGTTTACTCACCATACAACAAGAAAATATCTGGTTACCTACAGTCACTACTTTATACTTGCTGTAACAGGTAAGGTTTTTAGTATTGTGCGCAGAAGACAATCATTTTATTAAACGTTTGTTAATTAATTTTTGTTTCCCCATACCTGGCCTGATTTTCTGAAATTTGCTTCCCAATTTATTTTCTGTCATGTAATACTAGTGTTCGGAATTTGTTGAAGTGTTTATTGAGCCTGGTGTCTTGTGTTCTCTGTTGACAGATTGTGTTCTGCTCCATGCGTCGTAGTTTGTTAATATTGTCATTTTTGTCTGAATGGGTCATTTCTTTATACATGACCCATATAGTAATCTCTTCTGCCCAGTGGTAATGCCATTCTACCTTGAAGTTGTTTTGGAGTATTAGCTGTCTGCATGTTGGCTGGAGTATTTGTTTTAACCATGCATGCTCTTATAGTTTTGCTAGTCTGTCATCATCACCCTTTATCTCCCCAAGGAGCATAGGCCTTCAGCAAACGTATGCCATGTCTTCCTGTCCAATGACATCTGCTCAAGGTCTTTCCTGGTCTTCTTCATGCAGTTCATGTCTGTCTCCAATTCTCTTCTCTAAGTGATCCTTGGTCTCCATCTACCTGGCTTGCTCTAGGGATTCTAGAACAAGGACTGCATGATAATGCTATCAGCAGGTTTCCTCAATGTGTGTACTATCCATCTCCAGATTCTACTTGTCTCCTGTTCCACTGGCACTTGTCTGGTTCTTGTCATCTGTTCCACTTTGGTGATCTTGCCACATGACTTCCATCCTTCTATTCTACGCAAGCACCCATTTATGAAAGTATGTCATATTTTTGTTGTTGTTTTTGTTGTTCTCCTTGTTTCAGAACCATACAATATGACTGACTTGACATTTGAATCTAAGATTCTGATTTCTTTGATCTCTGTATAATTCACAATGCAACGAAAGCTCCTCTAACCTTTTGTATACTTATTTTGATATTCTTGCCCGTTCCTCCAACTGTGTCTTTATTGCTGCCAAGGTATATGTTTGATTCTACATTTTGTACTGGTGTTTCTTTCAGTACAATCTTGTTATTGTTTCCTGCATTTGTTCTCATTATGTCTGTCTTCTCCCTGTGTATTTTCAGACCCACTTACTGTGACCTCTCATTGTGCTTTCATATTTATGAGGACTTCCTGTTTAGACTTTCTGGTCATCAAAAGTATTCACTTCATCGTTTTTAAAACCACATCTGTTGCTTCAAATTTTCATTCATCTCCTTATTGATTATTCGGGTCTGGCACACATAGTTATATCATCATTTTCCTTTGCACTCTTTACGTAGCATAGAGCTATTACTGTAGCTGGTCTTTTCGCAGGAAGCCAGCACCAAGCATTCACATGCTTCTGCAGCTGTTATTTCTGTGGCAGTTTACTTTATATGATGAGGTTGCCAGCCCCACGCACAACCTCATTAGTTGCCTCGTACGGCACAGCCTGAAGGTGCAGTAGTTCTATTCTCATATAGTTATGTAGAATTAGCATAATAAATTCTCATTGCCATTGACAATGTTTTTGTTAGTTTAGAAAAAGGGTTTTTTTTTAAAGAAATGTTAAAAAGCTGCTAATCTGGAAACATAAATGCTGTGTTCTCCAACTTGTGTTCCTTTTTTATCATCAGTATGTCTTATTATTCTTTGTCAATTGTAGTAAGAAAGAGAGTTCTTTGGTGTTACATAGAACCCATCCTGACATAAAGAAGTGAGTCACAGACAATTAGTAAACAAGTAGGAAAAGCACTAGATGTCACAGAGACGTGAATTTACAGAAGAATGTTACAAATACTATGGACAGCTAAAAGAGTTATGAGGTTTCCCAGAAAGAGGCCAGGGCGCTAGGGAAGTTTATTCCTCATGTTAGAAGGAAGCAGTACACTTTCTTTGGGCATGTTATGAGAAGAAGAAAGCAAGAATATATTGAGACAGCAGGAAAGATTGAAGGAAAAAAATAGATGATGACATACAGAGAAGATTCTGGACAGTTTGACATCATAGCATAGAAAGAAGTCGACAACAGAATTGAAATAGTACTGAAGACAGGAAGTTGTGGAGAGACATGATCGCCTGTACCATCAGGCATGATACTACTACTTACTTACTACGTATATCTTATGTTTTTTTGTGAAGCAAAAAGAAATGGTAAAATGGTAACTTACAACCTTGCCTCATTTTGCATTTTACTTCTTCATTATTTATTTTGGTCACATTTAACGGGTAGCTCTTTTTTTGCAGGCTGGATATCTGTGGGGGATATTTCCTTGTGTTTAATCTGATGCTTCTTCTTATTTCTTTATTTGCTTCTTTGTACAGTTCATGAACTTTGGCTCTGGAACGTCTGGTTTTGCTACTGGTTAAATCAGCCTTCTTGTTTTTACTTTCCTATATTGTATTGATTATTTCTGTTGTTATCTATTCTTTGTACTGGTGTTTTCTGTGTCACATTCCTTACATTTTGTTTCTTTTGCCAGTGGCCTCCTGCATTTGTAGCATCTTCTAAGCGTTGAAGCACTTGGCACTTACTGGATATTGTAACTGTACAGTTTTGTGTGTGTGTGTGTGTGTGAAATATCCTGCATTTCTAAGATATTCAACTTTAAATTGTTGTCTGCAGCTGTGTGTTGTTGCATATCTTCTGAGTTTCATATTTATTATGGCAAACAGAAGATGGTGATCTGATCCCACATCTGCTCATTATATACATTTACATGATGTAATGATGATCTGACCTTGTCAAATCATATGAAATCAGTCTATTTTTCTGTCATGTTATCTGGTGATATCCATGTTGCTTTATGTCATTCTTTTCTGTGGAAACATTCTTCCCCCTGTAGCAAGTTGATTTGAAGCAGAGCAGCTTATAAATTTTCTTAATTTTTGGTCTTTGTCTCAAGTCTGTGTTTTCCTATAATTTATTCTAAGCCACTTTGTCTATACCTATCTTTGCATTAAGGTCATCCGTCAAAATTGTAATGTCTTTTCTTCCACATTTTATTTGTGATATGTCTTAGTCTGATGTAAACATTCTTCTTTTACAGATTCTTCTCTGTCATTAATTGGTGCATAAAAATGAATGGGGTGTATCTTCCTTTCAAGAATTTTGAATGTTACATATTATTCTGGGTCCTATAGCTTCCTGTTACATCAGTGCTACCTTTGACAGCATTAGGGCCACACATTCACTACAGTGTGCATTTTTTTCTCTCATGTCTTGACAGCTCCATTTCTCCTGTGCTCAGTTTCTTCATTTTTATCATCTTCCACCTTGTTTTGCACAGTCCCAGGATGTCCTTTTATAGTTTCTTTCCTTCTTAATTTAAAAAAAATTTTTTTTTAGTTGCTGCTTGTTCTGTTTTTCCCTCTTTTTTTATTTTAGTGTTTGAACATTCCAGCTGCCAGATCTGGAGATTTTCCAAGATGAAAAAGGTTCAGTTTTTCCAGTTGTTACTATGTTTTCAAATGCTCCATTTCTCATTCCATGTTCAGCTCTGTTGTCTCCTTCTTATCTTTTAGTTATATTTATTTGTTCATTAGCTATTCTCTAGCATTCTTATGTGGTTATTATAGCCATTCATGACATTCTTATACTTCTTTAGAAAAACCACTTCTCTGTGGCCTTCAATATTGTTGTCATTTTTAAGTTAACAATTCAGTCTTATTAGAGTAATTCAACTTTGTCAAGGGGAAATATGAACTCAAAAATGATGACAATAAAGTTTGATGATTAATTTTGCAGCATTGTCAAGCCAGAGTACACCACCTGAATTTGTGGTAGTGCCAAGAAACACATCTACAGAATCTGGACAAAGCGTTCAAATGGAGTGTGTTGTTAATGGACAGTAAGTGTTCAGTTTATAGAAAATTAAGAATAAATTTCATGGTACATTGTGATAGGACTGAGCTAGGTGCAGATATAATTCAATTTCAAGAATAAATATATTCATTTTGCAGTTTGCTGTATGGAGTGCCTCATATTTTAAGTGTGATGATTTTTAGGGCAGAGAGGATTGTGGGTGTTTGGTTGCCATGGTACCTAAATGTTTTACTCTGATGCTTCAGTTTTGAAGGTGTCTCCTGAATCATATGAAACATGTTTTGGAGGTTACAATACTTGTCCGATGCAGTGCAACAAGGACAGTTGGCTAACACTGAAAAAAAAAAAAAAAAAAATTCTGATGGGCAGATAACACAATGAAGGAGAACTGTGTGTATTTAAAATCCCAGTTTTTTTCCCCAATTATAACCTGATTAATCCACATATCCTGCAGATAGTCAGAAAAATATTTAAATTGTGTTTCAGCTAGAGAATTTTTGCTGAAAAAAAAGTACAGTAACAAAAATGTACTTTCATTTATATTAAAAAAATTTACATGTATGAAACTCCTGTTTCCTTCTTAACCTGCTTATGCTATAAAATATTACAGACTTTTATTACAGAATCTATTTCCTTAAATAAAGGGAGGCCTAGTATGCAGTCATGTTGTATTCTTGCATAATGTCTTCCGCCCCTCTGTCCATCTCTTCCTGAGTGACTATCGTTTCCTGACTGCTGATGTTATGAATTGGTACTTCTGGCTTCATTCTCATAACAAGTCCCAAATCACATAATTTTTGTAATATATGCCTTGGCAGGTGTTATTCCAAAATGTCTTCTACTGCTTTTATCAGACATTGTGTTTCACATTTAAAAAAAGTTTTGCATTCCCACACTTTGATATAGTCCATGCCTGGTGTTAGCTGCATTGTGCCGGTATACATACTATGTTTACTAGTAGTTTCTTTGTTATGTGTGTTTCTCTACACTGACACAAATGCACATGTACATACACATGTGCACACACAAATATATTTTTATTTAAATTACCACTAATTAATAATTTCCACAGATCCCTTGAAAGTGTCCGGATTAACTGGTACAAAAACACAAGTTCTGGACGAACAGAGATCACAGGAAACAGCAGTAAATATACTGTCAGCACAGATAAACGTTTGCTGACAATCAAAACAGTAGATATTAATGATGCCGGTACTTTTGAGTGTGAAGGCATACAGACAACAAACAGTCCCATAACCCGGAGGGCTACTCTAACTGTTTTAGGTATCAAGATCTACTTTTTATAATAATAATTCTGCATTTTTTAATAATAAATAGATTTTTAAATGTATACAAATGTTCTAAATAATTTACCTGTATAATCATTGGTTTTTGCTTTGTAAATGATATAATTTATCAATATAGTGATTGGTTTCCTACAACTTCTTCGTAAATCCTTAGCCCCTGACTGACCAAGCAGTCAGTGGCCATCACACCTAGTGGCATCTTGTAGGGCAGCAACAAACTTTCCCTTATTTTGCTTGGTCGGTGACCATCCTTCATGCCGTGCCCCAACTCTGGTTCATGCTTTGCATCTCAGCCTCCACTGTTCTCTGTCAGGTTGTCTTTGGTCTGCATGTCTTATGTCATCCTTCTGGGGTCCATAGTTCAGCAGTTCTGATGATGATGTCTGAGGACATGGCCAGCCCAGTTCTAGTGTCTGCCCGCAAGGATAGTGTGCATGCCTTTTTTGACTGCACCATGTAGGCAGTTCCTGGTTGGAGATGGTACTCGCCAAAAAATTTTCCTTAGGTTGTGTCAGAGGATAATTTGGATATTTCCTTTTTCTGTTCTCTCCAGCACTCTGTGCCGTACAAAAGTACAGAAAGTACACAACTCTCGTATAATCTTAATTTGGTTTTTGTGCTGTACTGAGAAGATTGCCAAATGTTGTTTGGTTTCCTGCAAGGCGACTAATATACGGTTGTGCGTGGGGTTAACAACTTCATCTAAAACAAATAGCCACAGAAACCATCACTACCAGTTCATGTGACTACTTGGCGCAGGTTTCCTGCAAGGGGACCAGTTGCAGTGGTGATGTGTAAGGAGCATAAAGGAAAATGGTATAACCATTAGTTTCTTCTATGTAAATTGTAAAAGGTGTTTTATAATTGTTGTTGAGTGTGAAAGATTCTAGTGAAATTTAGTTATATTTGTTGGTTTCTTACTTACTTACTTACTTAGTCGTTCCTCTTCTACCGTTAGGTGTAGAGGTTTGGAAGAGAGAGCGCCAGACTATCCTATCGGCTGTCTTCCTCCTGGCCTGGTTCCATTCTAGTCCTCGATCCTTCAAAGATCAAAGTTATATTTGTTGGTTTCTGTGTTACAAATAATGCATGGCACAGTTTTTTGAATAGTATATTACATGATACAGTTTGTGAATAGTATATGACATATCACAGTTTATTGAATAGTATATGACATAACACAGTTTGTTCAGTAGTATATAACATGTCATTGCTTGGTGAGTGGTTTGTGTACATTAGCTTTATGTTAAAGTGTATTTCTTTGTGACCATGTTCATTTTATATTATGTTCCTTGTTGATTTGTTTTGTGCCTTTGTCAAGATTAAAGTTTCTTAGAGTAGTTACTATAATTTAAAAAAATTACTGATCAAAACATCAGCAATCATTTTGTTTGGCAAATAGATCCTCCCAGCATATCAGAAGTACCCCCAAGTCTTGTCACAAAAGATTTCCAGGAAGCAGTAGCCTTGCCATGTGTTGCCCAAGGTTTTCCACAGCCGGAGACTAGCTGGTACTTCAATGATGCTAAGCTGACGAGCTCAAATAGTACCAGGTATGTTTTATGTTTTCATCTTTGTTGATAATATAGAACCAGCAGAAGGCAAAGTTGCTTACCCAGGTAGATCTTCACTAATAAAAATATATGTAGTTCTGTAGCAGATACTGCCATAAGGGAGGGAAGTGTTAGGGACTTTAGATGAGGTATCGTAACTCGGATATGATAACAGTTTTATAATACAATGGACAACTTCTCCGCTTAATCTTAATTTCATTGCTGAATAAATAAGCACGTTATAAATAAAAATTAGTAACAGAAAAGAATGTTCTGACAAATTAATGGCTTTCTTTATAGGTAAAATATAATTTCTGCAGAAAATATAATTTTCAAAGTCACAATACATCTTTTCAGAATGTGTTTTGACAGTTCATTTTGATATATTTAAATATAGGAGATTCTAAATTATCAGAACATGGACTAATCCCTGTTTTCATTTATTTTTCCTATTTTGACTTGTATTTCTGTACAACAGCGCGGCTCCTTCCCCCCCCCCCCCCCCCAAGTAAGTACATTTTTGTGAAACAGCACAACATATGAAGAATCATAAACATACAGATATTGGGTACAAATAAACTGAGAAGGATTTGTAATGTGATAATGTGAATGTGTAGAAGAATAGCAGAGGGATTAATTAAAATCTAAACTGTAGATATGGAAGAAGAAATTGCTGATATATTTTCAAGAACAAAAAGATATGGAAAAGTATACTTTTTCAACAAAGAAGCTCTATGGGTTGGAATAGTGAAGATCAAAATATTTTTATATAAAAAAATAAAGCTCATGTCCCTTTCTGTGGCTTTACAGTTTCTGCGTTTTTAACTTTATCATGTTAATTTGTGTTGCCAGGTTTCAGACTGACCCAAATGGCACCCTTTCCATTGTGGATGTGGATTTGCCTGATTCTGGAGTCTATCAGTGTTTTGCGGTTAATGGAGCAGGAGAAAAAGCAACATACACTTGGCTAGTGGTCAACAGTGAGTTCAGTATTTGGAATTTTATTTGTAATGAGTAGCATGAATTTGTTGAAGGCCTATGCTCGAAAGGAACACCAGGAAAATAAGCAGCTGAGGCACATTCCCATAGTCAGTCATGACTGAAGGGGCTATTATTATTAGTATGTAACTAAGCATGACGTTTGGGTAGAAACGAGAGAGTCTGCAGTACGCTTTCATAGTGAATAGAAGTGTTTTATCCAGTGTGGCCTAGCCACTGTATTATGTGTGATATATATATATATATATATATATATATATATATATATATATATATATATATATATATATATATATATATATATATATATATATATATATATATATTTATTTATTTATTTATTTATTTATTTATTTATTTATTTATTTATTCACCCCAGACATGTCTTCAGGGAATTATGATATTCACAACCAAGGTTTATTACTTGCAGTATGCACTGATTATTATTATAAAAGGTCGGTGAATCTCGTGTTCATAAAGATTTCTTATGTGTGAAGAAATGCATACATTAATGGTAGCAGACACAAGAAAGCGTACGTGATAGCACTGTATTACAAGGTGAGGAATACCTGAATTATATATGATTGATAATTGCTCAGACGTATTGAGTATTCTACGTTATGCATGTTAGAATGACAGATGCCTATGATGAAACTGATGAGATAACATATGTGGAGTGAATCATGAACTGTTTAAAATATAATTCAATAAATAATAAGTCGTCAAATCTCAAGGCGTTTGTAAAATAACTCATTGGAATTTTCATTAACTATATATCATCATTCCTTTTCGTTCCCTGTGGAACATAGGGCAAAAACAGTTCCTCTCCATCGATTTCTATTCTGGGTTGTCTTTTTCAGCTGTGCCCAAGTCATTCCGATTTCCCTAGCCTCCTCTTCAACAGTTCTTCTCCAAGTTCTCTTCATTAGGATAGGATCTGAGTAGCAAAACCATGTTCTGTGATTTCCAGTGGTCTTACTGTTTGATTGTTCTCTTTGAGAAGTATCTTTCTTACTTCTATGAAGGGAGCAGCGCTGGTGTAGTGGTTACCAAATTGCGCTGGCGACCGGGTGACCCAGGATCAAACGCGGGCGAGAACATTTGAAGATTTTTCGTCGACCGGGATTTGGACTGGATTAACTCGAGCCCTGGCGAGGACATTTGAAGTAATGTCATCAACCAGGGACTGGCGGCTCCTGAGCCGACCCAGCTCTAATGGGTACCTCCGAAATCGGCGATTATCTGCCTGAATGGTGAGGGACACTTGTCTCTGTACAAGAAAAAAAGGGATACTCACGTAAATATCAGTCTCATGCTAGACATACTAACCTGAGATTTCGCCTCGAGTAATAGCAGGCATATGCCAAAAAAAAAAAAAACTTCTATGAACAGGGATTTGTTACATAAGATCCTTTTAATTTTTTTCTAGATTGCTGTGTTTGCTATGGCAGTTTTATTCCACCTTAGTTACACCTGCTGTCTTGTGTTATTAGGTATGCTCATGTATTGGAATCTGTGAACTTGTTTTGGGATTATCAATTTTACTTTAACATTATCATGTGATAATATATCATAATTTTGTAATGCTAGCATCTCCAATAATTAATTGATTAGGTGCTGAACCAACATTGCTGGAGGCCCCTAAGAATGCTGTGGTGATTGAACATGAGGACACAACATTTACATGTAAAGTGAAGGGCGGTCCTCAGCCAGAAGTGTACTGGAAGAAAGGCAAGACCTTCTTGACTACTTCTTACTTACTGCTCAGGTTTCTGCTGCTTATTAACTATTTCTGTCCCAGGCAGTTTTACCCAACCAACGAAATGGAATCCAATTTTATTTTATTTTTTTTTTTTAAACAGGTTAAGGAACTCCTTAACACATTAACTACCGAATTGAAAAACACACTGTGGCCGAATTAAATTTTTTTCCCCATTTTCATCCTGTAGGTGTTTGCACAAAGTAAGCTGTAGTTTTCGTAATTGTTTACAGATTTTTATGAATTACACTTCATTTTAAAGATAAATGAATGTACTATTACAATAAGTACCATTTGTAACTCTAATAGAAGTTGTTGCTATTTAACGGCCCTCTGATGGCCGAGGACTTGCAATATTTTCACAATTATAACTGCTTGCGCCCCATCTCTATCAAAATCACTATTTCAATCAATGTGCACACCGTTTTCACTCTTGTCCTCGTCGCTAGATCTATCAGTCAATTGTTGAAACAAGTTTCTAGCCTATTCAGCCATTAGACGAGGTGTACAAGCATTTTTTGTGGTCCTATCACTAGTTGCCACGGTAAACAGTTTTACATGATTTGGTAACTAACCCAAAACGCTGAAAAATATGAACATAATATCAATTTTCCAGTGTTCTACAACAACCATGCTTTGGCAATTTATTTTCCGGTGGCATCTTAAAATCTCGAACCAGATCAGAAAGTGTTTCAGTACATTTTTCATTCATTTTATTACTAAAATTAGATCGACGCTCTGAGCGGCTCGCGGTCCAAATGATAGGATTTCAAAAGCCAGTCCCACTGGCTCGCGGTAGTTAATGTGTTAAAATAATCAGTTATCATATATTTATGAGAAAATATCCCTTAGTGTACATAAATTTGTTGAAAATTGGCTGAAGATTATTTTTAAGTATTGTAAGCCCTGTGTGCAACAAATAAGTTTGTTTCGCGTTGTGTAAAATCCAGACATGACGTAATCTGATTATAAACAAATAGATTAACAAAGTGGCCCTTATATGAATAATATACTATTTTTTGGCACATCACTATGTGGCTCATGGGATAGAAAGAGTTAAATGATGCTCGGTTTACATGTATGAGCTAAAAAATAGTTTTGTAGAAGTAGTAGTTAGCATTAATAGTGCTTTTAGGGGGAACAAGATTAACACGAGAAAATGAGGAGCTTCTGCAGTCAGATTGCTAAATAACATGTAGAGATCATGAATATACAAAATAAAAACTATAATTATTATATATAAATCAAGTTTTCAACCACTTCTGCTGTATGTATGAGAAACATGAAAAACCAGCCCAAGAAATTTGAAGATTTGCAGGAAGTAATTGGGACTGTTAAGCCTGCATTAAAAAACTGGAAGGAGTGAGAAGTGAAAGAAGCTGTGCATAGTGATCAAGAAACTATCAAGCTAAAGGAGGAAATAAGATATAACTAGACTAAAAGTTGGGTTTTGACCATGGTGACATCCATTGATGTCAGACAAAGAACATAGAGATATGGTAATATGGGAAATCCGAGAAGAAGGGGATGCAAAAAAAGCAGTGCAGCAAGCTCAACAAGGCCAATGGACTACATGAGAAGGAGCTCTGCAGAGGTCCTTGACATGGAATGATATATCATATATAGCACCTCTAAAACTCAGCTTTATTATCAGATCAGCGTATGATCTTCTACCATTGTCTGCAAACCTTGTAAAATGGGGAAAATCTGCTGGTGTGAAAGTGCTCCCGGTGCCTGGAAAAGCAAATGCTGGAACTTGTACTCTCAGCTTGCAAGATGTTACTAGGACAAGGGCAATATACATGATGACACTACAGAGCACATTCAAAGTGACCATATAAAATTATCTGGTCACAGAATTAAGACATGAGGGGTTCACAACAAAACTCACAGCTGTAGAAGTAGGTGCAAGAAGGTCTAGTGGCTGCCTCAGTGTTTGATCTACTGAAACAGTTAGGCCTGAAGGTAGAATCAAGAACAAGGACACTTAAAAGGTTTGAGAAACTGTGAAGAAAGCATCTTGCTGGCTGTGGAACAACTGTTACAAGCTATGGAATTCAGGACAGTAATTTATATACAGCCAAATTATTACTTTGATTACATTCTAGATGCCATTAAGAACATTAGTGATTCATGGGAAGAGGTCAAAATATCAACATTAAAAGGAGTTAGGAAGAAGTTGATTCCCACCCACATGGATGACTTTGAAGGGTTTGAGACTTCAGTGGAGGAAGTAACTGCAAATGGGGTAGAAATGGCAAGAGAACTGGAAGTGAAGCCTGAAGATGTGGCTGAATTACTGGCATCCCATGATCAGCCTTTAACGGATGAGGGCTTGCTTTTGGTAGATGAGCAAAAAAGGTTATTTCTAGATATGGAATCTACTCCCGATGAAGATCCAGTGAGCATTGCTGAAATGACAATGGAGGATTTAGAACACTTCATTGGCTTACTTGATACAGTAGTGGCAGGCTGTGAGAGGACTGACGCCAATTTTGAAAGAAGTTCTACACTGGGTAAAATACTATCAAATGGTATAGCATGCTACAGAAAAATCCTTCGCGAAAGGAAGCGTCAATCAATGAGGAAAAGTTCATTGTTGTCTTATTTTAAGAAAGTGCCACAGCCACCCCAATCTTCAACAGCAAGTAGCCTTACCATTCAAGAGCCATCAACATCAAGGCAAGACACTCCACCAGCAAAGAGAATAAGATTCGTTGCATGCTCAGATGATGAAGCTCCACTATCTCTTTCAGCCTTCCTTCAATAATTACTTCTAAAAGGTTCATTCGTCAGTCACCATTTGCGAAGGAAGAAAATATTTTAATATTAGCAATACAGTACTGTACAATCTTTTTTTTTTATTTATTGTGCTTTATGGTCTGGAACCTAACCTACTGTATTAGTGAGGTATGCCTGTACAGAACATATAGCCAAATTGCGAATAATAGTTTAACAAAGTTTAGTATTGAACTTGCTACTTTACATTGGATTTGTGGACTATGAAAAGGCCTTTGACAGTGTAGACAGAAATCACTTTTGGAAACTGATACGCCATTATGAAGTCCCCCTGAAGATCGTTAACCTAAAAAAGAAAATACATGAAGTGCAGAATTCTTAACTCATTAACTACCGCAAGCCGCTGTCAGCGGCTCACAACATAATCACATTTGGACCGCAAGCCGCTCAGGGCGCCAATCTAATTTTGTAATAAAACGAATGAAAAATGTACTGAAACACTCTCTGATCTTGTTCGAGATTTTAAGTTGCCACCGGAAAACAAATTCCCAAAGCATGGTTGTTGTAGAACACTGAAAAATTGATATTATGTTCATATTTTTCAGCGTTTTGGGTTAGTTACCAAATCGTGTAAAACTGTTTACCGTGGCAACTAGTGCTAGGACTACAAAAAATGCGTGTAAATCTCGTCTAACGGCTGAATAGGATAGAAACGTGTTTCAACAATTGACTGAAAGATCTAGCGACGAGGACAAGAGTGAAAACGGTGTGCACATTGATTGAAATTGTGATTTTGATAGAGATGGGGCGCAAGCAGTTATAATTGTGAAAATATTGCAAGTCCTCGGCCATCGGAGGGCCGTTAAATAGCAACAACCTCTATTAGAGTTGCAACCAATGTTTATTGTAATAGTAAATTCATTTATCTTTAAAATGACGTGTAATTCATACAAATCTGTAAACAATTACGAAAACTACAGCTTACTTTGTGCAAACACCTACAGGATGAAAATGGGAAAAATTTAATTCGGCAACAGTGTGTTTTTTAATTCGGTAGTTAATGTGTTAATGAAGGGACTGCTTACAGAAAGATTTAAGATAAGAACTGGATTGTGACAGGGATGCCTTTTGTCACTATTTCACTTATTACTGGCTATAGACAGGGTTATGAAAACAACATGAGTCAACAAAAATGGAATTCAGTGGACAAAGCAGCTTGATGATCTAGATTTTGCAGACGGCCTGGCTGTTCTATCTCATAACTGTAGCCAGCTGCAAGAAAAAATGAAACTACTTGATTGGAGGTCCACAGCAGTTGGGTATAAAAACACATAGGGAAATGACAAAGGTTTTGAGAATAAATATCACAAACGATAGCAAGATTGCACTTGAAAAAGCACTCATACAGCACGTAGAATCTTACACTTTTAGCAACATAAACAAAGTTGGAGGAACAGACAGTGATGTCAAAATAAGAAAATAAAGGCAAATGAGCTTGCCTTGCATTGGGAAATATATGGGATTAAATAATAAATAAAGCCAAACACAAAAAATCTGCAACATTGCAAGAGTGGCTAATTTTGGCCTCAGCTTTCATCATTTTTCTTTCTGTGATTTAGGTTATAACTGACATTTATCATGTTAAGATCTGTGTGCATCACTATTTTTCTTTCTTTTCTTTTGTCCAGGTGCATTGTTTTTGTGTTTTAGATAACTGAGAATCTACAAGTCTTAGAGATTGTTGAGCAGTAGAATTATTCTGATTGTCTTATTTAGGTAGCCATTACCTACAATTGTATTTACATCTTTTCTCACATCATTATTTTTGAGCAGGGACTTGCTATTGTTTTACCATGACTGTCGTTGTGAAAACGTTTCTGTTTTTTTTCCCTAATGAAAATTTTATTTATAACCAGATGGTGTCAATGTGACTATCCGGGGTCGAATCCGCCTAACAAAGGATGAGCTTCTTATTGGTCAAGTTGAAGTGCCTGACTCTGGACTGTATTCTTGTAATGCTGTAAACATCAAAGGAGCAATTACAGCAAATGCTACTCTTTCCGTCATTAGTAAGTTTCCAGCCAAGCCTGCCCACATATGCCCATACAACTATTTAAACAAAATATTTGAATTTGTAAAAAATAAATACAATGCAAATTGATAAACTAAACATTTGTCATCATCAGCAGTATTGCATGTGTTACCCCAGCTTCCCTGGCCTGTATTTTGTTGGTTAAAATTTATGAGGGAAAGTGGAAGTAGTGCATGAGTAAATACTGTAATTCTATGTGCATAATTTCTTCTTTAAATAGATTGTAGATTTTTTGACATTAAGTAAAGAAGAAGTGATATCTTGCATTTTGAAACTTTTGAGTAAAAAAGAAATGATTGGAAAAATGCAAGATATTGCTTGCAATATACATGGGAAAAATAATTAACAGATAAATTAAACTAAACAAGAAAGAAATGCCAAGGCAAAGAAACTAACTGCAATAATACATGGGAATTAAATGTCGCTTCCTATTTTTAAATTGTAATTTCTTCACTACTATCTTACTAATTTACATGAAACAAACATCACAATAAAGAACATTAACTTCCAGTTCTTTACACACAATGCTATGTCACATTAACATCACAACTCAGCGTGAGATCTGATCTGTTCAGCAAATGATGTCATAGTTGGCAGCTCATTTTCTATCTCTTGTATCGTCAGTTTATTGGTCATTTTAAAATTTTTTTTTTTTCTTTCTGGGAATAAAAAAATAAAATTTATTACTCAGTTATTGCTCCTTGGTTCGACACTTGTTTCATATACAGGTAGGTAAACCAGAATCTGAAAACCGAAATATTCCGAAAATCAAAAGTTTTTTCTGGCGACTTTTAGGTGATTTTTGAACTAAATTGTAGGCGACTTGGCCTACTTTTGGGTGATGTTTGAGTAGTTTTTGGGTGCGATATGCAAAAACCGCAACAACAACAAAATCCCATTTCCGTAACACGGCCATCCTCAAGCATTTTGGATTCTGGGTTACCAACTTGTATATGGATACAAGTGAGGATATAAGCTTTTAAAAAATTGTGAATGACTTTTCAGTCACCCTTTAGAGCAATCCTGGTAGCACAGTGGTTAGTGCACTGGCTTCCTAGCTCCGTGGTCCATGGTTCAATCCCCAGTTGAGGTAGGATTTTTAGACCGCAAACGGCTCCGGGGTCGACCCAGCCTCATGAATTGGGTACCAGAGCAACTCTGGGAAGGTTAAGGCGGCCGGCGTGATGTTGACCACATCATCCCTAGAGTGCCGATGGTCAAGAAAATATAAGCCTAGCACCATATTCCGAATATGCCTCAATGGGCATGTAACGGGATCCCCTTTCCCTTTTACAGCAATACAAAGTGAAGAATAACAAGTACAACACATACTATGCTGTGTCCTTTGCCAGTTACTATTTGCCTTACTGTATTTTTTATTCTTGTTTTCTTTTTTCATGACTAGCAGACGATGGGAAAAGCCAAAACATACTTTGCTTCTAATGTATTGTTCATTTATATAATTGACTCCTATACAAATTTGTTTTTTTAACTTTCTATTATCAGTTTTACAGCAACTCACTTTGTTACTTGCATTTATAACATTGACAGAGTAGAACCATTGCACCATCAGGCATGTCGTACAAGACGACTAATATGAGATTGGGCATTAGGCTTTCAACCTCATCATATAAAACAAATGGCCACAGAAACCACTACTGTAATACTGTATCATGTAAGGGGTGCTAAGGAAAATGATGATGATTTATAATATCGTATCTAATTCAGTACCTTATTTATTACAGAAATTATTGCCCTGCTTTCAAGGGAAAAACAAATTATGTTTCTTTTTTTTTAAAATCACCTGCATCATAAAAAGTCATTAAACCAATGGGAGACTGCAGAATGACAGCAGAAGATCACTTATTTAAAATCATGTTTAATTTGGCATCAAACGTAAGACTTGCAGGGATGGACATATCACAGGAGCAATTAGCAATCAGACCCTTTGACGTTTGCTGAGGAAGACTGAACATCTGTGGGTTTGCCCAGAGTGCAGTGATGTTGGTTCTGATCAACAATAACATGTTTAATAAGAAGAGACACAACACATTGAAAACCATAATAGAAGGAATGTTGCAGACAAATGACAAGAATAAGACAACACCATAAGTGGGAAGATAACATCAAGAGATGGACGGGAAAAAGTCTATCAGAGAATAACCATCCTGGCAAGAGACAGAAAATGTTTGAGATTCTTCAGTTTGGATATGGAAGTTAATGTGATTTGATATATTAAAGAAAAATTCACAGAGGAGCAGTTTTTAAACATTTCTGTTATTCTTTATATGTGATATGTGGTGTCCTCATTTTGCTGATGTAAATAAAAACAAAAGTAACCTCCTGTAATGCAGTTAAAACCCAAATCATCAAGCCTCCACAAAATATGTCACGGGAAACATCCACTGATGTCATGCTGGACTGTGGTGTTCGCAGTGACACATCTGTGAATCCAGTCTGGACCTGGTACTTCTACCCTTCACCTGATTTTAAAAAACAGGTAATCTTAAATTTACAGAAAATTTGTTTTTGTGGCTTTTTAAGAGATTTTTTAAAGCGCTTTGCAAATATGAAACATGCTTTAAGAGATCATTTCAAATTCCTTTTCTGTCAACCTAATTTTATGTGGTATGCTATGGGACTTTGGAATAATAAAATTTAGATTTAGCTTGCAATTTTCAGAATGTTGACATTTCATAGTTAATTTTGCTGATAATCAAGATATTAGAATGATAAAGCGTGAAGTAAAAATAATTATGATGTCTTTGTATGTTCTCTTGTGTGGTCACTTCAGCGGTTCTGACAAATCCTGGTTCAGAACTTACATTGTGCAGTGTAGTCTGAAATGATTCTTAAATATTTCTTCCATATTATATCACCTGTATATGCTATTAGAAGTTATTAAATGATGCCACCACCCCATGTAGATCCCAGGAGTCTTGGAGGAGACAAAGAATAAGGCTAATGCTCTATCAACCATGTCATCAGAGCTGACAAAGACGAGGTTGAAAGTGGGAATGCAGTCTCATCATGTCAAACAAGTTACTAAAGAAATTATAACTCAAGAGCACATAAATGATTTGGCGCAGGCTTCCTGGGGATCAGCTGCAGTGGAGCTGTATACTCAAAAGAGAGAAACAAAAAGATATGCTACATAATGTTTTTAATGGGACATACAAGTATTTGTGCGGAGTTGGTGGATTAAAATGGTATAACTTGTAGATCACCAGTGTGGAAGTTGTGGAGAAAAACTAAACAAATATCAGTAGAACAAGAAGCGAGGAAACAACAGCGCAGTTATGAGAGACTTTACATTTTTTTTTAAATTAGTTTTTTTACTTTAATTTTTTTTTATTTTTTGGAAAGGGGATGGCACACACACTTACATTCACACAATTTTAGTTTTGATTTCCTGTATTTTGACTGAGTGGAGGGGGGAGAAGATACTATATTTAGATATCGGTAATCAGATTTTATTGTCTTGAATTTACCACACTATATATCCTGATTATAGCCCATCAAGGGTGGAACGGGATACTTTGTCTTTATTTAAAAAACAAAAAAAGGTGATGAAAAGACACTGGCAGTATATAGAGAACACACTATGGAAACAAGTTGCTAGAATCATAAGGCAGTCTGTGTCCTTGAATCCACATGGTAGGAGAAAAAAGAGGGGCCCCTCCAAAAAACACACATGGAGAAGTGAACTGGCAACAGATTTAAAGTGATTACAGTAAAAAAGACCTTCTTCTTTGATCCTTAGCTACCGACTGTCACAGCAGTCAGTGGCCATCATGCCTGGTGGTGTCTTGTAGGGCAGCAACAAACTGCTTCCACTTTGCTCGGTCGGCGGCCATCCTTCATGCAGTACCCTAGCTGTGGTTCATTCTTTGCATCTTGGCCTCCACAGTTCAAAGAAAGACCTTGAATGAAGGGGGGGGGGGAATATATATGTATATAAATACAGTGTTCTCAAATTAAACCACAGAGCTCCAAATTAGTTCCAAATGGGAAAAATCTACCTCTGGATGAAAACCCAAACTATATAGGCTTTACCTTTGATTGCCATTTGACATGGAAAATGCAGATTGAGAGAAACTGGATGAGAACAAGGCAAAGAATGCAGTCATGAACAAACTTGCTGGTACAGCTTGGAAAGTAGATGAGAGAGCACTAATGAAAGTATACACTCGATGAGTGAGCCAGGTCCGAGAATCAGGGAACAGCAGGGTTATCATACTTTAACAGAACAAACATGCTCCAAAACAACACAATGTCAGTCATAATGAGGCAGGAGGACAACATTCATTGAAGACCTGGAAAAGATTTTGTACCTGCAAGCAGTTGAGGACAGAAGAGAAAGCAAGGCCCAGCAACAAGATGAGAAATTCAGGAGGCTGACAGACCACCAAATGTATCAGAGAATAAATGGTCTTGGAAGGGGAAGACTTGAGTGAATCACCTTTGTAGAATCAACAAAGATGATAAGAGAAGAACCCATAAATGCCATATCAATAGTCAAGCCTATCTACACTGCATACAAACGCCCCATTGCTTAAATTAATGAAAAAAATATCCTGTTTAACTTTGATTGGTTATTGTTAAGCTATAAAGTGTCTATAATTTCAAAAATAAGTTTAGTTACAGCTGTGTCTTTATGGCATTCCTTCTGGCTAATTATTGAATAATAGGGTAAATGAAAATCTCCTATGTGTTTGTGTCTCTTTTGCCCCCTTTACTTATGTTGTAAGTGGAGTGGGGTGGTGGGAGTTAACGCATGGGGTACCTGGGTGAGTATTTAATTTACCCTTAATTTGACATAGGTGATGTTTTACTAGATCTTTATTAGACATCTGCATTCTTATTATACCTTTACTAATTACTTTATATTAATTTTTTTGTTCTTGTTTCAATACTATTTGGCTGCATTGTGCAGTTTCCCAGGTCTGTCTATTCTCAACACTTGTACTGTGGTTATGGGTGAATAGAATGCCTGTAAATAGTTTATGGTCTAGTTTATTATGTTCATGGCATATTTAATATGTTGATTACATCTTACTTCTTAACTCATGTATGTCCTTATAGACATGTTGGAATGTTCATCTCTTTTCCATAGAACATCACCTCTGGAGTTAACAGTGTTCAGATATTCCAAAATGGCTCCCTTAAAATCAGTGATTTGATAGGCAGACACAGTGGCAGGTATGAGTGTGTGGTCACGTCTGCTGGTGGGAATGATCAGAGAACTGCAATCCTGAATGTTATTGGTAAGTTTTATCACAGAGACAAGGTTTGTGGGGGGAAACAAAAGATTTTTAAGGATTGTTGTGTTAGTTGTTAAAAATTAATCTTATAATATTTTTTCTTAGCATGAAACTAGATTTCTTCAAATGGTGTGGAGTGATTGATTTGACATGTTCTTCGAGATAGTTTTGAGATAAGGGATATGTTTCAAACTTAGGATCACTGAAGGATCTCACAATTACAGATGGTCCTAAAGAGAGAAAAAAATGACAGGATTTAAGAATGGAATTGTGAAGAAAAAAAATGTTAGTGTATTAATTTAATTGCATTGTCATAATTATCTGAAATAATACAGAGATTCAATTAAATTAACTATTTTCCTTGTGATATGAAACTTTGTGGACTTGTAAATTTTGAGATGAAATATAAAACTTTGCATACACATTGGTTTTCTACCATCTGATGATGAAATGAGCAAGTTAGTCAATAATCTTATCTGCCATTAATTTAGAGTTTTTAACATAAATGTTTTATGATGACTTTGCAACAATTTTCTCAGAAAATTTCGTGAATTAAAACCATAAATACATGGAAGCTTTAAACTGGCTCATTTTACATTGGTTATCTGATTGACAAAAAATGATATATGTATAATGCATCAAACTTGAGGAAATTGGCTGAAGAATGTTGTGAAACAATGTTGAGTTCTTATGTGATGTAATAATTGTTTGTCTTGCAAAGTGTAGAAACAATAAAAAATTAAAATTTTATTAAACTTGTGCATTTACACATAAATATTTCAGCTCTACTTAATTCTTTTGCAGTAAAAGACCCGGAATCAAAACGAATATGCAGTTGAAAATTAATCCAAGAAGTTTGATTACAAACAAATGAAAATTCTAATTTTAATTATTTTTTTCCGCGAAGACACGTATTGCTGAACTAGAATCTCACTTACACAGCCTGTCCCATGCAGTTTAATTAATTTATTACTTAAAAGTATAAAAAAAATTTAAGCATCCTTCTCAGAATTGAAAATAGGTTATTATCGCTATCGATACAGATAACATTCATTTAGAAATATTTTATTGCGGTTCATATGTTGATAGTTTATGACTGTTATGTATGATATATATTTGATTTTGCTACTCGCAAACAAACAGCCTAATGACGTCATTAATTGATAATTGGATACACTCAGGTAAAATAATTTAAACAACATTGCAGTAGGAAATTTATTTAAAGATTCAGCTAAATTTGTTTCTAATTTATTCGCTGTTTTCATGTTTATGCTGCAGATCTTCCAGATAAACCAATTATCACACAAGTCATCCTATATGGCCAAATTCCAAACAGCGTGTTAATAAACTGGACACAAACCTATGATGGAGACACGCCTATTACCAAGTTCACCATTGAAAGTCGGCGAGAGTCATCTTGTAAGTGCTTTTTGGTGTGTAAATGTTGAACAATTGCTATGTAATGTCACATGTTATTGAAGTGTTTTCTGAGTGGGGCAAAAGTTGTGAAAAACAGTTCTCAATGAATGTAATGCAGAAAACAGGAACAGTCCAAAAACTGGAATAACTTAATAAGACAGCACTGTCAAATGACTCTCCAATCTTCATTTAATGTGATAAAAACTAATGTCAGTGATTGTAGCGTAAGGCTCTCCACATGTAAGCCTACCTTGCCGTGGTTGGAGAGCTTGAGCGCCTCAATGATCCCGGGAGCTATGCCGGCGGGAGTTTTACTCCTGGCAGGGTCACCCAAGCCGGACAGGTCCTGGGTGAGGGGCCAGACTAAATGGGCTGAGGAGTGGGTGGAACCCTATAGGTGTAGATGCAGAACCCACCGGCGAGTGGTACATGCTCTGGTCTGCACCAATCCACCCCCACTTCATGGGTTAAATGCTTTCTTGCCTCATTCTTCACTGTTTGTCGTCTATCACGCCCATGGCGACCGTTGCCTCAATTGGCTGTGTGTGGTGTACCCGGAAACGGGGCCTCCCAGTACTGAGGCAAAGTTAAGTCCCCGATGTCACTTATCGGTGCAGAATTGAGAGAGATGGCTGAGCATCACAATCCCTCCTGTGTTGCAGCATGATGAGAACCCAGCATTGCACACTGAGCTTGGGGGGATCACTTGGGCACCAGACTTAATACTGGCTCTTGACTGGATGGCCGCATGCAGGAGATTTCTACAATGGAGGGTTGGCAGGTGGTGGGTATCGGGAAGTGGCTCTGTGCAGGACGTGAGGATTCCTTGGGAGAGCCCAGAACCAGAGCACAGCATTGTGCAAGCTCTGCATAGTTGGAGAGCCCCCTGGATGACGGGGAATGCACAGTGTGCTACCCCACCTATCCCCAACTGCTAACTTAGAACCAGAAGTGGGGTCCTCTGTATGCGTGCCAGGCCAGGATAAAATGCCTGGGAAAGAGACTGGAGCTCAGAACTCCCTAACTCAAAGTTGCAGGATGGCAGAAAAGCCACGGGAAAGACAGGGCTATTTTGAAGATAACGCAACCATATTTTCACCATACGAGCTCGGACGCCGCCTCGGTAAACAAGGTCCGCGCAGAGCAGTGACACCCCCAGGCTGCTTGCGAATAGTCTACTACTGGGAACATAAACAGATTAGGGATGAGCCCACTCTCCCGTTGAACAGGTGCTAAAGTCGTAGATACTGGGCCAGAAGGCGCACCGGAAACCACAGTATCATGCAACTCGCTTTTTTTTTTCTATGGAGAGTACACCGTCAAATAAATCTCGTTCTGGTGCTCGCCCTGTGGAGCTCCACCAGGCAGGTGCAGTGCCGGGCTCTGAGCCTCGACAGAGCCCACCCTCAGCTACTGGAGGACCCTCTAGACCGTCTTGTGGAGTCAACAGACGGCGGAGGAGAACTACTGACCAAAACAAAACAGAAAAAGAGAAACCCAGAGTGCCACTTGTCATGATGCACTGGAATGCAGAGGGAGTGAACAGCAAGCAGGCTGGATACAGCAAAAAGACAGAGCTGGAAAACATCTTGTATGAGAAGCAAGTCAGTGTTTGCTGTATCCAAGAGACTCACTTGAAAGCAGATCAAACCTTTAAAATAAGGGGATATCAATGCTTCAGATCCGACAGACAAGATAGACGAAAAGGAGGAGTACTTACTCTTGTAAGGAATAACATTCCTGCACACGAAAGGAAAACCTTCATGGATGGAGCAGAATATCAGCTGCTGCAGATAAAGGTAGACAAGATGGAAATAGAACTCCTGAACTATTACTGTCCGAACAACAAACCCCTGAGTCTCAGCTCTATACAGGTACCAGCCACCAACTTTATAGCAGTTGGAGACTTAATAGCCACTCCCAGAGCTGGGGCTATAACCATCTGGATCACAGAGGTGAAGAGGTTGAAACTTGGCAAGATGATCACTCCCTAATCCTAGTCAATAATGCCACAGATACTCCTACCTTCTACTCCAGAGGATGGCACACAACCTCAACACCAGATCTTGCCTTCTCCACACCAGATATAGCTGGATCTATTAGTAGAGAAGTAGGAGACCAACTAGGGGGAAGCGACCATCGCCCAATCTTTCTTACTGTCCAGAGTGCAACTCTCAGTACAGGCCCAGCCATTACAAGATGGAACTACAAAAAAGCCAACTGGGGTTTATTCAGGCATCAGGTGAACACGCTGCTGTCTACCCTCAAGGTACAGAACAGAGACATTAATGAAGTGGTAAAAGACTTCAACAGATGCATACTACAAGCTGCAAAAGAAACCATTCCCAAAGGATGCCGGCGTAACTACATACCATACTGGTCCAGCACACTCCAAGAACGTCAGGAAGCTATGGACAAGGCTAGAAAGGACGCAGAGTCTCAGCCTTCACTTGAAACTCACAACAAATGGAAAAAGGCTGTAGCAGAGTTTCAGAGAACAAAGCTAGAAGAAAAGCGGAAAAGCTGGAGAACTAAAACGGCATCGCTGAACCTTGAGAAAGACGGCAGGAAACTTTGGAGATTAGTCAAGTCTCTAAATGAAGAGCATTCCTCACCAAGGCAGACTATCACATTGGATGAAGGTGGCAAACTTTTCAGAGGAAAACAAGCTGCAGACTTGTTTGCTAGAAGATACAGTTCAGAAAGCAACTTACCCATTAACATAGACCATCAGAGAGAGATAAGAAAAGAAATACTGGCAACCATGGGACAGACAGATACTCCTGCCCCAATGAGGGAACCCATCACACTAGGAGAACTACAGAAGGCTATTTCCAAGCTTAAGTTTCAAAAGTCACCCGGCCCAGACAAAATCAGCAACGAAATGCTAGTAAATCTGAGCTCAGCAGCAAAGACAAAACTGCTTGAGATATTCAACCACAGCTGGTTGAAAGGAACGGTACCCCAAGTATGGAGAGAAGCCATCACAATACCCATACTAAAGAAAGGGAAATGTAAGACCGAGGCTGCAAGTTACCGGCCAATCAGTCTCACAAGCTGTGTTGGGAAGACTATGGAGCGAATAGTCAACCACAGATTGAAATGGTATTTAGAGTCTGAGCAGATCCTGGTGCCGGAACAAGCTGGATTTAGAGAATGCTACAGTATAGAAGACCAAGTTACTTACTTGTCTCAAGCAATAGAAGATGCCTTCCAGGAGAAGAAAAAGGTCCTAACGATCTGGGTCGACTTCAAGCAGGCCTTTGACAAGGTGTGGAAAGATGGCCTCATTGCAAAACTTAGGAGAAGTGGAATCCAAGGCAACATGATGAAATGGATCCAGTCATACTTGCATAACAGGAGAACTAGAGTCACTCTTGACGGTCTGCAGAGCAGAAAAGTGTTGCTCCATCAGGGGGTACCTCAAGGAGGAGTAATTTCCCCAACACTCTTCCTTGTTTACATCAATGACCTGGTGAAAGATCTCCCTGCAGGAGTTAAAGCTGCCTTATATGCAGATGACCTAGTACTCTGGTGCGCTGATGAAAATGTCACCACAGCAAATTATAGAATGCAGCGGGCAGCAGACATGCTAGTGTCATGGGCAGAGAAATGGCTTATCACAATAAACACAGACAAAACCTCCACAACACTGTTCTCCCTCGCCCCCAAGGACAAATCAGCTAACATACACCTAGGGACAACCGTGATCAAGGAAGAAAGCTACCCCACCTATCTTGGGGTGACATTTGACCAAAGGCTTACATGGAATAAGCATATTGAAAATGCAGAAGGAAAGGCCCGAAGACGACTAGGCATACTCAGAAAATTAGCAGGTACCAACTGGGGAGCAAATGAACGAAATCTAAAGAAGATTTATAATGGAGTAATAAGACCACACTTAGAGTTTAGCTCAGCAGCATGGTCATCAGCTGCTAACTCACATCTGCAGTCTTTGGACAAGGTGCAAAATCAAGCTCTCAGGCTCATTACAGGAGCCATGAAAACTACACCAATAACAGAGATGCAGAAGGTTGCTGGATTACAGACATTGTCCCATAGAAGAGACACAAAAACCATGATCCAGATGGAAAAGTACAACAGTATGCCAATGCACCCAATGAAGGCAAGACTAGATGATCTGGCATTGGGACGTCTAAAGCGTAGCAGCTTTGTGCATCGGGGGAAAAGACTTATAAGACAGCATCAAGAAGACCTATCCATGAAGACAACACCACTGAAGCCCACCCTATACCCTGTACCATGGGAGCAGGCCAGCAGTGCCCTCCAAATTAATACAACAGTCAGTGGTCTCACAAGTGGATGTGAGTATAATGATCTGCAAAAACGAACTGCTACATTGAGTATGATCCAAGAAAGCTATCCCGATCAATCATGGATACATGCCTATACAGATGGATCAGCAACTAATGCTGTTAGGAATGGAGGTGCCGGTATCTTTATCTCATATCCTGACAACCACTATGAGACTAGGCACATTCCCACTGGTAAATTCTGTTCCAACTATACAGCTGAGGTTCAAGCTCTAGAGCAAGCTGCAAATATGATTTATAACACCAACTCTGACTGCCACCAGGTAGTCATCCTCACAGATGCACTGTCTGTCCTGCAAGCTCTCAAGGGTGGTAAACTCCCGCATCTGAGAAATGAACTAAACAAGGTAGCTGCCAAAAAGAGAACCATACTTCAGTGGGTACCATCTCATTGTGGTGTACCCGGAAATGAAAAGGCAGATAAACTTGCAAAAAAGGGAGGAGAATGTGAACAAGAAGATAATGAAGTCACATACTTTGAGAAAAAGAGAGCTATCCAGACTATCAGAAGAGAACAGAACCAACCCAAAGACGACTATCACACTCTCGACCGGCAGGGACAGACAACTATTTTTCGACTCAGGACAGGGCATAACAAACTGAATAAACACATGCACAAGCTACGATTGTCTGCTTCACCACTGTGCACATGTGGATTAAACGAACAAACTGCTGAGCATGTTCTACAGGACTGTCCTCTGTATGACCAGTTAAGAAAGATATACTGGCCCAATGACTCAACACTAAACTCAAAGCTATATGGAGTTAAAGAGGAACTTCAAACAACAGTCGAATTCATCATGAGAACTCGTCTGACGGTGTAATCATCAAAGATGCGATCGCAAGAAGAAGAAGAAGAAGTAGCGTAAGGGTTTTTATAAGTATGATGATAGTGTTGGAGAAGAAATAGAATAAGGTTTCTCTCCAGAAAGTGTGAGGTCCCAGTGACAGAGATGTACACTGGTATCACTCGATAGTCACGGCTGTGAAAGTATCTGGAACTGAAATAGAACAGTCATAACTTACTGCGCCACCCTGCTGTGTGACCACAAGTGATAACAATTCAACAAAACACTACTTCAACTTTAGTGAATGAAAAAAACTGTTGAATACAATTTTTTAAACTCAATCAAATAATATTGGCTTTTCCAAATTGAATTAATGCAATCTGCGTTATTCCACAAAGTTTCTGGCAGTAGTCTTTAACTATCCTGTCATAAACTGAAATTTTCTCATCATAGACTCTTTTGACTGCTCACATAAGTCACTGGAATGAGTTCTATATTACTCATCTTTTGGAAAACAACAATGTCCTTTTAGGTTATGACACACTCCCTTGTTCATATTCATATTAATACATATATCCTTTCAAGACTTAAAGCACTTTTGATAGTATTATACACTGCATGCGGTTGTAGCTTTAAATTTACTTTCCAGCAGATACGATTCCGATATCGCCATGTTTCAGTTTCTCCTTGCAACACTTTCCCTTAATGAACCGGATCTGCTTTGGCTAATATTTGCTGCCTTGCGTTAACCTTCAAAGCAAACAAAAATCCACACCATGTCACACCTTAGGTATGCGGCATTCCGTCTTGCTTTCACGAAACGAGGCATGTGTTGTCAAATTACGCCACAGTGATAACACATACTTAATATCAGAAGCACTGCTGAGTGTATCTTGCATGGAGGTACTACTGTCTCTTTCTTGATCTAGGAAGAAAAACTGTATGAATGTTTGGTACTTACTAGGAACATCTGTTTCTCAATAGTTCATAACATATACACCTAGATAAATTGGCTTCTAAGAAAATCAACATGTATCATGTGACCTTTGAAAGATTTCTAAAATTATGAACTTTAAATTTTAAAAAGTCAATAGTTTTTTTTTCTGATCCCTGAAAATTGGAATCTTAAAAGATATTGCATTCAGCTCTACATTCCTTTTCACTCTGTACCTTCATCTGGCAAGTGGTCCACTGCAAGAAGTGTTTTTAATGTGCATTAGCTCAGTGTAATATTATTTTTGAAAACTTTAAAAAATGCTTTATAGAAAACTATTTCCTGTTGTTTGAAAAATATAAAAATCATGTTTCATAATCAGTTATGATTTTATCTTCTAGACTTGTAAATAATTTTATTCAGCAAAGGAAGTTTTAACTACAGCACAAAGGGGTAACCCTAAAATTATGTGAAGATCATAAAGAGCTGGTTAACAACATACAAACTTAACAAAACTTGCAAAATTTTTTGTTTGGGTAATAACTTTTAGGGATTGCAGTTGAGTAAGGAACTTTTCAAAAGCATTGTTTGATCTTGTGCTTGATGCATTATATATCTGGAAATAGTTCATTGCTTTTTATTGTGAAACATTAAAGAAATTACTTGATTTAATAGTTTTATATTTGCTACAATTTTGATATAGCTGGCTCCAATATTGACAGTCCATGGGAGATCGTCAGCAGCAATGTCGCTCCAAACCTTCGGTCAGCAGTTATCAGGAATTTGCTGCCTTCAAGATATTATCGTTTCCGAATGACTGCTTTTAATCAGGTTGGTTACAGTGCTCCCAGTGAAGCAGCACCTCAGGCAGAAGCCATCAAAATGCCAGCGCAACGTAAGATATTTATTTCTTTGGCCATTTCCCTTTGATAATTACGTTTCAGATAGGTTCACTTTAACATATTTTTTATTTTATAAAATGCAAAATTTTGTGATTTTATTTCTTTTACTTAGCTGCAGACCTGATCATAGTATTAGCAAAGCTATCTGAAAGCATTATTCACTTATTTTAACAACAGTTTATTATGACAATATTTATTTAGCCATGATAACAAAAAACTTTGCTAAAAGTATTTGCTCAGTAATAACAAGATTTGATAAAAACATACATTCAGTCATTAAGCATAGGGTCTGGAAAAACTGAGATAATTAAAAACATTTACCAAGTCTTTGTAATAACAAAGCTTAATTAAAAAAAACACCTTTTACCTAATTTCTATAACAACAAAGTTAAGTGGAAAACATTCATGAAATATCACTATAACAACACAGTTTAGTGATGACATTTGCTACATTTCTGTAACAATGAAAATTAGTGAAAACATTGACTAAATCTCTGTAACAACAAAGTTTAGTGACAACATTGACTAAATCTCTTTAACAACAAAGTTTAGTGAAAGAGTTTACTAAATCTCAGTAATGACAAAGGTTTGTGAAAATGTTCACTAAATCTGTATAACAACAAAGTTTAGTGAAAATGTTTGCTAAATCTCTATAACAAGAAAGTTTAGTTGTAATATTTACTAAATCTCTGTAGCAACAAAGTTTAGTTGTAATATACTACTGGACAAAAGTTAAGGGCCGCCATTCAGTTTAGACAAGGTTTATATAATTCTTCCTGAGCAGGGTCGATTTTCAAAATGTCCGGTAGCTTGAAATCTCTCAAGAAGTCTCTGAATGGTAGAGTGGGACACTGCTAAACGTCTTGCAACATGTCGAACAGATTGACCATCCTGAATCCATGCCATGGCTCGACCACGGTCTACAGTGCTGAGACTTCTCCTTGGTGGCATGGCTAATGCAGTGATCATTTCAACCACTTGTCATACTGATTTATTGCATACCAATGGTGAACACTCTTTACCGATGATCATTTTCCACGTGCATTCAAATTCAACTCACTTTTTCACCTTTTGAACTAGTGGGGCGTATTGTAAAAACCACGAGTTTTTGCAGCAACAATGGCAATTTTCACGTGCGGGTTAAAGTGACCTAGTTTTTGGACATTTTAAAAAAAATTAACCTAGTGCACACAGAAATGTATACACATTTCTCTGAGCTCAGTTTTAATGACATTTTCACTTGTCTTTACAGTTTGCCAATCAATTATATAAACCTTGTCTAAACTGAATGGCAGCCCTTAACTTTTGTCCAGTAGTATATTTACCTCATATCTATAACAACACAGTTTAGTGACAATGTTTACTAAATCTCTATAACAACAAAGTTTTTGGAAATATTTGCTAGATCACTGTATCAACAAAGTTTAGTGAAAACATTTACCAAATCATTATAACAAAAATCTTTATCGAAAACATTTATTAAATTACTATACCAACACAGTTTGTTAACCCTAACAGCCTTAACAACAACAACACCCCCCCCCCCCCCCCGTTAAGTCCTACTATGCCTGAGGTCCTGAGCAAAAAATTTATAAAAACACATGTCACAGAGAAACAACGATTAAATGAAAAACAGTGCACATATACCCATAAAATATCAGGTTATTATCAATAATAGGCGTACTTATAATCTAGCACCAGTATTCCACCTTGCTGTGCCAGTCAGTCCAGCATGTGGATCCGATACACTACCAGCTGTTAGAGGGCCCACCTTCTGGCACCAATCGCAGCATCACTAAAATCATGCTCATTGTCACTGTCAGATCTACTTTCTTCGTCACTAAATTCTAATTCACGTTCAGGATACGTTTCATCAAATTTCTGTTCGTCGTTATCTGAAAACAATATATTTTCTATTACCTGAGCAGCTGTAAGCATCCTAGACGAGGACTTCCCACTCGAAGTACTTGGTTCCTGTCTGACACGCTTCATGCTAAAAATAGTAAAATTTTCTGTAAACACAACGACCACTGTCAAATGACTAAAGTTGTCATTTGCTGCCTAACGTATATACCCCACTTACTACTTAAATTTAATGTGATTGGTTGATTATATGTAGTTTGGACTCCGGTTTTCACATGGGTGTTGTCCATTCCCAATATACGGGGAATCTGGCAGAGAGTCATTTTTTGATGTTTCAGATTATTCGGGAATCCAGTACGGATGGGTTAAAAACATATTTTCAATATTTATAAGAATGCTTTTTGAAGCTGATTCTGAAACAGAATATTTGACAATAGAATTGTTTTTTTTTTCCAGCTCCAGGTGCAGCTCCCTTGAATTTATTCTGTGATCCAGGGCAGGAGAGAGAAATCATTGTTACGTGGGAACCACCTCCTGAGTCATCCTGGAATGGAGATCTGCAAGGCTACATCATCTACTATAAGGTCACAGTACTTTCTGCTAAAGATTTACTCCTGTTAAAATTCTAAAAGCACTAGAAATCTTCTCTAACAACTCTCCCCAGAAACTGACAATTTTAACAGACTCACTTTAAGCAAAATCAAACTTAAGAAACTTACAAGAATGTAGTAGACAAGATGTAGCGAAGGAGACATTTCTGGCTAATATGAACATTTGGCTCAGGGTAGTTCTCTGGGTCTCTGAAGAACCAGAAAGAATAGGACAGCTGTACCCTCATAAGTTGACTCTTATGGCATGCATGTGGGAGCAGTACCCATATTTTGTCTTTGTCTCTTTAGGGGAGCTAAATGGGGCAGTCCCATTTGTTATTTATACATTTTTAATCTCTCAAGATGATCCTGTTTAATGTTTTTCTTGGCACTTGTTTTAACATTTTTGTGCGCTCTTTTATATGTAAATATATTTGATTATTCTTTAGATTGATGGCTTTAATGATGACACAGAAAAGCTCTGGAATGTCAGTGGGAAAGACATCCATCAGGCTGTTGTTTCCAACCTGGTATATTACAAAAAGTACAGGGTGAGAATAGCTGCATACAACGAGAAAGGTCCAGGAGTTAACAGCTCAGATGTTTATGTGACGACCCGACAGGGTAAACCAGATTTTCCTCCCCAGAATGTCACACTAGTCTCCCCATCATCCACAACAATAAGGTAATTTATTGAAATCTTATTTGATGGTTCACTCCAGTAATGTTTTTGACATATAGCCAAATGCTTTAGTATTTTCTTACAATGAAAGATATTCACTAGCATTACTCTGTGTGCTGAGTTGGGTACATATCCATCTTCATTTTGAAGTCCATTGCCCAGAAACCAGATCTTCATGTGGTGGTAGCTTTTGGGCTGAGTTCTGTTGATGTCAGCCAGCCCATTCGATTTATTAGACAGTTAATGCATAGTGTTATTCCCAGCAATTTCTTAAATTTTTTGCATTTGTCATTATGTTAATGAGATATTTGCAGCTTTTCACTGGTATTTTAATAAACACATTTTGATCATCCTCTGAAGATTACTTGCCCTTGTTCTCTTTGGATGTGAATTTTCTATGATTGCATTTTAAAACTTATGTCCACCAATGAATGAAGCTACCCAGTTTGCAGTGTCAGTACATAAACACATACGCTTGTAGCTGGTTACAGTGTAAAGGTTAATAGATAGACCTCTATCTTGCAATTGGTTACAGCTGTTGCAGTGTAAAGTTAATAGATAGACCTCTATCTTGCAGTTGGTACAGCTGTTGCAGTGTAAAGTTAAAAGATAGACCTCTATCTTGCAGTTGGTTACAGCTGTTGCAGTGTAAAGTTAATAGATAGACCTCTATCTTGCAGTTGGTTACAGCTGTTGCAGTGTAAAGTTAATAGAAAGACCTCTATCTTGCAGTAGGTTACAGCTGTTGCAGTGTAAAGTTAATAGATAGACCTCTATCTTGCAGTTGGTTACAGCTGTTGCAGTGTAAAGTTAATAGAAAGACCTCTATCTTGCAGTAGGTTACAGCTGTTGCAGTGTAAAGTTAATAGATAGACCTCTATCTTGCAGTTGGTTACAGCTGTTGCAGTGTAAAGTTGATAGACAGACCTCTGTCTTGCAGAGAAGAGGATGTTGGCAAGAATGGGACACATGTTGGGGTAACCTGTTGATAGCATTGTGGGGTATCCTTATTCTGGAATCCCCATGGTAAGAGAGATAAAGGGAGATAAAAAAAAACACGTAGAAGAGAACGGCAGACAGAAATGAAAGGGATGAGGAAGTCATGGAAAGACTTTGAGCCTTTAGCACAGGACAGGAGGACTGGGCATAAGTTTTTTGAAGGCCTATGCTCCTTGGGGAGCTAAATAGTGATGTGTTTATTTAGTCATATATGCTTTAGATTACTGAAGGTGTTCATTTTTATTATTCCACCAGAGTTGAATGGGACCCACCACCCTCAAGACTGCTAAATGGAGTAAACCAGGGTTATATAATTGATCTCAGACAAAACGATTATGTAATGGACCCTATAAGTGTTCGTTTTGATGAACAGAATCCTACAGGAAGACAGGTACATTGCTAATTCTGTAGAGAATGAAAGAGACAATGTTTCATCTTTTAAACTGGTTTTTTTCTGCTGGAAACAATCATTGGTAAAATTTTGTTTAGTACAAAATGACACCATGTTTATTGTCAATTTTTTTTATTTTGCGAGTTTAAAAAAAAAATCTGTCACTTCTGCATGAACATGTTATACTGTTTGTTTAGTTTGGGAGAATGCTGCCCTTGTGTACTGTGTCCAAAAGGGGGGTAAAGAATAGTAATTTTTTTGACAATCTTTGAAGGACCGAGGACTGGAGGGGAACCAGGCCAGGAGGAAGACAGCCGATAGGATAGTCTGGCGCTCTCTCTTCCAAGCCTCTACACCTCACGGTAGAAGGGGAACGATTAAGTAAGTAAGTAAGTAAGAAACACCATGACAGGTAAGAGGAAACTACCAATTTAGAATAAAGAAAAAAAATACATCCACACAATCTGACAATTTTAATTTACTGTTTTTACAATCATTGGAAAGTAGAAATGATACCACGATCAGGTATTGGCAATGAGACATATTATCTGGAATTAGAGAAGATATATATCCTAATTATAACACATCAGGGGTTGAAAGGGGTAATTTTTCTTTGTAAATTAAAAAAAAAAATAAAGTTGCACAGTCTTACTATTCTTTCCTCCATTTTCGGGCCCTAGTAACACATGGGTAGATCAGAATATTAATGTCCATAATTTTTTAAAGAATTTTTTTCTTTACGTCAAATGTTTTGTGAGACACTTAATTCTTTGATTCTTGTAATATTGTGAACATTGTTATGAGCAACTTTTTTTTTCTTCTAGCTAACATGTAACAGTTTAATAAGCTTAATTATTTCATTTGTTTAATTTCAGACATACACCATTTCAAATCTGAGCAAATATACACAATATCAGATTCAGATTGCATGTAGAACTGGTGCAGGAGCAGGTCCCAAAAGTTCATTACAGATTATACGCACTCTTGAGGATGGTAAGGTTTCCATCACAGATACTTGTTTTTCTTTTTTTCTCTTGTGATTCAACCTTTCTACAGTAGGAAATGAATGTTGCGGAATAAGACATGAAAAACATTAAATATGATGGATTTTAGTGCAGATAAGATGACTCCAGAATATCATTGCTGCATCAAAATTCAGGCAGAAAAAAATGTACATGATTTAGGTACTGAGTTGCAAGGAATTAAGAAATTGAGAGCGAATTCTTTGTTGTATTTCTGTGTATGTTTAGCCGCAGAAATGCCAAACTGGCTGATTGTTTACTGCTTTTTTTCCCCTTAGGGTTGTATGAAACTTTTGTATTTAGACTAAGAATTACACAGATGAGCAATTTGTGACAAATTGGATGCAGCTGTAAAAAGTTTGGAATACCACCTTAGCAGCAGGACTGGTGTGTTGCAATTATGTTGGAGAATGAGATTGTAATTAAGAAACTGGTAGAGTAACATCTTTTCCTAACTGGTAGAGTAACATCTTTTCCTAACTGGTAGAGTAACATCTTTTCCTAACTGGTAGAGTAACATCTTATCCTGAGAGTACTTTCAAGGAGTTGTACCAGTCTGTTTTCCTTATATGTGGTCTTTTCCATTTTGCTCCTGTTTTTCCCTTTTTTAAGTGTTTAAGCCGAGTTATCTGTATTGCCGTGACTGTTCAAATCAGTTGAAAATTCAGATTTTTTAAAGAAGCTTTAGAGAAACTGATTTTGCTGCTTGCCTCTTAATTTTGGTTTGTTCTTCTTTACATTCAGTTAATTTTAAACTCAGATAATTATTAGGGAACTTTTGGGCAAAATATTTTTCTTTCCCTTTTGTAGCTTTGAGTTTATTCATATTTACATACATTACTCAGTTAAAATAAAACTGAGATAACATGTAGGGTACTTTTGGGGAAAATGATTTTGCTTTCTCTTTTGAGTTCATCCTTCTTTACATATATTTAATATGTTTAAATTGTACTTTTGGGAAGTGATTTTGTCTTCTGTATCTTAGATTTGATTTCATCCTTTTTTTTAACAACCATTTTATCAATTTAATACTCAGATTATTAGGGAACTTTTGGTAAAATTATTTTACTTTCCATCTCTTAGCTTTGAGTTCATCCTTCTTCTTGACTTCCAACTCTTAAAATTACATAAAGCAGTGACATATTTTCCCCCCATTTAAACTGATTTTGTATGAGTGTCACGAAGTGGTTTTAATTTTATAGAGTGTGCCTGAATGAAAGCAAGACCCTAGTATGAGAAAGTCTGAGAAAATAGAATTTAGATGGAAAATGACATGCCTGTGGACAGACGCGACTATTGGCTCAAGGGATAGAACCAGGATTTGAATCTCCCCTTGCCGCTTCGTGACTTTAGACTGGCTATAGTCTCGCCCTCCTCTGACTTCCTTTAAATACAAGGAGATAAGGTGTATAAATACGACCACAAACACCACTATACAGACAACATAGAGTAAGTATAGTAAAGAATAGAAGCTGATCCAGTAAATAATATATGTATATATTTATTTACATACAACGAAAACAAAAAAATATGGCATCATACGTCATCAAGTCAGTCGATAGCATGCACTGTTGCACGGCCTGGAAAAAACCAAAGTAACAATTAAATTGAGAGACACGAGAGACAAAAAAAAAAACCCCAAATCACATTCACTCTTTCTGTCACCCTGCTGAGGAACAATAAAAATGGTTAGTGATTTAAACCAAATCTAATTTGGTGGGGCTGTCAACTTTAGCCTCCACTCTCTAACACTAATAAATTTCTACTGTCTTAGTCCTGGTGACTTCTTCCTCAACGAAACGCTACACAGCTTTCTACTTGTTAGGCGATATGCGCTGATAACTACACCACAAGAATTGCTAAAATAATAGACTTGGTTTTTCGAACGCAGACTCAGTGTCTATCCGTCAAATGGATACTGAACAGACCCTACTGGTCCTGTCTATTTTCTCCCTCCTTCTCTATATCTCTCTCTTGGTCTCAGTGTCTCTCTAACACTCGAGGGCTGATGATGCGGCGTCTCCGTTACTCTCTTCTCTCGATTTCTATCAGGACCTAGGTATGGTAACCCTGTCACCTGTTCCTGATTTTGGTGATGACGATGTTCGGATATCAAGCATGAGGGACTTGATTAACTGTAGACGCTTCTCTGCTGCTGAGCAAACTTTCCCCTTTTCTCCCACTCCGGAGTTAGAGGAAAAACACAGCCTTGATTTTCGGCTGTACGAAATTGAAACCAGTCTCACGGCCACCTGCCGTTGCTAGAGACTATAATAGCGATGCTCTCGGCTGTATGATAAATAAACCTCGGTCCAGCTGAAGCATAGGGACTTCACTGCCAGAGACCATAGGGTAATTTTCTTTTGCTCCTGACGATACTCGAGTACTCTGACCCTGAGATATGTCTTTTGCCGTGGATAATTTTATTTGACAAAATTATGCTCCCCACTGTTTCGCCGAGACTCGCTGAAATTAAAAGAAACAGCGTCTAATGTACACCCTCTCTAAAATCGCTTATCTCTAACATATACGATACATAAAATAATTCTATACACGTGTCACTTCAATCTCACTCCTTCTTCTATTCCCCTTCTCTCGCTCTTCTCACAATACATAAAATACCACTATCCCACGTGGCCTCTACATCCCCCCTCCTTCTACTAAAAATCTGCCAGGTAAAATAAACAATAGCCCAGACACCGTCTGACACGTTACGCATGACTACCCACGTGTTCAAAACATTTCAACTAGGGAATTCCTTTGTCCTAAATTCCGTGGTCTCCTTTTTTTTAACATTTACACATGAGGTTTCCTACTTAAGCCCCAATTTAAATGAAATATCGCTATAGGAATAGTTTACTCCTCTAAGCAGTAAAATTCACTTACAACGTAAATCTGAACCCTCCGACAATATTTCTCACATTTAAGGCTCAGTAAAATTATCGAACGCACCAGGGATTTCCCCATAAAATTACATCAGTAAATACACAGAAATAAATGGTGCTTTTACATAACATTCTACAAATATGGGCACACGTGTTTCTCACAACTTCACACACTCCTATCTACTGCCAAAATCATAGAAAGAATAAGCACACTGTTGCATTACGTCGTTCTTCAAAAAAATGATAATGGATGGCACTATCGTTTATTTTAAAACTGAAAAGTTAATCTTTACCTACGGGCGAATTTCTGAAAAAACCCACTAATAAGTAAAACGATGAATAAAATAGTTACATACCGATTATCGTTTGTTTTTCCCACAGTGGAGAACGATAATTACGACGTCCTACGGCCAGGCAATTATTTCTTCATAGACAATTGCCCGCGGTTTCCTCCCTCATTATATACAAGAGAAAACACCCACGCGAATTCCTCTCCCACGCATATCGCGGACCAATGGCAGCGCCAGAAAAAATCAATACTATCCACCTACGCAAATCCCACATGTCAGGAAATTGCATCACAATACCTGACGGCCACCTGCTTCCGGTCTCGTCATATCGCGTGCCGGAAATGGCGATTATTTTCGTAAACAACGAAAGTTACGGGAATCGCGAAAAATCAGAAGAAAGTAAAACTGGCCGAGTGAAAAATAAACCTACCGACCTAAAACGAACCCATTTAAATTACCTTCCCAAAAGTACCGAACACGATATATTCACATGAGAAGAAACAAGGCAATCCCATATACTTACAAAGTGAAGAGAAATGATGAAACTCAAAACAGAATCGGGCCTGATGAAAGTCAGAATTACAGTGTAGCATCACAATGAGCCAGCCCAAGTGATTCCAGGTCTTTTCCAGTTGTCTCCTCCTATGTGTTTCTTCTCAGTTTTCCATATTTCTCTTAGACTGTACTGCCTCTTCTTCTTGTAAAGTTTTATTGGAGACTAGATGAGGGTATCTGTCATTAATGCATTTTTAAATATACCCTAGCCCATTTGGATTATGGACAGCTAAAAAGAGTCATGAGGATGTTCTGAAAGAGGTAAATGCACAAGGGAAGCTTATTAGTCACGTAAGAAGGAAGTAATCCACTTTTTTCTGGCATGTAATGAGAAGAAGATAGAGGGAACAGAATTGATAAACTGTACTGGAGATAGAAAGTTGTGGAGAGACATGATCACCTATGCCACCTAACATGGTACGTGAAGAAGATGAAGAAATCCAGTGGTCAGCAACAAGGTTTAATCAATATCCTGTGCCCAAAGCTTGTTGCATTGCCTGTTACCCCATCCCAGTCTACGTACATATATATATATGTGTATTTTTAAAAAATTAGTGCATAGTAGGTAGAGACTTTGTTTAATCTTGAGCAAATATCTTTGCAGTGCCAGGCCCTGTTGCAGAACTGAAAATTGACAACATAAGTGACAGATCATTAAGAGTTAATTGGAAGCCACCTCTGGAATTGAATGGAATTCTCACAGGTACTTGAAACAAGTGCCATCACATAGGATTCACTAATTATGATTTCTGTCCACACTATCTTTATATGCTTTTTCTGCTTTATACTATTTTTAATGATGTTTCTGCCTCATACTGTCTTTTTAATGTTGTTTATGTCCCATAGTCTCTTTTCTCTGTGTTATTGTCTAATGCTGTCTTTTCTTAGTGTTTCTTTTCATGATGTTTATATATCATACTCTCATGGTGTTTCTGTCTATTGCTCTCTTTTCATGATATTAATATTATACTCTCATTTCTTGGTGTTTCTTTTCATGATGTTTATATATCATACTCATGATGTTTCTGTCCATTGCTCTGTTTTCTTGATATTAATATTATTTTTTTCATTTCTTGGTGTTTCTGTCTGGTGCTTTGTTTTTATGGTGTTTTTATATCATACTCTCTTGTCTTGGTGTTTCTGCCTAGTGGTTTGTTTTCAGGATTTTTCTGTCTAATGCTGTTTTCATGGTGTTTCTGTCTCAGACTATCTTTGCATGATATATATATATATATATATCATTTTTGTGTGTGTGTTTCTGTCAGGTGCTCTCTATTCTTGTTTATATATCATAATCTCTTGTCATGGTGTTTCTGTCTTATACTCTCTTTTCTTGTTCATATATCATAATCTCTTGTCATGGTGTTTCTGTCTTATACTCTCTTTTCTTGTTCATATATCATAATCTCTTTTCTTGGTGTTTTAGTACTTTTAATGGTGTTTCTGTCTGATGCTCTCTTTTCATGTTGTTTATATCTTCATAGTCTCATTTCTCGATGTTTGTCTTATACTTTCATTTCTTGGTGTTTCTGTTTAGGCGGTCTCTGCATGGTGTTCTGTTTTAGACACTCCTTGTCATGGTGTTATGGCATCTTCCTGTTTGTCTTCTAATCATTGGTGAAACAACATTCAACCAAAATAAAATTCTATATATAACAGCTGCATATGCTAAAGACAGCACCACACATATGATGGTTCAGTTGTCTCTCCTTTTTTTCAAAATAAGGGTTCCGCTGTTTCAGCCTAGACACAAGATCCATCCGGTGTATTAGAACGCATGTTAAAATATAAAAGACCTTGTGGTCTGGAAGTTAGTTTGAGTTTGGTCCCTTGTATTATGCTCAGTCTTAAGAAAACAGCGCTATAATCACTGCGTGGTATTGCCTAATTTGTATGCAGTGCAAAAGCATCTCTCTGTATAAAGTACATATTGTTGATACAATCTTAAATCTGCCTATTTTTAGCGCACAGATACCTGAAAAAATAAATGAAATCAGAACCATGCTAGTGCATAACAGGAAGAGTTACAACTGTATAACGTATGACCAAAAAAAAAAGCTCTGACACAAATTTAGAAAAAAATTTAGAACACAACAGCAGCAAAAATCAAGTGACGTTGTTTCACTTAATACTGTTGAGAAAAGAGTGCATGAAGTGGTACCAACAGTAAGCTTTACTAGCATTTGTGCAGTATCTTAGACAAGTAGATATAAACACCAGAATGTCAAAAACTTTTGAGTATAGTATAGTCAGTTGTGTCTCAGCCTGCTAACAGCCACAAATGTCTGTGGATCTAAGATACTTTTGTACTGTTTTGTGTATCTGTGTTTAATTTCAAACAAAAGTGTCAAAAAGACATCTGGCTCCAAGGGTTTTGGATAAGGGGTTGTGGACCTGTGTGTAGTAATTTTGCTACATGTACAAGTAGATGCATCAAAATGTAATGTTGTAGCACTCTTACAATCTAGGTTCACTAATTAGCAGCGCTGCATCTGTATGTAATTATGCTACATATTCATTGTCATAAGTTTACTTCTTTATCTAAGAAGTAACTGTTTTTATATCTTTGTGCTAATTTCAGGTTATGAGGTCAGCAACTGGGTGAAAAACTCAACTATAGTGGAGTCCTTTAACAGAACTTCAAATGCCACATCTCACACATTTAATAATCTTTTGTATGAGACCACATATGTCATATCTGTACAGGCCAGAACTCAGAAGGGGCTTGGTCCAGCAAGAACAACGGAGATTGTTTCTGGCGTTCCACCAGGTAATTTACTGGTTAACCCAGCTCATAAAGCTGAGACCTGTTATAAATGACTTCTCTGATACTCCACTCCCCAAAGGCAGTATTTACCATAGGGCTACCTTATTTTTGTGTCCAGCTTACTTTTCAGTCCATTTTTCTCTTACATAAGTTAGTTCTTAATGTAGTATTAGTTTTTTATCCATTTGTTGTCTTTACATTTATTTTGCTTATATTAGGCATGACTGACAGATATGTTAGCATTAAACAAAAGTTTGTTATTCCATAAAAAAGATCTCTTCTCTTTATGTCTTAATTTCCTTGTAGGAATAGACAATTATAGCTGAAATAACAGCATTGTTTGCAAAATTAATAACTTGAAGAATAGATTTGAAAGTATGAAACTGAAGATATTTATATTTTTCTCATGTCGCTGCGACATGTAGAGTTGCCAGGGCCGCCTTCACGACTTGCAGTGACCAACATTGAGGCGAGATCTGTGTTGCTTCAGTTCATCCCAGGCTTTGATGGCAAGACTTCTATCACATTATGGGTAGTGGAGGTATGACACTTTATTCCCTATGTGAAACCCACATCTTTCTTATCTTTCTTGATCTTCTTTCTTCAGGTACTATAGGTCTTCCATTTTAACTCCTTCCTGAGGGTTCCATACCAGTTATAATATTAGTCCAATTGTCTCATTGTAGACCAGTCTTATTTTTTTCCCCTTTTTTATTAAATCTGTATTATGATTCTGTATTATTCTAAATCACATTTTTTCATAAATTTTATTACCCAGCTATTTAATGTCGAAAATTCCTTGACACCGTTTAACGGGGAGAAATACTTATGCTTGCATAACATAATGCAGTAGCATTTGCTTTGCTGTTTAATTAAGGAAATGCAATATGATCATTTATTGGTACTCAGCAGCCATTCTGTTGAGAACAAAAGCAGATGATGTAGTCCCAGTATTGCATGAAATCATATGTCTTCTTAAAATAGATGGCATATGCCAGCATTTAAAACAAGAAAAAATGATCCTGGTGGGTTGTTGTTGTTTAACTAGGGCTGCTGAGCTTCTCACTCATATGCAGCCAATAGCAAGTTGAAGGCTTATTGGCATTATCTACACTGAAGATCTAGGCTTTTCCTGTGGTTTTTCTGCCATTCCGAAACGTGTTCTACTGAAGTTATGAGCTTGGCTTGCAACTAAAGGATCATCACGTCTGATCCCAAGCTAGGAGTAAACAGTGCATGGCATACTTTGCATTCTCAGCCATCCAAAAGGGCTCTCCAACTATGCAGAGCTAAAATACTGTGCTCTGGTTCTGGGCTGTCCCAAGGAATTGTCACGTCATACACAGTCACATCTCAGCTCCCCCTGCCTATCTTTAAGTCCACAGGGAAATCTTCCTGCATGCAGCCAACCAGGCAAATGCTATAGTTACGTCTGGGGCTCAAGTGTACAACTTAGTGTGCAATGCTTGGTTCTCAACAAGTTTCACCACAGGGGGAATTCCAGGAAATGTGTGAATGTTTCAATTGTCAATGAAGGTGTAATTAGCTTCACTAACAAAGGTTCACTTCCACATGTGTATACTGTAGCATTGTGCATAGCTGGTGGTCATATAAGGATTACTCCAGATATGCCTCCATGCATATCCTGGTGGGTGAATTGAAAAAGTATGGTCTCAGAACTGAAGCTGTATTACTCAAATAAAGTGCCCTTCATTCCTTGTTCTGGAATCCTCAGAGTAGGAGAAAAATAGACTGTGTCCAAAAAAACATGGAGAAGGGAATTATGCATCGAAGGGGATAAAGAAGATACGGAAAGAACTTGCATGGATAGAACAGGGGCTTGTATTTGTTGAAGGCCTGTGCTCCACATGGAGCTGAAAAATCTTTAATGAATGAGTGATTCTAAAGAAATTAATTAATAACACTAGTAAGTACATTCCAGTAACCCAGTGGACCTTGGGAAGTCATTAAGCCAGACATTGAAAGCTACATGGCAGAAAAACTTTGACAAAAACTGACATAGAAACTAAAAAAAAAACTTAGCTAAGAAATAGATACATGTAACAAAGAACACTTTTACAGTATAAAATGGTGGTTGTTAAGGAAGAGATGAAAAATTTGGAATAAGGAGATATACATGCACACACACACACATGCAAGCCTGCACGCACACACTTCATTAAAAAAAAAATTATGTTTCTTTTTTTTTTAAAGTAACTCAGTAAGTACTAAGACTGAAAACTGAATAATTATAATTAGTAATTAACTTGTAGACAATACGGAATAAATAATTAGCTGGCCTGCTGTAAGTTTATGGCAGCAGTTGTATATATAATCTACAGTTATTAATACAGAGTATCTTAATTATAACCCATCAATGATTGAACTGGATATTTTGTTCATTAATTAAAAAAAAAAAAGTTTCTGAGATGGAGATATCTAGTTTGTTACTAATATGAAAGCAGCAAAGTTTAAAACTTCTGCTGAAATGTAAATATTCGTTTAGCTGTCCTGTAGTCTGATGTTCTTATCGTCTATTAATTAGCAATAATTTAAAGTGGTGAATGATAACACAAACAGTAATGATAAATTAGCACTTATGATATATATATGGATATTTTATGTAGCTCGTCACCCCATCCTGTAAACAATTTTAAACCACAAAAACTTCACCAAACAACAGGTCAGCTAAGGAAAATAAATCTCAGCCATCCAAGACAGAAGAAAGTCCTCTGGCAAGGAGGCACATGATACAACAAAGAGAAAGCCAAAAGGAGACTCTGGCTGACTAACCTTCTTTCTTTTAGGAGAACCTCCAAATTTGGCACCGGAATGTTTGAACATTGAATGAACAAGGGAAAACGGAACAGAAGGCAACAGAAATGAGGATTATAAGGAGGTACATGAATGTCACGAAGTGGTTTTACGTTTATAGAGTGTGCCTGAATGAAAGCAAGACCCTAGTATGAGAAAGTCTGAGAAAATAGAATTTAGATGGAAAATGACATGCCTGTGGACAGACGCGACTATTGGCTCAAGGGATAGAACCAGGATTTGAATCTCCCCTTGCCGCTTCGTGACTTTAGACTGGCTATAGTCTCGCCCTCCTCTGACTTCCTTAAAAACAAGGAGATAAGGTGTATAAATACGACCACAAACACCACTATACAGACAACATAGAGTAAGTATAGTAAAGAATAGAAGCTGATCCAGTAAATAATATATGTATATATTTATTTACATACAAGAAAAAACACAATGGCATATTACGTCATCAAGTCAGTCGATAGCGTGCACTGTTGCACGGCCTGGAAAAACCAAAGTAACAATTAAATTGAGAGACACGAGAGACAAAAAAAAAAACCCCCAAATCACATTCACTCTTTCTGTCACCCTGCTGAGGAACAATAAAAATGGTTAGTGATTTAAACCAAATCTAATTTGGTGGGGCTGTCAACTTTAGCCTCCACTCTCTAACACTAATAAATTTCTACTGTCTTAGTCCTGGTGACTTCCTCCTCAACGAACGGCTACACAGCTTTCTACTAGTTAGGCGATAGGCGCCGATAACTACACCACAAGAATTGCTAACATAATAGACTTGGTTTTATTCGAACGCAGACTCAGTGTCTATCCGTCAAATGGATACTGAACAGACCCTACTGGTCCTGTCTATTTTCTCCCTCCGTCTCTATCTTTCTCTCTTGATCTCAGTGTCTCTCTAACACTCGAGGGCTGATGATGCGGCGTCTCCGTTACTCTCTTCGCTTGATTTCTATCAGGACCTAGGTATGGTAACCCTGTCACCTGTTCCTGATTCTGGTGATGACGATGTTCGGATATCAAGCATGAGGGACTTGATTAACTGTAGACAAATCTTCTCTGCTGCTGAATAGCTTCCCTCTTTTAACCCGCTCCGGAGTTAGAGGGAAAAAAAAAACCCACAGCCTTGATTTCCGGCTGTACGCAATTGAAACCAGTCTCCCAGCCACCTGCCGTTGCTAGAGACTATAATAGCGACGCTCTCGGCTGTATGATAAATAAACCTCGGTCCAGCGGAAGCATAGGGACTTCACTGCCAGAGACCATAGGGTAATTTTCTTTTGCTCCTGACGATATTCGAGTACTCTGACCCTGAGATGTCTTTTGCCGTGGATAATTTTATTTGACAAAATTATGCTCCCCACTATTTCGCCGAGACTCGCTGAAATTAAAAGAAACAGCGTCTAATGTACACCCTCTCTAAAATCGCTTATCTCTAACATATACGATACATAAAATAATTCTATACACGTGTCTCTTCATTCTCACTTCTCTCGTTCTTCACATAATACATGAAATACTATTATCCCACGTGGCACTAAAATCACACTTATCCTCCCCTTCTCTCGTTCTTCTCACAATACATAAAATACCACTATCCCACGTGGCCTCTTCATCCCCCCTCCTTCTACTAAAATCTGCCAGGTAAAATAAACAAAACCTCCCGACACCGTCTGACACGTTACATGGCCGTTACGCATGGCCGATCACGTGTTCAAACTTGACAAAAATAGGGAAATCCTTTTACCCATTAACACAGGAGTTTCCCCGGCTTACTCCTATTTAAATTAAACCTCGCTGTAGGGATGATTTATTTCCCCACGCCGTATAATTCACTGATAACATAAGCTCACTGCATTCCTCACATTTAAGGCTCAGAAAAATTAACGTACACACCAAGGATTTCCCAATAAAATTACATTAGAAAATATACAGGAATAAATGGTGGTTTTACATAACATTCTACAAATCTGGGCACACGTGTAGCTCACAACTTCACACACTCCTAACTACTGCCAAAATCATAGAAAGAATAAGCACACTGTTGCATTTACGTCGTTCTTCAAAAATAGTAATTAATGGCGCTACCGTTTAAACTTTAAACTGAAAAGTTAATGGCCCCCCGAAGAATTAACTACGGGCGAATTTCTCAAAGAACCCTCTAATGAATAAAACGATAATAAGATTTTTTTTTTGCGTACGCCCGCTAATACTCGAGGCGAAATCTCAGGTTATTATTTTATGTCTAACCTGACATTGATTTTACGTGAGTATCCCTTTATTTCTTGTACAGAGACAGGTGTCCCTCGCCATTCAGGCAAATACTCGCCGATTTCGGAGGTACCCATTGCAGCTGGGTCGGCTCAGGAGCCGCCAGTCCCTGGTCGACGACACTCCTTCAAATGTCCTCGCCAGGTCTCGAGTTAATCCAGTCCAAATCCCGGTCGACGAAAAATCCTCAAATGCCGTCGCCCGGGTTTGATCCTGTATCACCCGGTCGCCAGAGCGGTGTTGTAACCACTACGCTAGCGCGGCTCCCGATAATAAGATAAAATCCTACATACCAATTCATCGCTGGTTTTTCCCACAGTGGAGAACGATAAATTACGTAGTCTGACGGCTGGCACTTATTTTTCATAGAGACCGAATCCCCGTTTTCTGTCCCATTATATACAAGAGAAAACACCCACGCGAATTCCCGTCCTACGCAAATCGCGGACCAATGGCAGCGCTAGGAAAATCAAATACCGCGTGTCCGAAAAATTGCGTCACATTACGTGATAACCTCGTGCTACTGACGCGTCATACAGGAGTGCCCGAAAATATCGATTTTCGTAAACAATGAAATCTACGGGAATCGCGAAAAATTCAGAAGAGGGTAAAACTGATGCTAGAATAAAATAAACCTACCATCATAAAACGAACCCATTAAAATTACCTCCTCAAAAATACCGAACACGATATATTCACATGAGAAGACACAAGGCAAACCCATAAAATTACAAAGAGAAGAGAAATGGTGAAACTCAAAACAGAATCACAGAATCGGGCCTGAAATACAAAATAGACGACATAATCGGGCCGGATGAAAGTCAGAATTACAGTGTAGCATCACAATGAAGAACGCAGAGAAAAGAGAACTGGAGACAGACATGAAGGAGATGAAGAAGACATGGAAAGAACTTGAGCTGATGACACGTGACAGGAAGACTTGGTGTATGTTTCTTATGGAAAATGGCTATCTGACTTCTGCTTCACATTGTCTATTGAACTCTTCTTAGCACTGAGTAAGCTTTGTTTCATATTTTATTGAAACTCTGCTTTGTGCAGTCATACTGTTTAACTCTACTTAACGTTGTTTGTTTAAACTCTGATAATCTTCACACTGAGAGTCCGAAGTATGCACTTTAAAAGATATTTGATATGTCTTTGGTACAGGCTCAGGTAGAAGGCAGTACCAGCTGGGATCGTGTTTACAATATCAGTGATCCAACAGCAAATCAGATTAAAGTTTACAATCTCCACCCATACACTAGATACAGACTTCGAATCATAGCCCAGAATATTGTTGACTTTAGTGTGCCCAGTGAGCCATGCAACCCATTCCAGACGCAGCAGGCAGCCCCAGGAATGCCACCACAAGACATTACTCCACGTGTTAATAGTTCAACATCAATTAGGATAAGATGGAGGGTGAGTGCCTTCTTTCTCTTTTTTTTAAATGTTTCTAAGAGAGTAAGGTGACACCTCAGAAGTTAGCTCCCTTGCAGGAAGTCAGTTTCAAAGCAGCCAGTGTGCTGTTGCAGGGATAATTTCTGTAGCAATTGTTTTGCATGATGAGGTTAATAATTCCATGCACATTCCCACGTGAGTCACCTGTTTTATGACATGCCTGGGGGAACAGTGGTTCTATCTTTTCATTGTTCCCACAGAGAACTATGGAAACCACATGGGATATGGTGAGTGTTTGATTTTCACATTGCTCCAAAAGTCCGCCAAAACAGCCCAAAGTTGCCAAAATTTATTTTAAAATAGCCTAACCTCACCCACAATGTGTTCAAAAATAGCCCAAAGTTGCCCAAATAGTCAGAAATTGTCCAAATTGTGATAGAAAAGCAGCTCAAAAAAATTTTGATTTTCAGAATATTTTGGTTTTCAGGTGTCCAGATACTATCAGAAGAGAACAGAACCAACCCAAAGACGACTATCACACTCTCGACCGGCAGGGACAGATAACTATTTTTCGCCTCAGGACAGGGCATAACAAACTGAATAAACACATGCACAAGCTACGATTGTTTGCTTCACCACTGTGCACATGTGGATTAAACGAACAAACTGCTGAGCATGTTCTACAGGATTGTCCTCTGTATGACCAGTTAAGAAAGATATACTGGCCCAATGACTCAACACTAAACTCAAAGCTATATGGAGCTAAAGAGGAACTTCAAACAACAGTCAAATTCATCATGAGAACTCGTCTGTCGGTGTAAACATCAAAGATGCGATCGCAAGAAGAAGAAGAAGGTGTCCAGATAAAAGGATATAGACATGTAGTACTTAATAGACATACAGCACACAAGAGTAAAAAAGTGTGACTTGACCAAAAGTGTAATTTGTATCTCGAAGAATTGAACTAGCAAATTCTTTTTTGGCCACACTGCCTTGTCATTGAATTTTATTCTAAAGACTTGACATTCATTCTTGTTATCATTATTCATTATCTTAGTGGTCATTATTTGGTTTCATCTTCTTTCACTGTTGTACTTGCATTTTTTTCATGTACTGAAGTAGAGATTCTACTGCCTATAATTACTTGCAAATACTTTCAGTTATCTCAGTACATTTTTATTCCATTCAGCAAATTCCTCGTTCGGAATGGAATGGAGACTCCCTGGGTTACAAGATCCTGTACCGAAGATGGAGCAAAGATGTTGATGTAAATACTACTTCCCAAGCAGACCTTGACCTAGTGCGAGAAGCCACATGGACTGTTGTGGAGCTTAATAATAGCAGCAGCATCCAAGAGTACTTCCTCATGAAGCTAGAGGAATGGATGGATTATCAAATACAGATGGTCTCATATAATGCCGTTGGCAACAGCAGTGTGAGTCCAACACTTTCAGAGAGAACAGATGAAGATGGTAAGTGATTACTAAGTGTCATTTCTGATTTTTACAATAAAATCAAGGACAGTCTTGAAATATATTCAATTTTCAACAAAAAGATATCCTATGAAACACTGGTTTTGAGAAAAGAACACTGCAACATACAATTTCAAGTACCTCTCTGTGTCAGATACAAAAACAAATAGGATGCAGAGCATCTAGGACACACATAAAATGATGCAAATTACCAGCTCAGCAGAAGAGAAAAAGTGATAATCTTCAGGCTCCAGATGGGCCACAACTGATTGGGATATTATCTATTCAACAAGCTAAAGATAGGAACTACCTATGAGTGTAAATGTGGCACTGATAAAATGACTGCTGAACATCTGCTTCAAAGATGGCCAACATATGAAGAACATATGGCTGGCACCAGTACCATTTTCGGAAAAACTCTATGGAGATGCAAATAACCTGAAGCTTACCATAGCTTTCTTTGAAAATATTCAAGGAGACATCTGACAGTATCCGAAGAAGAAGAAAAAATACTTCTCTATGTCAAGATAAATGTTGTTGAAAAAATGCAGATAATATTGACATAATGGCGCCTTTCCCCTCCCCCCCCCCCCCCCCCCCCCACCACCACCACCACCACCACCACCACCACCACCACCACACCACACACACACACACACACACCCCCCAAAATAGCTATAAGAGGCAAACCATTTTCATGTGGGGACTTGTGAAACCTGTTTGACTGCTTTAAAACGCTTGAGGAAATTGATTTTGCTAATGACGGGGTTCTTCTATCATATAACAGTTACCAGATGCAGGACAAAAGGAGTAATAAAACTTGATGAGCAGTCACAGCAACTTAGTCTGAAAAAACTTAGGGAAAAGAAAAAAAATTATGAGAATAAATACAGCAAATTATAACCAGATTGCACTTACACATGATTGGATTCGTACATTTATCTTGGCAGCAATGTAGACAAAATTAGAGGAACAGATAGTGGTATCAAAATAAAAATACAGAAGGCAAAAGGTACTTTCATAAATATTCAAGTAAAAAAATGTACAGTAATTTTTTTTTTAGTTCATTTTTTAATAATATTTAAATTACAACATTCATCCATAAAATATAGAAGCAGAGATATAGACTAAATGTATAAATATTTTAACTGCTGGCCAATATGCCAAAAAATAGGTATAACAAATAGAGGAAACAACAGGAAACAGGAATGTACATTTTAAAAACATGTTATCTACAGTATGAGTTTAGTGTCCATGAACAAGGTGGACAATTAATATAGAAAGGAATCTGAAAATATGGGAACAGAATTGGAGGATCATTATAAAAAATGAAATGAATGAAGGAGGAAATGCATTTTATGTACAAGTTCCTTAAATTATCCAATGTGGGTTCTGAGGGTCTGGTATCTGAGAAGTGAATACATCCAGTGCTGTCTCTGGATACCAAAAGAGGTGAGTAATGTGAGCTAACCTCATTATTTAAAACAAATTGCTATTTAACCATTAAAAGCACAAGGAGTGTTTTTGCGTAGGCTTCGTTCAAGGTTGTCAGTTGTGGGAAAAGAACTGATGATGATGAAAATTCCTTAAATGGTTTAAGCCAAGTGCCTCAAATATTGAAGAAGTTAAAATTTTTTTCAATATAAGAGAACATGAAAACTAATAATCCTGTTAGGGCAATGCTACAAAGTTTTAGTTGCATCATGTTTATTATTTTTCTTTTAGTGCCCAACGCAAGCCCCAGGAATGTTATGTCTACTTCAAAATCATCAACAACTATTTTCATCAGCTGGTCTCCAATTTCAATTTTGCAGCAGAATGGAAATATCCAGGGGTATAAGGTAAAAGATAAATGTCAATTTTATTCCTATTTTTTCCCCTTGAATATTGCTTTCTCTGTATTTGTACTTGGAAGTCTGGGTACTGTTTTTTATTTATTTGTAATAAGGAAGTCGAACTAAGTATAACTTTCTCTATATTTCTATTCAGAAAGTCTCATTTATTGCTTTTTTTTTTTTTTTTGCATTTAGTCAGGAAACCTCAATCATAGCTTTCTTTGCATGTATAAGTACGGAGAATGCAATAAAGGAAAAACATGAATACAGCAACAGGACATGACATCTCGAGTTTTAAAGTACTGAAGAACACACCAAAAAAATACCATAGACATTGTAACAAGAAGTATGATGCTACAGTCAGGTATTGCATTTGAACATGTTATCTGAAATGAGAGGCACTGTATTTCCTAAGTATAACTCATCACTGGTTGAACTTGATATTTTCTTCATAAATTCAAATTGTTTTGTCTGTATTTGTAGTCTAAAAGCCTCATCAGATATTGCTTTATTTTAATTTGAAATTTGTTGTCTGTAGGTAACAGGTATTTCTGTCTGTTTTCAGTCAGGGATTCGCAATGATTTTTGCATAAATACAAAAACTAGCAAATGGCAGGTTTGAAACTAAGGCTTTTTATTAACTCTTTCAGGACGTAGGGGTTTTCCCATGTTTTACGCAAGGAATTTTTTGCGACTCAGATTTTTCATATAGTGTTACCATGTAAGTGTCAGTTATTTTAAAGTTTTTAATAAATATAGTCATGTTATATATATTTAAAAAGGAAAATGGATGAGGATTCTGAATATGTTCAGTTTATAATTTAAAAAAAAATTTTATGAGTATAAAATAGTTGGAGACTGAGAAAATAAATTTGACCAAAAAAAAAAAAAAAAAAAAAAAAACATATCAGAATTACCCACTCAAGATAGCTAATGCATCATTTATGTTATCCAAGATACAAATATTTGTAAACTACATTCATTTTGGAAATAAAATACATATGGCTCAAGTTTATACTCTAACTACTTTTCAATTGGCTTCAAGAAAAGGAAAGACACTCTTTTGTCACAAATTTTCTGTGGCAAAAGTTTTTCATATACTGTAACCATATAAGTGTCAGTTATTTCAAAGTTTTTAACAAATATAGTCATGTTATATATATTTAAAACGGAAAATGGATGAGAATTCTGAATATGTTCAGTTTATAATTTAAAAAAAATTTTTATGAGTATAAAATAGTTGGAGACTGGAAAAATAAATTTGACAAAAAATAAAATAAAATAAAAACATATCAGAATTACCCACTCAAGATAGCTAATGCATCACTTATGTTATCCAAGATACAAATATTTGTAAACTACATTCATTTTGGAAATAAAATACATATGGCTCAAGTTTATACTCTAACTACTTTTCAATTGGCTTCAAGAAAAGGAAAGACACTCTTTTGTCACAAATTTTCTGCGGCACAGGCTTTTCATATACTGTTACCATATAAGTGTCAGTTATTTCAAAGTTTTTAACAAATATAATCATGTTATATATATTTAAAAAGGAAAATGGATGAGGATTCTGAATATGTTCAGTTTATAATTTAAAAAAATTTTTTATGAGTATAAAATAGTTGGAGACTGGAAAAATAAATTTGACAAAAAATAAAATAAAAACATATCAGAATTACCCACTCAAGATAGCTAATGCATCACTTATGTTATCCAAGATACAAATATTTGTAAACTACATTCATTTTGGAAATAAAATACATATGGCTCAAGTTTATACTCTAACTACTTTTCAATTGGCTTCAAGAAAAGGAAAGACACTCTTTTGTCACAAATTTTCTGCGGCACAGGTTTTTCATATACTGTTACCATATAAGTGTCAGTTATTTTAAAGGTTTTTAACAAATATAGTCATGTTATATATATTTAAAAAGGAAAATGGATGAGAATTCTGAATATGTTCAGTTTATAATTTAAAAAAAATTTTTATGAGTATAAAATAGTTGGAGACTGGGAAAATAAATTTGACAAAAAAAAAACAAAAAAAAAAACATATCAGAATTACCCACTCAAGATAGCTAATGCATCATTTATGTTATCAAAGATACAAATATTTGTAAACTACATTTATTTTAGAAATAAAATACATATGGTTCAAGTTTATACTCTAACTACTTTTCAATTGGCTTCAAGAAAAGGAAAGACACTCTTTTGTCACAAATTTTCTGCGGCACAGGTTTTGCATATAGTGTTACCATGTAAGAGTCAGTTATTTCAAAGTTTTTAACTGAATATAGTCATGTTATAGATATTTTAAAAGGAAAATGAATGAAGATTGTGAAAATTCTCAGTTTTAAAATGTACAAAATTTTTATGAATATAAAGTAGTTAAAGACGAGACAGAAAAATATTTTACTAAACAAAAAACAAAACAAACATATCAGACTTACCAATTGAAGACAGCTAATCCACCATCCAATATAGAAATCACTGTAAACTATATCCATTTTGGAAATAAACCACACATCAAGTTTATACTCTAACTACTTTCCATGTGTCATCCAGAAAATGAAATACACTCTATTGTCACAAATTTACAAATAATTGAAAAAGATCACAAAATGTGATATATATGCTGAACTGCTCTCACAAAGAACACTCATTACACCCCAACTTATATTTACAACTTAACTTTAGTGTGCCATTTTAGGAAACATTCATCTATGTGCAGATGGGGGTGGCCAGTGCATCCGGCACAATAATAGTTTGTCCTTTTCCTGTCGTCAGGTGTACTGCAAACTTTACACCTATTGAACTTAGTGCTTCTTTGCATTATATGTTTTGCACCCTCCAGTCTTTCCAATGGGTTATCTGATAATTTACTTGGCCTTGGAGGATTTAGCATGCGGCTGATTTCAGGCATTGAAGATGCGGCCGAAGCACACAATTCTCTGATCAGTGTTTGTTTGAACAACTTTAACGTAAGCTGCGATTTTCCAACTCCAACTGGTCTTGTCAATTTGTACAGAATGTAAGCGTTACAGGTGGCTATTTCTAATACCCAAAAGAAAATCTTCTTCCACCACTTCAAGAATTTTCTGTTGAAGAAGCCGTAATACCCTATCATCTGATCTGCCTTGTCGCAACCATTCATGTTATGGTTATATTCATGAATGATAAGAGGTTTCTCCTTTCCATTCACCATGACAGGCACAGCAGACCCATTTGTGGTAATAATTGTGACAGGTTTTTTAGCTTTTTTGTCCTTCCAAGCAGCAACTAGCATCTTTTGCTCAGAATTGATATAATACTTAGTCTCCATATGTTTTAGGTTCAAAGATTTCAGCTGCTGTGGGAATCCGACTCTGTTCGCTTGAAGTGTCCCAGTGTAATATTGTTTCCATTTAAGCATTTCATTTACTAAAAGTTTTGTAGTGTACCACCTGTCAGCATAAATGTGATAGCCAGTTCCCAGACAAGACAAAAGTGTTCCAAAAATGTTTACGGAATTGGCACCAGCAGAGTCCCTTCTGACTGAAGGATCATAGGAGGTGTCTGATCCAAAATATGTTAGCAAGTTTAGCACATAACCTGTTTCACTGTCCACAAGCCCAAAACTTTTAATGTGGTATTTGTGTGGTTTTTTTGCGTTATATTGCTTATATTTCCACCGACCTTTCCATCCTATAATCATTTCATCAATAGCTACGTCTTGGTTCGGAGTGTATGCCGCAACAAATTTAGAGCATAACATTTGAACGAAGGGCTCTATTTTATTTTTCCCTTCTGCAACAGGCTCACAGATATGCAACATAGTTTGCAATATAGACAAAAATCTGTCTCTCTCCATCATTTGGGAATAAAATGGAGTGTGAAACATAGGCTCTTGTGAGGAGAAATAATCTTTTATGCTTGGCCTTTTGTCGATACCCATTGCTTGATGCAGAGCAAAAAATTTTAGCAGCTCATAATCGCTTACTGGATTCCATCGATTATATCTTGATCTTTTCAGTGACGGTGTATGCTTCTGTACTTCAATTTCTGCAAAGCAGTTTATGCTTTTTAAAATTTCCTCCCTTACAGCTGATGATACAAGGCTTTCAAAACACTGGATCGGGGTAGATGATTCATTTAGGCCTAAATTTGCGGACACACCCACTGCTCTTCCGTCTTTAGGTTGAAATCTAAAGCTATTCCTTGTTATTACACCCAAGTTTGCTTCGTGCCATTCTATATTTCTGACACACTCCTGTTTTCGTCTTTCCCCTTCTTGTAAAATTAAATTAGGTCCTACTGGGTCTGATGTTGAAGAATCAAAGTTAGGTGATAGAACCACGCCCACTCTTTCTAACATAATAGGCCTACCTTCATTCTCTGAATCGACATCACTGAAAGACGAATTATTCATCGAATTAGCACTAAAATCACTACTGCTATAGCCGTCCTCATCTTCGCTGAAATTTTCTAGCAAACTAAGGGCCTGCTGAGCACTTAAACGAGCAGGTCGCTTTCGAGAAGATGAATTAGATGCCATAGAAAATATGTATCGAAAATAGGTAACCCAAATTTTGTAAAACTTACACGAGGTTGAAATCGTAACCGGCTTGAATTTACTCGAAAGAGTAACGCTAGAACTCTCCCGTGTTAGAAATAATAATAAAAATAGCTATACTTCCGCTTCCCAGTCATCGAAAACTTCTAACTGTGATGAAACGAAACAAAAACTTAGTTCAAACATGTCGACCAAGATTCGGGGCTTCCCGTCATCTAAGGCTAGAAACGTCGACCAATATAACTGGCTCCTCGTCCTGTAAGAGTTAATGCTTGTGAGTTGTTTTTTTAAACTACACAATTTGCTATCACTGGTGGATGGAGCAGTTAATTTGGCTTAAACACAGATGTGAATTTAAACACCTTACAGTATTTTATAGACTGATATTTGAAAGAAAAAAAAACATAAATTTATACCCCCCCCCCCCCCCAAAAAAAAAAATGTGTTGTTTTTTCATTTGAAACACTAGCAATTCACAGGCCTTTATGTCCCTTGGGAACACTTTACTTTCTGTAAAAGTCAGGAGTTTACTGACCTGAAACACTTTACAGGGATGCAGTTTGGTGGTTAATCATCCTCTGATGGTCTGCTTTACAGTTGAAATACTGTCAGTTTGTACCATTTTTAGCATTAGCCATTTATGCTGGACATTATATGCACGCTGTGTTGAAATGGTTCATCATTTGTTATAAACAGGTGAAGTACACAGCACAGAGGGTCGGAGCTGATCCCCAATACATGGAAGTAGATGGAGCCAAAAGTCTGAATGTTACGCTGACTGGGTTGCGCAAATTTACGCAGTACAGCATTCAAGTGCAGGCATCGACTCGCGTGGGAGATGGCATCCTCAGCAGTGCAGTGACTGTTAAGACAGCAAGTGATGGTAAGACAGTTTAACTCTCTGCTATAAATTCTTTTTAATTCATAGTAATAAAAATCAGTTACAGTTTGTTATTTTGATGAGCAGCTGGTATTATGTAGTCTTTTAAAAAACATTCACAGTCTGATATTTTTGTGAGAAGCATTGTCAGAAATGTCACAAAAGCACACAAATGATGCCACTTTCTCATATTGGCAGTTGTTCATATTATTTGGAATTTAAAACAATATATATCTGTTACGTGCAGTCTTTGATATCTTACAATATAATACATTTGTATGCTTGTTATGTTCGCAAATATTTTGTAAACAAAATAGATACTTTTTAGTGCTTAAGGAAAAGTCATTATTGAGTTTCTTCCCTTGAAAGGAGTGTCGTCACTTTCGATCGAACTCCGCGGATGAATCCAGTTTTACTGCGATTTATTCTTTGTTTGGGTAGAAATAGGTTGTTCTTGCTTCAGTGTATCTATGGCCTGAATTTATGTGTATTGTTTGTCTGGGTAGGACGAGTCTGTCTTATATCTGAATATCTTTGCATGTCTAAGTCGAACTATATGGTCTTTTGTCGCTAAAAAGGTCAAAGGGCTGTTCGGCGGATGTGTCGCTAGAGAGGTGTGATTTGGCTTCGCCCTGATGATGGGGCTGTGGTTTTTTGAATCGGCTTGTCGCCGGAAAAGTGATCGATATATGTGTAGGGGAAAGTGATAGACGTTTAGACCTATCCTGTATGCTTTACCCCAGTGTTTATTCTTATTGCCAAGGAATGGCAGAATCATATTTCTGATACCAAGGTAAAACAAACGCACTTCTTATGAACTCTTACGAAGCCATCGTTTTCAATAAGGGAAGATTTAACTATATGAAGATGACATTCATTCATAGCAGCACCATATTGTAAAGTGAAGTCAATTGTATCATGATAGAATCTACAAAGTAATGAGAACATTTAATGTATGATTAACTTTGATACAGATTCCTAGTTGTATCCAAACGTGAGTTACAGCTCACGAGAGAAGCCATCTTGTATTCACATATTTAAGGACTATCAGGAAGAGAAAGGGATGCCCCGTATTATCGCTTGATGAGTCCAGAGATCACTGCTACACATGAGAACCCATTACTAGCGGTTCAATATGATTATATGAAAAATATGTGCTGAACATTATTTAAAGGAATCTTCGCTAGACGAGGTTAGGTCTAGAAGCCATCTTGAATGTTGTTTATAATCTGACGTGCTTTGTCAGTAAACTCAGATGATATATATATATGGGCAATACTGAGTGCTTGTCTACTGACAGTCCATTATGCTATTATTCTACATGAGTGCCCATGTATCATTGCAAGACCATTTATCCACTGTACCATGATGTATTATGCCAACCTGTGATTTGTCACTATCCGTGCTGTCGAGTGTGTACGTCCAATTAAACTGTAGCAAAGGTACACAGTCGTTGGTGTCGATGACTTCCAGCCATACATGAGTGTAAGAAAAAGACCATTTGTCAACACCACGAACTCTTCTTATCATTCGCGTATTACACTCTCACTTCATGCTTACACACCCCTGCGTAGGTCGAGTTGACATTCCATACTCAAACCACGAGTTACACAACAACACAGCATTTAACTCTGGTGATGCTCTAGTGAGCTTATATTTATCAACTGATGAGCAAAAGAGATTTATCAACTTGTAATCAGAACACAATAGAATTTATCATCTGGTGGACCAGCTTTCTGGGTTTGACCTCGCGGAAGTTGAGAAGTCAACAGACTACCGATACCAGACCGTTTCCTGTGGCTGATACGACACACTTGCAGTATTAGTTTGCTCTTTGTCAACACTTCGTCACGTGACCTGTCAAGTGAATGCAGTATGTAGGTCAGCGTTGTTGACATTTTTACATTAGACATTACAGAGTTTCACAGAACAGTTGGATCAATTCTTGTCAATATTAACAGGAAGACAGTATTATTGAACTAAGAAGTCCTATTTTCATCGATGGATCTTCTTATGTTCTGCTATTGTGTTGAACTTTAATATTTAAGGCCAGAATTTGTAATTCAATAAAGTGGCAGTTTATTTATTTTCATAAGAATAACTTTGCCATTACTGTAAAACTGAGCCTATTTTGCAACACATACTATCATACACATAATTTATATATTTATGTTTACATGTTATTTGTTTGTATAGTATATTAGTTTATATGTCAGCGGGTTGTGTTTAGGTTGGGCGGTGTCCTCACAACAGAATATCCCACGTCATAGAGGGTCCGTTGTGGGCGTTTTCTTTAGGTGCAATTTCCTTAATTGGAAATTTGCTTGCAACAACTAGTTGCTATTTGTGTTAGCTGTGAAGACTGTAATTATTGTTATTTTTGTAATATTTCTTTGTTCTTTAGTTTTGTTTTGATTTGTTTGTAATTTGTTGGTCTACCCTTTTCTATCTTTCAGTTCTATTCACAATTTATATTCATATACTGTGACGTCATTTGTGTTGTTATTCCTTGCAGATTCAGTGATTACTTTCATTGATTTCCCTATTTGATTTATTTGATTTCTGCAAACGTTTTCGTATTGTCAGTCTTATTTGTACTTTATGTATTCTGTTGGTTGACATATGTTTTATATAGGTATATTTCATAAGACACTATTGCTTGTGCACTGCACTTGGATTATGGTATAAACCAGTACTTGATTATTATTACTGTTATACAAGACCTTATTAAGGCTTGTGACCCACAGATATTGGGATAGTGTGCTGATTAATCAAGTCATTAAGAACTTGTGGTATTATTATTGTTTCAAGTGATTAGTATTATTGTTAGACATCATGTCTACATTAGAATACTTCATTATACAAGGGAAAGCCCTTGATAAGACTGGTCAACAATTAGAAGAATGGGCAGTTGCTCAATATGACAAGATATTAGCTGCTGCTGCAGAGGAAAGAAAAGCTGCTGCAGAGGAGAGAAAACTTCAAATAGAAGAAAAAAAAGCTGCTGCAGAAGAGAGAAAAGCTCTGGCTGAAGAGAAAAGATTAGAAAAAGAAGCTGATGCTGCTGCTGAACAAAAGAAATTGCAGATGCAGGTGGAGGAAAGGAGATTTGAAGCTGAACAAAAAAAATTAGAAAGAGAAGCTGCTGCTGAACAAAAAAGATTAGACAGAGAAGCTGAAGAAAAAAAAGCAATAAGAGAACATGAATTTGAGTTAGAGAAATTGAGATTGACAAGTATGAGTAATGTTAATCAGGCATCTAGTGGTAATGGTAAACCTTCTACTTACAAGGTTAAGGTTCCACCGTTCAATCAGTCCAGTGACGATATTACATTCTGGCTGGATAGATTTGAACGTTCTTGTCGTACACATAATGTGGATAAATCACAATACGCTAATCAATTAGCAGAAAACTTGAAAGGTGAATCTTTGACTAGATTATGCCTTGTAGGAGAAGCAGATAAGGATAATTATGATGTCATTAGGGCGGCTTTGATAAAAAAATACCAGCTAAGTGAGGAAGGCTATCGCCTTTTGTTTAAGACGATGGTGCCTGAGACAGGTGTAGAATTCTCAGAATTCACTGCAAAGGCACGTCTCACAGTTGATCGTTGGATTGAGCTTTCCAAAACAGAAAAAACGTATGAAGGACTTATGGATTTGTTGCTCAGAGATAAGATTATGTCATGTGTTAACAAACCATTCCTTGAATTTATACATGAGCGTAAACCCAAATCTCTAAAGGAAATGGAAGAATATTGTTCCCAATATGTCACTGCACACCCCGACGTGACTTTTGGCAACACTAAGATTAAGGAGAGTATGCCAGTTGCTTCAGCAACACCATACAATCCCAATTATTCACACAGATTTCAGGGACCTCAAAACAGATTTGATAAAAAAGGTAACCATAATAGTTATCAAAACCAAGGTAACCAATCATTTCAGGGTTCTTCTTCAAAGAACTGGAGACGAGCTGATAGCTCTCGACACAGGGGTGGTCATAATTATAGGAATTTCCGTAGAGGAAGTAATTATAGAAACTATCCGAGGTATCCGTCTTGGAGTCAACAAGATCATAATTACAGAGATACTCATTATAATGAATATGATAATGGTAACCAAGGGAACTATGACTCAAACCCAAATAGGGGTTACAATAGAGGTAACAATAACTACAGAGGTGATAATAACCGAGGTAGATCTCAAAACAGAAGACATAAACCACATTTTCAGGCAAACTCTGCACAACAAGAGTCCCATGAAGCCTATAAACAGAGTAAAGATAATAATGATGCTAGTAATATGGCATGTGCCGCTTTTGATTTTGGGAGAGCATCTCAGTGCCCCCAATGCAAAACATTATTTGAGCCAACCACAGTGTCTACTTTAAGCTGTGGCCATCCTCTTCCTGCTCTTCCTGCATCAGTCGCGCATGATGGAAGAGGTTCTCTTGTCTTACATAAGGGTTTAGTAAATAACAATCCAGTCTCTGTGCTATTTGATTCTGGATGCACCACAATTGGTGTTAGGCAGTCACTCGTAGATCCTTCCCGTGCCACTGGACAAGTAGTCAAATGTGTAACATTTGGCGGCACATTAGAGAAATACTCTACTGCTATCATTAGGATTGCTACTCCTTTCTTTACAGGAGATGTACACGCATGTCTTCTTCCGAATCCGATCGCTGACCTCATCATCGGTCGCATTCATGGAGTCAAAGAATGCACTCCGCAACAAATTTCCGCGTGGGAAAGGCAAAACATGCAGATTGCTAACGCTGTAGTCACTAGAGCTCAGGCTCTTAATATGCCTCAAACTTCATCTACTGAAGATAATGAAGTGCATAACCAAGATAATCCCTTGGTAATTTCTCGTGACTCGTTTATAAAACAGCAAGAAGATGATCCCACTCTGAAGAAATTCTTCATTCTTGCAACTAAAGGTGATCCGAATAAAGACACAAGTCGTAAATCGTGGATTACAAAGAAGAATGGCGTACTTGTACGTATGGTTCAAGACTCCATTACGTCAAGTCATTCTCAAATCCTGGTTCCCAAGAATTTGAGAGTTAAAATTTTGCAGCACGCTCACGACTCTCAGTGTGCTGGACACATGGGTTTTTCCCGTACTAAGTCAAGAGTCCTTGCGGCTTTCTTTTGGCCATTGGTAAACAAGGACATACGGATTTATTGTCGATCTTGTAAAGTATGTCAGGAAGTTAAATCCAAAGGTCCACGGCATGCTGCACCCATTCAGGCGGCGGACATTCCTATTCGGCCGTTTCAAAAAATGGCCATAGACATTATTGGTCCATTTAAGATCAAGTCTGCCAGAGGACATCAGTTTATCTTGACGTGTGTTGATATGTGCACACGTTGGCCAGAGGCTATTCCTCTGAAGAGCATTACTACTGCTGATATTGCAGATGCTCTTTGGCTTATATTTTCTCGTCTGGGGTTCCCCGGAGAGATATTGTCAGACCATGGCACCCAACTAATATCAGATACCATGTCTCAAGTAATGTCTACTCTGCAGATAGATAGATCTTTAAGTAGTATCTACCATCCAATGTCTAATGGTATGGTCGAACGCCTTAATAGAACACTTAAAAACTTACTAGGGAAGATAACTGAGGATCATCCTCAAGACTGGGACAGAGTTTTACCTGCGGCCCTCTTCGCTTACAGAGAGGTACCCAATGAACATACAGGATTTTCTCCCTTTGAACTCGTCTTTGGCGCGCGTCCGCGTGGCCCTATGTCGTTGCTTCACGATCTCATAACATCTGACAATATTGACGATGACACAAAGTCATCCTACGAATATGTCATCGCGTTGAGACAAAAGATTATCGAAGCATGCAAATTAGCAACTTCTTCTTCTGAATTTGCGAAACAGAAGGCAAGGCAATTTGCCAATAAGAAGAGATGCTTACGACAACTTTGTCCTGGTGACAAAGCATTTGTATTACTACCTTGTAGGGAAAACAGATTACTTATTTCTTGGAAAGGTCCGTACGATATAATATCGAAAATTTCCGATGTCGACTATATTGTCGATATTGATGGGAAGCATAAAACCTTCCACATCAATATGCTTACTGAATTCCATGAACGTCCGGATTATTTGCAACCCATTTTCCAAGCAACGGACAATTCTCCAGTACAACATGGTCATTACTCATCACTGTCCGTGATACAGGATGAGGAAACAAGTTTTTCAGATGTAAATCTTCCTCTTCCAATGATCCCACTTCATTCTAGTGAATCATGGAAGAACGTTACTGTCTCTCCTGATTTGTCTCTAGGAGAACAGCGACAAGTTTCAACTATGTTGCAAACATTTCAGGATGTACTCACTGACATCCCTGGACAAACTCATGTCATTGAACATGACATTGTTCTAACTGACCATACTCCTATTAGGGTTAGACCTTATCCTATACCTATACATTTTCAAGCACAGGTCGAGAAAGAGTTGGATGAGATGATAGATTTGAAAATAATCGAACCATCCACCTCTGCATATTCTTCGCCGATGGTTATTGTTCGTAAAAAAGACAATAACATACGTCTTTGCGTTGACTATCGAAAATTGAATCAAGTAACGAAGTTCGATGCCGAACCTATGCCTTTACTGGAAGAGCTACTTACTCGACTCTCCAAATCTCATTTTTTCACTAAACTTGATTTGTCTAAAGGATATTGGCAAGTTCCTTTATCTGAACGCGCCAAACCTCTCACGGCTTTTTCAACACCTAGAGGTTTGTTCCAATGGAATTTTATGCCTTTCGGTCTTATGAACGCACCAGCTACATTCTTACGCATGATGCGCCGAATCCTATCTTATCGGTCAGATGTCATTGCATATCTAGACGACATCTGTCTTTTCAGCGATACTTGGGAAGATCACTATTCAGGGTTAGATGAATTGCTGTCTACTTTGCGCGAGCACAACCTGACAGCGAAACCCTCTAAAGCCTATATTGGTTTTAGCGAAATTTCTTTCCTAGGCCACCGAGTTGGTCATGGTTTCCTAAAGACAGAGGACCATAATACTAGTAAGATACTTAACATCTCAATCCCTAAGACTAAAAAACAGGTGAGAAGTCTGTTAGGTCTTATTCAATTTTATGGCAGATTCATTCAGAATCTATCCTCTATCATGGCACCTCTTTCTACACTTCTAAAGAAAGGTTCGCCTAATATGGTCCACTGGTCTCAGGAATGCCAATGCTCTTTGGATAAGATTAAAACATTGTTTTCAACACCACCTATTTTAGTGTTACCTACTAAAGATAAGACATTCGTTCTTCGTAGTGACGCTTCATCCACTGGGATTGGAGCGGCACTAATGCAAGAGTACTCTGGAACTCTGCATCCTGTAATGTATATTTCCAGAAAACTTAATGCGGCAGAAAGGAATTATTCGGTTTTAGACCGTGAGCTATTAGCTATGGTTTGGTCGATCCTCAAACTACAGAGATTCCTTCTAGGCGCACATTTCATAGTAGAAACCGACCAAAAAGCTCTTACTGCTATACAGAGTAAGAATTTGAAGAGCTCGAGGTCTACTCGATATGCAATTGCTCTTCAACCTTTTCATTTCTCTGTGCGAGCTATTCGTGGATCAGATAATGTGATGGCAGACATTCTGTCAAGATGCCCACATGATTCCACATAACTATTAGGTCTTAGACTTCTTGATATGTCTAGTTTATAATAGTTCCTTTCTATATCAAGATAGATACACATTTGTAATTTAATAATATAATGATTGTATCACTACTTAGCGGTTCATTGATGTTTATTCACCGCTGTGCTTTGATGATTTTTCTTCATAAATCATAAATTTAAGATATCTAATACGAAATTATGGTATGAAATTTTTTAGGCATTGTGTAATTGCCAGAATTGTATTATACTTTGATGACACCTTCCTGGAAAAATTTACTTGTAGAGAAATAATTTCTCTCAGTTTATGAGATACATTCTCACCAGTCGCTCCATAAGTCGACTTAGCCTCATATTAGGCGTTATATTTATTCCTGATATTTTCATCTGCGCATTATTCATGCGTTGTGAGCCTATTGTACGTTGCTCCTAGATGTATTTCAAAAAAAAAAAATGTTCCATTTTTTTTTCCCGGGAGGTGTGGTAAGACTGTTACGTGCAGTCTTTGATATCTTACAATATAATACATTTGTATGCTTGTTATGTTCGCAAATATTTTGTAAACAAAATAGATACTTTTTAGTGCTTAAGGAAAAGTCATTATTGAGTTACTTCCCTTGAAAGGAGTGTCGTCACTTTCGATCGAACTCCGCGGATGAATCCAGTTTTACTGCGATTTATTCTTTGTTTGGGTAGAAATAGGTTGTTCTTGCTTCAGTGTATCTATGGCCTGAATTTATGTGTATTGTTTGTCTGGGTAGGACGAGTCTGTCTTATATCTGAATATCTTTGCATGTCTAAGTCGAACTATATGGTCTTTTGTCGCTAGAAAGGTCAAAGGGCTGTTCGGCGGATGTGTCGCTAGAGAGGTGTGATTTGGCTTCGCCCTGATGATGGGGCTGTGGTTTTTTGAATCGGCTTGTCGCCGGAAAAGTGATCGATATATGTGTAGGGGAAAGTGATAGACGTTTAGACCTATCCTGTATGCTTTACCCCAGTGTTTATTCTTATTGCCAAGGAATGGCAGAATCATATTTCTGATACCAAGGTAAAACAAACGCACTTCTTATGAACTCTTACGAAGCCATCGTTTTCAATAAGGGAAGATTTAACTATATGAAGATGACATTCATTCATAGCAGCACCATATTGTAAAGTGAAGTCAATTGTATCATGATAGAATCTACAAAGTAATGAGAACATTTAATGTATGATTAACTTTGATACAGATTCCTAGTTGTATCCAAACGTGAGTTACAGCTCACGAGAGAAGCCATCTTGTATTCACATATTTAAGGACTATCAGGAAGAGAAAGGGATGCCCCGTATTATCGCTTGATGAGTCCAGAGATCACTGCTACACATGAGAACCCATTACTAGCGGTTCAATATGATTATATGAAAAATATGTGCTGAACATTATTTAAAGGAATCTTCGCTAGACGAGGTTAGGTCTAGAAGCCATCTTGAATGTTGTTTATAATCTGACGTGCTTTGTCAGTAAACTCAGATGATATATATATATGGGCAATACTGAGTGCTTGTCTACTGACAGTCCATTATGCTATTATTCTACATGAGTGCCCATGTATCATTGCAAGACCATTTATCCACTGTACCATGATGTATTATGCCAACCTGTGATTTGTCACTATCCGTGCTGTCGAGTGTGTACGTCCAATTAAACTGTAGCAAAGGTACACAGTCGTTGGTGTCGATGACTTCCAGCCATACATGAGTGTAAGAAAAAGACCATTTGTCAACACCACGAACTCTTCTTATCATTCGCGTATTACACTCTCACTTCATGCTTACACACCCCTGCGTAGGTCGAGTTGACATTCCATACTCAAACCACGAGTTACACAACAACACAGCATTTAACTCTGGTGATGCTCTAGTGAGCTTATATTTATCAACTGATGAGCAAAAGAGATTTATCAACTTGTAATCAGAACACAATAGAATTTATCAATATCCTAATTATTACCCATCAGAGGTTGAACAGGATATTTTTCTTCATTAATATAAAAAAAAGCACACACATGCTTTAGTGCAGGCTTCCTGGGTACAGGCTACAGTGGTGGACAGGCTACAGTCTGGGGACAGGCTACAGTGGTGGCTCCAAACTCCATAGGGAGTTCAAATGGAAATGATGAAATGATGATGATTAATATGTTGTCCTTTTGAATTTTTTTTTAATGGCTAAAAAAAAAAAAGGAGCTGAGGGCTATCACCTCAGGGGCGTATTCCCATAGTCAGTTATGACTGACGGGGGCTACTACATTTTGAATATAAACGCTACTTCAATAACCAGTGTCTTTGACGTACTCTGAATCAGCTGTTGCGAATATCATTATAATCATATTGTATGTTCTTGCTGGTTGTGCCCTATTATTACTTCTTTCAGTTCTCCGTCCAGGTCAAATGCACCTGTTAAATATTTTACTTTTTCAGCATCACCCTTTGCACTGGAGTCTCAGAATACCATTCACATCTCATGATGTATACACTGGGACATTGCTGTTTCAGGTCTAGTGTACAATGTACCAATATAATTTTCTGACATTTCTGATATTATTGCATTATGAATGTACAAAGCTAATGGTTTTCATTCAATTCTGCTAAGAGGACACAATTTGCTGCTGTTCAGAATCATCATCATCATCTTTTTTTTGCTCTTTTTTAGCATGGAGCCACCAGTACAGAAGGTTTCCTTGAGAAAGCCTACGTCAAAGCACAAACTTTTATAGTGGGGGTTTCTGTAGCAATTCTTTTACATGATGAGGTTGCCAACCTCATGCCCACCCTCATATTAGTCACCTTTTATGTCATGTCTAAGGGAACAGTTGTCCAGTTTCATGTTTATTTCCTGTATATGGATTTTGATTTCCTAGTGATTGAAATATGAAGTGAGATTATATATGTGTGCATACATGCATATACACAAAAATTGTGAAGACAGCACAATTCTGTAGCTTTTATTGTACATTTTCATAGTTGCACAAGACAAATATGAGAGTATAAAAACACATTCATCATTATTGTAATATTTCATATTTCTTCACAGTTCCTGGGCCTCCAATAATCATCTACTTTCCTCAAGTCAGTGAGACGTCTGCCACAATTGTATGGCAGGCTCCAGAAGAACCCAATGGCATCATCATCTTTTACAGAGTATCCTACAAACGAAAGGATGAGCCGGACTCTGTTATGGCAGGCAATGCAACAGAACTCCCAGACACTGTGTTTCAGTATTCAGTTAAGGGATTGGCTGGAGAGACCTATTATGTGTTTTCTGTTCAGGCTAAGACTCAGGATGGATGGGGTGAGGCTGCTACAGTGGATGTTTATACCATTTCTAACAGAGGTTAGTGTAAGCCATTGCGAACAAATATAGTGTTTTTACTGTATACTCTAGGGGGTCAGAGTGGCCAAGAGGTATGGCGTCCGCCTCGAATTCTAAAGGTACCAGGTTCGATTCCCAGTAGAGGTAATGTAATTTATGGAAATTTATTTTTAGAACCAGTAGTCCTAATGATGTCACACTACCCCTTGGTCTCCTGGGTAGTGAGATTGGATGTCTAGCCTTCTCGAATAAGGGCGAAAAAATAGGAGGTCCTGTGTGCAAGTTGTTCACGTTAAAAATCCCACGACAGTTGGAAATCGTAAAGAGTAGGTATAAGGCCGCTGCTCTGGCAAAATTTAAAAATTAGAAACCTACCCACCACAACAAATATTCCTATTTACACACATTGGGGTTCTCACCGGTGCTACTGAGTTTATGCACTGTGCTGAGATCCTCCTTGTGTGATCTTAGGGAAGAAATCAGGGTTGTTTATGTGCAATGAAGATAGTCATTAAAACCAAAACCAATACTCTGCAATCGTCACTCAAAGTCAACAGGAGCTCCAGAGCTTGATGAATCGCTTCTCCCAAGCATGTCAGGATTTTGGCCTCACAATAAGTCTAAAGAATACAAATATGCTGGGTCAGGATGTGGATGTTGCATCAGTTATCACTATGTATAACTATGAATTGGCAGTGGTGTGTTGTTGGAACTCTTGAATAAACTTGAGTTCATAGTTTTCCCGTTGGGTTCGTGAAGATAGATCATGACCATTGTTATTTATTAAATAAGTTTGTTCTTGAATTCTTCGGCTTCTAGTGTTATTATTTGATTCTTATTATAAACATTTATGCCAAGTTTCATTAGAGTTTATGTTCATTTGTACTAAAATGTTCTTCATTGAATGTCAGAGACAACATCATCAAAAGGTCACGAAACAATGGTTAAAATCACTCAAAACGTTGTAATGAATTCAGTTCATTAAGAAAAACTCCAGTGGTGACGACTGATCACGAATTTAATAAATGACCTCAGTTCTTACGAGACATAAAACACTAGAACTAAACTCTGTAATGTACTTTCACAATTTTTACTGAAAATCAAATTCATAGACTTGCACCGATCATGGTGATTTCTATTACCTTACTGTCATTGCATCAAACATTGTTCAATTGTAGTATTATACATTTTTATTTTACGTCTGCAAAAATCATTTCTAGCCTTGCTAGTCTAATTAAATTCTGAATTCATATTTATTTTTATTTGGCTTACCACACCATATTATTTCTAACACGTCAGTTACTGATTATTCTGGCAATGTTGTCATCACGCAATGCCAATCGACAAATAGCACATTATCAATAAATCTAAGTGGCACCTGCCGCACTTTGCTCTACTCTGAAGGGTGGTTAAAACCATGTCAATTAAAATACACTAATGATTGGCCCGAAGGGCATATCGTAGATTTTAGCTACACCTATATTAGTGGGCAAGCTACATATTCTAATAACACGTTCGATAGGCACTGGGCCACATGCAGACTCTTTTGTAACTATGTACAATGCTTCATCATTCTATACGTCTAATTGTGCCTCTAGTTGGAATGCTACATGGTGCAATCGTCCCAACTGAAAATAAACCGGCCAAGACGATTACCCACCATGAAGCAACTCCCAACATGTGTCACTTCACATACCTGGGGTCTACCATGAAAAATAAACTCTCTCTGGGCACAGAAATTGACAGCCGCATCAAGAAAGCTGCAGCCATCTTTGCCCGCCTGTTCTGTCTATCCTTTCTTTTGTCATACCACCCAAGATCTTTCCTTTTGTTTCCTTTTGCTACTTATACTCTTCATTTGGAAATTTTCAACCTCTGGAATTTCTTATTTGTACTTTTATTTATAATGATCTTACAATATTGTTTTCTTCTAATATTTTCCCTTTATTTCTTTGCTGTCCATGATTTGCGAAACATACTCCTCAGAAATCATACTAAATAATGCTACTTTTAAAAATATTTTAAAATTTTCTCAGTGATACTTTAGTATTATTTTTCTTCATTTTTAGATCGACCTGACCCTCCTATCAGCTTGAGGATAGACCATTCTGAAATTCTGTCAAGGTCTGTGAGCATTGTGTGGTCTCCAGGCAATGATAATTATGGCCCAGTCAGAAACTATACTATTCAGTATCGCAAACGAGGAGGAAACTGGCAGACAGTAGAGGGAACCATCAAGCCCCCGCTGACATCATACACAGTCAAAGGGTAACATGCATGATTAATAAAATATAGTGTTTTTGACATTGCGGTTCTTGTTATAGTTTTTGAAATCTGTGAGCAAGAAAACTCCAGGTCGGTTTTCTTGTCCATTGCATTATACTTTCTTGTGTCTAGATTTGTGACAACAGATTTTAAAGAAGGAATAACTGGTTGCATAGTGTGGTCTAGTAAGCACATGTGTAATTAATGGGTTATTAAAACTAGTCATTGTCATATTCATTGTTTTTTACATCTAGCAAGCACATGTGTAATTTATGGGTTATTAAAACTAGTCATTGTCATATTCATTGTTTTATACGTCTAGCAAGCACATGTGTAATTTATGGGTTTTTAAAACTAGTCATTGTCATATTCATTGTTTTATATGTCTAGCAAGCACATGTGTAATTTATGGGTTTTAAAAACTAGTCATTGTCATATTCATTGTTTTATAAGAAACTAAAATTTTGTTTAATTGAAAGACCTGAATTATTGAACATTGTAAAAAGCTTGACAGTGGCCAGAATATTTCCTTCCTAGATAAAAATTCAGATACCATATGGGTAGAATCTACTGAAACTAAATGCAGATAAGATCTATAATATTAACAAGATATGTTTTGTTTTGTTTGTTTGGCTTTTCTTTCGTTTCATGAAAGGTATGGGGAGACTAGCATTTTTGGGTTAAGGAAGGATACTGTGATGCTGCACTGTAATTCTATCTTTCAACCGGCCCGATTCCGTCGTCTATTTTGTATTTCCGGCCCGATTCTGTTCTTTTATTTTGAATTTTCATCATTTTTTTTCTTCTCATTTGTGTATATATCAGGTTTGGTATTTTTGGGTAGATAATTAAATGGGTTCGTTTTATGATGGTAGGTTTATTTTACACTCGACCAGTTTTACTTTCTTCTGATCACGCGATTTTCTTTGTTTACGGAAATCACTATTTTTCGGGCACGCCTGTATGACGCGTCAGAAACGCATGTGGACATGATGTCATTTTTGGACACGCGGTCGCGTTGTTTTCAAATCTGATTGGCGTAGCTCATAGTTATGTTATTTTTCTAAGCATTTCCATAGGTCGAGGGAAAGCTAGGGTATGCTTAGGAAAGAACACGCAGGGGTGGCCCCGGTGTGTATAAATAGCCAGTTAGACAGGGGCTAAGTTCTCTATCGTAAGAAATAATTGTCAGCCGGTCGACATCGATTTATCGTCTCCACTGTGGGAAAACAGCGATAATTGGTATGTAGGAATTTTATTTATCGTTTTACTTAGTGGGTTTTTTAGAATTTCGCCCATAGTTAATTTCTTCGGGGACATTAACTTTTTAGTTCTAAAGGATAGTGCCATTCATTATCATCTTTGAAGAACGACGTAAATGTAACAGTGTGCTTATTCTTTCTATGATTTTGGCAGTAGATAGGAACGTGGGAAGTTATAAGCTACACGTGTGCTCCTAGTTGTAGAATGTTATGTAAAACCACCATTTATTCCTGTGTATTTACAAATATAATTTTAGTGGGAATCGATTGTGTGTACTAAGTTTTAATTTTTTGCCTTAAATGTAAGAAATGCAGTCGGAGAGTAAAGATGTATGTTATAAGTGAATTATACGGCTTAGAGGAGTAAACTATTCCTATAGCGAGATTTCATTTAATTCTGGAGTAAGTGGGAAACCTCATGGGTAACGTTAAAGGAATTCCCTAGTTGAATGTTGGACACATGGGTAGCCACGCGTAACAAATAGATAAGAGGCAGACAGGTCGGGAGGTTTCTGTTTACTTACCTGGCAGATTATAGTTGAGAGGGAGAGGGGGAAGGAGTGAGAATGAAGAGACCCGGGGAATAGAAATATTTTATGTATTGGTTTTTTCAGAACGAGAGAAGGGGAGTAGGAGGAGTGAGATTTAAGTGCCACGTGGGTAATATTATTTTTTGTATTGTTGTACATGACGAGTGCCACGTGGGTAATATTATTTTATGTATTGTTGTACATGACGAGTGAAGTACTGAGTAAGGGAGTTATAAAGATTAATGGGTTAGAGATGCATTATGTTGGGATGGTTATACAATAGATGCATTTTCTTTTAATTTCAGCGAGTCACGGCGAAACAGTGGGGAGCATAATTTTGTCTAATAAAATTATCCACGGCAAGAAGACATATCTCAGGGTCAGAGTACTCGAGTTATCGTCAGGAGCAAAAGAAGATAACCTAAACGGTCTGTTGCAGTGAAGTTCAATTCTTCAGCTAGACTGGTTTCAATTGCGTACAGCCGGAAATCAAGGCTGTGGTTTTTTTTTCCTCTAACTCCGGAGCGGGTTAAAAGAGGGAAGCTATTCAGCAGCAGAGAAGTTTGTCGACAGTTTATCAAGTACCTCATGCTTGACGCCAGAACTTCATCATCATCGCAGAATTCAGGAACAGGTGACAGGGTTAAAATACCTGGGTCTTGAAAGTAACGAGAGAAGAGCGTAACGGAGACGCCGCATCATCAGTCGTCGAGTGTTAGAGAGACACTGAGACCAAGGGAGAGAGAGAGAGAGAGATAGAGAGAAGGAGGGAGAAAATAGACAGGACCAGTAGGGTCTGTTCAGTATCCATTCGACGGATAGACACTGAGCCATTGTGTTACTCCAAGTCTATTATTTTAGCATTTCCAGTGGTGTTAGATAGTGGCGCATATCGCCTACCAAGTTGGAAGCTGTGTAGACGGTTCGTTGAGGAAGAGTCAACAGGACTGAGACAGTAGAATCTTATTTTATTAGAGAGTGGAGGCTAAAGTCGACAGCTCCACAAGATTAGAGGTGTTTAAATCACTAACCAAATTTGTGTTCCTCAGCAGGGTGACAGAAAGAGTGAATGTGATTTGGGTTTTTTTTTGGTGTCTATTAATTTAATCGTTACTTGTTTTCAGGCCGTGCAACAGTGCAGGCCATTTCTTGACTGATGTTTTGATGGTATTTTTAATGTTTTTTGCATTCTGTAAATAAAAATATATATATTTACTGTATACTGGATCAGCTTCTACTCCTTACTATACTTACTTTATGTTGTCTGTATAGTGGTGTCTGTGGTCGTTTTTATACACCTTATCTCCTTGTATTTAACCTTTAGCACGCTGCATTCTTTTCCCAAAACTATGCTCCTGCCGCTGCATTCTTCTTCTTCTTCTTCTTCTGCGTTCGGTTTGTAGTCATGCTAAATCTGCAGGCCTGTCGCCAGGATGAAGTCCACAGTCTTTTCCAGGTCGGCGCGGCAGCCCCATAGCTTCTGCTGAAGCTCATCACCTTTTGGCCAGGTCGCACGTCGCAATTTATCATGGATTGGACAGTTCTGGAGAATGTGTTCTGGACTCTGGATATCAGTTCCACATGGGCATTCATTCGTGTGGGATATCTTGAGGCGATAGAGATGTCCAAGTAATCTGCAGTGACCAGTTCTCAGGCGGAAAATTGTCGTCTGTTGGTATCTGTTTAGGTGGTGGATTGGGTCATCTCTGCTGTATATATCCCCCTCCTCCTTGCACTGATTTTTGTACTTGTTGTGGATGATGGTTTTTGCTTCCCGATAGGGCAATGGGTGGCTGTATTGTTCCATTTTACTGCCACTTCTTGATAGAGCATCTGCTTTCTCATTACCAGCGATTCCACAATGGGCAGGTAACCACTGAAGGGCAATGGTTGATGACCTTTGGATGATGCCGCTGCATTCTTTTTTCACAACCCCCCATTTTTATAGTGGGTGACTTGTAAATTCTATAGTTTTTGTGTTTCTTGGTCATTTGCTATCATTTTTGGAATTTATATAAATAAATGAATGATGAATCTGATGATATAAAATTTTTTTGTGTTCATGTTAGATGTGATAGGAAGAGAGGAAAGGAAAGATGAAAAAAACATTTAAAAAAATAAAAAAATTTTTTTTTTTTAATTTTAAAATTAAAAAAAAAAAAAAAAAAAATAACCAACACACGAAGAGTCCATATCCCTTGCATCTCAATGAAATTCATTTGACCAATAGACCAATACAAATAAAATGACGATCTTTTCGTTACACCCATCATCAGTAGCAAAGGAATAAACGCTCTCGTCAGCCGTGATATTCGATCGTAACCCTAAACCTTTCCGACACACTTAATCCTAACCCCTAAAAAAATACATACCAGGAAAGCCATTCTACTTTCGTTTCCATCTCAGCCATCAAACATATTCTGAGAACCGATATCAGCGCTTATAAAGACAAAAATTTCATCCTTACCTCATGGCGTCAGAATCCAATAAAATTAGAGCGAAAATGGCCGCGTGTTCGATGCCGATTCATTTCGATTGAAAAATTCACAGAAAATAAACGCTAATACGTCCATTACTAAAAAAAAATCGGAAACGAAAGCAAACTCTCTTCCAAAGAAGTTTAAAACTTAACATCCGGCTGTGATATCACGTGTCCACACATGCTAATGCTAAAAAAATGAAGATATCGCAGTCGACATATGTCGACAACAGCAGTTAGAGCATAGGTTACCTTCGTCGACATATGTCGACGGCAGCGTGCTAAAGGTTAAAGGAAGTCAGAGGAGGGTGAGATTATAGCCTTTCTGAAGTCACGAAGCGGCAAGGGCGAGTCAAAACCTGGTTCTATCCCTTGAGCCAATAGTCTCTTCTGTCCACAGGCATGTCATTTTCCATCTAAATTCTATCTTCTCAGACTTTCTCATACTAGGGTCTTGTTTTCATTCAGGCAAACTCTATAAACTTTAAAACCACTTCGTGACAGATACATAACCACACAGTTTGGAAATCTTAATTTGCTCTATTTACAATAAATTGACAGAATAAGATGCCATGTTCGCATAATGGCAATTGAACATATATGAACAAAAAGACACCATATATCCTAATTATAACACATCAGGGGTTGAATTTGAAATTTTTCTCCATCAATTAAAAAACAAAAAATTAGAACGATCAAACAAACTACCAGCAGAAAAATTTACAAAATGTACATACCTCACCAGCAGAGTGTGCATACAAGGTCTAATAAATGAAATGCTACAGAAACTACCACCATAAGTGTTTTGACACAAGCTTCCTGCAGAGAGGCCACAGGGCTAGCTGCAATGGTAACAATCATGCACCTTAAGGAACATAAAAGAGAAAGGAAATTGTTAGATGGTCTTCTGAACTTTCATATTTTGCACAAGATCTGCTCTAAAAAAGAAAAAAAACAGGCTTCATTCAAACTGTACACCAGTGGTAAAATTCATCATGCATCTTTATATTGTAAATTTTGTAGATCGTTATTGGTTTTTTTTTTTTATTTTTATTTTTTAATGAAAACATCAGACTGGGACAAAGCAGATAAAAGAAAGGAACATAAATTAACCTTTTTGTCGAACTAAGCAGTCTGATATGTGACCTGTGTCTCATAAATTTAGTTATTTAAATGAATATTTGACTAGTAGTCACCACTTTACTATACTGATTAATGGTTTGTTCATGTCTGCAACGAGTATATTTATCCATTCTTTTATATGTTGCCATTCAAGTTCCTTTGTGTGTGCCATGTCATATTTTTTTGCCTGGCACTGAACCTTAAAAGAAAATCTTGGACAACTCATGCATTTTTTATTGCTTTGAGAACTTGTCCTATGGTCCCATGGCAGTTCTATGTTAACTTATCTGTTCATTTGTTCTGTGCCCCTTGTATGGCATTCCCAGGATCTTTAAGTAACATTTTGTTTCTAATGCCTGTGGTCTTTTCTGTAAGTCTGCTGTTAGAGTCCAAGTTTAACATGTTAATGTGAATGTAAAACTGCTCCTTACATCTATTTTCTCTTTCAAAAATAACATCATGATTTTATGTCTTCTAGACTGCAGCCCAACACATTTTATTCGTTCAGAATAGCAGCAGTCAATGACATAGGGATGAGCGACTTCAGTGCAAATTCTAATGAAGTGCAGACACAGCCTGACAGTAAGTCACTGACATACCTGTGGTACATGTTTCAATACAATTCCTTCATATACATTTGTATTCTGTTTTGCTTCCTTGCTGGCAAAGGGGACAGTTAGTCAGAAAACAATTAATTCATCGACTTCATATTTTTTTAAAGAGAACATGGAGGTGGACAGAATACTCTTTACAAAAACATCAACCAAGGTAGCCACTGGGATTGTTACACTAAATACATTACATTTTAATACATATTTTTTGTTAAACCAAATGATTTAATAATGATTGGTTGATTTTTTGGCCCATGCACAAGAAATACTGTGTTTTCTTTTGCATGGAAATACCCAGTCAACCTGAAGTGGGTTATATTTTGAGTAAGAATTAATAATAATCAATTGTCATTTGCAAGAAAACACAATAAATATTTCATGCAACTCACATGATACAGTCAAAATACTTTCACTAATAAAACTGACATTGAAAGTTTTGTTTATGTCATCAGTGACCCACTTTACTTTTAGATCTGTTATTATTGCTATTAGGGGCATGTTTAACATTACAGAATTTATTACTGACACTAGTGGAATAGATTTATGTCACAGTTTTTTTTAAAAATTATTGATTACAGTGACATATGATAGAATGTTTATTTTCTGAAATCAGTGATGTAGATGTGTGTGAAAGTTTTTGTTACTGGTACTAGTGGTACCAGGTTCATGTTAAAACTGCCATTATTGATGTCAGTAATATAAATTAGCATTAGAACTGTTATTATTGATGTAAATTAACATTAGAGAGTGTATTGTTGACTTCAGTGACATAGAATAACATTAGAACTGTTATTATTGATGTAAATTAACATTAGAGAGTGTATTATTGACTTCAGTGACATAGAATAACATTAGAACTGTTATTATTGACATCATCATTATTACATCATTCACCATTCAGCAGCCCCTTAAAGAGCATAGGCCTTCATCAAATTTATGCCAAGTCCTCTTGTCCTGTGCCTTCTTCTCAAGGTCTATCCATGTCATCTTGATCGCTTTCATTTCTGCCTCCAGTTCTCTTCTCTGTGTGTTTTTCAATTTCCCTGTGATCTATTTTCTCTTACCCTGTGGATTCCAGAACAAAGACTCTCTTGTAATGCTATAAACATGTTTCCTCAGTGTGTTGTCCTATTCATTGCGTGCATGCTCTTCTCATCTGCTGTTCCACTAGCATCTGTTTGGATCTCGTCATCAGTTTCACATTGGTGATCTTGTCACACCATTTCAATCCTTCTATTCTACGCAAGCACACTTTTATGAAAGGCTGACTTCTAGCTTGTTGCTTTTGTTGTTCTCCATGTTTCAGAGCCATACAGTAAGGCTGGCTTGACATTTGAGTTGAAGATTCTGACTTTTTAAATTTTATGTATGTTAAAACTTTAGTTAAAACTTTTTACCTCTACACCTCATGGTAGAAGAGTAACGACTAAGTAAGTAAGTAAAACTTTTGTTATTGAAAGCAGAAGCATAGATTAACATTAAAACTGTTATTATTGATGTGGTGACATAAATTAACACCAGAAACTGTATTACTGACATCAGCAACATAGATTTATCTGAAACCTTCATTGATGTAAATTAACATTAGAACTGTTATCATTGACATGGTGGCATAAATTAACATTAGAAAGTGTATTACTGACACCAGCAACATAGATTTATCTTAAACCTTCAGTGACACAGATTAACATTAGAACTGTTATTATTAGCCTTATTAACATAGATTACATTAATTAACATTATGGATGCTGAATGAACTAGATTGATCATGAAGGAGAAAATGTAACAGAAAAAAAATGTATGCACAAACTGGAAAGAAAAAAACCTAGGGAATAAACATGAAGAAAATACATGTGTGGAGTAATGCTGGGCATAAGATTCTAGCAGGAAGAAGTAAAGAGTGATGATCAAGACAAGAATGCTGACAGGATGTACTTGTTGCAGACATCAGGAGTTTAAAATGCTAAATGATGTAGAAGCATCTTTTTAGTGTTTAAAAAGACATGAATCTTTTGACACCTATAACCCTGCGGGCATTCTATGCTTGAATCTGATTAAAACATTTGCCATATTTGAATATTGTTTCAATATCAGAACCAGATGGATCTCCGCAAAATGTGAAAATTGTGGCACTTACCAGAACTTCCATAAAAATCACTTGGGATGTAAGTAATTTTTGTTTCTAATAATTGTGGTAGTTTACGAAAATATCTTAACTCTCACATCTTTTGCAGGGTTTAGATAAGTTAAGAGTGAAGAGTTTTGTGTGTGAGGAAACTGTATGACAGTGTGATTTAAACAAATTTTATTGTTAAATCACAAATCTGTATTATTCTTCCTCTTCATCTTCTCCTCCCTTTTCACAACACTGTTCCCATCCGTTTGAGACAGTTCAGCATTTGCTGCTGACTTACCTAGGACTCTCCACAGAAAGAAGAAAGCTTTTGTCAGGCTCCCCAACAATCACAAACACTTTATACAGCACCACTCAACAGCTACATCTTCTTCTTCTTCTTTGATCCATAACCGCCAACCGTCAAAGCAGTCAGCGGCCATCATGCCTGGTGGCATCCTGTAGGGCAGCAACAAATTGATTCCACCTTGCTCGGTCGGCGGCCATCCTTCGTACAGTGCCCCAACTCTGGTTCATTCTTTGCATCTTGGCTTCCACAGTTCTCCGCCAAGTTGTTTTTTGGTTGGCCTCTCTTTCGCTTTCCCTCGGGGGTCCATAGCATAGCTGTTCTTGTGATGGTATCAGGGTCCTTTCTGAGGACGTGGCCAACCCAGCTCCAGCATCTGCCAGCTATGATGGTGTGCATGTCCTCCTGGCTACTCCGAATAAGTAGTTCTTGGCTGCTGATGGTGTTTGGCCAAAAGATTCGGAGAATTTTCCTTAGGCAGATTGTGTGTAAGGAGGACAGTTTCGACATTTCCTTCTCTGTTACTCTCCACATTCCGCACCATAGAGAAGCACAGAAAGTACACAGCTCTCATACAGTCTTAATTTGGTGTTTGTGCTGTACTGGAAAGACTTCCAAATGTTGTTGAGAATAGCAAAGGCTGTTCTCGCTTTATTCATTCTGTTGTTAATGTCCTTGCTTGTTCCGCCGTCAGGTGTTACTATGCATCCTAGGTAAGTAAATGTGTCTGTCTGTTTTAACTTCTGGTTCCTTACTGTTATTGGTTCAGGATTACCCACATTTAGTGTCATGACCTCTGTCTTCTTCAGATTGATGTTCAGGCCAACCTGCTGGCCATACTTATTCAGTCTATCGGTTTTTTCTTGAATGTGTTGATGTGAATGTGCGGATGTGTCGGCCGAAAGGCGCAAGTATCGCAGCTTTGCTGCAAACGGACACAACGCAAGCAACGTCCTTTTCAGGACGAACGAGGAAGAAGAAGAAGAAGAATGCGCGAGTAGTGCAATGTCATCTGCATATTCCTGGTCTTCCAGTGTAGAAAATGTTGTCCATCTAATTCCTCTTGGACTGCCCTCTGTTGTCTGGCGCATCACCCAATCTATGGCTGTCAAAAATAATGTTGTTGATAAGGGGCATCCCTGTCGTACTCCGGTTTTCACTTCGAAAGTTACATTACTCAATCCAACACTGCACGTAAAGTCAACAGCTACATAACACATGCAAATTCTTCAACTTGTCATTGGCTGCAAAAGAGCAACAAGCTCAGCAACCCTAGTTAATCAACTACAACAACTTCCTTTTTCATTCCTTAAGGAGCATGTAACCACCACTGTAGCTGGTCCTACTTGCAGGAAGCCTGCATAAAAGCATTCATACTCTCTTGTAGTGGTGCTATCTGTTGTCTTTTACATGATGATGTTGCCTGCTTCATGCACAGCCTCTTATTAGTCACCTCTTAGTACGTCATTCTTGAGGTAGCAGTAGTCCTACTCTTTAGTCTCCTCACAGAGAGACACATGAAAACTTCCCAGGGCAGAAATATGTTTTAGTTTCTTCAAATGTGCTTAGAGCTGACTTTCAGTGTGTCAGTATTATTGAGTTTATGGAAAAAAATTGCCATTTTTTTCACAAGCCACCAAATATGAGCTTATGGAACAGTGATTTCCTTCTGGGTAACTATGTGAGACTCAGGCAAGATTTGGATGACAGTACACCATGGCAGTACCATTCTGCAGATGGCATTGAGCTGGTTGTTATAAACTTAAAACCAGAACAAAAGTATACTTGTAATGTTCAGGTTTATAATTACTTTGGAGGAGGACCCTGGAGCCGAGGAGCTACAGCTTATTTGGAAATTGGTATACTTTGTTTAAAAAATCTGATTCATTGTTTCTGCCATATTGGTATAGTGGATGTTATACATTTATCCACTTTCCTTTGTCACTGTGGCTTAGCTACCAAGTTGTAAATTAGGTTTTATTTGAGTATGTCATAGAACCTTCTGTTTGGTTTTAGTAGTTGTTTAGCTGTTAAAATATAATTGTTTTCTTTAGTGTCAGCATTGATTGATTTAGTACAGAAAAAAAGTTTGAATATTAAGATTTGTTTTTAAGGTCTTTTGCAATTAGAACATAATGGCTTTTAAAGGAAGTATTTAAATATTCTCCATTTGATAGCGTTTAAATATTTTCAATTTGATAGTCTGTTTTGGTTTGTTTCACAGTAAGTTCTATGTTTATATGTGATCTGTTTATGTGATTCTGAAGTTAAACTTCAGATTTTAGCAATTTAAGCACCCATCTCGAAGTTATGCTTTTGGGAAATTTCCGAGAAAAAAAATGTCAGCAGTTACCAATATGGTTCATTTTAATTTAATGTCAACATTTATTAATATGGGAAAATCAAACTAAAAATGTCCACAAATACCAATACAGTGCACCATACTGTACTGGACAAACTGCATAGGTGTCAATGCGTGTTATCTTTTTCATATCAAGACCATGTCCTTTGCATATATGGTCTGCGAGTTTGAATTTTTAAGTCGTTCTAACGGGACATAATTTTAAGCACTCTCTTCCCTGGTATTGTAAGGTGATTATGATTAGCTTTTCATTATGTTTAAATTGAATTAAAAGTGGGCATTAATAGAATACATTATCTGTGAAAATAGTGTATTGCAGTGCTTAATGAAATTAATATTTAATGTGTATACATTTTGGGGCATAAATTGTAACTTTCATTAAATTATGATAGCCCCTAAAGTGCCAATTATTTTGCCTGTGCAGAAAACTTGCAAAAATGTCCATAAAATTGGACCAAAAACTTGATGTGATTAAGCACTATGATAATAACAAACTTTGATTAACAGTAGGTGAACACATTACAGTGATAATGGCCCCGAAATGTACCACCATATGGTAAATGTTTGTGTTAATGCTGCTAAGAGGAAAAAATATGCTAAAATATCCATAACTATGGAACAAAAAAAACTAGATCAAGGTTTTTTCAACTAGAAAAGGTTTTTGGAGGGATGGGACATTCAAGATGTCTTTCCTACCTACAGGATAAATTAGGTTTATTTTCTGTACATATTATTGTTACTTAATAATACATGTATTGTAATTACAAGCGCAAAAAACATACTTTGTGTAATTTTATAATTTTCTTGGATAGTGGAATGCATCCGATTTTAAATGCAGCAGTATCGGGGAAAACCTGTTCTCTTCACACATTTATCATTTACATAATGGTATTTGGAGCACATATATCATGTAAACAGAGAACTTACTGTACTTTGATGTCAGTTAATTTCAAGCCCTTTAAAATTTTGTTTCAGTTTGCCATTGCTACTAATTTATTTTGTCATATTTTTCACACATCCATAAGAATAGTTTGCAGTGTGCTTTTATGCATTTATTCCTCCCTTCTCTCCATCACCATGTTTATCAGCACATATCTATCTGTTAACTGTTGTGCATGTTTGATTATACACGATATTTCTTAGAAAACATCATTGCACAAATTTGTTTCACAGTTTCTTGGGCGTATGATTTGCAAACATTGAGAGCAAGAATGGTAACTTGGATTGAGTTGAATATTATTAAAATGTGTGTACACAGTTTTTATAGGGTTTAGCCATAGTGGTATTTAAAATGATTATCCTCAGCTTTGAGTCAATTAGGGGGAAGTTACGTAAGCTTTATAGACTATATCCAAATGAATAATCTCTGAACACTGTTCTAAATGTAACTCTGACTGCTTTGATTTCTACATATTATTGTATTATATGTTTATGACCTATATTCCTAGTATTATTGTAAGGTAATGACCCAATTCAGAAGCACTCACTTAAAATGCCAGATATAGTTATTACAAAAATATTTATCAAGCCCATGCTTACTGTTCAGCCCCCACTAGAGTCAACCTGGAATGGACGCCCAATCAGCGATATCATTCAGTATCGAGAAGAAGGAACAGAAACTTTCAGGGAGGAAACAATCCCCTATGGTCTTTTTAATGGTACCTTGCAGAGACTGACCATTGGTGTGAAGTATGAGATTCAGATTCTCACGACTAACGAGGCTGGCCGCGGACCACCGAGTATTCTTCAAGTATTTTTAGTGGGTGATGTTGGTAAGATATGCTAGACTTGTTAGTTATTTTCACAGTTGTGAAGTTTAATAGGCAGCAAAATACTAATATGTTAGTTAACACTTTAGTCCAAGCCACTAAGCTTATGTGTAGACAGTGAAGTTGCTTTTAAAGATCATAGTTAAAAGCCGTGAAAAATAATGGTGCAAGAAAAACAAAATTGTTTAAAATTATTATTTTGGTTTCCTGTGGAAAATTCATTACCTTATATCTCCCTGAGGAGCTTAGGCCTTCAACAAATCCATGCCAAGTATCCTTCCATGTCTCCATTTCTCTTCTCCATATGTTTATTGGTCTCTCTGAACCTCTATTACCCACTGGATTCCAGAACAAGGACTATTTTGTAATGCTATCAGCAGGTTTCCTTAAGGAATGTCCCAACAATTGCCAACATCCTCTTTCAGCAGTTGCTACTTTCCAACAGTGTCTGTTTTGGGCCATCTTCTTCATCTCAGTCAATGAGGCTCCATTTGTTTTGGCTTCCTCGTTTGTGATTCTTCTCTAGATTCTTTTTTGCCTCCCCACTCTTCTCTTTCCCTAGAGGTTCCAGTTGAGGATATGTAAGATTATACTGGTAGATTTTCTACCTAAGGGTATGCCTTATCCATTTTCATTTCACACTCCATCTATATTGGGTCGCAAATTCAGAGAATCACCAAATGCTATATACATTCTTCATTATTGTATGGTTTAGAAACATGGACAGTGAACAAGCAATTAGAATAAAGAATTGAGGCCTTTGAGATATGGATATATAGAAAAATGGGGCACGTCTCATGGAAAGAGAAGAATACAAATAAACAGGTCCTAGAAAACCTAAGAATGAAAAGAGAATTAATGGTTCTGGGCTCTCCCAAGAAATTGTCACGTCCTGCACAGAGCCACTTCTCAGCTCCCCCTGCCTATCATTGGGCCCATAGTGAGATCCTCCAACATGCAGTAGTCAACCAGGTCAAAGCCAAAGAATCACGTCTGGGGCTCAAGTGACCTCTCCAAGCTTAGTGTGCAATGCTGGATTCTCAACAAGTTTCACCACAGGCGGAATCCATGGAAGTGTGTGGATGATTTCAAGAGTCAATGAGGGTGTAATTAGCCTCACAGACAGAGGTTCACTTCCACACACGTTTATTGTAACATTGTGCATAGCTGGTGGTCATGTAAGGATGACTCCATACACGCCTCCATCACTTTTGGCCATGTAAAGGGACGTAACACCTTACGTCTTCTTCATCCCTTTTATGTCTGTCTCCAGTTTCATTGAAGTTTTTTGTGGCTTACCATTTCTACAGCATGCCCAACCCTCCTTAGTTGCTTCTTACGACATGCGTAATAGGTTAAAGTGTTACTATTATTTGCTGCCCTTTTGGGCCTCAGTAACATACAGGTGACATTCTATCAGATATTGTGTTATTATGAACAAAACAGCCTACAAGGTATATGCATATAAAACATATCTTTAGTTATGTTTTTTTTTGGCAGCTCTTGAGATTTTGTAAAACTAATGCTCACAATTGTATGTTAAATGTAATTGTTCTTAGATAGTTTTATTGTTATTAACCTTAGATAGTTTTATTGTAATTAACCTTAGATAGTTTTATTGTTATTAACCTTAGATAGTTTTATTGTAATTAACCTTAGATAGTTTTATTGTAATTAACCTGTTCATTCCCATTTTAATGGCTTTAGTATTTCTGTATCATTATTTCTCCCTGCCGTGATTTATAACATGCATGCCATCTAATCGCTATGGCAAAGCAGCAAACACTAACGCATTTGAAATTTTATTGCACTTGAAGGCCCATAATTTCCTAAATCTTTTTAAACATCTTCAGCAACAGGAGTTGTCTTTATATGAGAATGGCTTAGATAAATCTGCCAGCCGTCTATACTAAGGTAGCCTATTGCCCTTAGTGGTGCCAAACACAGACTGTAGTTTGCTGGCAGTGCGTTGGGTAACACATTTATGAAAATGAATCTTGAGTAACATCCAGACTAACGTGATGACTTTTTCTTATGACTTTAGAACCATGAACACCTTCTTGAAAGTGCAGATTTTTTTTTAGTATTAACCAGATATATAGCACAAGTCTTGTACTTAAAAGGCTAAGTTTATAGTTAACTGCCACAAATATTTTATAGTAATTTGCTATATGCAGACTGCAGAGAGAAATCTAATGTAAATGTCTCGGCTTGTGACATTTCATTGTAGTGAAAATGTGAATTTAGATTTTTAAAATTACTTATTTATTGTAGTGCTTTGCTTTTAGTTCAGTATTTTTTGTTTTGTGTGAGTTTATTTAATGTCAATTATTTTTATTTTTTGGCGTATTGTGAAAAATACTTTTCTGTGGTTGAAAAATCATTTTAGATAGTTAACATTAAGTTAGCAATAAGTTAGCATTTTTCAAATTTATTTTTTGAAAAATTGATAATTTTGTAACACATCTAGATTAAATAATCCTTTTATGATACATGTGTATGTGCCCTTGGAGTAACTTGATTAACTTGAAATTATTACAGCATAAACTTATTTGAAATGTATGAAAGGTAACTAACAATAAACTAAAAAGTAAGTTATAAAAAAAATATAAATGGTAGATGGTTTATAAACATGTGGTTTAATTAGCTGTAAACTTAAATGTTTTGAAATTTATTAAAGAAATATGAACGATTCTTTTCATTTCTATTAAGCGAGAACAAATTTATTTTAACTGCAGCAGAAGTTGTGAGGTTTTCAGCAGATGTTTTAGCTTGCTTAAGCTCTTGTCATTATATTTCTTGCTCAGCTCCATTTGATCCTCCTTTGGACATCAGAGTTACAAATAAGAGTGCCACAGAACTTGAGATTACATGGAAACCTCCTCCTGAAGACACAACAAATGGGAAACTGATTGGCTATAAGGTATATAACAACAACTATATTATTATCTTTCCATTGTTTTTCCCCATCAAGCTTCGTGGGAAGATTACTCCGTTTCAGTTATTTTAAGTGCACACTGCCAACTTACATAATCACTTGCAGTTGACCCCTCAGAAAGGAACATACCCTGGTTTAGTATGGCAGGTGGTAGGTGCTAACTGCTACACTGCTAAGGATCACATTGAATAAAATAGATTCAGCCATTATAAGATTTTGTTTGGACACTGGCTTTCATAATATGTGACTTTTTAAATGAGCTTTTTTTTCCTGCAAGTATATCTCTGTCTCAAAAATAGCAACACATTTTTTGTTTGGTGATATCACTCATCACCGCTTCATTAATACCGCTTCCAAAGAAAGGAAATCTAAAAATGTGCAAGAACTACAGAACCATTAGCCTTATTAGTCATCCAAGTAAAGTGATGTTAAGGATACTTTTGAACAGAATAAAACAGAAATCAGAAGAAATCTTGTCCGAGGAACAGGCTGGCTTTAGACCAAAAAGAAGTACCTCAGAACAAATCTTCAATATTAGATTACTGATTGAAAAACATCTCTAGCATCAACACGATTTATACCATAATTTCATCGATTTCACAAAAGCCTTCGATCGAGTCTGGCATGAAGGCTTATGGCAAATAATGAGAAAATTCAATTTTGATACCAACATTATAGATATCATTGAAGCACTATACAAGGATGCAAGCAGTGCTGTTTTTGCAAGCAATAACATTGGAGAATTTTTCAAAACAACTGTAGGAGTTCGCCAGGGATGTATCCTGTACCCAGTGCTCTTTAATATATATCTAGAACATATTATGCAGGAGACTCTCTACGGTTATAAAACAACCATATCAATTGGAGGCCGACCTCTTTGCAATCTACATTTTGCTGATGATATCGATCTTATAGCCGGAACAGAATCAGAACTTCAAGACCTTACCTCTAGACTGGAGAAAGTAACAAGGACGTATGGATGGAAATTAATATAGAAAAAAGCAAGATATTGGTGAATAGCCATAAGAAACATCTTCCGACCAACATTACGTTAAATGGGCAAATGTTAGAAGAAGTTAACACCTTTAAATATCTGGGGTCCACTATATGTAGTGATGGAAGATCAAGTAAAGAAATCAAGACAAGACTTGAGATGGCCTCAGCTGCCATGACAAGGCTGAATGTGATCTGGAAAAGTAACATCAGTTTTCCTGTGAAGATCAAATTATACAAATCACTTGTATTATCTATTCTCTTGTATGGGTGGGAGGGCTGGACACTCACTGCAGATACGGAGCGAAGGATTCAGGCTTTCGAGTATAAATGTTATGGAAGAATTTTGCGCATTTGCTATAAAGAGCACAAAACAAATGTCTATGTTAGAGAAAAGATAAACACCTATGCAGGCCACCAAGAGCCACTTTTGTCAGTAGTGAAACGTCGAAAGCTTGCCTGGTTTGGGCATGTAACTCGTCATGACTCCCTTTCGAAAACGATCTTCCAGGGAACAGTCGAAGGTAAATGGAGAAGAGGAAGGCAAAGAAAATCCTGGGCTGATAACATCAAAGAATGGGCAGGACATGGTTTTTCCACACTTGTACGCATTGCTGAGGATAGAGAGCAGTGGAGGACCCTGTCTGCTGATGCTTCCACCATGGCACCCCTATGACCCATGACGGGTTACGGGTTGAGATGATGATGATCACTCATCTACCATAATCAGATCATTTACAGCAGTTTGAATGCTCTGAGGATCTTTCCTGATTTTAGTTACTTTTTTTATTTCCTTTTTATGTCCTCCCATAATTTTTTTTCTCATCCATTTCAGTGGTATTCATCTTGTATTCACACTGTCTTATTCAGTTACAGTTCATGTACATAATATATATATATATATATATATATATATATATATATATATATATATATATATATATATATATGTATATATTTATTACCTTCTCCTCCATTCATCAGTTACTTAACATCGAAACCTGTTTTTCAAAATTTGATTATTGATGAAAATAAGTGTTCTAGTTTTAGATATTTATTCATATTCTTTTTTTTTCTGGTGTTAACATTTCATATTGGTCCATATGTTCTCCTCATTTTAATTACAAAGTTTTCTGCTATGTCTCAGTTATTTCTCAAATATCTCTGAGTTGTATGTTTTGATTTATTCTTCCACTTGTGGCATTAACTCTTTGACTCCGGAACAACGCTCAGAGCGTTGGTCAGATTTGACACCCGTGCCAAAATAACTCTCTGAGCATTGTTTTTAGTCTATCACAAATTAAATTATGCCACAGGGTGGAAAATAATTGCGGAGTCAAAGAGTTAAGCAGAATAGGACGATTAATTTTATTTTTACTAGTCTTCTAGGCCTGTTGCAGCTCTCTGTAACTGGGTTTTAAATGTACTCATTCAAATAACAAGGTTTTTAAAGAGTACCTTATTGTAATTTTTTTCTCCATCCCCCTTGCAAAATGATTATAAAATGATTATTCTAATCTTATATGATAGGGTAACTTTGAAAACTGAATAAGCAGCTGTGGATCAAAACAGATGGTTGTCACTGAGGAGGAATTGAGATAGTGGTGTGGGTCCAGCTATCTGTACAAAACATACCTACAATTTTATGATGTGACTGCTGGTGATGGAGGGGCCTTAACCTATCCCCTTCTCCCTTCTCCTCCCCCCTCCCTCCCCCCATTGCCTTTTGGGTTACCCGTTTAATTCAAGTGCTGGCAGAGGCTTTCATACACAAATGAATGGAAGGCATGGGGGTAACCACCAGCACATCATTCCTTGCACAGCCATTAATCAAAACAACTTCCCTAGAAAAGAGAATGATGTTTATGGAGGTTCCAGAGGAAATCTGCCCGATAGGTAGCTTCTTGTAGCTGATTGTACAGATATAATTGACACATTATACAATGAACTCAACAAAGTACAGAACATAGATAAACATCAAAAGAAATCATACCAGCAGTAAAAAGAACTGCAAAGATGATAGATGAAATTTCACAATTGTTGGACCTCTGAAGAATATGAAAAATAAAATCAGATATAGTAAACATATTTAAGACAGCAAAACAACAAACAAAAAACAAACCTAGTTAACCTAGAGTATGCAGCATAGACGAGACAAAATATATGTACAAGTAAATAAATATGTTAACTGTCAGAAGAACAAAAATAGTCACAGGCTGTTTGAAATTGAAAAGGAGTACAATATTAACCAGTTAAGAGAACATAATAGAAGATAGACAGAATGCTTGAAAGAGCTTTATGATAATGAAAGATCAGAATTAAATATTCAAGATGACTGATAAGTTGCTCATGGCAGAAGTTGAAAACATCATCATCAGCTATCATCACAACGAAGGTTGGCTGCAATGGATCTCCAACATTTTCTGTCTCTTATCTGCAAGGTGCACTGTGATAGACTCTTTCCTGTCCATCTCTTGATGTTATCTTCCCACTTATAGTGCTGTCTTCCCCTTGCATGTTTGCCTTCAACTCTTCATGTGCTACATAAGAAAAGCAAATCCCCTATATAAGATAATATAACAGTACAGGAAATGAAGGCTGTGGGAGAATTTGGAGTAGATGTGATAACAAAATTGTTGGGATACTTACCTGATGATCTACAATCCATACTCATAGCTTTACCAAAGAAACTGGAACCATTGAATTTGAAAACCACTGCAAAATTAGTTTTAGAATCATGAGACCAAAATATTATGAAGAAAAATAAAATAAAACCAGAAATTGATGATTAACAGTGTGGAATTAGTAGAAGGTAAAAACACAAATCATCTTCTTTCCTCACAACCTGCCAAAGGAAAATTCTTCAAATTTTTTGGCCGAATACCATCTCCAACCAGGAGCTGTTTACACAGTGCAGTCAAAAAGACTTGTAAACCATCATTGCGGGCAGACACTGGAACTGGGTTGGCCATGTCATCAGAAGGGACCCTGACACCATCACCAGAACTGCTATGCTGTGGACCCTAGAAGGACAGCGAAAGAGAGGCAGACGAAAGACAACCTGGCGAAGAACACTGGAGGCTGAGATGCAAAGCATGAACTAGAGTTGGAGCACAGCACAAAGGATGGCAACTGACTGAGCAAAATGGGGACAGTTTGTTGCTGCCCTACAAGACGGTACCAGGCTGCTTTATCGGTCAGGGGCTAAGGATCCAAGAAGAAGAAGAAGAAGAAAGACACAAACAACTATTGTGTATATATCATCTATGGCAACAAGCATGGTACTTGAAGATGAATCTGATATGAAATACTGAGTCATAAAACTAGCAAATAAAATATTCAGTATTTTGAGTCCACTTCAGTTTTTCTCTTAACCTTGAAGATTCTTGTCTCTGGCATATAATTCCCAGCTGTTTCAGTTACATTCTTATACTCTTTTCTTCTTTGGATGCTGTCTAAATATTGTATTCTCATTTCACTTAAATTACTAATTCTTGTCTCTTCATTAGTCACCATCTTGTATGTAGGTACCCACTTAAATCTTACTATCCGGCAAGCCCTGTGAAGTGGCGCGGGTTTAGTACTAATTTTACGGCTCGCCAGTTCAACTGGCACGCGACGGTAACGATAGCAAAACTAGCGCGTAAAAACGCAGTTTTAGCTCACGTATAGTAAGAGTTAACAAACATTTTTTAAATTCTGGGTTTTCATATTTATTATGTTTCATGCTTCTCGTAATAAAAATGTAATATTTATTATACTCTATTACAAGCAGTAATAGTACAATATTAGTTTATTCAACCAATGAGATAGATGTGTTGACATAATTGCCTGTTTGGTTTTTTTTTTTTTGGTGTGTGTGTGGGTGGATGTGTGTGTGTATGTGGGGGGGGGGGGTGGGGGGGGGGGAGTATTCTTCCTGAAATATGCAATGAAGAAATAGGTGATACATTAAAATAATTTTTCAGATAAATCTGTAATCGCTTTAGTTGCATTATTTTAAATAAAGCATAAAAGTGATTGCTGTTTTCCATTTTGATGAATAAATACAACATTACAATGTGACGAGCAATTTTTAAATAATCACAAAGCCAGAAATGCCAATGCAGTGACCATAACTGTCCTTTTCGTTCTAGATCAACTTACTGTACACAAACGTAAAGTATATAACAATGTAAGGGATAGTTTGAAATATTCGCGAGGACTAAAGTACCTCTGTTATGACCATAGTTACCTTCTTTATTCTAGATCCATTACTGGCAGTCAGCCACTGAGAAATGTGAGACTTCAGATTCCATACAGCGCTCTGTTACAGAACTGAGTATTGTTTTGCCAAACCTGAAGCCATACACCACTTATTGTAGTACAGTATTAGCTGTGAATATTGCTGGAGAGGGGCCACAGAGTGTGCCTATACCAAAGCGAACATCAGAAGATTGTAAGTTTGTATGTTGTAGGTAATGTTGCCTTTAATGAATATCTTTCTAGTGGAGTTGATTGAAGGCAAAAATAATGGAAAATGTGACTGTGCATGATGAAGGAGTGATCAGAACTTTGAATAGTATTCTAAGGAAGCTAGAAAAAATAGAAATGATCTTTCATAGCCGCCTTCATTTAGTAGATTCCCATAAGGGGTTAAGTAAGTTGCTTTTTAATTAAGTTAACATAGTAAGTAAGGTACTTACTTATTAAGTTAACATAGTAGCAATGATGGAATGAATAGCTGTATTATTATTATTATTAGCTTATTTGTAATTATTAGATGTTCATGATCCTTATTCACAAAATAAATATTTTATGTTAAAAGAAAGATAAATGCAAAGAAGGTAGTTAATGTGTTTTTAACTAGTTGTTATAATTGTTATTGTTGATCAGAATTGACATCACTGCACTCCAGGCAAACCCATAGGTGCTCAGTTTCCCTCTGCAAATGTTGACGTGTATGAATGCTAATTGTTCCTGTTGCACGCTGGTTGTATACACGCTGGATGCATCCTCTCATACATCCATCCTTGCAAGTCTTACATTTGATGCTCAATTCCAGTAATCTTAGCCTTGTTGATTCATCGATTGCAGTGTTGTTCTCTAAGAGGCGATCATTAATTCTCTTTAGTATCTCTTCCTTTTCAATCAAGTGTTGCTGTGAGTTCAGTGAAAGCTTTTAACAACTGAAAACAATGCATACATACCACGGTTTACCCATATCTATACAAGGTGTTTGCATTTTCAGATGTGTACGCCCTGTACATAATTTCTGTACATGTTTTTTCACCTAATTATTAAATATATATAAATCGATTGTCTTGCGCTACACCATAGCCGATATTTGCGTCGTGAGATTCGGCGAAATGTTAGGCCACATGAATAAAAAAATCGACCAATAAAATCAGGCTGCCTATTTTTCAATTGATGTGGGATTTGCGAGGGTCCGCGTGGTGTGTCGTTCATTCATCACTTTTCGCTAATGTTGACTGATTATTTTAACGATTACACCGCATTGAGCATAATTTACTATTTACGGCTGCTTATAAGCAAAAAAAAAAAAAGTGGATAACACTACCTATTACTTGATTTCACTAAAATTTGCAGAATCTGCGTAAGAAATATACATTTTAATAATAATATAAAAAGAAATATGAAACTGGGAAAAAAATCACGAAAGCAAGGCAAATCTGTATCTTAACCTGATCAGAGCCCCTGGAAAAGTTTTTTTGGAGTTACTTCTCTTCTAAGTTTTAATTTCCTTCCTTTAAAATCAGTCTGATTTTTCTTTGGTGGTTATATCATTATTACGATTGTCCAGTGAGTTATTTTATTAAATAATTAATTGCTATCAATGGTTGTTGTATTGACAGTTGAAACTAGTCATATGGGTATTTAAAACTGCCAATTAAGCTAAAACGGCTATTTTCATTTTTGAAGTTCGGTAGAGAATAAATTACACTAGTGCCAGTTTATATTTTTGTAGCAAATTATGAGCTTTTTATTTTTTATTTATTTATATGATGATGTGATTTTATTACTTTTAAAATTACATCAAATATTAATTGAACTAATTCTAAACCGCTCCAGAAACCTTCTCATTCCATTTCATATAACAGGATAATATAGTTCAATTTTTCTCTTTGCAACGAAGTAGTAAAATTAGTTGTGAGAACAGTGGAACATCTTCTTCGATGTCATCCTTGAAAGTCGTTAGGGTTAAGATTAAGGTTTGGGTTCAGGGTTAGGTTTAGGATTTCTAACCCATAACCCTAATTACTGTATCTCAGAGTTCTTTTATAAGGTCCTATCGAACACAGGGTTTCCCAGTCTGTTAGTGATAATTAAGCGCAGAAATAGATTAAATGATGACATGATCACATCATTTTTACAGAGTAAAATAAACTCAAGACATTTATTGTTTGGGTTTAAAATAAGTGAAGACCTGCTTTAAGTGGCAAAGTCCCCATGCCACAGTTATAATGCAGCTGTAATTGGAAAAAAAATTTCACGAATTAACCCTTTTTTCCAGTCTTTTTTTTTTTTTTTTTTTTTGGTACAGGTTTTGCGAGTCTGTGTACAGGGTTTTTGAATTTTTTTGTACAGGTTTTTCATCTCCGAGGTGTGGCATGTATGACAATGTAAAAAAAACATTAGATAATTTCTCATGTTTAATTGCATCATGGGTTCATGCTGTAGCTACAGAGCAAAACCTAAAAGAAAATATCAATCTTATCAGAAAAAACTTCTTCACTTATTGCCTTGGTGGTGTTTTTTATCAATTCTAGAAATAACTTGCTGCAAATCAGATGTCTGCATTGAATAGTTATATGTTTTGAGACCCGGATTTTAAAGTCTTAAGATGTCAACATTTCCTACTGAAAATAAAGTGTACTTATTCCTGCTGGTTTTAGACTCAGTTCTGTTATCGGGTGTTCTGTTATAGGATGTTTTGTTATAGGGTGTTTTGTTATAGGGTGTTCTGCTATAGGGTATTCTGCTTAGGTGTTCTATTCTAAGGTGTTCTGTTATAGGGTTTCCTTAATGTTCCATGAGCTCCCCAAGGAGTTTAACTTATTAACTATGGCAAGCTGCTCCCAGCGCCAATGAATCTAACCGCTGTGGCCGCCCGCCGTTGGGAGCGTCAATCTCTATTTAGTAATAAAACTAATGAAAAATGTACTGAAACACTTTCTGATCTGTTTCATGATTTTAATTTATGTATGTAAACAGTGCATACTAATCATAACTTTTTTCTTACCCAGATCGCTTTCTGTGCCTATCTTTTAATTGTATTACTAATATGTATTTGTTTTCAGCCATGACATAGAATGTGTCACTTCCTCCTAAAATTGATCCCACTGTTATTGCTTCACAACAAATCACACGCACACACTAAATAAAGTTGATAATAACTCTAAATATAAAAAAGTGTGTTTACCTTTTACATTTCCAAGGAAAAGTAAGAAATGGCATATTGACATTGACAAATACGCCATATTAATAGAAGCAACACATTCTGAAAAGAAGTACATTACATAATTATCCAGTGGTGGATTGGTAACAGATTTTCTGAGGTGGAGACTCTCATCTTTTCCTCAAGAGAACTGGTCAGATTTGAGAAAAGTTACAGTGAAGTGACCCTCATTATGCCTGGACCATGTTAAGGAAAATAAGGCAAAATTAGAGAAGAATCTACCCAAATGTACAATGACCATCTACAAAATCTAGCTGAGGAAGCATTCATCGGTCAGGATGTCACTGCAGCAGAACTTGAAAAACATTTAGTCAGCATGTTTATTCATGGTTTGTGTAATGATTCATTAAAATTACCTGTACAAAGAAGAGATACCCAAACACTAAGAGATGCGATTCAATGTGCTATCACTGAAGAAAATGTCAGGAAGCATTTCAGCCTTGTACTTGGTCATGTACAGTCATATGATGAATCCACAGAGGAACCTATGGAGATAGGCCATGCAGGACCATCATGGTGAAAATAGAGAAACCTTCATTTTCATTATGAAAGTCACAGGTGTGTACATAATCTTGACAGGGACATTGTTTATTGTAGATTATGAGCCTGAAAGTATTTTAAGAAATATATCAAGTCTACCTCTAACCAACCTCAATGGAGCATCAGCAGCATTTGCCATAGTCTCTTCTCCAATAAAAAATCCTGGGTTGCTAAAATAATATAACGGAATGATTGGTCTTTCATAACTATATACCTTGTGCTCCAACTGGTGCTTTTCTGAAGAGTCTAGAACGTGCTGTTTCCAATCATGAACCAAAATCTATGTTCGCAGTTGCAGACTACCACATTCTCATGCCAAGAACCCACTGTGTCCTTATAGTGATTACACATTTTCATAAAGTTAGATGTCAGTTCTGTAAGATTCTGATTTATTGTTCATAATAGTTGATGATTTTGGTGGTGTTGTTGTTCTTCTTTTTTATACACTCTCAGACGTCTACTTGAATAATTTCAAAGACAGCAGTTGTCAGCTTGAGGCCATTTGTATTTCCATAGAGTTTTTCCAGGAATGGTAACAGTTAAGGCCGTATGTGCTTTCTCTGTTGCTCATATGTTGGGCATCTTTGAAGCTGATGTCCAGCAGTCATTTTTCTATGCCATAGCTACACTCATCAGCAGTTCCTATATTTAGCTTGTAAAATAGATGGTAACCCAATCTGTTGTGACCCGTGCGAAGTCTGAAGATTACCACTTGTTCTCTTCTGCTGAGCTGGTAATATGCATCATTTTGTGTGTGGCCTGGATGCTCTGCATCCCTTTTGCTCTTGTATCTGATTCTGATAACTCTGCCTCTTCAAAAGATATGTTTGTATCAGGCTGAAGTAGCTTTCCACCTTCCTTTGCCCATCTGTCAGCCTCTTCATTGCTGGGGATGTTACAGTAAGATGGACTCTTTTGAATCATTGACATAGTTTGTGGAGCACTATTCTTAGATCATACAGGTCTGCATTATTTTGGCTCTTCACCATTGCAATTACTGACAGTGCATCTGTGAAGAAAGCAACTTTTCTCTCTGTGCTTTCATCCGTCGTTAGAATCTCTGCTGCAGGCAGTGTTCAAGCTGTGTATTTTCTTCTTAATAAATACATGATGCTGAATGTTTCAGATCCTGGTGCTCCAGAGAATGTTAGATTCCACAACATCACCCTACGAGAGTTGACCATTCTCTGGGATGCACCCCGTACACCTAATGGGAAAATCACTCACTACCAGTTGCAGTATTTTACTTCCATTGATGAGGGTGAGCTTTTTATTTCTTATGTACTTAATGATGTCATGCCCAGAGGCTTAAAATCCAGAGACATCTGATTTTGTCCTAGTGGAATAGTTTCTGTAGCCATTTAAAAATAAATAGTACAACATTTGTCATCTTAAGATCATTATCGTTGCCAATCGAAGTACCACTGGATTAAGTGATTATGTTTCTTCATAGATATGGATCCTTATTGCTGTGTATCATTTCATTAATTTTAAAGGTAAATTCTCTGAATACCATGACCAACCAAGAACTGCTTACTACAAGTGTAATCGGGTTTTATAAAGGGGAGCAAAAAGGGGAATAAAAATGACTAGATTTAGAGTAGGTTGAAAAGTAGTCCCCCTTCTGTTTGTTAGAAAGGGCATGAGTACAAAACAGCTCGGGAAACATAGGTGAGTTTGATTCAGTAGAAGTGATCACGAATTTCACGAATTACGTGGGAGACACAGAGACAGCGCATTTTAGATTGCGTTGAGGTAGTTCGATTTTGGCCTTCATGGATGTGAAGATTTCCTTGTAACGTGGAAGGCTTTTAACTGTGCTTGTGTTTCGAGTACTCTGTAGAAACAGAGATAAAAAGCCAGCGCCAGACGTTAGAACTCAAGTGATGATTGATTGAGTGCGCAGTTCTTCAGTGAACCAATAGTGAAAGTTATTCTTCAGTGGAATGAGGAGATTCACTCATGTGTCAGGTACGTGTCTCTCCAAGTTATGAACATTAGGCCCCGTAAGACAAGTCAGGTTGAAGTTAGAGCTTTGAAATTAAACTAAGATCCCCGGAGTGGTCTTGTCATTTAAAGATGATACTTTCAAGCACAACCCAGACTACAAGCATTTCAGAAATGAAGTAGGAAGAGATAGACAGTGAGTAGCAGGAAGTTAGTCTATTCAAAGACAGTGAAGAATGAGATCTGAAATATTTAGCAGTATGAGACTATCGTTTAAAGAGAAGAGAAAGAAAGAACTGTATTGCTTCATTATTGCCATGTTAATGCCTGCACATTATTTGTCATGTTACGACTCAATAAATCTGTACATATGTTCAACAGTTTTGGGAAACACTCATCAATAAATTATTGAAAGGCTATTAGTGTCAACCTATGTTCATACTGTTCGTCATGTTCAGTCGTTACAGAAATAATCTGTCAGTAGACAGAAAAGGAGTACAGAATCGATCCTGCTATAAGATCACAGGGTAGCACAGACAACTATCTGAGACCCGAGCGGCCACACAAGCAAGAAGGCAGACATTGAAACTGGGTTTGCCATGACCTTAGAAGAGACCCTGACACCATCACAAAAAGTGCCAATCTATGAAAAGCAGAAGGAAGGTGAAAGAGAGGCAGATCAAAAACATCTTGGTGGAGAACTGTGGAGGCAGAGATACAAAACATGAATCAGTGTTGGGGCACTGCACGAAGGATGGTCATTGATCGAGCAAAGTGGAAACAGTTTGCATTATGCCCTACAAGACACCACTAGGCATGATAGCCACTGATTGCTTTGTCAGTCTGTAGCTATGGATCCAATAAGAATAAAGAATTTAAATGGTGTGACAAAATCACCAGAGTGGAACTGCTAACAAGATCCAGACACGTGCCATGTGGAACAAGAGACTAGAAGAAGACATTGCCAATGGGTAGGACGCACACTGAGAAAACCTGTTTGCAGTATTACCAGGCATCCTTGTTCAGGGATCCCAAGGGTAAGAGAGTCCAACTGAAAAAACACATGGAGATGAGAACTGGAAGCAGAAATGAAATGACGGGGACAACTTGGAAAGACCTTGAGCTGATGACATGTGACAGCAAGTCCTTGCATGAGTATGTTGACGGCTTGTGCTTCTTGGGAAGCTGGAGAGGAATTAATTAATGAAATTAATTTGGTAAACTTCTTCCCTTTCCTAATGTCAAAATGTCCTTTATCTTTTCTTTTTTTTCTCTACTTTCTCATCCATCTTTTTTCCCCCAGTTAATTACAGTAATTTAAAGTGCTCTTTTTCTCATAACATGGTCAGTGAAGATCATTTCCTTATCTTTATTATTACATTAATTTTTTGTTGTTGCTCTTATGAAAGCAGTCTTCATTTGCTGTCTTAGCCATCTTTAGGATTCTAGATATTTTCTTCTGATCATGAGTATTAGAACACAGCTGGCCTATTATTTATATCCTTGCTGCTTTTTTGTCTTTATTTTGGGTCCTAGGAACCATATGACAGACACATTTTTTTGTAATCAAACTGATACAGTCTCATGGATAAAATTCTTGTTAATAAGTATAAAATTGTTAAGCTGGCTTTACTTCTTTTGTTTTGAAATCTTATTTCTTGATACTTACTTTTGGATGGTTGTTAAACTTGTTTAAAATAATTCATCTGATTTTTTTTTTTTAATTTAGTTTTTCCTCGTTTTGGCGAGGCGCGGCCCGTTCAACCTAGTCAGTTATAGTAGGGTGCATGTCCAAATATAAAAGACCCTTAGGTCTGAGATATATATATATTTGTTCGTAATTCATCCGATGTGAATGGTCTTTGTGACTGTGGCATATGTGATGCTGTAAGCGAGGAGATAATTTATATCTCCCATCTGTTTCTGCACATTCGCAGGCCTGCACATAGATAATCTGTCACCTTGATGCTTATTTGTTGGTAAAGAAGTAGTGGTGCACTGAGCTATTATCAATACCTTTTAGCTCCCAAAGGAGCTTGGGCCTTCAACAAACACATGCCAAGTCCCTCCTGTCCCGTGCCATCAGTTCAAGGTCTTTCCATGTTTTCCTTTCCTCATCATTTTCATCTCTGTCTCCAGCTCCCTTCTCCATGTTTTTTTGGGTCTACCTCTGCCTCTCTTACACTGGAAATTCCAGAACGTCTGCTTTGTAATGCCACCAACAGGTCTCCTATCACTGAGCTTTTAAGTACTGGTTTATTTTTTTGACTGACTCATTTATTCAGCTTCCGTTTTGGTTACAGCAGCATTTCTTTATTTTAAGCAATTTTTTGGGTTAACTTTTGGACTGAGAAACTTCACAAATTTCTCTTCAAAGTCTTAGATAAGTGATAAAAGTAGTTACATGTCCACTTGAACTCTAATTTAAAACATGCACAAATGACAAAGAGCAAAATTTTCAATGATTGGAGCGATTTAATGGAAGTGAAAATTGGTAATGGTAGTAAGGATGATGATTGTGTTGAAGTAAATAACTACATATATTGTGCAGGAGCAGAAGATGAAAAGAAGATGCTGGTAATGGATTGAGAAAACCAGTTGATAACATTACATGGCAAGTCCTTGTCATGGAGTTCTCAGGAGGAGAGAGAAGTAGAGAGAGACACACACAAAACACACGGAGAAGAGAACTGGAAGCAGAAATGAAAGGTATAAAGAAGATATTGAAAGATGTTGAAAGCCTATGCTCCTTGGGGAGCTGAGAGGTAATGAGTAAATGAAATCATAGAATTATTTTGTTTGTTTTTGTGAAACAAGACTTGGAAACTGGTTATAGCCTGTGTGATTTTGTTGCAGAGAAAACGGATATTTCAACACGCATGCTGTCGGGTGAGGAGAGGCAGCAGTACATAAGTGATCTTTTAGAAAACCAGCGCTACACATTTGCTTTGGCAGCCATAAATAGCATTGGCAAAGGGGCGGTGGCAGAAGTCAACATCGTTACAGGACCACAGAAAGGTGGGCATCATCATATGTGAATATTTATTTTGTTTTGTTTTTTTCTGTGTCTTATTTTACCACTTTTTATTTCTCTGTTTTCTGGTCTTAAAGTTTACTTTTTCCTAATATTTTCCTTGACAGCGTATTCTTCTTCATTATTTTTTTTCTCCTTATATTTTTCTTCATGTATTTCTTCTTCCACTCTTCTTCACACCTCTTTTCCTACTTTTCCCCCCTCATTTTCCGAGTTTCCTATATCTCTCATAATCATCATTATCCTTTTTACTTTTCTCATCATCACCGCTATAATTCATCATGACTATTATATTATATATTTTGTTGTTTGCACCCTTTGCATAATGATGAGTTTTTTTCATACTCGGCTTGGGCGGGGGGTGTTGTGTAATTTTTTTTTTTAATTAAATTTTTTTTACATTGTCTATGCTACTTACATCTTCTGCTGTTATAGTCCCAAAACTTGAAAATAAGTAGTTGAGAATATGATCACAAATGTTAGAAGTTTTCCTGCATTAAACAAATTATAAACATACCACGATTCATATATCTATAATTAGTGTTGATTCATTCCTGGATTACGACCTTTTTATTGTTCGTTTATTTTTTCAAGATATGCATACTCAATATTTCCAGTTCCTGTCAATGCTTTTTTTAACTCTCAGCATATCTTGCGCATTTTTTTGTTTTGGTCATTTGATAGTGTAGACAGAGAATCTCTTTGGAAATTGATGAGGCATTATGGAGTTCCCCTGAAGATCATTAATTTAATAAAGAAAACATATGAAGACATGACATGCAGAGTTCTTCACGAAGGACAGCTTACAGAACCATTTGGGATAAGAACAGGAGTGCGACAGGGATGCCTCTTGTCTCCATTTCTTTTCTTACTAGCAATAGACTGAGTTATGAGAACATCAACAACACACAACAGAAATGGAATCCAGTGGACTCTAAGCAGTTGGATGATCTGGATTTTGCTGATGACTTGGCGCTTCTGTCCCATAACCATAATTAGATGCAGGACAAATTGAAAACACTCGATGAGAGGTCACAGCAATTGGGTCTGAAAATGCACAGGGAAAAGACAAAAATAATGAGAATAAATGCAGGTAATGAAAACAGGGTTGAACTTGAAGAAGCACCAATACAAGATGTAGAATCGTACACATAACTTGGCAGCAGTATAGACAAAGTTGGAGGGACAGACAGTGATAATCAAAATAAGAATACAAAAAGCAAGAGGAGCTTTCATTGCATTGGGAAATATATGGAGATCAAGAGAAATTGGATCCAACACGAAAATAAGAATCTTCAACTCAAATGTGAAGTCAGTCCTGTTGTACGGCTCTGAGACATGGAGAACAACAAAGACAACAAACAAAAAGCTACAGATTTTCATAAATGGATGCTTGCGTAGAATAGAGGGATTAAAATGGTATGACAAGGTTACCAACGTGGAACTGATGACAAGAACTAGACAAGTGCCAGTGGAACAAGAGATGAGAAGAAGATGATGGCGATGGATAGGACACACACTGAGGAAACTTGTTGATAGCATTACAAGGCAGTCCTTGTTCTGGAACCCCCAGGGCAAAAGAGGCAGAGGTAGACCAAGAAGCACATGGAGAAGAGAGCTGGAAACAGAGATGAAAATGATAAGGAGAACGTGGAAAGAACTTGAGATGATGGCACGTGACAGGAGGACTTGGCATGTGTTTGTTGAAGGCCTATGCTCCTTTAGAGTGGAGGGTAATGATGATGAATGAACATCTTGTGCATGTTCTCTTGTGTTTTTACTTAAAAATTTGAATGTTTTTAAAATGTCATTTTCAGAGACATCATATCAAAGAGATCATTGGATGAAATAAATGCTTAGAGGAAACACATGTCATTATTTATAAATAAGTTATTCAAGCGTTTAGAGATAAATCTTTTGTGAAAAAAACTGATAGATTGCTCAATACCATTCAGCTTTTCCTTGCAGTTGCTGCATTTTAATTTATTGATAAACGTAATTATTGATGACCATTCATATTTATTTTGCTATATATAATATAAAGCAGTGGATGTTTGTTTGTAATTGATACTTACTTAGTCGTTCCCCTTCTACCGTGAGGTGTAGAGGTTTGGAAGAGAGAGCGCCAGACTATCCTATCGGCTGTCTTCCTCCTGGCCTGGTTCCATTCTAGTCCTCGATCCTTCAAAGATTGTCTAATGTTGTCCTCCCAGCGGACTCTGGGTCGTCCTCGGGGTCTGGATCCTTGGCTCTTTGTTTCCCATGCTTGTCGTAGTATCCGATCTTCTCCCATTCTGCAGACATGGCCAAACCATCTTAATTGGGACTGTTCTACTTGGGTCTGCAGGGGGTAGGATTTAAGGCCTTGACGTATCGTCTGGTTGCGTACCATGTCTCTTCTTGTTACTTCAACCACCTTCCTCAGATACCTTTTTGTAATTATTCCTTTAAATTTCGTTTTGAAATTAACAGAATTACTCTTTAGGTTCTCCTGGGTACTGCCATGATGTTATTTCTTAGCTGGTCATTATGTTTATCCCATAAAATATTTTTTAAAAAGTATTACGTTTTAATTCTTACATACCAACTGCAGCAATCAAAGGAAATAACTTCATGCTAGAAATCAAGGGAAATAATCCAAATGAAAAAAGCAAACTTTTTTTTTGCAATTAACAGTTAACATTTATGCTATTTTACATTACAATTACAATTTTTAACTATACACTTTTAATGTTATTGAAAATCTAAATAAAATTTATTTTTCTGTAATATTAAAGTTATCATTACTATGTATATCAAACATAAGGTAGTTTCTCAAAGTTTAAGAACTGGCTCATAGGTTTTTAAGACATTGAATAACATGCTTAGTATGCAGTCAGACCACACTGTTCTTTACAGTATATGCCAGAATACTCAAAGCGGTACCCCGAAAATATATTTACAATATACAAAATGTGATGTTTTATTTGAGACACTTTGATAAGTGCACTTGATAGAATGAATAAATATCAGTATAAAATGGGGAAAAAAAAAGAGAGAAAAATGATGGAAGAAGAGACTTGAAACCTGTTAACAATTTTAATTTGCCTAGTGTGTTATGTGTTTCGCCTAGGGAAACAAAGAAATGTTTCAAGAGTCTATTTGTTTGACACATGTACCAACAATCTCCCCCCCCACTTTTTTGGTAATATACATGCCCCACAGGGTCTTTTGTTGTCTGGTTTTTAAGATAACCCTTTAGGTATTCGTAAATTTCCTTTTGGAAGTATGATTGGCATTTTTGTAAGGTCCCTTTCTCTTATCATGACAATGCATTCAATGAGTAACAAATTTTTTGTACATGTTGAAATGCTAGTATGGTTTTCACACCGAACTGAGTATGGGTAAAAATAACTCCCGTCCCTATCTTTGAGACAGTGTCTGCTAAGCCCTCGTGGCTACTCAGCAGAGCACGCCCAACTGTTGCACATTATCTGAAACCTACCCACACTCGGAGGAAAACCTTAAACTGGGCCTTTTTCAAGCAACATTGTATCCGAATGTTGCGGGAGGTTATTTTAAATTATTTATTTATGTAAGAATAGGCTTGGCAGATGGATATCCAGGTGCCAGTAAAGAGTTCTGGTCTTACAAGTAATACCCCAGTCTTAGAAATAAGCACTGGTGTATTGATATCATAGAAATAGTCAGACTGTGAAAATCCTGGCCCAGTTGGTAAGAAGTAGTACCAGGATTTAAGGTGTCTCCTCCCTGTGACTATCTTATGATTACTTAATGTCTAGGGGATAAATAAAATGAGCATTCACTTTAAACACCAGGGTAAAAAGTAAATAAGTCCTCAGGTGCAATTTAAAACTTTTAATAATTACACTGATCTTCTATTTCTGCTATTAGGAAATGAGCATTAAAAAAAAAAAATTATATATATATATATATATATATATATATATATATATATATATATATATATATATATATATATATATATATATATATATATATAATAATAGCCCCTTCAGTCATAACTGACTATGGGAATGCGCCCCTGAGGTGGCAGCCCTCAGCTGCTTATTTTCCTGGTGCTCCTTTCGACGTTTTCTCCTCACCTCTGATTCTTGTGTGAGCCTCTCTTCGCCCAATCTGAGGTGGTGCCGTAAATAGCATCGCCACTTAGTGCGATCGGCAGCTTCATCCTCCCATGTTGCTGGATCCATGTCCAGTGCCCTCATATCTCTCTTGCACACATCTTTGAACCTCAGCTGTGGGCGGTAGCTGTCCAGTGAGATCCTAGAACCTCTCCCACTGTCGGAAGTAGCCCCTGGTGCCATGCCCTACGCCAATTGGGCAAAATGCTTATAACCGGTAACTGCTACTTCTCGTGTTTTGCCGACACCTATAGGGTGAAGCTCTGCCATCAATGGTACCTATACCTTGTAGCGGTATGGCAGCTTGCGTACCCTGACAATCCCCAGAGCTATGCCAGTGGGAGTTTTACTCCTGGTAGGTTCAACCAAGCTGGACTGGTCTGTGTGGGTAGGGGTCAGACAAAAGCTGGTACCCTGGTCCTCCAGGTTGGGGGTTTTAGCATAGGGCTGACACCCCTGTCTATGTAAAAAAAATAATGAAGTTACGGAAACAACATCAAATGAACAAACTTTGCTGCGGGATGGACATTCGGAGTCTGTGGCTCGTGCTGTGCGAAGGATGGCCACCGACCGTGCAAAGTGGAATCAATTTGTTGTTGCCCTACAAGACGCCACTAGGCCTGATGGCCACTGACTGCTTTGACGGTCGGTGGTTAAGGATCGAAGAAGAAGAAGAGATAGGGTGAAGCTGGAGTGTCCTCTCCAGGGCGCGAGCTTGGGCACAATATATATATATATATATATATATATATATATATATATATATATATATATATATATATATATATATATATATATATATATATATATATATATATAAAATATTCACACAATTATTATTATTTATAAACTAATGTATTGATAGGATTGTCTGTCCTTGTAGAAAATGTATTTACTAGAAACCGTCACTCAGCAATGTTAATAAGTAGTCATGTCTTTTTAGACTTCAGGATCTTGAACAATAAAGTTAATGAAAACTGGAATCACTTTTACTGTATCACTGTTCTTTTAGTCCTCTGACTTTACACATTACTGTCCTCATTTGACTGAATTCTTTAATGGTTTGAATACTGTTTTCAACTATGGCTGTTGGTTCATATATGGGTGGTCAGTGTCTTAAATGACACTTATCTTTTCAACTTGACAATGCTGACACTGAACTGTCCTGTGTAGATATCAGACTTGGTAGACCCAGCTATAGGAATATCAATGACCAGCTGTGGTTCACTCGTTGGGGTCCTGCACTTTTGTGGGATTGCCTCTGATGAACAACACAAGCTTCTGACACTTGACAGTCTGGGGTGAGTTATTTCATGGAACCTGAAACATCATATCAGCCTTGGCTAGTATCTGGCTAGACTTGTAACTGACTAGCACAGATGTCAGACCAGTCAGTCATCAGATGTCACAGTTATACAATCATAGTAAGTAAGGATATCATTTCAGTGATACAGAAATATTAACATTTCAATTAATTGTAACTGACTAGCACATATGTCAGACTAGTCAGTCATCAGATGTCAAAGTTATACAGTCACAGTAAGTAACATCATTTCAATGATACAGAAGTCTTAACATTTCAATTAATTGTAACTGACTAGTACATATGTCAGACTAGTCAGTCATCAGATGTCAAAGTTATACCGTCATAGTAAGTAACATCATTTCAATGATACAGAAGTATTTACATATTTAGTAATAACCATCATCTGGCTTGTTCCTCTCCTGTACATCCTTTAATTTTTTTTATAGCTTGATCTTTCCAAACCACATCAAGTACAAATTTAAATACTGATGCCATTCTTAGCATCTACACAAACTTAATACACTATTAGCTAAAGTGAGTGACCGACTGACCAAGCGATCAGGTTGCTTTCTTCTGTAGCACAACTACATGGTTTTGGAACTGAAACCTGGCTGTGGAACACTCCAGTTTACCAGCTGTAAATGGGCACTCAGTTGTGCTCTCGAGCTAGGGAAGGAAAAGGCAGCGAGAAAGGGGACTGGTCACCTAACCTCGTAAAAGCGGTATCTTCCATGATGAAGCTTCTAACACTTCATTTGCCTATGACAATCTCTGCCATGGGACTGCCTTTATCTTCGTAAGCGATAAAGCAATTACAGTTGACATTAAAAAATCCGGCCATCGATAATCCGGTTCCTTCAGTTTTCTGGAATGGATTTCAGAGCGCGTTTTTTAATTTACCTCGTTGGCGCTCCACTGTTTTCTGGAGCCGTTTATGTTTTGATGCAACTGTTTGGGTCTTGCTTGCACGTGTTAACAGGCATTCCTGCTCATTCATTCTCATTTTATCATTTATTTGCTGCTGCATAGCCCCATTATGGATTCAGCAAATAAAAGAAGTGGTGTAAAACGTAAACATTTAATTTTCTTTCTTTAAAGGACTGTACAGGTAGTCATTTTCTGTTAAATATATACAGCATATATAACCCAAAAAAATCCTGCATTTTCAACAATCCGGCACTCCTCAGGTCCGGAGGTTGCCGGATTTTTGAATGTCAACTGTAATATGATAGCTGTTATCTCCATTTGGCTGTGGGGCTAGTTGTGATTCGTTTGTGTACAAGCAACAATCATCCACATAGCACATGTTTATATCATATTAAAATTAGCAATACATTTATACAGATAATTATTCTACGTGTATATTTTGTGAAGTCTATACGAACCTGCAATAAAAAAAATATTATACATGATAGTTATCATAATTTCGCTTACCCTCAGACTCCAGACACTGGACTGAAAATTTCTGGCGATCCGCTCACAATTCAGATGGAATATGTGTAGTGGCGAGCTCTGCCTCCAGTCTGTCTCAAACCTACTTTCAGTGTGCCTTTTCTGTTTAGCGCTCCGCCTTTTATAAAGATCTGGCGGACGTATCGTGGGGCAATGACGTCACAGCCTAAAACTCGGGCTGAAATTTCTTTCTGAAGCCGTGATTTCACAGGATCTGTGCGTTGTCTGAAACTTTCTCATCCTCGGCTTATATATTATTCATACTGTTCCATCCTATCTTGTTTTATACAGCCGATATATCTCTATTTTCTTATCCATGTAATTTCACAAACTGTTATTTGTTGCTTTTAGTATTTAGAACAGAAGTGGGTTTACAGGCTTTCAGCTTAACTGTGGACAGCCGTAATACGCATTGATCTCCGTAAATGATAACTTCCTACTGTTTTTCTTTATATACGGTTATACACAATCCTCTCCTGGAATAAAAGGTGAAATCCTTTTCACAATAATTCCATTTTGCTCCTATTATCCTTGCCGATTGCCGATGTCTCATCGACAGTTTGTCGATACACCACCATTTTGTAAGCGGCTGGTCCCATGATAAGCGAGAGGTGAATGGTCTGTAAAACTATGCGAAGCCACGTTTGCAATGTATTGAAACCAATTTTGCGACATTGCTCCCCCATATTTTAAGCTGGATGATATCTAGCTTAACTAATGGGTACAATACAGTTGCAAATCGACCATACCGAGGTTAGTTTTCCTTCCTTCTATCCTGCTCTAGCTCTGTGGGATGGCGACTGAGAAAATCCGCACCCACATTTTGTTTTCCAGGAATATATTCAATAGTGAAGGAATATGGCTGAATCAATAATGACCATCTTAGCAAGCGACTATTTGCATGACGTGATGAGGCCAGGAATGACAGGGGTTGATGATCACACTGGACCACAAATGGCTTGCCATACAAATAGGGTTGAAACTTATTGATGGCCCACACCAATGCTAAACATTCCCTCTCTATAGTAGAGTAATTCCTTTCTGCAGCATTCAACTTGCGGCTGGCATAAGCAACAGGCAAAAGTTCCTCAGTCTGGGTCTGAGATTTTTGCAAAAGCGCTGCATCAATTCCTAGATTGCTTGCATCAGTCCGTACTATAAACTCTTGCGTCATATCTGGCAACTTCAGAATAGGCATACTAGTGAGTTTATGCTTCAATTCTGAATATGCATGCGCACACTCTGCTGTCCACTTTATGGTGTCAGGTTTTCCTTTCTTTGTCAGATCAGTCAAAGGTGCACATAAGGTGTTGAAGTCTTTGATGTATTTCTGGTAGAATCCACCTAATGATACAAACGACCTCACATCTTTTTTTGTCTGTGGTCTAGGTGCATTCCTTAACTTTTCTATATTTTTGGGATCAGGAGACATGTTTCCCTGACAAATTGTATGTCCCAAAAATTCTAATTCCTGACATCCAATTACACACTTTGTTGGACGAGCAGTCAAACCTGCCTCTCTGAGTCTATCCAGTAACAGTGATAGAGAATGTAGATGATCCTCAAATGTTTCAGTGGCAATGAGAATGTCATCCATAAAGTTGGTGGTGGTTGAGTTTTTCAAGGGCTCCAGCAATTTCCTCATCATCCTTGAAAATACGCTTGACGCGTTTTTCAACCTGAATGGTAGTACATTAAATTCATAGTGGCCATCCGAAGTGCTAAAAGCCAGCATGTGTCGGATCTCGGGTTTGACAGGAATCTGGTAATATCCCTTACTTAAATCGACCTTAGAGAAATATTTCGCAGTACTTAGCATTGAGAACAGCTGATTGGTATCCGGTAATGGATCAGCTTGGGTTTCAGTGATCGCATTCAATTTCCAGTAATCGATACAGAGTCGGTGTTCTCCACTTCGTTTTCTCAAGAGTACAACACTTGAACTGTAAGGTGATTCTGACTTAGAGATGATGTGTTCTTGCAGCAAATAACCAATTTCCTCCTTCAATCCTTGTGGCTTGGCATATGGTATAGGGTAGGTCTTCATGCAGATCGGTTTTGGATCGATGACCTTCATGTCATATTTCAATAAGTTGGTGCACCCCGGTTTATCTGTTAGCACATCTGCATGTGTTTTTAGAACCTCTTTAACTTGCTCCCTCTGTTCCTGAGTTAACTGAGTACTAATTTTGACTTGTTCATATGTCTCAGTCGGTCTCAATGGATACTCTATTGAGGTTAGTGGTTCATGCTTCATTTCAGTTGCGATGGCCAGAGTCATCATATGGGCTACCTCAGTGGATGTCCTGTCATAATATTTCTTTAACAGATTGACATGGTACACCTTTTCTTTGCCCTTCTTGTCAATTTTGTAATTAGTCCTAGATAATTTCTCTAGCACTTTATATGGACCCTGCCAACCAATCTGCAGTTTTTTTCTTACTGCTGGGCAATAGAAGAAGCACTTTTTCTCCAACAGCAAGTTCCCTATCCTTTGCTTTCTTGTTATAGTATTCAGTATGCTTCTTTCTGGCTCTGCGAAGATTGTCATTAGCCAATTTCCAGCCCGTTTTCAGTTGAGATGTTAGCTCATTTACATACTGAATTGATGAGGTGATACTTTCCTCTGCCTTCTCATCGGTCAAGTCTGCAGCAATGCTTCCAGTGGACCTTTTATAGGCCGACCAAACAACAATGTGGCCAGTGCCATTCCTGTGGAATTGTGTGGGACTTCCCGATATGCAAATAATGCAGCGGGTAAGTATACATCCCAAGTTTCAGGTTTTTCACTTGCCAGCTTTCTGAGAATAGAAATGAGCGTACCATTGAACCGCTCGACTTGACCATTTCCTTGTGGGTGATAAGGAAAGCAATGATAATGTCTGGCTTGAAATATCCTGAACACTTCTTGGGTTAGCTTTCCCTTGAACTGAGAACCATTGTCAGTCAATATTTGATGTGGGAACCCTAACCTGGTGAATATTGTCAACAGTGCCTCTGCCACATGCTTAGAATCTATAGATGCCATGGCTACGGCCTCTCCCCACATAGAGCATGTATCAACCAGAGTTAAGATATAACTATTCCTTCTCTTAGTCCTAGTGAGGGGTCCAACAATATCCACTGCAACTCTCTCGAATGGAGTACCCATGATTGGCATTTCTCCTAGAGTTGTTGGTGCAGTCCTATGCTTGGGGGCTACATGTTGACACTCTGGACAAGATTTCACATATCGTTTGATATCTTCCGTGATCCCTGGCCAGTAATAGTGACAAGCTATCCGTTGACTTGTGGCACCAATTCCCATGTGTCCACTAAATGGAATAGCATGTGCTAGCTCCATAACTTTCTCCCTGTATGATTTTTGGCACTACCAGCTGTCCATGGCCTTGAGGTTCTGTACCAGCTTTTCTATACAGTAGTCCATTTTTCATATACAAGTCTCCTTTCTCTGGAGGGTTATGGGCCTTTGGCAATTTGCCAAAACAAGGTTTCAATGTGTCATCTTCAGTTTGAGCCTTTTTCATCTGCTCTGGCTGAGTATTGTTAGGATTTTCCTCCTCTCTTTTGGTGCTCGACCTGGTCTGGACTGCTGCCATGACAACAGGTTTTACTGGGTCACCCAAAAATACATACCTACACCCCAATATCAGCGGGTATATAGGGTCATCTATCACTGCGGCTGTTATCGCTCCTTCCACTTAGCGAGATTTCACATTGATCCTAGCTATAGGAAGTGTCATGGTTGCTGTTCCTTTGGTTGCCCCTTGTATTTCCACGGTCTCTGTGGTAAGTTGATCAGGGTGCACTAGGGTTGAACTCACAACTGAGTCAAAATCCAGGACGGTATCATATAAGCACATGACTCGAGTGCCGTTCACGGTTATGAGTTCACTCACAGGGGGATGATGGAGGCTATTCTGACTCCCTGTCAGTTCCATCATATCTGTCCTATTCCCTGTTGCTAAACATGCAGCGTGATGAGGAGTTTTCCTTTTACAATCTACAGTGCTGTAGTTGCTCATCTTACAAATTTTGCACCACTTATCTCCCTGTTTGTAGGGTTTCTTTTCCTGAGTCTGAGGGTTCTTGTCCTTATTATCAAATCTTGGCTTATTTCTGTATGGTTGGTCCTTCTGGTCAAACTTGGTATTTTGTGGTGGTGGCTTATATCCTTCTACTTGCTTTCTTTTTGTTCCTACCAGTTCAGCTTGAGCTGCTTGGTATCTCTCTGCACATTTCAAAATGTCTTCCAGCCTCTCTGCTCCTTGTTCCATAAGGAATTTCCTCATTTCTTGAGGCATGGAATCTTTCATTTGCTCTAACATAACCATTTCTTTCAGATCCTCATAGGTTTTCTGATACTTACCTAAACTACTCCATTTCACCAAATACGTTTCTAGTCTAGCTGAGAACTGGTTATATGTTTCTCCAGGTAGAGGTTTAGAAGTTCTAAATTTCTTCCTATATGCCTCTGAGTTCTTTTCATAACAAATAAGTAAGGCTTGCTTTAGTATTTCATAATTTTCCTGATCTTCTTTGGGGAGTTTCAGAAACACATCATATGCAATACCTCTCAATCCCTGAGATAATTTTAAACTCTATTTTTCCTTTTCCAGTCCATTTGTAGAGGCTAGCCTTTCATACCTAACCAGGTACGACTCAATTGCGTCCTCCTTTTCAATAAAGGGATCTAGGTGGAAACTCATGGCTCCATTTGCCATGTTCTGAAAAGAGCTATTCTCAGAATGAGGTGAGCTATTACCATGGGTGCTAGTCCCAGCCTGAAGTTCAAGTTCAAGCTGTCTTATTTTCAGCTCATGGTCTCTCTCTGCTTGTAACCTCCTTTCTTCTCTCTCAGCCTCTGCTTGTAACCTCTTTTCTTCTCTCTCAGCTTCAAATTTTTTGGCTTCTCTCTCTGCTTCCAATTTCTTGGCTTCTCTCTCTGCTTCCAATCTCTTGGCTTCTTGCTCTGCTTCCAATTTCTTGTCTTCTCTCTCTGCTTCTACTTCTAATTTCTTGGCTACTCTCTCTGCTTCTACTTCTAATTTCTTGGCTTCTCTCTCTGCTTCAAATTTCTGGGCTCTTTCTGCTTCCAATTTCTTTTCTTCTCTGTCCATATACTTTTCACATTCCGTCGTGACATACTGGACCAGAGCATCACCACTCATGCCAAGCTCTTTTCCCACCTGCAGTGTGGCAGACCTAAACTTGACCAAGTCAGCCATGATGTATCTGTAGTCTAGTAGGGTAAGCTGTCTTACTCAAACTAAATTACTACAATATAATTAACTTAATTAAAATTAAAGTTAATTAAACTGACTTCACCATATATGAACCCGCTTTCTTTATCTGTACTCAATGGTACTCCTAAAAAAAATTTTTTTTTTTTTTCCTACTTTGTTAACTCTTTCCAAAAAAATTTTTCTACACAGCAGAAATAGAAAGTTGGCTCTGGAATATCAAAGATATCCTGCGGACGAGACCCCACTGTTGCGGGAGGTTATTTTAAATTATTTATTTATGTAAGAATAGGCTTGGCAGATCCAGGTGCCAGTAAAGAGTTCTGGTCTTACAAGTAATACCCCAGTCTTAGAAATAAGCACTGGTGTATTGATATCATAGAAATAGTCAGACTGAAAATCCTGGCCCAGTTGGTAAGAAGTAGTACCAGGATTTAAGGTGCCTCCTCCCTGTGACTATCTTATGAGTACTTAATGTCTAGGGGATAAATAAAATGAGCATTCACTTTAAACACCAGGGTAAAAAGTGAATAAGTCCTCAGGTGCAATTTAAAACTTTTAATAATTACACTGATCTTCTATTTCTGCTATTAGGAAATGAGCATTAAAAATATATATATATATGCAAGATGTTGTGTTAGAACAAATAAAGGGAATACAGAATGGTTTACAGTAGAAACAGGGGTGAAACAAGGCTGTATTATGTCACCACTACTTTTTGGAATAGCTATTGATTGGGTTATGAGAAACTATACCCACAATGAACAATTAGGTATAAAATGGACAAATGGAAAATTCCTGGGTGACCTGGATTTCGCAGATGATTTAGCATTCTTAAGTTCAACACCCAGACAATCCCAAGAGGCAGTAAATAATTTGTGTCATCTCTCGGTTAAAATAGGTCTCCAAATAAATGCCTCTAAAACTAAAGCTATGAACTTTTCTAATGAGACCTTTGATATCATCTTGAACGGGGAAAACTACAGAAAGTTGAAAGTTTCAATTATTTAGGCAGTAAAATGACTCAGGATGGTGACACAAGAGAAATTCATACTAGAATTGCTTTGGCAGCTAGCGCCTTCAATAGATTATCTAACATTTGGAAATTACGATCATTGAATATACATACCAAGCTTCGTCTGTTTAATTCAAATGTTATCTCAGTGTTAACATACGGCTGTGAGAGTTGGAAAAATCATTGGAGAACAAGCTGAATACATTCGAGAACAAATGTCTTAGAAAACTCATGAACATCAGTTGGAAAGAATTCAAGACTAATCGACAAATAAGAGAAGACTCTAGGCAGAAATATGTCTTCGACTATATAAGGAAAAGACGATGGTCATATATCGGTCATGTCCTACGAATGCAAAACAACAGAATACCACTACAGGCGCTCACTTGGGTTCCTGAGGGTAAGAGGAAAAAAGGAAGACCAAAAGAAACACTCAGAAGAACAATAATAAGAGAAGGAAGAACGTTGGGATTAAACAATGTGCAAGAGCTAAGAGGAGTGGCGTCACAACGAACAACCTGGAGAGCACTGGTTTCTGCCTTATGCGCCGTGTTTGGTGCTTAAAGAATTTATTATTATTATTATTATATATATATAAAAATATTCACACAATTATTATTATTTCTAAACTAATGTATTGATAGGATTGTCTGTCCTTGTAGAAAATGTATTTACTAGAAAACGTCACTCAGCAATGTTAATAAGTAGTCTTGTCTTTTTAGACTTCAGGATCTTGAACAATAAAGTTAATGAAAACTGGAATCACTTTTACTGTATCACTGTTCTTTTAGTCCTCTGATTGGGAGCCGCGCTAGCGTAGTGGTTACAACACCGCTCTGGCGACCGGGTGATACAGGATCAAACCCGGGCGACGGCATTTGAGGATTTTTCGTCGACCGGGATTTGGACTGGATTAACTCGAGACCTGGCGAGAACATTTGAAGGAGTGTCGTCGACCAGGGACTGGCGGCTCCTGAGCCGACCCAGCTGCAATGGGTACCTCCGAAATCGGCGAGTATTTGCCTGAATGGCGAGGGACACCTGTCTCTGTACAAGAAATAAAGGGATACTCACGTAAAATCAATGTCAGGTTAGACATAAAATAATAACCTGAGATTTCGCCTCGAGTATTAGCGGGCGAACGAAAAAAAAAAAAAAAAAAAAAAAATAGTCCTCTGACTTTACACATTACTGTCCTCATTTGACTGAATTCTTTAATGGTTTGAATACCGTTTTCAACTATGGCTGTTGGTTCATATATGGGTGGTCAGTGTCTTAAATGACACTTATCTTTTCAACTTGACAATGCTGACACTGAACTGTCCTGTGTAGATATCAGACTTGGTAGACCCAGCTATAGGAATATCAATGACCAGCTGTGGTTCACTCGTTGGGGTCCTGCACTTTTGTGGGATTGCCTCTGATGAACAACACAAGCTTCTGACACTTGACAGTCTGGGGTGAGTTATTTCATGGAACCTGAAACATCATATCAGCCTTGGCTAGTATCTGGCTAGACTTGTAACTGACTAGCACAGATGTCAGACCAGTCAGTCATCAGATGTCACAGTTATACAATCATAGTAAGTAAGGATATCATTTCAGTGATACAGAAATATTAACATTTCAATTAATTGTAACTGACTAGCACATATGTCAGACTAGTCAGTCATCAGATGTCAAAGTTATACAGTCACAGTAAGTAACATCATTTCAATGATACAGAAGTATTAACATTTCAATTAATTGTAACTGACTAGTACATATGTCAGACTAGTCAGTCATCAGATGTCAAAGTTATACCGTCATAGTAAGTAACATCATTTCAATGATACAGAAGTATTTACATATTTAGTAATAACCATCATCTGGCTTGTTCCTCTCCTGTACATCCTTTAATTTTTTTATAGCTTGATCTTTCCAAACCACATCAAGTACAAATTTAAATACTGATGCCATTCTTAGCATCTACACAAACTTAATACACCATTAGCTAAAGTGAGTGACCGACTGACCAAACAATCAGGTTGCTTTCTTCTGTAGCACAACTACATGGTTTTGGAACTGAAACCTGGCTGTGGAACACTCCAGTTTACCAGCTGTAAATGGGCACTCAGTTGTGCTCTTGAGCTAGGGAAGGAAAAGGCAGCGAGGAAGGGGACTGGTCACCTAACCTCGTAAAAGCGGTATCTTCCATGATGAAGCTTCTAACACTTCATTTGCCTATGACAATCTCTGCCATGGGACTGCCTTTATCTTCGTAAGCGATAAAGCAATTAATATGATAGCTGTTATCTCCATTTGGCTGTGGGGCTAGTTGTGATTCATTTGTGTACAAGCAACAATCATCCACATAGCACATGTTTATATCATATTAAAATTAGCAATACATTTGTACCGATAATTATTCTACGTGCATATTTTGTGAAGTCTATACGAACTTGCAATAAAAAAAAATATTATACATGATAGTTATCATAATTTCGCTTACCCTCAGACTCCAGACACTGGACTGAAAATTTCTGGCGATCCGCTTGTGATCTTCTTCTTCTTTGATCCATAACCGCCAACCGTCAAAGCAGTCAGCGGCCATCACGCCTGGTGGCGTCTTGTAGGGCAGCAACAAATTGATTCCACTTTGCTCGGTCGGCGGCCATCCTTCGTACAGTGCCCCAACTGTGGTTCATTCTTTGCATCTCAGCTTCCACAGTTCTCCGCCAAGTTGTTTTTGGTCGGCCTCTCTTTCGCTTTCCCTCGGGGGTCCATAGCATAGCTGTTCTTGCGATGGTATCAGGGTCCCTTCTGAGGACATGGCCAACCCAACTCCAGCGTCTGCCAGCTATGATGGTGTGCATGTCCTCCTGGTTACTCCGAATAAGTAGTTCTTGGTTGCTGATGGTGTTTGGCCAAAAGATTCGGAGAATTTTCCTTAGGCAGATTGTGTGGAAGGAGGACAGTTTCGACATTTCCTTCTCTGTTACTCTCCAACATTCCGCACCATAGAGAAGCACAGAAAGTACGCAGCTCTCATACAGTCTTAATTTGGTGTTTGTGCTGTACTGGTAAGACTTCCAAATGTTGTTGAGAATAGCAAAGGCTGTTCTCGCTTTATTCATTCTGTTGTTAATGTCCTTGCTTGTTCCGCCGTCAGGTGTTACTATGCTTCCTAGGTAAGTAAATGTGTCTGTCTGTTCTAACTTCTGGTTCCTTACTGTTATTGGCTCAGGATTGCCCACATTTAGTGTCATGACCTCCGTCTTCTTCAGATTGATGTTCAGGCCAACCTGCTGGCCATACTTATTCAGTCTATCAGTTTTGTCTTGAATGTGTTGGTGTGAATGCGCGAGCAGTGCAATGTCATCTGCATATTCCAAATCTTCCAGTGTAGAAAACATTGTCCATCTAATTCCTCTTGGACTGCCCTCTGTTGTCTGGCGCATCACCCAATCTATGACTGTCAAAAATAATGTTGTTGATAAGGGGCATCCCTGTCGTACTCCTGTTTTCACTTCGAAAGTTACATTACTCGATCCAACACTGCACGTAAAGTTAGAATAGAGGCTTTTTATAATGGAAACAATGCGGCTGGGAATTCCATAAGCCCTCAGAATTTTCCATAGGCTGTCCCTGTGTATGCTGTCGAAAGCCTTTTCAAAATCAACAAAGTTAATGTACAGCTGTCTCTGCCATTCTGAGCACTGCTCTATAATGTTCCTGAGGGCAAATATATGATCTGCACATCTTCTGTTCTTTCTGAAGCCCGCTTGTTCTTTCCTCAGTTTATGGTCAACTGCTTTTGAAATTCTCTGGATGATTATCCTGCCTAGTATTTTGCTGGGAACTGAGAGGAGGGTAATTCCTCTCCAGTTGTTGCAGTCTGCAAGGTCGCCCTTCTTGGGCAATTTGACAATTGTTCCTTTACTCCACTCTATTGGTGTTGTCTCAGTTTCCCAGACTTGTGCAAATAGTGGTTCTAATAGTTCTGCTGCTAGTTCAGGGTCTGTCTTGAATAGCTCAGCATTCAGATTGTCGTGACCAGGCGCTTTTCCATTTTTTAGCCCTTTGATAACTGTGATAATTTCTTCTTTTCGTGGAATGTCTGTATTTACGTCTAAGTCACTTTCAGCCTCAGGAACATTCAGCTGAGTCTCTGGTGGTTCCTTATTCAGTGTTTCTCTGAAGTGCTCTGCCCACCTTGTTTCCTGCCCCTGTGCTGTGGTGATGAGATTTCCTTGCTTGTCTCTTACTAACGTTATGTTGTTTGCACCTCGTTTTCCACTGATAGCTTTAGTTATTTTATAAACTGTGCTTTGTTCATTTCTCAGTGCTGCCTCTTCTGCCTGTCTTGCAAGGTCATCCAGAAATGTCCTTTTGTTAGCACGGGTTTGACGTTTTACTTCCTTGTCCAGCTGACTGTACTCCGCTTGTGATGCTGCACTGTAATTCTGTCTTTCAACCGGCCCGATTCCGTCGTCTATTTTGTATTTCCGGCCCGATTCTGTTCTTTTATTTTGAATTTTCATCAATTTTTTCTTCTCATTTGTGTATATATCGGGTTTGGTATTTTTGGTAGATAATTAAACGGGGTCGTTTTATGACGGTAGGTTTATTTTACACTCGACCAGTTTTACTTTCTTCTGATTTTTCGCGATTTTCTTTGTTTACGGAAATCGCCATTTCATGCACGCAAGTCAGAAACACGCGGCCGTCACATAACGTGACGCAATCTTCGGACACGCGGTTTGCGTTGTTTTCAAATCTGATTGGCGCAGCTCATAGTTATGTTTATTTTTCTAAGCGTTTCCATTGGCCCGAGTGCGTAGATTAATGAACACGCGGGGGTGGCCCCGGTGTGTATAAATAGCCAGTTAGACTGGGGCCAAGTTCTCTATCGTAAGAAATAAGTGCCTGCCGTATGACTGCGTATTTATCGTCTCCATTGCGGGGAAAAACAGTGATAATTGGTATGTAGTAGTTTTATTATCGTTTTTACTTATTAGTGGGTTTTTGAGAATTTCGCCCGTAGTTAATTTCTTCGGGGACATTAACTTTTTAGTTCTAAATGATAGTGCCATTAATTATCATCTTTGAAGAACGATGTAAATGCAACAGTGTGCTTATTCTTTCTATGATTTTGGCAGTAGATAGGAACGTGGGAAGTTATAAGCTACACGTGTGCTCCTAGCTGTAGAATGTTATGTAAAACCACCATTTATTCCTGTGTATTTTCAAATATAATTTTAGTGGGAATCGATTGTGTGTACTAAATTTTAATTTTTTGCCTTAAATGTAAGAAATGCAGTCGGAGAGTATAGATGTATGTTATAAGTGAATTATACTGCTTAGAGGAGTAAACTATTCCTATAGCGAGATTTCATTTAATTCTGGAGTAAGTGGGAAACCTCATGGGTAACGTTAAAGGAATTCCCTAGTTTGAATGTTTGGACACGTGGGTAGCCACGCGTAACAAATAGATAAGAGGCAGACAGGTCGGGAGGTTTCTGTTTACTTACCTGGCAGATTATAGTTGAGAGAGAGAGGGGGAAGGAATGAGAATGAAGAGACACGTGGGTAGGAATATTTTATGTATCGTTTTTTTCAGAACGAGAGAAGGGGAGAAGGAGGAGAGAGATTTAAGTGCCACGTGGGTAATATTATTTTTTGTATTGTTGTACATGACGAGTGAAGTACTGAGTAAGGGAGTTATAAAGATTAATGGGTTAGAGATGCGTTATGTTGGAGTTGTTATACAATAGACGCATTTCCTTTTAATTTCAGCGAGTCACGGCGAAACAATGGGGAGCATAATTTTGACAAATAAAATTATCCACGGCAAAAAGACATATCTCAGGGTCAGAGTACTCGAGTTATCGTCCGGAGCAAAGAAAAATAACCTATGGTCTCTGGCAGTGAAGTCCCTATGCTTCAGCTGGAACGGGGTTTATTTATCATACAGCCGAGAGCATCGCTATTATAGTCTCTAGCAACGGCAGGTGGCCGTGAGACTGGGTAAAATCGTATACAGCCAGAAATCAAGGCTGTGTTTGCCTCTAAATCTGGAGCGGGTTAGAGGAGCAAATCATAGAAGCTAGTCAGCAGCAGAAAAGTTTCTACAGTTAATCAAGTTCTTTATGCTTGATACCCACAAATCGTCATCATCGCAGAATTCAGGAACAGGTGATAGGGTTACCATACCTGGGTCTAGAAAGAAACGAAAGAGTGTAACGGAGACGCCGCATCATCAGTCGTCGAGTGTTAGAGAGACACTGAGACCAAGAGAGAGAGATAGAGAGAGAGAGAGAAGGAGGGAGAAAATAGACAGGACCAGTAGGGTCTGTTCAGTGTCCACTCGAAGGATAGACACTGAGCCGTTGTGTTACTCCAAGTCTATTATTTTTAGCATTTCCAGTGGTGTTAGTTAGCGGCGCATATTGCCTAACAAGTGGAAAGCGGTGTAGACGTTCGTTGAGGAAGAGTCAACAGGACTGAGACAGTAGAATCTTATTTTGTTAGAGAGTGGAGGCTAAAGTTGACAGCCCCCACAATAGTAGTTATTTTTAATCACTAATCATTTTTTTGTTCCTCAGCAGGGTGACAGAAAGAGTGAATGTGACTTGGGGTTTTTTTCTAGTGTCTATCTAATTTAATCGTTACGTTGCTTTTCAGGCCAGTGCAACATTGCACGCTATTTTTATGATTTATGTATGCTGAATTTTTAATGTTTTATTCTGTAAATAAATAGATATTTACGGTACACTGGATCAGCTTCTACTCTTTACTATACTTACTTTATGTCGTCTGTATATTGGTGTCTGTGGTCGTTTTATACACCTTATCTCCTTGTGTTTAAAGGTAGTCAAAGGAGGGTGAGATTATAGCCATTCTGAAGTCACGAAGCGGCAAGGGCGAGTCAAAACCTGGTTCTATCCCTTGAGCCAATAGTCTCATCTGTCCACATTTTTCATCTAATTCTATCTTCTCAGACTTTCTCATACTAGGGTCTTGCTTTCAATCAGGCAAACTCTATAAACTTTAAAACCACTTCGTGACACCGCTCACATTTCAGATGGAATATGTGTAGTGGCGAGCTCTGCCTCCAGTCTGTCTCAAACCTACTTTCAGTGTGCCTTTTCTGTTTAGTGCTCCGCCTTTTATAAAGATCTGGCAGACGTATCGGGGGGCAATGACATCACAGCCTAAAACTCAGGCTGAAATTTCTTCCTGAAGCCGTGATTTCACAGGATCTGTGCGTTGCCTGAAACTTTCTCTTTCTCATCCTCGGCTTATATATTATTCATACTGTTCCATCCTATCTTGTTTTATACAACCATATATCTCTATTTTCTTATCCATGTAATCTCACAAACTGTTATTTGTTGATTTTAGTATTTAGAACAGAAGTGTGTTTACAGGCTTTCAGCTTAGCTGTGGACAGCCGTAATACGCATTGATCTCCGTAAATGATAAATTCCTACTGTTTTTCCTTATATACAGTTATACACAATCCTGTCCTGGAATAAAAGGTGAAATCCTTTTCACAATAATTCCATTTTGCTCCTATTATCCTTGCCGATTGCCGATGTCTCATCGACAGTTTGTCGATACACCGCCATTTTGTAAGCGGCCGGTCCCGTGATAAGCGAGAGGTGAATGGTCTGTAAAACTATGTGAAGCTGCGTTTGCAATGTATTGAAACCAATTTTGCGACACCGAACACCTGCTGGTACCGGCTTAGCCCGGAACACAGCCATACCTTCTACTTGTGTGTGTGTGCGTATTACTTATCAATGAGGTATTACTAAATTTAAATTGTGATTTGACCTGATTCGTGTATGTATGTGTACAAAAGATAGGGGTGAATACATGTGAGTCATTACATAAATTGTATTTTTCTTATACTTTTTATTGTAAAATGCAAAGTTTTGTAAACTGAAATTGAAAAGCAAATAAACTTCACTTAAAAAAAAAAAAAAAAAAGGTACCCCGAAACAGACTATCACAGATATAAACAAACAGATCATAACATTCGTTTTTGGTCACACAATTTACGGCATTAAACACAAGACACTTATACAAGAAAAGAAACACTGAGGAATCGCCCTCCAAGACATAGAAACAAAGATCCAGGCACTCAGAATTAAACACATAGGCAGCATTATCAAACACCCAGAACGACACACACTCGCTCATTATTACATGGGACTCAAGACTTTCCAAGCTGAGACCAGTGAACAATGCAATCCCCCATCACTTTGGCACTATGCCCTCATTTTATAAGACATGCATACAAGCCATTCAGGGACATGAAAACTTAATTCACCAGAAAACAAATGCAATATATAAACATTTAGTTAAACTCCTAGCACCACCTGTTAAGAGTTAAAACAGATTTGCCCGAGTTCTGTCTAGGGTTCTTTAGATTTTGTTTAATTTTGCTTGCTCGTCAGATATAAGTTCTGTATCTATCTCATAATATTTCATTTATACTTGATCTTCACTTGTTGTTAGAACTGGCCATTCATTCCCCTTTGGTAATCGTCTACCTAAAGTTCTTTGTTTGCCAAATCACTAGACGATACAACGTCAAACATTTATAATGATAAACTTGAAAATGTCAAAGTTTGAATGACATAATCATCTGAGACGACTTTTTAATTTAAAACGACTTTCTTTTTTATTCACAGAAGACTTCATGAATAATATTCTGCTCCAAACAATTAATAACTGATATCCACTGGTAATCGATTTGATCAAATTACGTGTACGTTGTCTGTATAATTTCTACTTATAGTGCTGATCTGCACAATACCATAGTCCAGTGCTCTCCGGCACACTTATTTCTCTGTCCCCTAACTATTTACTTTTAAATAATCTTTATAGATACTTTTCAATACTTCATGAATACATATTAGGTTTTGTTGAGTGGGTTTAGTTGCCGTTTTAAAGAAATATGTTTCTTTGCTTTTTTGTAATATTATTCTTGTCATTTTAGCATTTATGTCCATTATTAATTCTTCAATAAAATTGTTCATATTATAATCTTAGTCTTGATTCTCCTGTATTTATTTTGTTCTAGGTCTATTATAGTTCAGGAAATGTTGATAATTTATAATAGTTCTTAAAACCAACGAAGAACCACTGCAAAACTGGCAGTTGCATCAATTCTCAAATAAGTTCATTGGAACAAGTCTGTCGTATTGACGACTGTCTAACATTTAATCTTGACATGATACATTTTATGAAGATTCAACAACATAATCACAAGATTGGCATTCTATGAAGTTCACATATGACTCAGCATCCGTTAACATATACTATGATTGCACTTTGACTACAACACTACGTGTTGACCACGACCGTTACGATGTAGGTCTTCTAAGTTCATTATTTCTTGAACAGTATATTTCACTATGTTTCCATTTTCCATATTCCTTAGATTAACCAGAGGGACCGAAGACGCAGCAAACAAGATGAATTCAGTCAGCGACCCCATAGCTTGACTGCTTGCATCAGGGTCAGCAAACCAGAGCTGACCAAGACCCTACTCCACCTCCAAGTGGTGGTCCTGGAAACAGGCTGCATCACTGCAGTCTGGCCGAGAGAGTAGGGATCGAAAAGGGAAGGCAAACCCGGTGCCAAAAATGTGTCGGGCCAAAAGGCGCAAATGTCGCAGCTTCACTGTAAACGGCGACACAATGTAACAAACATCCTTTTCAGGATGAACGCAGAAGAAGAAAGAAGATTAACCAGAAATGGTCTTAATAGTTCAGCTTTAAAAAGCATAATCCTTCTCCATATTAACATTTATTTTGGCTTCACTTGCCAACACTTATTCTGACCTTCTTGGAATGTTTTACATGGCAACCATAGCCAATACATTAATGTCTTGCACGACTACCGCGTTTATAGAAAAGTATTCACTTTATTTAATACGACCTAGAAACATATTCCCTGGACTCTTCGGTCCTTAATATTATTCACAATATAATCAACCAGTGTCTTCAGACACATATCCTTAGTATACTTTGATGTGATATACACTCACATTTCGAAGGTCATTCATATCCTACGGCCGCAAGGCACGTACTCAGAAGGATACACACAAGTAAGTGGCCATGCCACACATTTTGAACATATAAGGCTCAAAAGCCACACGCAGACTGTCCATTACTAAGCCTGACACATCATCAAGTTCCTTACACGTAACGTTTTAAGTACAACTAGTTGAGGTGCTGAATCATCTCAATCAAAGTAGAAACCAAGATGATAGCAAGCCATGCAGCAGTCCTCAACACAGAGGCTTCACTAGGGGGAGGCGGACCGCACCGGGTGACACCATCAGAGGGGGTGACACCAAAATGACTGTTTATAAAATTGTTGTGCTGTGTTTCAGCAGAAATTTATTATTTTTTATAAAAATACCCATGTAGTTAGTTATAACCACAAAAACATTTTTCGTAAGCCCAGCTTACATGTACTGTATCAATACACCTACAAGGCTAAAACTCTATGCTAATATACTTTTTGAACATAATGCGCATGTGCTCAGGTCAGAGCTGTCATTATTACCCAATTACAATGACGCTTCGAATCACGTGATTTCTTTTGGTATTATTTCATTTATGAGTATATTTCCATATGCATTTGTCTACAGCTTCTACATTATTTGGGCCATTATTGATTATGCAAACCTAATCCATTAATGTATCTCATGTAATGGTAAAGTTTAACGTTAAAATGAACATAATTTTGATGTAGTTCTTAAACGTTTTTACTTCGAATTCTATTGTTTTCTTACCGAATTGTCACTTTAACCACATGAAACTATGTAAATACGAATACATTTAGGCTGTGCATATGATATTGTAATTTAAAGGTGTAATTTTAATTTTGCTATAGTCCGTTCAGAAATTCGTGCCCACAGAAAGCATCAATTTTCTCCAAAACTGTTTGTTGTATGGACATGAATTTTTGCATGCAGTCTTAGATTTTCCATGCAGTTAAGATTTTGCGATCATTACATCCACAGCTGTCGCGAAATTTGCAAAACGGCTATTTTCTTTGATCTTCTTGGAACATTTGCCTAAATCTGCCCGTAACATTAATTCTTACAGTAAATCACAACATTTGTGCGACAAGATGGTTTAAAGGCGTGTCCTAAATGTGTGATTGGTTGTTCACGTGATTTTGATATGAGGAATGATGTTCTGATAATGAACCATGATAGCAGTAAATCATCAGGAAGCTATGACAAATCGTAACTGTTTATGTGTTATTATAGATTGGCATATGAAATTAGTTTATCACAAACGAAGGAATGCGATCGACATGCCTCATTCTGATTCGGACGACTCCAATAAGTTCACAACAGTTATAGGTTGGATAAACTGCAAGCCATCTCGCTGCCAGTAATCTTCTTCTTCCTGTAGCACGTGTTCTTCACATTTAGTTAGTACTCTGTGTCTATTCGTGAAAGGGCCTCACAAGTCATGTCTTTAACATCACACATTTTAAAAGTGGTGTTCTGGGCGGCCACTTGCCCTTTAACTCTAGCCCAAACCAGCTCTATTGGGTTAAGGTGAGAATGGTAAGGTGGGAGTCGAAGAGAAACATGACCCTGCTCTTGGATGATTTTATCTAAGACTTTTGTCTTATTCATCTGTCTCACAAGCTGCAACAACTTACTTACTTACTTAGTCGTTCCCCTTCTACCGTGAGGTGTAGAGGTTTGGAAGAGAGAGCGCCAGACTATTCTATCGGCTGTCTTCCTCCTGGCCTGGTTCCATTCTAGTCCTCGGTCCTTCAAAGATTGTCTAATGTTGTCCTCCCAGCGGACTCTGGGTCGTCGTCGGGGTCTGGATCCTTGGCTCTTTGTTTCCCATGCTTGTCGTGGTAGCCGATCTTCTCCCATTCTGCAGACATGGCCAAACCATCTTAGTTGGGACTGTTCTACTTGGGTCTGTAGGGGGTGGCATTTTAGGCCTTGACGTATCGTCTGGTTGCGTACCATGTCTCTTCTTGTTACTTCAACCACTTTCCTCAGATACCTCATTTCTGAGGTTTGGATCTGGCTTTTATGGGTTGTAGTCATTGCCCATGACTCGCATCCATATGTCAAGACTGGGACATAGGTGGAGCGGTATACAGCCATCTTCGTTTTCTTACCAACCTCTCTCTTGCTGAGGAATCCTCGATTTATGGCCTGAAAAAGTCTCCCAGCTGCTGCTTTTCGAGTGGCCAACTCTTCTTTGATGCCTCCCTTTCGGTCTATAATAGCTCCGAGGTATTTAAAGTGGTCGACCTGCTCCAGGACCTGTTCTCCCAGCTTAATCTGATGTCTTCTTTCTTCTCGTGATATCACCATGGATTTTGTTTTAGAGCTGCTTATGACCATCCCTCTCTTCTCCAGCTCTTCCTTCCAGACTTGCAGGTTGGATTGGAGATGTGCCTCTGATTTAGCAATCAGGGCAACATCATCAGCAAATGCCAGCTCTGAAATATAGACCTGTCTCATCTTCCAGTACCCCACTGAATACTTTCTTGTTCTCTCCTTACATGCCTTGATGACATCGTCCATAAGGAGTATGAAGAGGTAAGGTGATAGGATATCACCTTGTCTTACACCAGTGGTGGTCCTGAACTCTTCTGACTTATGGTTTGCTGTCCTCACATAATTTCTGCAAGACTTGTAGAAGCTCTGTATAGCATGAATCAGAGGTGCTGGAATATTCTTCCTTGCCAAACAGTCCCAAAGTTTGCTCCAAGGGACCCTGTCAAACGCCTTTTCCAGATCTATGAAACAAAGATGGATCTCACTCTTACTCAAGGGCCTTTTCACTCAGCTGTCTGAGTGTGAAGATTAGGTCTTGAGTACTTCGGTTTGCTCGGAATCCGCACTGGACCTCATCCAATTGTGGCTCAGCTAGGCGTCGGAGTCTCTGCTCTAGGATTCTAGAGTAGATTTTTCCAGGGACACTGAGAAGGGATATGCCTCTATGGTTTCCACACTGTCGATTGTCACCCTTTTTGAAAATTGGTGTTATGATGGCGATCTCCCAATCCTTTGGTATGGTCTTGTTGCACCATGCTGCCTGTAGGACCCTTAAGAGTAACAGGTCGCCTGATGCTCCCATGTACTTAACCATTTCTGGTGTTATACCATCATGCCCTGCTGCTTTGCCCATCTTGATTTTCTCCAGTGCTGCCTTCAGTTCTTCCATCTTTATGTCATCTTCATCACCATTGGTTTCCTCTTCTGTGCTAGTGGTTATCATTTCTGATGTTTGACCTTGCTCACCATCAAGGAGTTCTGAGAAATATTCTTTCCATCTTTCCATTACTTCCTTCGGGGCAGTAAGCAATTTGCCTTGCTTGTCCTTTATAAATTTGAGAGGGCATTGTTTTTCCTTCCGCATGTTCTTTAGGGTCTTATAGAACAATTTCTGGTTTTCTTGTGCATCTTTTTCTAGCTTTTCTCCAAATTCTTCCCAGGACTTCTGTTTTGCTGCTAGCACTTTGTTCTTTACTTCTGTTCTGAGTGTCACATATTCTCTATATTTTTCCATTTGTCCTGTTGTGTTTTTAGCTCCTAAGTATTGTTTCCATGCCATTTTCTTCTCTCTTATTTTCTCTTTGACTTCCTCTGTCCACCAAGGTGTCCTCTTTCTCTGGTTCCCAAGTCGGACTTCACCACATGCTTCTGCAGCAGCTGTCTTTATGATATCCTTGAATTTAATCCAGAGGGTTTCCAAGTCATCTGGTTGTTCTTCTGTGTTGCTCACCGCTGCAGCAATAAGCCCCTGATATCTGGTCTTAATTTCTGGCTCTCTCAGCTTGTAGGTCCTAATGCTCATTTCTCCTGCTCGTTTACTTGGTTTCTTGCATGATGTTGAGCAGTTCCTAGGCTGAGCAACTCTTTCAGTTGTTCGTTTGATTGTTAGGCTGCAACAACTCTGGTTTTAAATAGCTGTTGTCAGCGAAGATATATTCATTCACAAGCCACCTCCTGATTTCGTCTTTCGTGCTTGCTGAAGTGGGAGCTTTATCCTCCTGCACTAGAACATTATGATAGGACGCATTATCCATCACCAGGCAAGACGGCCTATCTAGTGTCGGGAGGAGTGTATTCACTATCCAATCTCGAAAAATTTGCCCATTCATTTCACTGTGGTAGTCCCTACTATCTACAGACTTTGATTGAAAAATAAGCTCTGCATCACGGACAAGCCCATTCTGTCTGCTGCCAGCATGTGCTAATATAATGCGTTGACCTTTGCTGCTGGGAATTTTCCTTCTATGGTCTCCGTCAACAGATTGCCATTCTTTCTCATTCGTATGATGAGCATTAACCCAAGATTCGTCCAAATACACTATATCATAGCCGTCTTGCCTTCTCTCACGAATCTGCCTAAGGTATTTGCTTCGAGCTGCAACCAGATGTGGTTTTTCACATAAAAAATTCCTTCCGCCAGACGTTTTTCTAAAAGTGAAGCTGACACTTCTGACAAGTTGCCAAAGAGTTGTTCTTGAGACATTAATATCGCATTCTGCTTGCAGCCGACTTTTCAGCATGCGGAGAGTAACAAGTTGATTGGCATTAAACATCTTCAAAATCAAACGTCTAATGACATCCTTGTCAAAATCATCAATTTTTTTCTTCCTTCCTTGCTTAACCGCAGCCTCTGTACAATCACTGTCCTGTTGTATCCAACGTCGAAAAGATCTTCTATCCACACCCAGGGCCTTTCGTGTTCTCCTACCTGGTTCTTGGATGTCGTGGTATAAACAACCCATCTTAGCCTCTCTGCGAAAATGCTGGTGTCGTTTTGTTTCGTTGCAGCCAACTCATTGCAATTAGCATACGCCGCTGAAATAATTACTCGCAACTGTGTACAAACCAGATACAAACCTCAGAAATGAGGTATCTGAGGAAAGTGGTTAAAGTAACAAGAAGAGACATGGTACGCAACCAGACGATACGTCAAGGCCTTAAATCCTACCCCCTGCAGACGCAAGTAGAACAGTTCTAATTAAGATGGTTTGGCCATGTCTGCAGAATGGGAGAAGATCGGCTACCACGACAAGCATGGGAAACAAAGAGCCAAGGATCCAGACCCCCAGGACGACCCAGAGTCCGCTGGGAGGACAACATTAGACAATCTTTGAAGGACCGAAGACTAGAATGGAACCAGGCCAGGAGGAAGACAGCCGATAAGATAGTCTGGCGCTCTCTCTTCCAAACCTCTACACCTCACGGTAGAAGGGGAATGACTAAGTAAGTAAGTAAGTAAGACTGTGTACAATAGGTGCGCACACGTGCGTATGTCACGAAGTGGATTTAAGTTTGTAGAGTTTGCCTGAATGAAAGCAAGACCCTAGTATGAGAAAGTCTGAGAAGATAGAATTTAGATGAAAAATGACACGCCTGTGGACAGATGAGACTATTGGCTCAAGGGATAGAACCAGGATTTGACTCTCCCCTTGCCGCTTCGTGACTTCAGAAAAGCTATAGAATCACCCCCCTCTAACTACCTTTAAACACAAGGAGATAATGTGTATAAAACGACCACAGACATCACTATACAGACCACATATAGGTATAGTATAGAGTAGAAGCTGATCCAGTATATATTATAGATATATTTATTTACACACATAAATCATTAAATTTCATCATACATCAATCAAATAAATAGCGTGCACTGTTGCACGGCCTGGAAAACAAAGTAACAATTAAATTAGATAGACACTAGAAAAACCCCAATCACATTCACTCTTTCTGTCACCCTGCTGGGGAACAATAAAATGGTTAGTGATTTAAACAAATCTAATTTGGTGGGGCTGTCAACTTTAGCCTCCACTCTCTAACACTAATAAGATTTCTACTGTTGCCGTCCTGTTGCCTCTTCCTAAAAAGAACGTCTACACAGCTTCCAACTTGGTAGGCGATATGAGCCGCTACTTAACACCACTGGAAATGCTAAAATAATAGACTTGGCTTACAACGATGACTCAGTGTCTATCCGTCAAATGGATAATGAACAGACCCTACTGGTCCTGTCTATTTCCTCCCTCCTCTCTCTCTCTCTCTCTCTCTCTCTCTCTCTCTCTCTCTCTCTCTGGGTCTCGGGGTCTCTCTAAAACTCAACTGATGATGCGGCATCTCCGTTACGCTCTTCTCTCGTTACTTTCAGGACCCAGGTATTGTAACCCTATCACTTGCTCCTGAATTCGGTGATGATGATGATATTCGGGTATCAAGTATGAGGTACTTGATTAGCTGTCAAAAACTTCTCTGCGGCTGACTAGCTTCTATAACTTTCCACTTTTAACCCGCTCCGGATTTAGAGGAAAAACACAGCCTTGATTTCTGGCTGTATACCATTACACCTGTCTCACGACCACGTGCCTTTGTCGGAGACTATAATAGCGAAGAGCTCTGGGTTTTTATGATAAATAAACCCCGTTCCCGCTAAAGCATGGGCACTTCACTGCAAGAGACCGTAGGTTTTTTTTTCATTTGCTTCTGACGATAACTCGAGTCCTCTGACCCCTGAGATATGTCCTTTTGCCGTGGATAATTTGTATTGGCAAATTATGCTCCCCCACTGTTTGCCGTGACTCGCTGAAATTAAAAGGAAATGCGTCTAATGTACACCAACTCCAACATAATGCATCTCTAACACATATAGCTCCCATAATCTTTACAACTCCCCTACTCAATACCTCACTCGTTGAGCACCACAAATCCATAAATAATTTCTATCCACGTGTCACTTCAATCTCACTCCTTCTACTCCCCTTCTCTCGTTCTGAACAACGATACATAAAATAATACTATCCCACGTGTCTCTTCAATCTCACTCCTTCTACTCCCCTTCTCTCGTTCTGCACAACAATACATAAAACATTCCTACCCACGTGTCTTCTATCTCACTCTCCTTCTACTCCTCCCTTCCCTCAACTTAAATCTGCCAGGTAAGTAAACAAAGCCCCAGACACTGTCTGACGGGTTACGTGGCTGTTACGCATGGCTAACCACGTGTCCAAACATTTCACCTAGGGAAATCCTTTGTCCGAAATTCCCTTTACACCTTGGGTTCCCGACTTAAGCCCCAATTTAAATTAAACCTTGTGCTATAGGAATGATTTACTCCCCTAAACAGTATAATTCACTGATAACATAAATCTGTACCCTCCGACTGCATTTCTCACATTCAAGGACAATAAAATTAACGTACACACAATGGAGTTCCCAATAAAATTACATTTGTAAATACACAGGAATAAATGGTGGTTTTACACAACATTCTACAACTACAGAGCACCCGTGTATCTCATAACTTCACACGCTCCTATCTACTGCCAAAATCCTAGAAAGACTTATGCACACTTTTACATTTACATCGTTCTTCAAAGATAATAAAGGATGGCGCTACTTAAAGTTAATGTCTCCGAAGAACTTTACTTACGGGCCCATGATTTCTCAAAGAACCCTCTAATAAGTAAAACGATAATAAAATTACTACGTACCAATTACCGCTGTTTTTCCCCGCAATGGAGACGATAACACGAAGTTGACCGGCAGGCAATTATTTCTTCATATAGAGACAGATCCCCTCTAAATGATTCTATATATACACAGGGAACCACTCCTGTTGATCACCTACGCATCTGCTAAGTTATCCACTCGGGCCAATGGAAACGCTTAGAAAAATACAATACCTTCGACCTACGCCAATCAGATTTGAAAACGCACAGATCGCGAGTCCAAAAATGGCATCACGTTACGTGACGTTTCTGACGCATCATACAGGCATGCATGAAAATAGCGATTTTCGTAAACAGCGAAAATCTACGTGATCGCGGAAAATCAGAAGAACGTAAAACTGGTGGGAGTAAAAATTAAACCTACCATCATAAAAAGAACCCATTTAATTACCTACACACAAATACCAAACATGATGAATATTCAAATGAGAAGAAACATTGCAAACACATATAGTTACAAAGTGAAGAAGAATGGTGAAAACTCAAAATAGAAGAACAGAATCGGGCCTGTTGAAAGACAGAATTACAGTGCAGCAGCACAGCGTACATGTAGTCACTACACTAATTCAAACAAAAAAATATTGAATAGCACATTTCATCGCTTGTGCTGTGCTGTAACAAAAATTAAGTGCGCAATTTTTTAACGGATCTTGTAACTTTCCTGTAGAACTAATAAAAATTAACCCAGACAACGGTAAGAGTTTTTTATATAACTTAAAGAAGAAAATTCGAACATGACATGAGTTTTGTAAGGGCAAAAAATATATTAATAACTGCATTGATATCAGTAGGGCACTTAGCAAATTTCAATAACATCCGTCAAGGGGTTGCAAAGTTACAACGTTCAATGTGTGGGCACGAATTTCCGAACGGACTATACTTGTTTATGTCACTACTATTGCCATTACATTCAGTAATATACGGGAATTACGATTTACGAGTAACATTAGTACAACAAACATTACTAGGTCCATGGGGGTGACACCAACCCTAGTGACGCCACTGCTTCAACAGGTTTACCAACCTTCTGATGCTTTGCACATCTTGATACATTTTTCTTTAATACACATTTCTGGCCATCTTGACAGTTTAACACTGGATTTATATATTGTGAATCCATGGCTATACCACACTGAATTACTTATATCTCTACATATACCTTTAATTAGGTTCACAGTTGAACGCAGATTCCTTAAGAACACTTGTTGAAGTGGATTATACCACACATTAATAAGTGGACTAGCCACATATGCAGACTCGTCTATACGCTCCTAAGCGTAGACACAGACTCTCTTCTACGTCATCCCTCGATACGTTACTTTGTCATAGATAAAAACTAATTTTTGTATTTTGGTGAGGCTGAGCATGGTGCGCAGCAATCCCGCTAAATATAACTTTATCAAGATTACTTCCTGACCCAAGTGCCCCACCTTGAAGAGGTGGGTTGGCTTGAGTGCCTTGAGGAAATTTTGAGCTATATGCAGCTAACATGTTTAATCAGTCATTCTACTTTACGCTCCGCAAGGAGCAACCACTTCTGCTGGTCCTCTTACAGGACGTCTGCACCAAGCTTTCTCATGCTTTTGTAGTGATGGTTTCTGTAGCAGTTTGTTTTTACAGGATCAGGTTCCCAGCCCCTTACGCAACCTCATATTAGTCACCTTGTACGACATGCTTGAGGGTGCAGTAGTTCCATTCTTTCTTTGTCTCTTCAGAGACAGCTGGGAACTGGACAGGGCCTAGAATGTTTAATCTTAAATAATATTATTTCAATATTCTCTGTGTCTGGCTTCATTGCAGGGTCTCCACAGGCTCCTTTACAACCAATGGTGACCTACAAACTAAAGACCATCTATTTAACGTGGACAAACCAGGGGCAGGGCAACTCACCGATTCAGGGATATCATATTTGCTACCAAGAAGGTGAGAAAATAAAAACTGTAAAATGAGTGTGATATGATGTCTCTTAATTACTGTAAATCTGTGGGTGATGGGGTAAAGGAAGTAAATTCAAGTCTTTGTCACCAGTTTTGAAAGGTGTTATTTCATGTATTGTGACTGCCACCGACTTTGGAGAAATTTTCTTTTTTGAATGTTATTGTTGATCAAAATCAACATCATTGCACTCTGAGCAAACCCATAGATGCTCAGTCTCCCTCAGCAAATGTCAGCGGGTATGAATGCTAATTGTTTCTGTAGCATGCCGGTTGTATACACGTCGGACACTTCCTCTCATACACCCATTCCTGCTAGTCTTATGTTTGATGCCAAATTCCAACAATCTTAGCCTTGTTGATTCATCGATGGCAGTGTTGCTCTCTAACAGGTAATTATTAGTTGTCCTTTGTATCTCTCCTTTACCCATATCCAGGTTCTCCACTAGGGGTGTCCTTGAAGCTAGTTTGTGAGCTGTCTCATCGCCACATTCTCCTGCATGGCCTGGACAGTAGATGGAAGTATGAAAGTACAGAAGGGAAGGTGATACTGATTAGAGTTGATTGGTATAGACCAGTGAATTTAATAGAGGCATGAATGTAATAATAGTGGAGATAAATGTATTAGTAGTAGAGATAGACAAATGTAAGAGTGATAGTAACAAGTAAATATAAGTTTTAGAGACATGGCTATAATATGGCAATGACTACAACCCACAAAAGCCAGATCCAAATCTCAGAAATGAGGCATCTGAGGAAGATGGTTGAAGTAACAAGAAGAGAGATGGTCCGCAACCAGACGATACGTCAAGGACTAAAAACCCAACCCCTGCAGACCCAAGTAGAACAGTCCCAACTAAAATGGTTTGGCCATGTCTGCAGAATGGGAGAAGATCGGCTACCATGACAAGCATGGGAAGCTAAGAACCAGGGATCCAGCCCTCAGAGTCCTCTGGGAGGACAACATTAGACAATCTTTGAAGGACCGAGGACTAGAATGGAACCAGGCCAGAAGGAAGACAGCCAATAGGATAATATGGCACTCTCACTTCCAAGCCTCTACACCTCACGGTAGAAGAGGAACGACTAAGTAAGTAAGTAAGTAGTAGGCTATAATAGGAATATAGACAGTGCAATTAGAGACAAACACATGTAAAACTAAGCCTTACAGTGTTGTAAAATTTGGCAACTTTTGTTACAACTTTTAAACCCTAATTTTAATGTCATGTAGCTCAAGATGTTCTGAAAATATATTTTTTTAAATGTCTTTACACAAGTTTTATAATGTATAGATGAGCTTTCTCTTCATTTCTAATATTCATAACTCAGAAAAAAAAAGAGTACGGTATTTAATTAAAATGTAACATGTAATTTTATGCGGCTACTGTTTCTGCAGCAGTGGGTAGCATAGTACCATCAGATTAATTGTTGAGCATGACTATTATCATAACTCCACCTAGGCCGGTCCCAGGCCGGCTGAAAAAGGAGGAGGGCAGCCTGCATGGAAGCCGTAAGGAGGCAGCCCCTCCATCATGAAAAAGCACGACAGGCCAATCACCTGTTTGCCTTAAAACGTGATTACAAGAAATGCAAGAGAGAAAACGAGACTGATTCTAAAGGTGACGAACTGGAACGGACTACGACTTATGGAACAGGGAATACAAGGAGTATAAATGGGAAGGAAGAAGCGCTAGTGGAAGACATGAGAAAAGTAAAACTAGAAATCCTGGCTTTAACGGAAATGAAGAAAAAGGGACAAGGAGTTATGGGTCTCGATGACGACAAGCTGCTGTACAGTGGTCTCCCCACATCTGAAAGAGCTGAAGGGGGCGTGGCTTGTATTGTGGCAAAAAACCAAAAGGAAAGTATCAAGGGATGGAACTTTGCCTCGGAACGCATTATGGTCCTAAAACTAAAAGGAGGAACCATAGTCAACCTTGTCATTGTGTATGGGCTAAATGAAGATGAGCGAGCAGAGGTCAAGGAGGAATCCTTTGAGCTGCTTCAAAGGACAATGAACGGCTGCCTAGTTGAAATTATCATGCTCGGAGATTTCAATGCCAGAGTTGGAAATGACCATGCTAGATGGGGTGGAGTTATCGGAAGATATTGTCTTTACACAAATTTTACAATGTAAAGATGTGTTTTCTCTTCATTTCTAATATTCATAACTCAAAAAAATAAAAATAATGTATTGAATTAAAATGTAACATGTAATTTTATGCGGCAACTGTTTCTGCGGCAGTGGGTAGCATAGTACCATCAGATTCATTGTTGAGCATGACTATTATCATTGTAGGTTAAATCTTTGCAGTGTAGTTGAACTGCACTTATTTCTGAAAGTACCTTCTTGTTACAGCTCTTCTCCCTAAGGCAGGTGTTCCCAGCTTTTTTCAGTCTGTTGACTGACAGTCTGCTTACCCTCTTTGGCTTTTAATAGACCTTCTAATACCACCTATTTGGAATGAGAGGAAATAAATTTGAGAGTTTACGTTGCATAAGTGTGATGGGTTACTGTATTTTTTATTTTCAATGGGCCCCAGTCTTCTTCTCCAAGTAATTATTTGTGATCATTTATGAGGAGTTACTGGGGTTTTACTTTCAATTCGCCCCAGTCTTCTTCTCTCTGTAATTTATTGCGTTCATTTATTTCATTAGGCATTTGAGTTCATAATTATTAGGCTGGGTTAATTTTTCAGACGTTAGGAGAAATTCCGAACACCCTCACTTACTCTGTTTAATTGTAGGGATATGGGGGGGGGGGGGGGGGCCCCCGACCCAGGTTTCAGCGCTATAACCAATGATATTATTCCGCTGTGCAGCCGGTCAGATGATTACTTAATGTTTCGTAGAAATTCGCGCGTGAGCAAAAATAAATTTACGAGTTGGCTTGGTAAACACTGAGTCGTCAGTTTGTTTATGATATCATTGGCTGAGGTCAGATTTAATTTATGTGCAGAAATATAATTGGTCAAAGGTCAGCCGGAAGCGGTTCCAGAGAGAGAGACGCGATGCGATGACTCACCGAGTCCGTTCTTGCATCAGAAATATTATACTATATAACTAGCATCATAATCTGTTAGCGCGCTCTGCACTCAAGAAATTCAGCCGTGACGAAAGTGCCAGTCTATATATCGTCTGCTCATGCTCAAGAAATTCGGTATTGGGTATGTGTATAACTTAATTAACGTTGTATAAAGTTCTTTTTGTGTGTGATCTTAGTACGTTAGAGTTAGCTTTCTTCTGGGAGTAAAACTTAGTTATTAGATAGGAGTGCCATCAATTACTTAATTATACTAAAGTATAGAGTGTAGTGTAAGTTGTGTCTATAATTTCTCTATGAATAAGCTAGCAGGATCTAGGAGGTGTGTAGCGGCTTTTTGAGATAATTTAACTGTATAAGGTTAAGTCCTAGGTTAAACCAATAATGTAATTATGAGGGCCGCATAACCTCAATGTGATTATGGATAAATTGTAGTGTATATGTTGCGGACTTTTCTCTGATTGAATGGGTTAATCTTGTATTACATTTCTTGTAATGTTTGATCATCTTTTCTGTTTACACCCAGTATCATTCTGTATTGCAACAGTAGATATGTTTCGTGATTCTTTCAAATGGTTGCCTCTAATATTAAAGATGTTCGTTGCTTAAATTTACTTTGTCCACTGTTATTGAGAGTTCTGTTTTATTCTTATATTTGACTTACGTGCTTAATTATGGTTACCCAAGACCATGAAAGTCGTAACGATGTGTAACATTGAAGGACACTTGAAGTACATCTCAACGGTAGCATTACAACGAACTTGATCGATTGAAGAAAGCATTCTCAGATGACTGACATCTCATTTTAATAACATTTCCACATAACACATCTTCTTCTTTCTTCCGTCCTTAGCCAACGACCGGCAAAGCAGTCAGTGGCCATTACGCCTAGTGGCGTCTTAACTCTTAGTATACGTGCTCAAAAACCGCGTTTTTACGAGCTGATTTCAGAGAGTACATTTTTAGACATGACTGCCTTTACTGATTTTGCATTAAGTAACTTATTTATAATGATAACATAAAGTGTTATATATTAAAATGTAGAAAAATGAAACATCTATGACATGCACTTAACTTAATTGTTAAGTGGTGTTAAACATGCATGCAACATATACAGTAATGAGTGCAGAAAAATGTTTAAATTGAAAAAATTGAGAAACAAATTGTACTTATCAATATGTATAATTAATTCTGGTAAACTTCTACCCCTAAGCCTACTTTCATTTTAAAGTACATCCATTTTCACATAATGTAGGAAAGTTGGAGCTGTTTCTGAGCACAAATAAAGTTTGTATCACAATTTGAATTTTTTTGGTATATTTAGATAAAGCGCACAAATATTTTAACCTTTGTTTACAGACATGACTACCGTTACTGATTTTGCATTAAATAATTTATTTATAATGATAACATGAAGTGCTATATATCTAAATATAGAGAAATGAAACCCCTTTGACGTGCACTTAACTGAATTATTCAATGATTTTAAACATGCATGCAACATATGCAGTAATGAATGCAGAAAAATTTAAAAAGATAAAAAATTGAAAAACAAATTGTCCTTATCAATATGTATAATTAATTCTGGTAAACTTATACCCCTAAACCTACTTTCATTTTAAAGTACATCCATTTTCACATAATGTAGGAAAGTTGGAGTTGTTTCTGAGCACAAATAAAGTTGTTATCACAATTTGAATTTTTTTGGTATATTTAGATAAAGCGCACAAATATTTTAACCTTTATTTACAGACATGACTACCGTTACTGATTTTGCATTAAATAATTTATTTATAATGATAACATGAAGTGTTATATATCTAAATATAGAGAAATGAAGCCCTTTGACATGCACCTAACTTAATTGTTAAGTGGTGTTAAACATGCATGCAACATATACAGTAATGAGTGCAGAACAATTTTAAAATATTAAAAAATTTGGAAAAAAGTTGTACTTACCCACAAAAATAATCCAATTTGGAAGCCTGGAACTCCTAGAACCACTTTCATCCAATTATACGGAACACAGACAAGCTTCACTGGTTTTGAATACTAAATAAAAATGTTTCCTTTTGAAATGTTCAGGTCACATATTGAAAAATCATGACGAAAATAAACTATGTACACTTTATACACAACTGATATTTACCACAAACTATTTTCTTTCATTATAAGCAGCAAAACAGTTATTTGGATATAGATGGGGATTATTTGTGCATCCTTCACAATAAAAGGATGTCCTGGCCCTTACTTGAGGGGTGCTGCAAATGACACAGTTGCGATGAGATTTGAATTTTTTAATTAAATGGTTTGTTCCTCCTAGTCTGTTGACTGGATTGTTCACTTGATTGCCATGTCCAATCCTGGGAGAAATTTGCTGGAAATCCACAGCAGCAACAAGAGAGAGCTCATTGACAAGTTGCCGTTTAAATTGAAGAAGGCTCTGTTTTTTGGCATTTGTTGTTCTTGACAGTGCAAATAATTTATACACATTGAGCTGAGCTATTTCAAAAATCCAGAAGAAAATTTTTTTTCTTGTTCTTCTGCTAAATGTGCCATATGTTACAATGCTTTGGTCCATTCTGTCACATCCATCCATTCATGTGTTGATTGTAATAATCAATCATCAGTGGTTTATTTTTTGTTTCACCAAAGCGATTGGTGATGTCCTTGCTTTCCACTGTTGCGCAACTTGAAACAAGAATGCATGGTTTTTTTGGATTGAACATTTTGTGAGCCCATCTGCCTTTCCACCCAATTACCATTTCATCCAAAGACAGCTCCTTGTAAGGGTAAAATACTTCCTGGAATCTAGATAACATTTTCTGTAGAAATGGTTCGATCTTTGCTTTACCTTGTGCGTCTACATCACTCACATGAAACATCGTGTGATATAACATCTGAAACCTATCCCGTATAAACATCTGTCTGTACCACGGAGTTTGCATAAAGCCTTCATTAGACCAATAATCACTAATGGCTGGTTTTTTTCACAATTCCCATAGCTATTATCACAGCAAAAAACTTGCACAGTTCTGGAGATATAACTGGATACCAGTGTTGATAGACAGATCTTTTTGTCGCCGTTTCTGAATTTGACTGACAGAGTCAGTATATGAAGCAATATATTCATTTCTAGAAACAGTAAGCTCATCTATAATCTCATTAGTTAAAAGAGCTTTGAGACAATAAAATGCAGAAGAATCATCAGGTATAATATTTGAATTCACACCTGTAATCCTAGCATGAGGCGGTACAAAGCAGAAAGCATTTTGTGTTGAGCCAGCATCAACTTCATTCCACCTAATTTCCTCATTCATTGTACTTGTATTACCATCAGTACTTGTGGATTCTGCTTCTTTATGGGTTGATCTAGATGTAGGCCTATCTTTTCTTCTTGGGAGCTTTACCTTTTCCTTGTTGTCTTTTCACTGGCCTAGCATTTCTAGTGCTAGTACTACTGACAGAACCAGCTAGGGGAAATGCCCCCTTCTCATCTGATTCAGTGTTTTGATTACATATATCTTCGCTGGGCAAGATATATTCTGAATCTGAACTGCAACCTTCACTCGATAACTGATCATCCTCATGTTCGATCCAAGAAGAAATAAGTCGTGCTGCTTGCACCGCCGATAACCTTTGCTTACAATCGTTTGAAGATGAAGCCATTTTGGTTAGAACAAATTTGTTTACGAACAACAGCCGAACAAAACACTAAAAATTGAACTTATTAACTCATCAAAACGATAACCACGCTAATATTTGTAAACAGACTGAATACAGGAAGTGACTTTAAATGTTGGATTGGATAAAACATCGACAATTTTTCATTAATTCTTTGCCGATAGAGACTTCATGTCAAAAGCCACTTCACGGGGCGAGCCGTATATTTGGTACCAAATACGAGCCACTTCACGGGGCGAGCCGGATACTAAGAGTTAAGGGCAACAGCGAATAGATTTTCTTTGCCGTTGTTCCCATCACGCCTAATGGCGTCTTTAGGGCAACGACAAATCAATCCGTTTGTCGTTGTTTCCGTAATCAAAGTGACTGGCAAACGGGTGATCAGCCCGTTGGGACATAACACATAATTTTATGGAATTACACAGCATGGTTTATGCACATTAGAAGTCACTGCGATTAGAATTTAATCACAGGATCTAGGAATTACTGCTAACCTAGTTATTCAGCATTCTTAGTGACTATAATACTGGTCACAGTTAGTCTTTCTTCTTCGAAGCTTTAGATTAGATTTTCTAAGCTATATCTCTATATATATTTCATTATAACAATTTCGCTTTACATTTTTATCTTTCGTATGAAGAAAGTTATTCATTTGGCTGCACACGCCATATCATCTGCCAGTTTTAATCTCGTTATGTATTTCAGCATGGATAGCAACGTCCTTAAAAATGCATCTATTATTAGAGCGTTTGCTAGGCAGGTATTCTCGTTTATATCACATTATCGTGAATATAATTATGTTTATATTTGAACACTGTGAACATGGCTTTTCAAAGCCTTCTTAAACATAGTCTGTAATGACACTTTGTAAAGTGGTTATACCACACTATTATGAACACATCCGTCAAGCCCAAAGGCTACACACAAGACTGTCCGTAACTAAGTCTCACGCGTCATGCATCGCCACACGCGAACTATTTCATTCTATACTGCAAGAGTGTTACATGGTGCGATCATCTGAATTGGGGCAAACCCAAAATGCTCGCTGTCCATGCAACAATCCTCAACATCATCCCCCTCGCTCCCAAACGTGACACTTGTGGCACGTGTGAGAGTGGTGGAGAAGAGGTACACATACGCACCTAAAGTAATTAAGTAAGTATTAAGTAATGATATTAATCGAAGTACTTATGAGGAATTTACAAAAATGTCAAACAAGTATCATAATGAATCCTAGAACAATCTGAATAAAAGTCATGTTCATATGTCCTGTACGGTTCCTGGACAACAGATCTGCGAGGCCACTGCCTCCTCCAGAGATCGGCACAATGGTAAACGACTATTTTCTGTTCCGCTGGTGACCACTTCCACAAAATGAAGTAACATGGATGTGGCATCCTCTAGTACCATTGTAGTAAACATTCCCCGATGCCGTAATTTGAAGCATCTGTTTGAATTAAAAACGGAATGTGTAGGTTTGGCAATAACAAAATAGTCAAGAATAGACAGGAGTCGAAAATAAATCCCTGATTTTTATCAAAGCGCTATCACACTCCGATGTCCATTTAATTTTATTTGGACCACCTTTGGCCAGCAGTCCAGATAACAGAGCAGATAGAAGGTAATTAAGCCTAAGAGGCTTCTGAGTCAAACCGTGTTGGCGTAATGTAAGAAGAAGTGACGTTAAACCATTAATGTGGTCTTGCCAAGAATCAAGAAATAAGCCGATGTCGTCGATGTATGTGATGACATCTTTTCGATCGCCCAGAAGGCGGCGCATCATGCACTTTTATTACTTCTAATAAAAGTATCTGTGTTGTTCAAACACCTAAAGTGAAAGCATATAAGCAACGAAATATCGTTCACAAGATAAAAGTGTAGAGAAATCAGTGAAGGCAGCAATGAAAAGATATTGCAAGTATTAATATGATGATTGACGTAAGAGATATAATATCCGAAAAGAAAGTACTGTCAATATTACTGAAATAAAAATATAATGTGCAAAGAAATATATGAAATAGCACAATAGACCCTGGATGTATAGAAGAACAAAACATCCAAAAAATGAAGAAAAAATAGACCAACGCAACTACAAGTTCGTGGTGTAGAATTGCGTGCGAGTTGCACGTCTAAATAATGGTGTGCAAACAAAGAACCATTCTTGAATCTGACAGCCTTACAAGCATCATAGTATCGAGAAAAGCGAACAAATGCGAGTTGGTGAGAAGAGTGTTGAAGTGTAAACATACGAACAAATTCAACATCTCCGACACGCTGAAAAAATTTTCGAATTGTGTACCAATTCGCGCCCGAAGGTAAATTGCACACCAAGATAGTGCGATTTGGTAGTATATGATCTCGGCCAGGTCAAAACTGAGCCCGAGAATCATTAAACCTATGATGTGTCATGCGAGACAAACGCACAGAAGTATTCTCATGTTCTTTGCATGTTGCAATGGTGTGACAATCGTGGTTACACCTGCGATTATCTGGACGAGTATTAACAACTCCCAAATGAGCATGTCGTAACTCATCACCCTGGGATGAAGCCCAATAATCCTGACTAGGACATGTCGTATGGGCAGGACAATCATGATTGTCCTCAGAACATGCTCCTACAGCAGTACAGCTAAAAACTGTCAAGTTATTATCTTGATCATCATGAACCCTCTCACATTTAGGTGAAATATCCTGACTATAAATACCATCATCCTTTACAACACATGTACCAGCAACAACAGTTGGAGTATCAGCACCAATGCCAAGAGAGATACCATTATCTATTATCTGGGTAGGTGGTGTAGCCGTATCTGCAGCTGACTGTTGCGCTTTGGTTACAACAGCATTTGCCACCAGTGGGTGATGTGATGAAGTACTGAAATTCTGTTTTTCAAGAGGCCCAGTTTTCTTGTCTTTCTAAATTATTATGTGTTTAGTCTTTTTCTTTAGGTATTTTATTGCATTTTATAAGAGGGATGACGGTAGGTTTTGTTTATACTTGCACCAGTTTCTTTTCTTTAAAGTTAAATTGCGATCTAGAGGGTTTTTCTTTGTTAAAATTTATCGCGATCACGTAGTCCCAGTTTCTTTGTTAAATATAAATCGCGGTCATGTCTTTGTTTAACAGCGCGTGAGAATTAGATTGGGCGAGGCGGAAAGTTTTCATTGTTTGGCTCACGCAATATGACGCAAGTGGGAAACGCATGTGGTTGGGATAAACAGGTCGACGGGCTTTTCAAATCTATTGGTGTAGACCCCGTTATTAATTTTTTAAGTAATTTCATTGGGTTAGTTGAAAGCTGTAGTAATGACGTAGGCAGAAGTCCGCGGGGATTTTCTTGTATATAACCCCGAGCGGTCTTGTAACAGACCCCTATGCCTGATGAAATTTACTACCGTGAATCCAGCATTCATTGTCTACTCCATGCAGAAGAAACGCAATGAATTGGTATGTGAATATTTTTATTAGAGCCGTAATATTAGTGGGTTTTTTTTAAATATAGAGACATAGCCGGATTCAGTTAAGTTTTCTTCGGGAGGTTAACTGATAGTTAAAACATAATGTGCCATCCATTACTATCTTCGTAGAAATGATGTAAAGGTAAAGGGTGCCTAATTCTTTCTAGGATAATTGGCAGTATATATAAGAGTGTGGAAAGTGAGATATCACTGGGTGGAGATTTAGCTATTAAAGACATGGCGCTCGGTAGTATGTAGAGGGTTGTGTGAAACCACCATTTTATTCTGTATATGTACAAGTGTAATATTATGGACAATTTTATTGTGTGTACGGGATTTTATTGTGCGTAAATGTGAGTAACGCAGTCGGAGGGTACAGATGTAATTTATAGTGAATTATCCTGCTTAGAGGAGTAAATTATTCCTAGCGTAAGGTTAATTTAAATTTTGGGTTAAGTGAGTAAACCTCACGAGGCAATGTCTAAAAGTAGGCCAGGTATTTCGTAGAGGGATTTCCCAGGTTTGATTGTTGGACATGTGGCGAGATTGACGTAACAACAGATTAACACATTAACTACCGAATTGAAAAACACACTGTGGCCGAATTAAATTTTTTTCCCATTTTCATCCTGTATGTGTTTGCACAAAGTAAGCTGTAGTTTTCGTAATTGTTTACAGATTTTTATGAATTACACGTCATTTTTAAGATAAATGAATGTACTATTACGATAAACACCGGTTGTAACTCTAATAGAGGTTGTTGCTATTTAACGGCCTTCCGATGGCCGAGGACTTGCAATATTTTCACAATTATAACTGCTTGCGCCCCATCTCTATCAAAATCACAATTTCAATCAATGTGTACACCGTTTTCACTCTTGTCCTCGTCGCTAGATCTATCAGTCAATTGTTGAAACACGTTTCTATCCTATTCAGTCGTTAGACGAGATGTACACGCATTTTTTGTAGTCCTATCACTAGTTGCCACGGTAAACAGTTTTACACGATTTGGTAACTTACCCAAAACGCTGAAAAATATGAACATAATATCAATTTTCCAGTGTTCTACAACAACCATGCTTTGGGAATTTGTTTTCCGGTGGCAACTTAAAATATCGAACCAGATCGGAGAGTGTTTCAGTACATTTTTCATTCGTTTTATTACTAAAATTAGATTGGCGCTCTGAGCGGCTTGCGGTCCAAATGTGATTATTTTGTGAGCCGCTGACAGCGGCTTGCGGTAGTTAATGTGTTAAAAGCCAGACAGTGTGTGGGTTTGGCTGTGTACCATAAAGATTTTAAGTTGAAGGGAAGAAGGGAGTAGAAGGGTGAGAGAGAGTGACACGTGGATAAAAATATTTTATGTATCGTTGTGCATAGCGGGTCAAGGGGTGATGTATTGAGTGAGGGGAGTTGTATTTATTTATGGGAGATATGTGTTAGTGATAAGTTATGTTGAAGTTGGTGTACATAAGTTGTATCTTTGTGTCCACAGCGGATCACGGTACAGTAACAGTGTAACAGTAGCAGAGTGTAGTTTGGCACATACACCTTACCAACGGCAAAGTTGAAATAACCTATGGTATCTTGCAGTGAAGCCCCATGCTTCAGTGGGAACGGGGTTATCTATCATCACAAAAATCCATAGCTCTGAGCTCGTTGTTTTTACACACGCAAATTGGCGCATGCCAGCGTTGTTGTAATTTCGGTTTTCTTCACGACCACAATAAAGTCGTTGCTCTAAACCTGAAGAGGAGTAACGGGGTCAGTTTAAGAAGTTGTCCAGCCTCTGTGATGCTTCTACAGTTTGATTCAAGTACCTCATGCTTGATAATCCAGTCGTCAGTGCAGTTGTCAGAAACCAGGAGACGGGGTGATCATACCTGGTTCTGATAATAAAGTCAACGAGAGAAGACGTAAACGGAGACGCCACCTCAGCAAATGTCGAGAGGGTCAGAGAGACACTGAAGCAGAGAGAGAGAGAGAGAGAGAGAGGAGATAGCCGAGACCAGTAGGGTCTGATGATATATCCTCAGAGGATAGCCTTTGAGTACTAGAGGTTATAAAAGTCTACTAGTGTAGCAGTCCAGTGTGTTAGTTAGCGGAGCTTATCGCCTAACGAGTTGGAAGCTGTGTAAACATTCGTTTAGGCAGAGTCAACAGGACCGTGACAGTAGAAATCTTATTTGTCATAGAGAGTGGAGGCTAAACTGATGCCCCACCAATTAGATCTTGTTTAAATCACTAATCATTTGATTTTTCCCCAGCAGGGTGATTGACAGAGTGTATGTGATTTGGTTTTCCTAGTGTCTATCTATTTAATTGGTTCTTTGCTTTTTTCAGGTCTGTGCAACAGTGCACAATATTTATTTCTTTGCTGTATGATGACATTTTTATGTTTTATTGTGTAAATAAAATATATATATATTATACTGGATCAGCTTCTATACTATACTTACCTATATGTTGTCTGTATAGTGGTGTCTGTGGTCGTTATTTACACCTTATCTCCTTGTGTCTAAAGGTAGTTAGAGGGGGGTGAGGTTATAGCAAATTTTAGTCACAAGTGGCAAGGGAGAGTCAATCCTGGTTATCACCCTTGAGCCAATAGTCTCATCTGTCCACAGTCACTGTCATTTTTCATCTAAATTCTATCTTCTCAGACTTTCTCATACTAGGGTCTTGCTTACACTCAGGCAAATTCTATAAATGTAAATCCACTTCGTGACAGGTGCGAATCAACCCACATTGCAATCTCTTGTGGAGTGCAATCTTTAACCCCTGGGATATTCCCCACTATTATCTCAGCTATAGGATCTCTCAATCCACAGGCATCCACTGTGCCTGTAAAGAATGGTGTATCAATGTAAACCTATGCCACCGGGAACCATTCTACATTCCCACCAAAAGTGACACACTTAACAGATTTACCTGTGAAAGCAGAGGGTTCAATTAGCGATTTACAGATCCCGAACGTAGTACAACCGCTATCCCTCAAAACTGTTACTTTCTGTCCATACAAAAATCCTGTATGTAGTGTGAGATGTCCCTAGTTCTCACACGAGGACATTGCAGGAATCTAGTAGTGTAGTCTGCCATCACCGGTGTCAATACCTTGTCGAGGTATGGTGGCTTGTGTACCCTGATTACCCCCAGAGCTATGCCAGTGGGAGTTTTACTCCTGGAAGGTTCTACCAAGCTGGACAGGTTTGCGTGGGCAGGGGTCAGACGAAAGCAGACACCCTGGTCCTCCAGGTTGGGGGTTTTAGCATAGGGCTGACACCCCTGTCTATGTAAAAAAAAAATTGAAGTTATGGAAACAACAACGAATAAACGTAACAGTCATAGACTGGGTGATGCGCCAGACAACAGAGGGCAGTCCAAGAGGAATAAGATGGACTACATTTTCTACATTGGAAGATCTGGAATATGCAGATGACATTGCACTACTAGCGCATTCACATCAACACATCCAGGAAAAAACGGATAGACTTAATAAGTTTAGTCAGCAGGTGGGCTTGAACATCAATTTAAAGAAGTCAGAGGTCATGACGCTCAATGTGAGCAACCCTGAGCCCATATCAGTAAGGAATCAGCAACTGGTACAGACAGACACCTTCACATACCTAGGATGCATAGTAACACCAGATGGCGGGGCAGGCAAAGACATCTACATCAGAATAAATAAGGCAAGAACAGCCTTTTTTAGCCTAAACAACATCTGGAAGTCCTCTCAATACAGCACAAGCACAAAATTAAGATTATATCAGAGCTGTGTGCTTTCTGTGCTTCTCTATGGTGCGGAATGCTGGAGAGTTACAGAGAAGGAAATGTCGAAATTGTCCTCTTTTCACACAACATGCCTAAGAAAAATTCGCCGAATACCATCACTAACCAAGATCTGCTTACTCGTAGCAAGCAAGAGGACATGCACACCATCATAGCTGGCAGACGCTGGAACTGGGTTGGTCATGTCCTCAGAAGAGACCCTGATGCCATCACAAGAACAGCTATGCTTTGGACCCCTGAAGGAAAACGAAAGAGAGGCCGACCAAAAACAACCTGGCGGAGGACTGTGGAGGCTGAGATGCAAAGAATGAACCAGAGTTGGGGCACTGTACGAAGGATGGCCACCGACCGAGCAAAGTGGAATCAATTTGTTGTTGCCCTACAAGACGCCACTAGGCGTGATGGCCACTGACTGCTTTGACGGTCGGTGGCTAAGGATCAAAGAAGAAGAAGAAGTGTGCTTTCTGTGCTTCTCTATGGTGCGGAATGCTGGAGAGTTACAGAGAAGGAAATGTTGAAATTGTCCTCTTTTCACACAACATGCCTAAGAAAAATTCACCGAATCTTTTGGCCGAATACCATCACCAACCAAGATCTGCTTACTCTGAGCAAGCAAGAGGACATGCACACCATCATAGCTGGCAGACGCTGGAGCTGGGTTGGCCATGTCCTCAGAAGAGACCCCGATGCCATCACAAGAACAGCTATGCTTTGGACCCCTGAAGGCAAATGAAAGAGAGGCCGACCAAAAACAACCTGGCGGAGGACTGTGGAGGCTGAGATGCAAAGAATGAACCAGAGTTGGGGTACTGTACGAAGGATGGCTGCCGACCGAGCAAAGTGGAATCAATTTGTTGTTGCCCTACAAGACGCCACTAGGCGTGATGGCCACTGACTGCTTTGACGATCGGCGGCTAAGGATCAAAGAAGAAAAGAAGAAGTAGTCGCTGTTACATGTTGTGACTGACAAACATAACAGGTATCATCTCTTACAGAGCATGCATTGGCATGATTAGTTCTATCTTTATCATCATCCTTATTGTCAGTATAGGCATTAGCATGCCTATGTTTACTTTTATCTCTCGAGGGAGCTCGGAAATAACCTGTATATTTTTTTTAAAGACTTCTTCTTACTATAATAAAAATCTGCAGAATCATCATTCTTGGAGTCTCTACCATATGATGATCTTTGGTTATGATAATCTCTGTGATATGAGTCATCACGATCTCTGCCTTTGTGATACCCACGATACTGAGGTGAATAACCTCGATATCCTTGTCGGTAAAAATTTGATGGCGAGCGTTGATGAGGGAAGTTGTAAGAACCCCTACATGATTAACGAAAATCAGGACAATAACGTCCGTCAACACTCTTCGCTCAAGGTCGGGGATCGTAGGATTTCTGATTGTGCTGAGCCACGCATGTAGGCATAGGATCCCAAGGAGAAGATCTGTGGATATCCTTGCTTGGATGTGCTGTTAGGTATTGTCTACATAAACGTTCATATTCTTCAATGGAGTCTGGATGTCTTTCCTGTAAGAATGACTCCAGTTCATGACTACATGCCGAAAGAACCTTATCGCATAACATGAGATCCATCAAACCATCGTATGTTTTATTAATACCAGATAAATCAATCCACCTGCTAAAGAAATGCTTAATAGATGCAATAAATTCACCAAAGTCAGCATCCTTACTTGGCTTAGCCGCATGGAAACGATCATGAAATTCAGATTCGGTTAACTGGAAACGTCTTAGAAGTGTTTCTTCTACGACATCAAAATCGTTTCTGCTCTTTTCATTCAGATTCATGAAGCACTGGAGTGAGTCCCCAGTCAAAAAATCAACCAAGAGACTACTCCATCTCTCTTAAGGTACATTCAAACCTGTTACCTTCATGATAAACCTAGACAAGAAACTGTCCACACAGTCGCAATTCTGATCGAAATGAGGCATCTTCAGCTTAGGATAGAACACAGTTGAACCTGCTGAAGTCTTAGAATGATCAGATTGCAATTTTGCTAATTCTAAAGCTTTTTCTTTCTCTGCATTAAGTCATAATGCTTCAAGCTCCATAGCATTCCTATGAGCTTGATCTAATTGAAGAAGTTCCATTCTTCGTATTTCCATTTTCTCCTTCTCTAACTCCCTGTCTTTATCTTTTGGTTCTCTATCTTTATCTTTTTGTTCTCTATCTTTATCTTTTTGTTCTAAATTGATCCGTTCCAACTCCAATTTGAGAGACATTTCTTTTTCTTTAAGTTCTTTTTCTTGGGCCAGCTCAAATTTCCTGAGTTCATCTGCCTGCTTAAGAGCCTCCCGCTGTTCTATTCTCTCAACATGAGCTAAGTGTTTCTCATACTTAGTCTCTGAATATTCCTCAAGTTCAGCTCCTGATTTACCTAAACTCTTACCAATGTTTATACACTCTTCTAATGTCGACATGGTTATAGTTTACAATTATCTTACAATAGTATATTATCTATCCTAAAATATACAATTAATATATATAAACTCTAAAATCAATCAATCTGTGATGTGAATATGTTCTTCAATGTGAACCAGAGACAAGCACAGTTGACAATGAAAGGCACAAGAAAATGAAACACAGTGAAGTGATATCTCCAATTATACAATGCCACGTAACGAATATAAAGCAACTAAGAAAGACTCAGACATATTAATCAGAAAAAAGAAAACATTAAAATAACTTTACGAAAATAAACAAGACAAGTCGTCGTTAAATATACAAATAGACAAGAGTTTTAGATTACAAACGTCTAGACTTTAACTGCACTGAAATTAGGTCATGCAAATTAAAAATGATGAAATGACATGACGTCACAGCTAGACACGAATAAAATGGTGTTCATTTTGCAAACTGAGGCGTTATTTCTATAGCGAAACAAATCGCTAGACCCTCAGTCAGCAAATACAGACAAGACCCAAACAGTCGTTGCAATTCCCTAAATTTTTCCCAAGAAAATCCCAGGCAATAGCAAGCGCTTACCAGCCACCCACAAATATACAGATAAATATAAATGTTGAACACTTAAAATGATAGAGCGAAAAGTAAAGTGAAGTGACGATGGACTGAAGGCCAAAGCTAGACCTATATAAACAGGATAAAGGATTAGCGCCCTAATAAATACAAGGACTTATCTTGTTTCCATTCCTGTCATTACCAACAGGCTGATCACCCGTTTGCCAGTCACTTCGATTACGGAAACAACAGCAGATGGATTGATTTGCCATTGACCTAAAGACGCCAATAGGCGTGATGGGAAACAGTGGCAAAGAAAACCTATCTGCTGTTGCCCTAAGACGCCACTAGGCGTAATGGCCACTGACTGCTTTGACGGTCGGTGGCTAAGTACGGAAGAAGAAGAATTCCTGTCATTGTGAGGACAACCCTGTACCAAGATAGAAGCAGCTGTTATGGTTTTGTATCGTCAAGTGAACAGCTAATGATGTCCGGTTGATTGAAGAAATTTGTCCGGCCTTGATGTTGAACCAAGATTCTCGTACTGCATGCCACGATTGATCTGGAACAACAGTTACTGTAAAACTATTTTACCCTGATTTCTGTTTGAATCAGGATCAATATTCACCGAGGTAATGATAAGTTTGACCATCGGAAACAGCGTTGAAATTTTCTGACCGTTTGATGCAGAAATGTCTTGACCTTGACATTAGAATGTTGACATGCGCATTCGATTTGCCAGATTTGCCTTGAATGAATTTCTCACGTTTGATGTTCCATCGACACTTTGATTTACGTACCAAATGACTTGATTTTCTTTGATAGTAGCGTCCTCAAACTTGTTGGATCGTAGATAATTGATACTTCGTTCAAAATCGGGTGACAGAAGAGATGAATCCCACTTCTGACACCAGTAATGTTGCTGACTTTTTTCTGATTGAATGGGTTAATCTTGTACTACATTTCTTGTAATGTTTGATCATCTCTTCTGTTTACACCCAGTATCGTTTTGTATTGCAACAGTAGATTTGTTTCGTGATTCTTTCAAATGGTTGCCTCTAATATTAAAGATGTTCGTTGCTTAAAATTACTTTGTCCACTGTTATTGAGAGTTCTGTTTTACAAGGGCAGTCCAAAAAGAAACCAAATTTTAAAACAAAAAAATTTATTAATATGCTTACAATTTAATCAGACTTGTCTCCTTCAAAATATACCCCTCCTCTACTTATACACCGCTCCCAACGTGTTTTCCATTTCTGGAATTCGTTTTGTGGAATAGTGCGTAGGTCTTGTAGCGAATTTTCTTCTATCTCTTCTATCGTTTGAAATCTGCGACCTTTCAGGGTGGATTTCAACTTCGGGAATAAAAAAAGTCTGCAGGAGCCAAATCTGGAGAGTAGGGTGGCTGTGGGACTAGAGTCATCCCGTGCTTTGCCAAAAATTCAGTGATAAGGAGCGACGTGTGAGCGGGTGCATTGTCATGGTGCAGCATCCAGGTCTTGTTTCTCCACTCTTCAGGTAACACGATGCATCTGCAGTTTTTCGGTCAAAATTGTGTGACACGAACTTTTACTAATGCCAACTTCTTCAGCAACTTCACGGACAGTAAGGCGACGATTTTCAAGAATCAAAGCACGCACTTTCTGAACGTGATCGTCGTCCGTTGACGTGGAAGGCCGTCCAGTTTTGGGGTCATCTTTGATGGACATTCTGCCCGATTTGAAATGTTGGTACCATTCGTAACACTATGTGCGGCTTAAACAATCCTCTCCATAAGCTTGCTGCAACATCTGAAAAGTCTCGCTAAAAGTTTTTGCCAACTTCACACAGAATTTCACGGAAACACGTTGCTCTTCAAGATCCTTCATATTTCAATCCATAAAAATCGCAAAAGGCACGGGAGACAACTTCACTCTACTGCATGTACTCGATGATTGATTCACGTGGCGTGATCAAGCAAGTGGGAGGCTAAAGCTCAAAGTCACTGCTACACACCACCACTATCGCGAGTCTTCTGGTTGGCTCGTTGGCGCCCTATTTAAGAAGTTCGGTTTCTTTTTGGACAGACCTCGTATTCTTATATTTGACTTACGTGCTTAATTATGGTTACCCAAGACCATGAAAGTCTTAACGATGTGTAACATTGAAGGACACTTGAAGTACATCTCAACGGTAGCATTATAACGAACTTGATCGATTGAAGAAAGCATTCTCAGACGACTGACATCTCATTTTAATAACACATTTCCACATAACACATAATTGTATGGAATTACACAGCATGGTTCATGCACATTAGAAGTCACTGCAATTAGAATTTAATCACAGGATCTAGGAATTACTACTAACCTAGTTATTCAGCATTCTTAGTGACTATAATACTGGTCACAGTTAGTCTTTCTTCATTCGAAGCTTTAGATTAGATTTTCTAAGCTATATCTCTATATATATTTCATTGCTACAATTTCGCTTTACATTTTTATCTTTCGTATGAAGAAAGTTATTCATTTGGCTGCACACGCCATATCATCTGCCAGTTTTAATCTCGTTACGTATTTCAGCTTGGATAGCTACGTCCTTAAAAATGCATCTATTATTAGAGCGTTTGCTAGGCAGGTATTCTCGTTTATATCACATTATCGTGAATATAATTATGTTTATATTTGAACACTATGAACATGGCTTTTCAAAGCCTTCTTAGACATAGTCTGTAATGACACTTTGTAAAGTGGTTATACCACACTATTATGAACACATCCGTCAAGCCCAAAGGCTACACACAAGACTGTCCGTAACTAAGTCTCACGCGTCATGCATCGCCACACGCGAACTATTTCATTCTATACTGCAATTCTATACATTCTATAAATTCTATACATGGTGCTATCATCTGAATCGGGGCAAACCCAAAATGCTCGCTGACCATGCAACAATCCTAAACAGTATATACGCGGGTGGTTTGTGTATTTAATTACTTGTGTTATTTGGTCTGGTAGTCAGAAGACAAAGGGTTGAGATGAGATTTAATATTACCTAGATGGTGTGTAAATAATTGGGTTAATTGATACCTTCCCGGGTCAGTCCATAAGAAGTAGGGCCGGGGAATTATACTGGGGATTTTTAGCTTGCGGTGAAGGCAATGTTGTGACGCCTGAGGGCAAGACTAGCACAAAAGATTCAGGTCAGCCTGTGTCTGGGGTTTTCCTACCAGACATATTTACGTTGGTGTGGGAGAGAGAGAGATAGGAGGGACGGTAGATTAGTCTGATCCTTGGGCATAAATATCTGTATTTCGTGTGTGTAGATTTGTGAGTAGGGGGAAGTTAGTAGTTAGGGGACACCAGGGAGTAGAGGAATTAGGGTGTTAATGTGTTAGGGATGAGAATATTTTGACTTGTTGTATAGATGTTGTTAATTTTTTCGTTTTACAGCATTGTCACGGCACCTAGTGGAGGGTGTAGACTGCCCTAACACCTACCACAGTATATTGCCTTCTCAGAATTAGAAGGCTCAAGACATCGCCAGAGGTGAAGAGAACTGGGGATGCGTTAGTACCGGCGCCCAGTACATCTGCACCAGTGAAAGAAATGAGACGTTCTCTTGCAGTGAGGGCACATGCCTCAGCGGGAATGGGTTCTCAAATCAGGAGCTCTTAGCTCGTTAAAGCACACCAAATAGGGGCGTTGCCTTGTGCTTCTAATACGGCCATATTAAAGCCGTGAAATCAACTACAGCCTTCGACCAGAACATATAGCTGTAGTGAACCAGACCCTTGTTATCAGTATACCGGAAAGGAGAAAGGGAAAACATACCTTTCCAAACTGCAACTAAGAAGAGGGAAGTGATGGAGCAGCAACTCATCAGATCCTCAGAAGAAGACAGTAGGGTCAGATTGAAAGACTTATAGGACAGCCTCTGAGTTAGCGCTGCCTGGTCAAGGAGTGTAGCAGTGCTCGTGGTGTAGGAATCGATTGTATAGGACAGAGTGCTTGAGACAGTAGTTATTTCGTTCTCCACCTTCAGTGGGATAGAGTGTTAGTTAGATAATATAGTAGAGACAGGAGTGGTGGCTCGTCGTCAGAGACCCCACCGAGTAGATTTATTTAATCTTTAATGCTGTTTATGCAAGTGTGAAAGGAGAGTGGGGAATTTGTTTTGTTTATATAGTGTCTTTCACTTAAATCGTTCTTTTTTTCAGGTGATGCGCACTCGCACTTTATTTTGTTTACTGTGAATTTGATTTGTTGTGTTAATAAACCTCACGGTAGAAGGGGAACGACTAAGTAAGTGTTAATAAACTATAAAATGTACACTGGATCAGTTCATCTTTAACTATACTGTACTTGCATGCTTTGTCTGTATAGTGTGTCTGTGGAACTTAGTGAACCCTTATCTCCTTTTGGTAGCCAGAGGTGGTGAGACAGTAGCGCTTACAATAGTCACAAGTGGCGAGGGAGAGTCAATCTCGGTTCTCACCCCCCGAAGCTATAAATCTCATCCTTCCACATACACTGTATTCTCATCTAATCTATCTTCTCAGACTTTCTTCAATCTAGCGTCTTGTCTCTGTACTCGGGCAGAGTGTAAAATGTTAAAACCACTTCGTGACAATAAGCACATAATAAAATAAACACATAGATTAATTAATTGTTTTGTTAAGAAAACTTTATTCAATTTAAAAAAAAAAAATTTTTTTTTTAGTATGCTAAAGTTTTTAAATATTTATTAGAATTCAATCAAATATATTAGTGAGATCCTTGGATTCTACTTCTTGTCAACCAACATTTTTATTCTTGGTACAGTTTCTAAAAGATATACACACATATTATGTTCAGCCTCCAATTTGTTTCTTGCTTTAAATATCATCAAGAACAGGACATGCCATTTTCTCTCCATTCCACAGTGTTTTTTTTTTTTTACCAAAAACACTATAATTTTTGAATATTTCAGTAGGGTATTATAGTTATTTACCAAATATTCCCTGTACCCCCTTGACTGTTCAGCTACACCCTGGGGTGAAACGTAACCCAAGATTTGGAACCACTGCCCTAAGGCTTATGATGGTGGCTGTTTGGAAATACATTCTATGAAGAAACGGACAAATCAGGCTAATCAGTAAATTATTATGTCCATTGCAGGTAAAACTGGTCAGTGTGTCCCTCTGCTGGAGGTTGACAATGTGGAACCTTCAGCACAGATCAGTGTGAGTGCCTTGAAACCCAGTATGGGATACAGCTTCGTTGTTAGGGCCATCAACTCGGATGGTATCAGCCCACCTAGTTTACCTTCTGAGCTCTACATGACTCCCAGTTTACGTATGTATTCATTGTTTAGGTTTAAGCTCTGTTTATGTGGCAGAAATTACAGTTCTCCTGAAACACCTTTATGCTCTGAATATTCTGGAATAATTAGATTTACTTTTAATTTTTTTTTTTTTTTAACACATTTAGTGGTGTTTGATTGAGGACTATTTGTAGTGATACTTTAGATCAATATTTTCAGCAGAATATTTGTTCATTATACGATACTCTATAGTATTCTGTTTTATAATTGTGTACTTTTCATTCAAACTAATCTTGATGATTATATTAAATGTTTTTTAAAATTTGTTAGGATTTTCTGTAGCGCAGGGGTTAGTGTACTGGCTTCCTAGCTCGGTGGTCCATGGTTCGATCCCCAGTTGAGGTGGGATTTTTTAGACCGCAAACGACTCAGGGATCGACCCAGCCTCATGAATTGGGTACCAGAGCAACTCTGGGAAGGTTAAGGCTGCCGGCGTGATGCTGACCAATATGCCTCAATGGGCATGTAAATGGGATCCTTTACCTTTTTTTTTTTTTTTTTCCAAGATAAATGATTACTTTCTTTAAGAAGAAATGTGCATGTTTTGTTGTTTTTTATGTTTCAATTTAATCAAAGAAGGCTAGACATGTTTCAGTACTATACTAACCTTATGGCAGCCAATTTTTTGCGTCTGGCTTTGCTGAAATGTTGAAATACCGAAGTAAGTATCAGAATGAAATAAAATAAAACACACTAACTAAAGTCAGTTATGGTTATCATTTTATTATATTAAATTTTAAAGCCCTGATTTAAATTTAACCAAGACCAGTTGGTTTTAAATTATATCTTTCCCGAAGAAAGGAATGAGAAAATGAAATTATAACAGACGACGTTTACAGCAGAGTTAAGTTTAAAGTTAAGTTAAGTTTACGATCATTGAATATACATACCAAGCTTCGTCTGTTTAATTCAAATGTTATCTCAGTGTTAACATACGGCTGTGAGAGTTGGAAAATAACAAAATCATTGGAGAACAAGCTGAATACATTCGAGAACAAATGTCTTAGAAAACTCATGAACATCAGTTGGAAAGAATTCAAGACTAATCGACAAATAAGAGAAGACTCTAGGCAGAAATATGTCTCCGACTATATAAGGAAAAGACGATGGTCATATATCGGTCATGTCCTACGAATGCAAAACAACAGAATACCACTACAGGCGCTCACTTGGGTTCCTGAGGGTAAGCGGAAAAAAGGAAGACCAAAAGAAACACTCAGAAGAACAATAATAAGAGAAGGAAGAACGTTGGGCCTAAATAATGTGCAAGAGCTAAGAGGAGTGGCGTCACAACGAACAACCTGGAGAGCACTGGTTTCTGCCTTATGCGCCGTGTTTGGCGCTTAAAGAATTTATTATTATTATTATTATTAAGTTTAAAACTGGCATATATTGCTTTATTATTAGTATTAATCTCACTTTCAGCAATGATACCACCATGTTATGATCTTCTTCTGTTCAGGAAATATTTTTAGTTTGGGTTTCATCAGTAATATGGGAGCCGCGCTAGCGTAGTGGTTACAACACCGCTCTGGCGACCGGGTGATTCAGGATCAAACCCGGGCGACGGCATTTGAGGATTTTTCGTCGACCAGGATTTGGACTGGATTAACTCGAGACCTGGCGAGAACATTTGAAGGAGCGTCGTCGACCAGGGACTGGCGGCTCCTGAGCCGACCCAGCTCTAATGGGTACCTCCGAAAACGGCGAGTATCTGCCTGAATGGCGAGGGACACTTGTCTCTGTACAAGAAAATAGGATACTCACGTAAAAATCAATGTCAGGTTAGACATTAAAAATAACCTGAGATTTCACCTCGAGTATTAGCGGGCGTACGAAAAAAAAAAAAAATCAGTAATATAATGTGTGGACCCTTTTTTTAAAATGTTATTTTTTATTTCTTTTTTTTTAAATTAATGAAGAAAAATATCCCGTTCAACCTCTGATGGGTTATAATTAGGATATATATTGTTTTCAATTCCAAATAATATGAACAACTGCCGATATGAGAAAGTGGCATCACATTTGTCAAATCATTGTAAATAGGGACAATCACAATTATGCTTATAAGTTAAATATAAAAAAATAAATAAATAAAAAAAAACGAACAAAATCAAGAAAAAACTCTGAACAAGAATAACATTAAAGTGGAGGGGTGTAAAGGCCTGGTGGTTCTAGTTATATAACTGACTTTAACAGATGTTTAATTGACTTTCATCTGTTAAAAGTCATATGCATTGTAAGAACAGCATCAGACCTTCACATTCCCAGCCACTATATATTAACCTTTGTTCATGTTAAATATTGTTTGACTATATTATGCAGTTCCCTAGGTCTGTCTATTCTCAACACCTCTTCTATATTTATAGGTAAGTTTGATGCCTACAAATAATCTAATATTGGTATTCTCATTTGTTCATACCTCTTACATTTTAACAAGAAATGTTCTATATTATTGTCTTGAAGACATCCTGCACAGTAAGGTTCTTCTATTCTGAAATAGCCTTTTCCCAGCTGTAGTCTGAGAAGTTTCTTATTACTGGGAATTTTCAATTCCCTAGATATCTGACATTTTCTTGTTGGAGCCTTGAACATCTTATATGCATGTCTTTCAGATTTTTATCCTACTCTGCTTTCCATTCATCTGTTATTAAATCTTTAATTAAGCTCTTAATCTCTGATTTACTCGTCCCTACATTTATTAGATTTTTATCAAATCTACCTTTCTTGGCTTCTTTATCTGCCTTTTCATTTCCCTCTATGCCAACATGTGAAGGTATCCAAGCAATTAAGACTAAACATCCTCTGGAATATAAGTATGTAGTAGCCAGAAATATCTCCTCTGCTATATCAGGTCTACTACATTCTCGTAAGTTTCTAAGTGCTTTGATTGTTGAAAGAGAGTCAGTTAAAACTGTTAGTTTTTTGGGAGGGTTATTAGAGAATATTTCTAGTGCTTTTAGTATTGCCACCATATCTGCCTGCCATCAACGGTACCTATACCTTGTAGCGGTATGGCAGCTTGCGTACCCTGACAATCCCCAGAGCTATGCCAGTGGGAGTTTTACTCCTGGTAAGTTCAACCAAGCTGGACTGGTCTGTGTGGGTAGGGGTCAGACAAAAGCTGGTACCCTGGTCCTCCAGGTTGGGGGTTTTAGCATAGGGCTGACACCCCTGTCTATGTAAAAAAAATAATGAAGTTACGGAAACAATATCAAATGAACAAACTTTGCTGCGGGATGGACATTCGGAGTCTGTGGCTCGTATGACTGTCAGTGGTGAAAGCCGAAAGGAAGCCACTGACATGAAAACGGATGTCCTGACCGCAAAACAGGATACAAGAATAGGATTTTGGAATGTCAGGACAATGTACGAGACAGGTAAACTAAGACAGGTCACGGCAGAAATGAGAAACTATAGGTTACACATCCTGGGGATAAGTGAGAGCAGATGGACAGGGGCAGGAAAAGTTAAAACAGCAACAGGAGAAACAGTACTTTACTCTGGAAGAGAGGATGGACAGCACAGTGAAGGCATAGCCATTATTCTACAGAAAGGGATGGAGGGGACATTGCTGGAATGGAGGCCCATCGACGACAGACTGGTGCGGTTGAGATTGGGAGGGAGATTCACCAACGCTGCAGTAATACGGTGCTGCGCACCGGCGGATGGTGGCGATGGGGAGGTCAGGGATGGGTTCTATCGGCGGCTGCAGAGGGAGGTGGAGGGCACACCTGGATATGATCTTGTTATAGTGGTGGGAGACCTCAGTGCGAAAGTTGGTACACACAATACATGTGGTGAAGGAGCGGTGGGGAGGTGCGGCGGCGGAGCGGCAGACGAAGGTGGGGATGGGCTAATGGGTTTCTGTAGCATTGGCGGCCTGGTCATTGGAGGAACACTTTTCCCACATGGGGAGGTTCACAAGTTGACATGGGAATCGCCGGATGGTCGGGACGGAAACCAGATGGACCACATCATGGTTAACGGCAGATGGAGACATGCATTGCGGGATGTGAGGGTGGGAAGAGGTGCGGATGTGGGAGGTGATCACCATTTAGTAGTGGCAAAACTGGGGGTGAGGCTGGGAAGGGCTGGACCAACTGTGGCTACACAGAAAAGGTTTGACATCAGCAAATTGAAGGACCCCCTTACCAGAAAAGCTTTTGCGGCCGACATTAAGAAACGATATCAATTTGCCAAAAGCCAGGAAAAGACACTAACTGATGATATAGACCAGAATTTTAACACCATTTCAACAGTATATAAGGAAGGTAGCAAATCGTGCTTGGGATTCCAGGAGGGGAAGAGGCAAGACTGGATAACACCAGAAACACTAAACACCATAGAGATGAGAAGGGAAATGAAAGGAAAAAAAACAGAAGCGAGGTCCCCCAGGTTAAAGCAACTATATAGCAAACGGTGCAGCCGGCTGGACAGGGAGGTTGGGCGCCAAACCCGAGCCAACGAAGGGAATTTTCTAGACGATCTTGCAGGACAGGCAGGGGGGGCGGCGCTGAGAGATGGACAAGGCACAGTATACGAAATAACTAAATTCATCAGCGGAAAACAAGGTGCAGGCAATATTGCATTAGTAGGAGATGGGCAGGGGGTCTCATCGGGACAGCGGAGGGACGGGAAACAGGATGGGCAGAGCACTTCAGAGAAACGCTGAACAAGGAAATACCAGAGACACAATTGAATGTTCCTGAGGCTGAAAACGATCTAGATGTAAATACAGACATTCCACGAAAAGAAGAGGTCATCACAGCAGTCAAAGGGTTGGAGAACGGTGGGGCTCCGGGCCATGATAGCTTGAATGCAGAGCTATTTGAGACAGACCCTGAGCTGGCGGCAGAACTGTTGGAACCACTGTTTGCACAGGTGTGGAAAGCGGGGACAACACCATCGGAGTGGAAGAAAGGAATAATTGTCAAATTGCCCAAGAAGGGAGACCTTGCAGACTGCAATGGTTGGAGAGGGGTCGCTCTTCTCTCAGTTCCCAGCGGAATACTGGGCGGGATAATTATCCAGAGAATTTCAGGGGCAGTGGACTGCAGGCTGAGGAAAGAGCGGGCGGGATTTGGAGAGAACAGAGGATGTGTAGACCATATATTCACTCTCGGGAACATTATAGAGCAGTGCTCAGAATGGCAAAGACAGCTTTACATGGATTTTGTTGGTTTTGAAAGGGCTTTTGACGGCGTGCACAGGGACGGTTTATGGAAGGTACTGAGGGCTTGTGGAATTCCGGGCTGCGTGGTGTCAATCGTGGAAAGCCTCTGTGCCAACTTTGCGTGTGGTGTTGGGCAGGGTAGCCTGGCCTTCGGGGTGGGGGCGGGGGTGCGGCAGGGATGCCCCTTGTCGACCGCTCTATTTTTAACAGTCATAGACTGGGTGATGCGCCAGACAACAGAGGGCAGTCCAAGAGGAATAAGATGGACTACATTTTCTACATTGGAAGATCTGGAATATGCAGATGACATTGCACTGCTGGCACATTCACATCAACACATCCAGGAAAAAACAGATAGACTTAATAAAATTAGCCAGCAGGTGGGCTTGAACATCAATTTAAAGAAGTCTGAGGTCATGACGCTCAATGTGAGCAACCCTGAACCCATATCAGTAGGGAATCAGCAACTGGTACAGACAGATACCTTCACATACCTAGGAAGCATAGTAACACCAGACGGTGGGGCAGGCAAAGACATCAACATCAGAATGAATAAGGCAAGAACAGCCTTCTTTAGCCTAAATAACATCTGGAAGTCCTCCCAATACAGCACAAGCACAAAATTAAGATTATACCAGAGTTGCGTGCTTTCTGTGCTTCTCTATGGTGCGGAATGCTGGAGAGTCACAGAGAAGGAAATGTCAAAATTGTCCTCTTTTCACACAACATGCCTAAGAAAAATTCACCGCATCTTTTGGCCGAATACTATCACCAACCAGGATCTGCTTGCTCGTAGCAAGCAAGAGGACATGCACACCATCATAGCTGGCAGACGCTGGAGCTGGGTTGGTCATGTCCTCAGAAGAGACCCCGATGCCATCACAAGAACAGCTATGTTTTGGACCCCTGAAGGAAAGCGAAAGAGAGGCCGACCAAAAACAACTTGGCGGAGGACTGTGGAGGCCGAGATGCAAAGAATGAACCAGAGTTGGGGCACTGTACGAAGGATGGCCACCGACCGTGCAAAGTGGAATCACTTTGTTGTTGCCCTACAAGATGCCACTAGGCGTGATGGCCACTGACTGCTTTGACGGTCGGTGGTTAAGGATCGAAGAAGAAGAAGACCATATCTGCAGTGAAAATTGAAATTGATCTTTGACTCAAGAATATCCATAGTCTAATCGCTGATCAATAATTATATGTAATTTTCATCCTAAATGTGCTAAGACTTTAAAACGTTTGTTGGAACATGCCCAATTTGGTAGTTAACAGTGAAAGGATGTTGGAAAGCAGGACATTCAGACATAGTAATTGCAATTTTGTTTGTGTGTGTGAATTAATTTTTCTTCACATTTGTTTCTTTCCAGTAATAGTAGCAAAGTCCAGTCCTTTCCATATGCAGTGGTGGTTCTTGGTGATAGTTGCCTTGTCTGGTGTTATCATCATCCTCCTCATCATCACCCTTCTGTGCTGTTTACATAAGCGGAGGAAGAAAGGCAGTGAGTAAACTTTGCTCTAGTAATGACCAACTTTATTGTGAGCTTTACATTATGTGTTTGAACTTATCAAAGTTTAGTTTCTTCTTCTTCTTCTTCGTACACTCTCAGACGTCCACTTAAATGTTATCAAAGAAAGCAGTAGTCAGTTTGAGGCTATTTGAATCCCAGTAAAGCTTTTCCATGAAAGGAACTGGGCAACTTTGAAGCAGATGTTCAGCAGTCATTTTATCAGTGCCACAGTTACACTGATCGGTAGTTCCTGTCTTTAGCTTGTTGAATAGATGGTAACTCAATCTGTTGTGGCCAGTGCGGAGTCTGAAGATTACCACTTGTTCTCTTCTGTTGAGCTGGTAGTAAGCATCATTCTGTGTGTGACCTGGATGTTTTACATTCCATTTGTTTCTATATCTGCTTCTGATAAAACTCTTTGCCTCCTCGAAAGTTATGCTTGCATCAGGCTGAGGTAGATGTGAACCTTCTTTTGCCATTCTGTCAGCCTCTTCATTGCCGGTGATATTACAATGAGATGGGATCCATTAGATCACAACACTTTTGAATCGTTGACAAAGTTTGTGGAGCACTATTCTGAGGTCATCCAGGTCTGTATTATTTTGGCTTTTCAATGTTGCAATTACTGACTGTGCATCAGTAAAGAAAGCAACTTGTCTCTCTGTGCTTTCTTCTGTCAACATAACCTCTGCTGCAGTTTTCAAAGCCTCTGCTCTAAAGTTACTTGAGAATTGTCCAGTTGCCACTGACAGCCTTTTTTCTGCACCAGTGCTTAAGGTCAGAAAGACACCCCCACCTCCATTTTCTGTTGCATTTGTTACTGATCCATCTGTGTATGCATGGGTCCAGGTGTTGCATGGGTAATGTTTCTCTATGTATTTTGTCACTATGGATTTTCTATCTGTTGCAGTTTGGCTCTTTTTTCTTTCATTTCCAGGAATGTTTTCTATCATTTCAGGGAAACGATTTTGTTTCCAAACTGGAAGCTTGTGTGCAGTGTAGATGGGTTTAATAGTGGATATTTCATTAATGAAAACTGCTCTCATCTGTGGTTTGGTTGATTCTACAAAGTTGCTTCATTGAGTCTTTGCCTTCTAAGAGCATTCATTCTATGGTACATTGTGTGGTTTGTTAGTCTTTTGAATTTTTCGGCCTGTTGCTGAGCCCTGCAGTCTCTTCTATCCTCCATTGGCTGGAGGCATGTCATCTTTTCGAGTTCTTTTATAGGTGTTGACCTCAAGCCTCCCATTATAATTCTCATTGCTTGATTTTGGAGTCTGCTAATTTTATTGAAGTTTGACTTAGCTGCTGTTGCCCATGCTGCTATGCCATATTCAAGGATTGGTTTCACTCGCCCTGTGTACAACGTCTTAAGCACTTTCTCATCTGCACCCCAAGTTGTTCTAGCAAGTTTTTTCATAATTGCCATTCTTTGTCTTGCTCTCATTCGGTTTCTGTCAACCTGTTTTTTTAGTTTAATCAAAGATGAACTTTACTGGGCAGATGTGATCACCCTTCTAAATAACTAATATTCAGTTATGACTTAAAATCATATAGCAAGTAAAGAAACAAAAATGTTTTAGGGATCCACTTTTATTATTGTCATACAGGCACTTAAAAGACAGAAAATGAATGTTCCATACATTCTGTATGGTTAGTGCACTGGCTTCCCAGTTTGGTGGTCCATGGTTCGATCCCAATTTGGGGTGGGATTTGTCAGACCGCAAACGGCTCTGGGGTCAACCCAACCTCATAAATTATATACCAGAGCAACTCTGGGAAGGAAATGCAGCTGGCGGAATACTGACCACATCACCCCTAGTGTGCCGTATGGTCAAGAAAATATAGGCCTAACACCATATTCCCAATATGCCTCAGTGGGCGTGTAACGGGATCCTTTACCTCACCTTACATTCTGTTGTGTAGAATTAAAAATGGATGACCATTTATCATTAATCAGTAATTCATCTTGTCATTCACAAATTTATATTATTTATAAAAATAGCTCAAGCTGTGAATACAAGACATGCATTTTATTTTTAAAAACATTAATTCTAACAGATGAGCTAAAGCGATCAACCACTATCACAAGTGTAATGTCAGCAACACCTGAGCCAGAGGAGAACAGGTTCCCTGCACTAGAACTTCGGCAGTCTAGCAGAAGTGTAACAAGGAATGGGAAAGTGCACAATAATGCAAATAATATTTATGCCAGGTGAGTTTAAATTTGATTTAATTGTGGTTGTTATTTGATTGAACCTGAATTTAAAATTCAAATTTAGAAGTTAAATCTAAGCCATGTTTTACATTTATGGAAGAATGTCATCATCAACATTCTCACTGCTGATGGAGCTCCAATTGCAGCTGGTCCCCTTTCAGGCAGCCTCTGTCAAAGCACATATTTATGCAGGGGTGGTTTCTGTAGCAGTTTTTGTACATGATGAGGCTGTCAGACTATACACAACATGTTAATCACATCTTACAACAAACCTGTGGGAGTAGTAGTCCCATTCTAGTATTATATGGAAGAATGTACTTAATATCTGAAACTCTCACATGCAGGTCTCCTCCACGACCTAGCCCAGCTAGTGTCACATATGCAGAGGGAATGAACTTACCCGTAGCAGGGGCATCAGCGGCAGCCTCCAGGAAACCACGTATTTCAGATGATACGAGCTCCGTCCTCTCAGAGAAACCATCAAATCTCGGTGATTCATCTGATGAAGTGGTAAGTGATGGCTTGGGTATTTTAGAAATTAAAGAAGTATTTTTGCATATATTTATCTGAAAGATAAATTTATTACACAAGTCAGAGGAATAATATTTAGTCATTTATACTGGTAATATGTAACTGATGACAAGAACCAGACAGGTGCTAGTGGAACTAGAGATGAGAAGAAGGCGCTGGCGAGGGGTAGAACACACATTGATAACATTGCTATGCAGTCCTTGTTCTGGAGTCCTCAGGGTAAGAGAGGTAGAGGGAGATAACTGAGAAACACATGGAGAAGAGACCTGAAGACAGAAATGAAAGGTATGAGGAAGCCATGGAAGTAGCTTGAGCTGATGGTGCAGGACAGAAGGACTTGGCATGAGTTTTTTGAGGGCCTATTCTCCTTGGAGAGCTGATGGGGATATGATGAGGATTATGTTGGTGCCATTGTTGAGAACAACATTTACTCTTCTGGCTCTGATTATTGTAAGGTTTTCTTTTAATATGTTCATCTTTTTATCATGATGTTTGGCAACTCACTTTCTGAAGATTTCTTACAATAACTAATGAGCAGTCGCATCTCTTTAGTCCATAATGGTTGAGCTTTACTGACTCTAGATCAGGAAACAAATCCTGGGTATCGGGTCATCACAGCACTTAACATATTTAGTATGACATCTGAGCATCCGATTGGCAGAGTGGTTAGAGCACCAGTCTCTCGCAACAATGGTGCTGGGTTCAAAACACTGTGGCGTCACGCTTCAGTCTACCCCAGCCGTGGATGGATTTCTTACTCTGCTCTTGAATTAGGGAAGGAAAAGACAGAAAGAAAGGGAACTGGTCTCCCCAGCTGGATCTGGTATAGTGAAATCTCTAACACATCACTCTACTATGGCAGTATTTGCTATGGAACTACCTTTTAGTATGACACCTATAAAGTGTTTACGATCTTCTTTTGGCATTGCATTAAAAAAAAAGGGTTTGCCTCACAAAATGAGGCGAACCTTTAACAAAAAATTTCCAAGGCCACACAGACATCATGTTGAACAAAGAGTTGCTTCCTAGCTCTTGACACTTGGGTTGTTAGCCCACCATTGAACATCATTGTTTTGAGCACCTTCAGGAGTTTGGAAGTGTAAGTTAACAGAAACTATGAATCGCTGCAATTGTCCATAAAATATAGCAGCCTGGACCCAGTGGCAAACTAGATGACTACTGAAATGTTGCAAAGATGTGGACTTTGGTTCTGCCCGTGTATGGCTTATTGTTCCTAGATGATATAGTAACAGAGGGAAAATGACTAACCAGATGCTGGACATCCAGTAAATTTTTTTACGTACGCCCGCTATTACTCGAGGCGAGAATCTCCGGTTAGTATATCTAACCTGAGACTGATTTTTACGTGAGTATCCCTTTTTTCCCTGTACACTGACAGGTGTCCACTCGCCATTCAGGCTGATACTCGCCGTCTTAGGAGAGTACCCATTAGAGCTGGGTCGGCTCAGGAGCCGCCAGTCCCTGGTTGACGACACTTCATCAAATGTCTTCGCCAGGGCTCGAATTAATCCAGTCCAAGTCCCGGTTTACGACACTGATTCAAATGTTCTCGCCCGGGCTTGAACCTGGATCACCCGATCTCCAGCACAGTGTGGTAACCATTACAGCAGCGCGGCTCCCCATCCAGTATATGTTGTTTCTCATGATGTGATCATTGAGCAGTTCTTCAGACTACTTTGCCTAACAGAGAGCCTCTACTCATTAAGTTAGATGGCAACAGTTGGCTAGGAGTGAATGTTGGGTCGTAGACTCTGCCATTATAGATTCCTGACAGACTGCATAAATATGCCTACAAGTCCATGATTACGTTTTCAAACATTGCTTATAACAGTGGTTCTCAGCATGGGCCATGTGGCCTCCTAGGGGGTCATGCCATATTTTTCTAGGGAGCCATAGTAAGATGGTTGTTGTTGTTGTTTAACTAGGGCTGCTGAGCTTTTTGCTCTTATGTACCCAATGCCAAGTTGAAGACTCATTGGTATTATCTACACCGTAGATCTAGGCCTTTCCTGTGGCTTTTCTGCCATTCTGAAACGTGCTGAGTTGAAGTCATGAGCTCCAGTTCCCCCAGCTTGACTTGCATTTAAAGAATTGCCACATCTGGTCCCAAGCTAGGAGGAAGAAGCATGTGGCATACTGTGCATTCCCTGCCATCCAAGGGGGCTCTTCAACTATGCAGAGCTAAAATACAGTACTCTGGTTCTGGGCTCTCCCATGGAATTGCCACGTCCTGCACAGAGCCACTTCTCAGATCCCTCTGCCTATCACTGGGTCCACAGTGAGATCCTCCTGCATGCAGCCAACCAGGTAAAAGCCAGAGTTATGTCTGGAGCTCATGTGACTTCTCCAAGCTTAGTGTGCAATGCTGGGTTCACAGCATATTTCAACACAGGGGGAAACCTTGAAAGTGTGTGGATGATTTCAAGAGTCAATGCGGGTGTAATTAGCCTCACAGACAGAGGTTCACTTCCACATATGCATATTGTAGCATTGTGCATAGCTGGTGGTCATAAAAAGATGACTCCAGATATGCCTCCATGCACATAGTAAGATGATAAAGTACCTCTTTTCCAGCTAGCAGGGACTATGATGAGGGGGCCACAGAGGTAAATGAGGCTCAGAAGGGTGCCATGAGAAAAAAAAGGTTAAGAACCCCTGGCTTGTAAGACTTTTGTATGATATTCAGAGGTGGCATTAACCGGTGAAGATGATTGGGTATAATCTTCTTTAGGTTTTGATTTTGATTGAAATGGTTGTAAACACCTTAGACGCCGAAAGAAAAACATCAGGAATGTGTATATTTCGATGGATATCACCATGTTATGTTAAATTATAGAATAAAAGATACACCAGAGTATCTAGTGGTGTAGATATTTTCCTATAACTGACCTCGAAACCCTCGAATCGGTCGGTTGGATCGGAGGGTTGATCAGTGAGTTAACAATTCACTATCGTAAAACAAGCTATTGTTACCGAAACAGAACCAGGCTCGACAGTAAACATGACTCACTCTAATATCTTGGGGGCTAAGGAGATTTCTAAAATTGGATACTGGAATGTAAGAACTATGTATCAAGACGGAAAATTGGAAGAAGTAATTAAAGAAATGGATAATTATAAGTTGGACTTATTGGGTGTCAGCGAGTGTAGATGGACGGGGAAGGGCATAAAATATATTTCAGAAGAAAAAAAGCAAATTATATACTCTGGTAGTAATGATAATCGTCACACAGAGGGAGTAGCCATCCTAATGACACAGAAAGCAGCAGCATCGCTTATCAGCTGGGTACCTATCAATGAGAGGCTAATATTAGCTAGATTTCAGACACGATTTTTCAAGCTCTCAATTGTACAATGTTATGCACCAACTAACGACGCTCTTGATACCACAAAAGATGACTTCTATGAAGCACTTCTAAGTACCATCAACACAATACCCAAGCATGACATAATAGCAGTCATGGGTGATTTTAACGCCAAAGTAGGTGACAACAACGATGGAGTACAAAGATATCTCGGTACTCATGGCATAGGCTGTTTGAATCAAAATGGCGAAAGACTTCTAGAACTTTGTGAAATATCAAACCTCGTTGTGGCAGACACCATCTTTCCACATAAGAATATCCACAAGATAACATGGAATTCACCTGATGGCAGAACTAAGAACCAGATAGATCACTTCTGCATAAGCGCTAAATTTCGCTCATCAGTTCAAGACGTCAGAGCATACAGAGGTGCAGAGATCGGAAGCGATCATAACCTCTGCATAGCTAAAATGAGAATTAAACTGAAGAAGTTATACCAACCGAATAAAAATAGAAGAATAGATGTACACAGACTGCAATCAAATGATATAAAGAAGGAATATAATGTCAAAATGAACAACTATTTCGATGCTTTAGGCAAAATTGACAACGATATCACCACCAAGACAATCGATACTAAATGGGAACAACTGAGAACAGCAATGACAGAAGCAGCTGTAGCGACCACCGGATACCTAGTACATAAAAAGAAAAAATGGATGAGAGAAGATACTTGGGATAAAATACAAGAAAGGAAAACAGCAAAACTTAAACTACTAGCGGCAAGTACACATAATGCAGTTGAATCTTGCAAACTAACTTATAACTTGTTAAATAAAGAAGTGAAGACAAAAACTCGAAGAGATAAAAGACATTTCATCAATGAACTGGCCGTAGAAGCTGAAAATGCTGCAAGAACTGGTAATAGTAGGTGCCTTTATCAAATTACAAAACAACTATGTCACCAGCCTACTGCTATGGAAACACCTGTTAAAGGTAAATTAGGGAATTCAATACCAACAGAAAAAGAACAAATGAAGAGATGGGCTGAGCACTTCATGGAGGTGCTAAACAGACCACCACCAACAGTAACACCTGATTTTAATAATGAAACATCCACAACCACCTTGCCAATAACTTGCGATGAATTCACGCTGGACGAGATCAAACAAGCCGTTAAAAGATTAAAAAATTTTAAAGCTGCTGGAGTTGACGAAATTTCAGGGGAAATGATTAAAGCAGTTAATGACAACAACCTCTTGAGAATTTTAGATATTATAAATGAAGTATGGAGAGAAGAACAACCACCACAACAATGGAAAGACAGTATTATTGTAAAGTTACCGAAGAAAGGTGATCTATCAGACTGTAATAACTGGCGTGGTATATCTCTATTATCAGTACCTGGAAAATTATTATGTTGCATGATGTTAGAAAGACTTAAATTGCATGCTGACGAAAAGATCAGAGAAGAACAAGCGGGTTTCAGGCCGAAACGATCATGTATTGATCAAATATTCACACTAAGAACAATTATAGAAGAATCAGTGGAAAGGCAATCGCCACTTATTATCACCTTCGTCGATTTTCAAAAAGCCTTTGATAGTCTACACCGCCCATCATTGTGGAAGATACTTACAATCTATGGTTTTCCAACAAAATATGTGAATATAATCAAAGCGCTATATGACAATGCAAGATGTTGTGTTAGAACAAATAAAGGGAATACAGAATGGTTTACAGTAGAAACAGGGGTGAAACAAGGCTGTATTATGTCACCACTACTTTTTGGAATAGCTATTGATTGGGTTATGAGAAACTATACCCACAATGAACAATTGGGTATAAAATGGACAAATGGAAAATTCCTGGGGGACCTGGATTTCGCAGATGATGTAGCATTCTTAAGTTCAACACCAAGACAATCCCAAGAAGCAATAAATAATTTGTGTCATCTCTCGGTTAAAATTGGTCTCCAAATAAATGCCTCTAAAACTAAAGCTATGAACTTTTCTAACGAGACCTTTGATATCATCTTGAACGGGGAAAAACTACAGAAAGTTGAAAGTTTCAATTATTTAGGCAGTAAAATGACTCAGGATGGTGACACAACAAGAGAAATCCATACTAGAATTGCTTTGGCAGCTAGCGCCTTCAATAGATTATCTAACATTTGGAAATTACGATCATTGAATATACATACCAAGCTTCGTCTGTTTAATTCAAATGTTATCTCAGTGTTAACATACGGCTGTGAGAGTTGGAAAATAACAAAATCATTGGAGAACAAGCTGAATACATTCGAGAACAAATGTCTTAGAAAACTCATGAACATCAGTTGGAAAGAATTCAAGACTAATCGACAAATAAGAGAAGACTCTAGGCAGAAATATGTCTCCGACTATATAAGGAAAAGACGATGGTCATATATCGGTCATGTCCTACGAATGCAAAACAACAGAATACCACTACAGGCGCTCACTTGGGTTCCTGAGGGTAAGCGGAAAAAAGGAAGACCAAAAGAAACACTCAGAAGAACAATAATAAGAGAAGGAAGAACGTTGGGCCTAAATAATGTGCAAGAGCTAAGAGGAGTGGCGTCACAACGAACAACCTGGAGAGCACTGGTTTCTGCCTTATGCGCCGTGTTTGGCGCTTAAAGAATTTATTATTATTATTATTAAACAGAATTAGTTGTATGCCTTTTATTTTTGCATATTTCATTGGATTGTTTGTCAGTTCTCTTGCTATTTTGTTATTTCAGTCCAGTGATGACAATGATGATAGCAGCACAGACTCCATTGTGAAAGCTCCTGTACCTTCATCACCCCCTCCCCCAGCTTTCAGCAGCCACTACAATAGGAGCAGCAGAAATAACATCAGTAGTGGTGCTGGAGCTAGCAGCAGCAATAACATTCATAATAACCATAATAACCCAGCGTGGAGGCACCAAAATCCACACAATGCATACACATACACAGACAGTGAGGCAGACAGCAGCCATTATGCTTTCAGTCTTAACAATGGAAACATTGTTGTAAATAATGTGGCAGGAGCCAGGACACCATTATCAGGATTTTCTTCATTTGTATGACGTTTGCACAACTTGTGTGGCCTGACATTTAATATAGCTTCCTTACCCTTCCAACAAATTTGTTAACACTGCTGAGTTAACAGGTTTTAACCAAGGCTACCTCTGCTTTACTGGCAACACACAGCCCAGTATTTGAGATCATGGAGGATGTCAAAGAGGCTCGTGTTCTCAAAGCTACTTAAGGAGATTAGCACATCAAGGCTGGTAAAAAGTTTGCACGTGTCATAGCTACTTAAGAAGATTAGTACACCAAGACTGGTAAAATGTTTGCACACATCATGGCAATCACATACTTTGAGACCTAAACATTTACACATTTGGAATCAAAGTAATGGTTGTGTACTTAAGGATCAAAATGACAGTTGCATGCTGTCAAGAGTAGAGTAAAAGTGAACTATGAACTTAGTGTCTTAAAATGTGATCTGGACTAAGTTAAGGATAACTTATTACATTGTGTGAGACTGCATTAGCACAGTCATCTGTAATCACTAAAGATGTTGTGATTCATGTGAATCGTAATTACCATAAAATGCAAAAAAGTGTTTCTTTATCATTTAAAAAAAATATGTATGTTTTTATTTTTTTCACTGGATGTGGTTGATCATAAAATTGCTCATATGCAGGTTCAGAGTCTATAACTGATTTGAACAATTTTGTAACTATAGAACAATATTTATTTGGTTTGTTGCTTTACTTTAAGATGGCTCTTATATACTTCAGTGGACCAGATGAATGAGTTCTGAAAACCGATAATGAAGAAGTGTAATTTAACAAAAACTTAGCAAAAGTTGATTCATATAGTGTAGATCTTGGTGCGGTTAGTTGTTTTGTAGGGGGAAAAGCTTTATTTTTCCATAAGCCTTAACTTGTAGATTGGAAAGTTACTTTTATAATAAATAAATTGTGTTTTGTTAGTTATTTGGGTGAATCTGTTAACATTGTTTATTTTTGAAAGGTATATTTTGATTTTACATATTTACTTGTACATATTTAACTGAAACTAATTTTATGTATCACAGATTTTGTGTTGAGCATTAGAGACTGAAATTCATACTTTCATTTTCCTGACTTTTTCATGTATAATTTAAATCATCTTTTGGTGACTTGCCCTTCAAAACCAATTAAAGCATATAAAGAAAGCACACATCAGTTGTCATCATCAGCCCCTGTGCCTAGATGCTTAAAGAACACAAAACAATTCATCATCTAATTTATGCCTAGACAGAGTTTTCCTAGAGCAAGATGTAATTTTCATGATGTATTTCTATTTTAAGTGACTTAATACCAAGTTGAACCTCATTAAGGTTATAATTTGGGTATATAGCGTTATTTATTATTTTTTAAAATTAAAATAAGTATCACTTTATTTAGTGATGTTAATTGTTGACATATCAGATTATATATCTGGAATTTTATCACCATGACACTGTTGGCTTTACGGCTAAACATCCTTAGTTGATTTTACAATCATGAGGCAACACTGGACCTTTTGCTTGTGTGTCAGCAAGAAACATTTGGTCCTGTTCTTTGAGTCCCAGCAGGAAACATTAACATTATCACCAGTGTGGAACTGATGATAAGAACCAGGCAAATGCCAGTTTAACTAAAGATGAGAAGATCATGCTGGTGTTCAATAAGGCACTAGAAAGCTTATTCTCCGCGGGGAGTTGAATGGTAGTGATGACGTTGATGATTCCAAAAAATGTTCTCTTATCCTGGCTGAAAACTTTGGTCCTAATTTTTTGTGTCTGTCACGAAGTGGCTTTAAGTTTAAAGTTTGTCTGAATATATAGACAAGACACTAGTTATGAGAAAGTCTGAGAAGATAGATTTAAGAGCCACCACTCCTGTCTACACTATATTTACTAACTAACACTCTATCTCACTGAAGGTGGATACTAAATAACTACTGTCTCAACCATTCTATGCTGTCCTACACAATTGACTAATACACCACGAGCACTGCTACACTAATTGACTTTGCAGCGCTAACTCGGAGGCTGTTCTCTAAGTCTTTATATCTGAAGCTACTGTTCCTCTCTACACTCCTTCCTTTCGCCTCTGCCTCGGTTCAGTGCCTCTCTGGCGCCACCGTCTTCGTCTGAGGATCTGGTGAGTTGCTTCACCGTCACTCCCCTCTTCTTGCTTGCAGTTTGGAAAGGTATGTTTTCCCTCTCTCCTTTCCTGAATACTGATAACTAGGGGCTTTTTAATAAGATAGCTAGGTAATTGCTAAATGAGGTAGATGGTTTCACCACTGATGACACTTCTTCAACTTGCTGAGTTAACCCGGTTCAGGTTTAGGACCACTGCCTTATTATGGCAGTTTATAAGCACAAGGCAATGCGCCTGATTGTGGTGTGCTTTAACGAGCTAAGAGCTCCTGATTTTAGAACCCATTCCCGCTGAGGCAAGAGCCCTCACTGCTAAAGAACTTCTTTCTTTCAGGGTTGTAGACGTACTGGGTGCTGGTACAGGCGCGAACCCAAGTTTCTGCAATTTACGCAGCTGTCTCATGCCTCCTTCTCTCTTGAAGGCACCATCTGTGGTAAGATTTTGGCTATCAATAAACTCCACCACCATCACTGCCAACAAGCCGTGACTGCTGTAGAAACAACAAAATAACCACATCTATACAAAAAGTCAAAATTTCTAAGACAATAACACATTACCACCCCCAAACTTCCTCTACACCCTGGGGTCCCCTAAATTAATAAATCTCCCCTACAAATGCTACGCACAAGCGATAAATATTCCTGCCCAATGGTCAAACTAATTTACAGTCCCCTCCTATCTCTCTCCTGCACTAACTTTAACTATCTGTCTATTATGTGAATCCCAGACACGGTCTGACCTAAATCTTTTGTGTGCATGTCTCGCCCCTTTGGCATCATAACATTAGCTTCGTTGAAGCGAAAACTTCCCCGGTACAGGATAATTTCCCAGCCTTAACTTCTTATTAACGACTGACCCGGGAAGGTTATCAATTAACACAGTATTTAAACACACTGATCCTACACCATCTATGAAATACAAAATCCACTTCATCCCTGTCTCCTGACTGCAAGACCAATTAACACAACAAATTAATACACAACCATACCCACGTATATACACTACAAATTATAATCCAAATGCGGTTTTCACAGACCTCATATTACATATTACAGAGCACCCGTTTATCTTAGCGCTTACCCTCACACTGTTAATATCTCAAAAGCCGCTACACAAGTCATAGATACTGCTACTTATTCGTAGAAAAATTTATAGGCACAACTTACACTACCCTGGTTCTAGTTTCTGTATAAGATAGCAATTGATGGCACTCCTGACTAATAAAAATTTAATTTAATCCCAGGAGAAAACTTACTCTAACGTGCTAAGCTCTTATATAAAACGAACTTTCTACAACGCTAATTAAGTTATAGACATACCCAATAAATACAGAGTTTCTCGGACTGAGCAGACTATATGATGGCACTTGTGTCACGGCTGAATTTCTTGGGACCAGAGAGCGCTAAAAGATTTTGATGCTAAATATATAGTATAATATTCTGATGCAATAATAGACGCGGTGATTCATCGCGTTCACGTCTATCTATCTGGAACCGCTTTAAACCAACCTTTGACCTATTTTGATGCCTGCACATAAATTAAATCTGAACTCGTCCAGTGATATCATAAACAAACCGATGACTCAGTGTTTACCAAGCCAATCGCGAATTTATTTTTGCTCACGAGCGAAAGAATACGTAATATTAGGTAATCCTCTGACCATTCTAGTTACCAGAATAAATTTTATTGGTTACAGCGCTGAACCTGGGTCGTGCTTCTCCCCCATCCCTACAATTAAACAGGGTAGGTGCGGGTGGTTGGATTTTCTCCTAACAGCCACAAATTAACCCAGACTAATAACTATGAACTTGAACGCCTAATAATAATAAAAGAATGCAAAAAATTAAGTGGGAAAGAAGACTGGGGCGAGTTGAAAATAAAAATACAGTAACCCATCACAGCGTCCATGCAGGAAACTTTGGTCATGTTATGTGTGTCCCTGCTGAAAACTCTTGTCCCGCTTTGTGTGTCCCAACAGGAAAAATTTGGCTTATTCCTTATCTCAGCTCTATTGATTAAGGCCCTGCAAACATCATGGGAGGATATTATGACATGCTAACTGAAAATTGTAAATACATTAAGAAAGAGAAGATCATACTGTAGGATTGCTCACCCATATTTTTAGACGTAAATTTGTCTTACATTAAAGCATGACCCAGATTATGTTCAAGAAACTTTATTTTAGTGGGTGAAGTTTTTAGAGCTAATGCTTGGATATCTTGCCTTTTCTTTTAGTTATGAGTTCAAAAACTCAATTTCTGAAAAGCATTCTAATTGAGCCTCATATCATTTTCTTCTGCCTCGTTTGCCTTCAATTTCCACATTAATGACTCTAATAAAAGCAGTAGTCAGTTCAAGGTTCCTGACATCTCCAACAAGTTTTTCGTGGAGAAAAATAGGTTGTTGCCATATGCTACTCTGTTCATTCTATATGATGGGCAGGACTGCAACAGTTTTTCAGCTGTCATGGGGCTGGTGCCACAGGTGCAAAGATCTGTTGCACCAATCCTGTACCTGTGGCATAGATAGTATCTCAAACAGGCCTCATGTAATCTGGCTTATCTCTTGTCATTTTAAGTAAAGTGGTTATAGAGATTATCAGAACAATGTCATGTTGGATCACAAAATTGCTGCTCCTTGGAGTCTCAACAGGTCTGTGTGAAAATCAGTAGCACAGAATATCTTACTTACTTACTTAGTCGTTCCCCTTCTACCGTGAGGTGTAGAGGTTTGGAAGAGAGAGCGCCAGACTATCCTATCGGCTGTCTTCCTCCTGACCTGGTTCCATTCTAGTCCTCAGTCCTTCAAAGATTGTCTAATGTTGTCCTCCCAGCGGACTCTGGGTCGTCCTGGGGGTCTGGATCTCTGGCTCTTTGTTTCCCATGCTTGTTGTGGTAGTCGATCTTCACCCATTCTGCAATCATGGCCAAACCATCTTAGTTGGGACTGTTCTACTTGGGTCGCACAGAATATCAACAGAGATTATAACTTTTACCTTCCACAAAACAAAGTACTCAGCAAGCATTATGTTTTTTAATTCTTCTCTATCCAACCCTATAGTGCCTTTTGTGAGAGAGTTATGATGAAAACAGTGAATGCAGAGATGAGAGTTAAACAAGTGTTTGAGAATAATATAAATCAAATGTGAGTTTTCCCAGACTTTTTTTTCTTCTTAAGTGTTGAGTGCTGTTCATGCTTTGGTATTGGCTTGCCAGAGAAGTTTCTTGCCAGGAAAAAGCAGCCTGAGTCTAATGTTTTTAATATTGAATGAGAGATTTGTTAGACTTGTTGTCTTACGCATGTACTAATGATTATGTATAAAATATCAAACTGTTAACTAGTCATAGAGCTCTCAGAGTAATAAAATAAAGAGCTTATAAATACCGTGATCAGTTCTTAAAAGTTGGGAGCTTTCTATAATTCTTCACTTTTCTGGTTTTGACTTCTCATGATTGTTTTAGAAGATTCTTTTCTTTGTTTACAGACCAGGCTACTAGTTTTCTGTAGTCCAATGGATCTCATCCATAGTGATACTCTGATCAGTTCATTTTTCAAAGTGATTTTATGAGAGCGAATTAGCTTAAATTTTGTTGGTTGCTATTTTATATATATAGAATCCACATGTTTTTTAGTTAACACTTTGACGGAAACTTTAAAAAAAATTTTATAATAATGATTTTATTTGTATGTACCTATCTATCTTGTCGAGCATTGATTGGTGGAGTGGTTGCTTTTCACGGTAACATAACCAGAATTGAAACCTGGTTGTGTCTGCCCAGCTGTAAATGAGATTCTGACTCTGCTTTTGAGTTAAAGAAGACAGAGGCAGTGAGGAAGGGTGCTGGGCACCCTCACCTCATAAAAAATGAGACTTAGTGAAACTTCTAACACTTCACTCCCCTACAACAGTATTTGCTATGGGAAAACCCTTATCTTTATCTATCCCATACATGCCACACCTCGGAGATGAAAAACCTGTACAAAGACCAGCAAAACCTTTACAAAGACCCAAAAAATGTATCAAAATAGTTAATTTGTGTAAAAATATTTTCAATTACAGTGGGCTGCATTATAATTGAGGCTTAGGGACTTTGCCTTTTAAAGCAGGTCTTCACTTATTTTAAAACCCAAACAATAAATGTCCAAGTTTATTTTACACTGTAAAAATGATGTGATCGAGTCATCATTTAGTCTATTTCTGCGCTTAATTATCACTAACAGACTGGGAAATCCTGTTTTCGATAGGACCTTATAAAAGATTTATAAGACACAGTAATAAGGGGTAAGAGTTAGAAATCCTCAACCTAACCCTGAACCCACACCTTAATCTTAACCCTAAAGATGTTCGCGGCGTACTAGGATGACATCGAAGAAGACATTCCACTGTTCTCACACCAATTTTTACTACTTCGTTGTTGTTGTTATTATTGCAAAGAGAAATATTGAACTAAACTATATTATCCAGTTATATGGAATGGGGAGGTTTCTAGGGCGGCTTCGAATTATTTCACTAAATATTTGACGTAATAAAATAATAAAATCACGTTATCATATTAATTTTTTCAAAACAAAAAGCTCCCAATTTGCAACGAGAATATAAACTGGCTCTAGTGTAATTTATTCTCTACCAAACTTCAAAAATGAAAATAGCCGTTTTAGCCTAATTGGCAGTTTTAAATACCCATATGACTTTGGTGCCAATCATCAATACGACAAACATTGATAGTAATTAAATATTTTAAAAAATAACTCACTGGGTGATCGTAATACTCATATATCCACCAAAGAAAAATCAGAATGTTTTTAAAGAAAGGAAATTAAAACATAGAAGAGAAGTAACTCCAAAAAAACTTTTCCAGGGGCTCTGATCGGGTTAAGATACAAATGTGCCTTGCATTCGCGATTTTTTTTTTGAGTTTCATAATTCTTTTTATATTATTATTAAAATGTACATTTCTTATGCAGACTCTACATGTTTTAGTGAAATCAAGTAATATGTAGTGGTATCCACTTTTTGTTGTTGTTGCATATAAGCAGCCGTAAATAATAAATTATGCTCAATGCGACGTAATCGTTAAAATAATCTGTAACGTGCTAGCTGCCGTCAGCATTAGCGAAAAATGATGAATGAACGCCACACCACACGGACTCTCGCAAATCCTGAATCAGTCGAAAAATAGGTAGCTTGATTTCATTGGTTGATTTTGTATTCATGTGGCCTAACATCTTGCCGAATCTCACAACACAAATATCGGCTACGGTTTGGCGCAAGACAATTGATTTATATATATACGTATTTAATAATTAGGTGAAAAAACCTGTACAGAAATTATGTACGGGGCGGACACATCTAAAAATGCAAACATCTTGTACAGATTACGGATAAACCTTAGCGTGTGGCGTGTATGCTATCCTGTCAGTATGAGTATTCTAAAAGGGCTGTTGTAGATTGGGAATATTAGATTGTGTAAGAAGAAAGCATGACAGTGAAGAAGAGGACAATGAAACAAATGAATCAGAATTGTCAGAACTAAATATGAGTAAAACAGAAAGAGAAGTGAAATATGTTTGTTTTTTTGTGGAGACCTCACAGAATTCACAACATTCACTCAGTCTGCTATAAGAACAGTTGACTGTGTGATAGAACTCTAAATTGTAACTTGATGTGTTTTCACTTTGAATAATAAAAGAGTTTCCTTTGATCTCAGCAAAAAAGCAATGAATATCTTACTCTATTTTCAGCTTCTTTTCTTTATTCAAAAGCTTTTTTTTATGTCTGAAAAACAATAAAAGCAAACTTTTTTCTTACGTTGCAAGCTGGCAACTTTATGTGTTATGTATGTATATCTATATATATAAAAAACAAAATTGTGATTACCATGTTTGAACATCAAACTTTTCCCATGCCCTTTCACAAATCACTACTAAATTTGGCATCGTTTCCTTCTAAAACGTTACATCTTAACTGCATTTGGGATGAAAATTACGTCTTATTGTTGACTTATTGATCAGAGATTATAATACAAATAATTTGGAATTGTAATTATGAGTTTTTCTTCCAAGATATTGATAGACATCGATTCTTTGAGTGAAATGTAAGATCAAGTGTGACTCCAAGATACGTGGGATGTTCTTCTTTTGTTTGTCTAGCCACAGGTTGATATTCTTCTTGGCTACTGTATGCTAAAGCAGGGCATGTTTGAAGCTTTGAAGTAAAGCTAACTTCAAATTATCACTCTTCAATTAGTAAAGCACTCCACTGTATTTTAGTACATATATCAAGGTGGGTAAAAAAAATGTCTATGTGTTTGTGTATATATATATATATGCATATAATCATAATTTTCGTTACATTAATTTAGCAGTAATTTAATGACACTCTTGCCTATCAATTTCTTCCATCTTGTACACAATTTTATACTTAGGGTTTCCACAGGTTGGAAGCATTTATTGCAAGCATCCCGCGGGTTGGGAAAATTATGTAAGGGGTTCCACCACACTAGAAAGGTTGGAAAGTACTGTTGTTGATCATAAGTAATATTTATCTCTCATGAATAATCTTGAACATATATTTATTTATTCATCAACAATTGTTTAACACCAATGTTATTACTGTAGTCCTTCTTTCATTTTTTTTAGAGGTTTATAGCTCATATTTCTTGTGTGAGATCTTAAAAAACTGGTTGCCTTTGCTTTTACAAGCCACACTAAGTATAACAATGGTCATTATTAAGTGCTTGTTTTCTGGTTAGGTTTTGTTGGATACCTTAAGAGCTGTGGTAGAGCAGTGGTTAGTGCACTGGCTTCCTAGCTAGGTGGTCCATGGTTCGATCCCTAGTTGAGGTGGGGTATTTAGACCGCAAATGGCTCCAGGGTCGACCCAGCCTCATGAATTGGGTACCAGAGCAACTCTGGGAAGGTTAAGACGGTGGCTTAACGAGATGCTGACCACATCTGTCTCATGTGCCGATGGTCAAGAAAATATGGGCCTAACACCATATTATGCCTCAATGGGCGTGTAACAGGATCCTTTGTTGGATACCTTACAGCACAAGAAGATCTTAATCACAACTGCAGGGTTTTCAGGATGGAGAACAGAAATCTTGAGGATAATAAACTAATTAATCTAGATTGACATCAGAAAGAAAAAGTAAAAAAAAATTCAAGAAGTTTACAAACTGCATAAATTCTTCCTAATAACTTACGCCTTATAGGCGTATACTGATTTATATATTACACACTCCAGCTGGAATGTGTTGTAAGGGGGGGGGGAGAAGTGATCTTCAATATTTTTTCAAAGAGATTTAGAGAGCAAAAGTAAAACAAATTAATAAAGATTATTCTCGAGAGCTTTGCTGGCATACAGTGACTGAAAAGTCACTTCCTATTTGTATATCTTCACTTGTATCCACTGGATATATCCAGGAAGCAAATGTCAAAACGAATAATTGCCATTTGACAAATGAGTTTTAGTTTCTATTTGTTATGCCCAAAACCAAATATAATCTAAAATTGCCCATAAACTGACGTTACTAGAGACAGCAAAAATTGCTTCCTGCTATGAACTCATGTTGAACAAACCGGATCTCATGTTGAGTTGTAATGTTCATGTGACACAACATCTTATGTAATAAAATTGCAGTTGATTTTCTTTATTGTGATGTTTGTTTCATATAACTTGGAAAGGAGTGAAGAAATAACAATTTAAAAATAGGTCGTGACTTTTGAGTCGCAGTGTAGAACTTTGTAACAGAAGAAGATCTTGGTAATTTTGGTCATGACTTATGTTTTCGTGTGAGAGACAGAAAAGAGAATGACAAAAGTTTGTTGCCAGATTTTATGAGCTCATCACACTTGCAGTTTTTATGTATGTATAAATGCATATGTTGAGACATATGGTACTGTGTTAATGTACAAAGTTTATATTTTGGTTATGACTTTTGTTTTCATGTGAGAGACAGAAAAGAGAATGACAAAAGTTTGTTGCTAGATTTTATGACCTCATCACACTTGCAGTTTTTATGTATGTATAAATGCATATGTTGATACAATTGGTACTGTGTTAATGTACAAAGTTTATATTTTTGTAGTATAGAGTTTATATTTTTATATTCAGTATGTTTTGTTCACCACCATTCCGTCTCTTTGTTCACGCTCATAAGAACATGACCTGTCTCAGCTGCCGTACGAGTTTTGTTCGACCAGTCAGCTAGCATAGTACTTAATTAGGAGAAAGCAGATGTTTGGTCTGAAAGCTGCTAGAACTTTGTGTCATCTACATTTTTGGCACAGAGAGTGTGTGTACGTTATTAATACATGTATATCTTTGTGTATGAAAATGTGTGTGTGTGTATGTGCATGCATGCATATATACATGTGCATGCATTTATATGTATGTGTGTGAATATATATCATTGTGTATATCTATACATCCATGCCACAGTTCTACAAGATTAATTTCACATGAATACATTTTTGATGTCATTAATTAATGTTTTAACCTGAATGTTTTAACCTGAATGTTTTAACCTGAATGTGTTAAAAAATTGCTACAAAAACCACTGCTACAAGAGCACCCACATGCTGTGGTGCTGGCTTTATGCAAAATGGTAGCTGCTGACGTGGCTTTATGCTTACTTCATCGTCATGTGACATATTCTCTCCAGAACATTGTCTCCATTACAGCTGCTCTGAACGCATCACGATTCTCGGCAAGTTGACCTGCATCATCCAAAGACAAGTTCAGACTATCTCTGATGTCCTGGATCCACCGTCGTCTAGGTTGTCCCTTTCCCCTTTTTCCAGGGACCATGCCTTCCATTACTAATTTTTCCAGACTATTATGTCTTTTTATATGATCAAACAATTTATGTTTCCTTATTGCGATGGTATTTAGGAGCCAATTTTTCTCTACATTTAGTGAGTGCAGTACTTCTCTGTTGGTCTTTTTTTCTGTCCAGGGTATTCTCAAAATCCTTCTGTAGCATTTCATTTTGAATGAAATAATAATTTTGAATTATGCTTACTTAGGGAGAGAAAAAGGAAACAGTGATGCTTTAATATTAGCACCTTTCCAGGGAAGGTATGGTTTGGTTGCAAACAGAAAAATGGGATTTGAAGTTGACTTAAAGGCCTTCAGAAATATATTTCAGAATATGGTAAATTTGGCTTGAGATGTGCCTCATAACTTTATGCTTCCAGGTGGCGCTACGTACGATCAAGATTTTTCATTCATGAAACATATACAAGTTCACAGCGGGCAGGATTTTTTCAGCACATTTTATTTCAGTAATAAAGATACATAGAAATGACATCTTTCCGAAATATACAAGCTGCCATGACCTTCGGTTTATCTGCAGTCAGTTTGTATGTAGAACATAACAAATGTTTCACAATTTTAAGGAATATGAATATGAAAAATTATACATTGATATTAGAATGGTACAGACTTATTTTCCTTCTTCAGTAATATAGCACATAGCCCTGTGTTGTTACGGGGGGTCTTTTGTACGACAAAGATAGAACAGGAGTACTGCTCCCACAGGCATCGTACAAGGCAACTAGTATGAGGTTGTGTATGAGACTGGCAGCCTCATCAAGTACAATCAATTCATATTAGAAACCACCACTGTAAGAGCAGGCTTCCTGCAAGGAGACCACTGCAGTGGTGGCTCCATATGGAACAAAAAGGAAAATGATGATGATGAATATTACATATGGACAATCAAAAGATTGTTCATTAGTTCCATTTAATTAAAATAGAAACACAAGCACCAGCATTTTTTATCATACAGGCACACCCTGCTAATGATTTCAGCAATCCCAAATGAAGCTGCTTTGTCATAAATTATGGGTTATAAAGTTTATGACAGAATGTCTGTGTGTGATGCATTGGGGGGAAGAGGGGGGTTGTTGGAGACAACAACTCAACACGTTTCAGAATGGCAGAAAAGCCACAGGAAAAGCTAGATCTACAGTGTAGATAATACCAAGGACTCTTAGATTTGGTGTTGGCAGCAAAAGTGCACAAAAGCTCAACAGTTAAACAACAACAACAAATATTCACCTCCTATTTTGATATCTTTACTTGTATCTTTTGGACATTTATGAAACAAGTGTCAAAACAAGGGGCAGTTACTTCCATTTGAATACTAAATTTTATCTTATTATTTATAGTAACAAAGAAAAATCTGAAGTGGCCAGTTAACTGACGTGTAACAGAAGAGACATTAAAAAAATTTGTGCCCGCTATGAAATCACGTATTGAACAGACCGGATCTCACACTGTGCTGTAATGTTAATGTAACATAACATTTTATGTCATAAACTGGCAGGTAATATTTTTAAAGTCACAAGATGAAAACTTTTGGGATTATGGGACACAAAGGATGAGTACTGGCTCTTGGAGCCGTATGTAGTTTCCGGGCGTCTCTGATGTGACAAGAAAGATTATGCCTACCACTCCCTCAGGCATGTCGTATAAGTCGACTAATATGAGATTCTGTATGGGGCTGGCAACCTCATCATGTAAAAACAAATTACTACAGAAACCACTGCTACAAGAACATGTGACTGCTTGTTGCAGACGCCCTGCAAGCAGATTAGCTACAGTAGTGGTTCCACGCTCCACAAGCACAAAGGAAAATTATGATGATTGGCTGTTGGCAAGGTCATTGTTTGCACCTGATATTTAAGGTCACAAACAAGGTTACAACCAAATTAAAGCTGGACGATATGAACATAAGTTAAAAATATGAAGAAAGTAACTCTAGTAAATCATAGTTGAGCATCAATCAAGAACTGAACACATTTCAAGCTTGCAGCAGGCATCTTTAAAAAGTAAAGATAGTCTCGAAGCAGATACTGCTGTAGGGAACGGACTAAAGCATTAGAGACTTCACTATACTAGGTCTAGCATCGAGAATAAAGAATGATAAAGAATACTAAACTTTAGGTCCTGGCAGACTTGCACAGTAACATCTAGTTAATCATATAAGACAATATTTTCCATGCAAGAGAATTGATACAATTTTTTTAAAACACAAAAAAGACACTGAAACAAATTCCTTTATTTCAAGATAGAGAGACATGCATGCATGCACGTAGGAGCACATACCCCCACCAATAAACCAGCCTTGATTTTTATCTTGAAACTCTTTTGTACTGCCAGAAAGTGACCATAAGGAATTGAACATTTTTTAAAACAAATGTTCAGACGGGATAGACCTTTCTGGAAGCATGCGGCAGGCAACTGCAATGCTGTTTTCTTCTGAATTAATTCTCTCAGAAGAGACAGAGAAAGATAGCACAACAGCACCCCTCAGACATATCGTACAAGGTGACTAATATGAGATTGTGCAAGAGGCTGCCAACCTCATCATGTAAAAAATGTTGCCACAGAAACCACCGGTACAAGAGCATTTAAATGCTTAGAGCAGGCTTCCTGCAAAAGGAACACCTGCAGTGGTGGCTCCATGTTTCATAAGCAGCACTAAGAAATATGATCAAAGAGGAATGCATTGTGAACTTCCATCAGCTGTAGCCTCTAAATACTAGCTATTGATTCCATGCTTATCAACTGTGATCAGTACTGCTCATATTTCTTGAATTATTGTCACCATCCATAAAAATATTTATGCAGTAATGTTCATTTGCTTTCGTGTACACTGATATAATTTATATTACCGGTTATAATATGAAAATGATACGCAAAATGTTATTCTGATGTACATGAGATACTCCCACATGTAACATATGTACATAAGTTACATAAGTAACCATGATCAAACAATTCTAGCTGTATAGTTTATCAGTCTGTTATATTTATGCAGTGTCAAAATAAACATCATGTTTAGACTTATGTTGCTATTTTGTTTGGTCTGTTTACCGTTTCTGTCGTTAGTCTTTCAAAGTTTTTTGTAGTAATGTTTTAAATATTAATATTACTTGCACTTCAAGGAAACATTATTTTTGTAATGATGATGGTGCTAAATTGGTTGTGTGTCCTTTCACAATTTACTTTCGCAGCAAGACGATGCCACCTTTTGGATGGTGCCTGCTTCAGTGAGCCTATCACTTATATTTGTTTTCTGTTGTCAGTGTCCTCCTTCTTTCTGTCTAACGAATGCCTGTTGTTTACCTATATTTATTTATTTACTTATTCATTTATCGACTGCTCACTGGCCTCAGGTTTCCTTGATTATTTAACAAATGACATACTATGTTAATTATTCTTCAACAGACTAAGCCACACTTAACGTTGATCATCACGTATCCTCATATCTCTTTTCCCCCCAAGTTTTGATGTGCAAGACTAACACATGGCCTTGTACATCATCACATGGGAAATTTAGGATAGGGGGGTGGGAAAAGGAGAGGAAATATATAATCACAACTGTAAAAAAAAATACCTTCCTCTTCACTCTTAACTTTTCAAGGACGTGGTAATTTTCTGATGTCTGACACACTGATTTTTATTTTTTAAGTTAGTTTTCAAATAGTTTTAAATTTGAAGGAATGGTTCTTTTCATGTTTTTTTTTTAAAAGTATAATAGTGTTGTACAAAACAATAATGAAAATTGAATGAGGATTTGTCACAAAGTGGTTTTAAGTATAGGGTTATGTCTGAGTGTATAGACAAGACCCTAGTATGATAAAGACTGAGAAGATAAATTTGTATGAGAATGACAGTGAATGTGGAAAGATGAGACTTATAGCTTCGAGGGTGAGAACCTAGATTGACTCTCCCTTGCCACTCGCGACTTTGTTAAGAGCTAAAGACTCACCATCTCTGACTACCAACAAAGGAGATAAGGTTTCACTAAAAGTCCACAGACACACTATACAGACAATTATGTATACTTACAGTATAGTTATATATATAGAGAAACTGATCCAGTATGAAGTTTATAGTTTATTTACACAATAAAAAATAAATTACATATCCAAATAAATAATGTGCGTGGTCGCACACCTGAAAAGAACAAGAACAATTAAAATGATTTGTAATCAACCCCAACCCTTCACCCACGATTTCAACCTGTATGGGGAAAAGAATTAAAGATTTAAAAAAAACCACACTGAACTTGGTGGGGTCTGTTACGGGCTTTATTTTCTATGTGGGCATATTACTCTTGCTTTGACTATCTCTTCTGACTGGACTGTCGTTTTACTGCAGTAAAGTTAGTATATTGCTGTAACTGTGGGTTTCTGCAGTAATCTTGGATTCCGGATATTCAGACATTATTTCTCATTATATTTTTGCCCATTAGTCTGTCATCTAAGTTTCTTGATATCTCTTTGGTGTGTGTGTAATCAACCCAACATGGTCGATCAGAACTCTTGAATGAAGAACAGAAGTGCTTAACCTTTAGCACGCTGCATAAAAATTCAGAAAACATGCCCAACCACTGCATTCTTTTTCACAGCGTCCCGTTTTTATAGTGGGTGACTTGTAATGTCTATAGTTTTTGTGTTTCTTGGTCAATTGCTATCATTTTTGGAATTTATATAAATAAATGAATGGTGAATCTGATGATATAAAATTTGTTTGTGTACATGTTAGATGTGATAGGAAGAGAGGAAAGGAAAGATGAAAAAAACGAAAAAAATAATTAAAATAATAAAAAATAATTTTTTTTAAATTTTAAAATTTAAAAAAAATTTTTAAAAAATAACCAACACACGAAGAGTCCATATCCCTTGCATCTCAATGAAAGTCATTTGACCAACAGACCAATACAAATCAAATGACGATCTTTTCGTTACACCCATCATCAGTAGCAAAGCAACAAACGCTCTCGTCAGCAGTGACATTCGGCCGAAATTCTAAATCTTTCCGATATTCCTAGACCTAACCCCTAAAATTATACATACTAGCAATGCCATTCTACTTTCGTTTCCATCTCAGCCATCAAACATATTCTGAGAACCGATATCAGCGCTTATAAAGACAAAAATCTCATCCCCACCGCATGGCGTCAGAATCCAATAAAATTAGAGCGAAAATGGCCGTGTGTTGATGCCGATTCATTTCGATTTTAAAAATTTACAAAAAATAAATGCGGATACAGCCATCACTTTTTTAAGATCGGAAACGGAAGCTAACTCTCTTGCAAATAACATTAGAACTTAACATCCGGGGCTGAAATCATGTGTACACAAGTCCTCATGCTAGAAACGGTGATAGCCGCAAGGCGCAACATTGCGCCTCCAGCATGGAGAACATAGGTTACGTTCGTCGCAATGTGGCACCCGCAGCGTGCTAAAGGTTAAGTATGTAGCACAAACTTCTGCAACTCACAAGCAATCGACAGGAATGCCTGAATGACGACTTTTGCATTTATTATCCATGCATACAACATCGTATGATAACTGACGACGAAAACATAAGGTTCATATATCATATAGGCAGTAGCGAACACACTGTACATTAGCTTCAACTGTTTGACCTCCACACGGTCAAGTTAATCGTTACTTTAGCTCATTAACTCTTCAGAGTTGTAATATCTAGCACTGTTAGCTTCTTTAGAATAATTACGCAGTGAACGTATTTCAATAGGTTACCATACCTTTAGCTTCTCTCTTAGGAGCTTTATTATTTATTAAATCTCTGGCTAGTTTCTCATATTTAATTTGGCTGCTCACGCCATCATCGTCTGCCATACTTGAACCTGTTAACACACACCTTATTATATTAAATGCGTTATCCACCAATAAAACGTGTATCATATATTCTGGACTCGAACGTCCTTATACCTTACATTTACCATTGGCCATTCAAGCCTACACTTATATCATTTAGTGGGCTAACCATACATAATCATAAAACACTGCTTTATGCCCTAAGGTCACATGTCGACTCTGCGTAACCAAGTCTAACATGTCAGCAAGTAACATACGCATCGCGTTATGAGTCTGACTAGAGGCAATGCTTCATAGTGCGACCATCTCAAATAAAACCAAATGGAGATGCTGGCAAAACCATGCAGCAGTCCTCAACAGGGTCTTGGATTTCGAGCCACCACTCCAACTAGCTATTATTAAGTATTAATAAAAAAACTCTAACACCACTGTCCAGCTGTAGACTTAACTGTCTACAAAAAAAAAAAAAAAAACACCTAGGCATGAACTTTCTGAAGTTCTACACTGCCCATCATGAACACTGATCCACCACCTGACTTCTTCAGTGCAACCTCAGAAGCTGTCCTCTGCTCTGACTATCTAACTCTTTATAACTTCTGTCTCTCCTCTCTAAAGCATTCAGAAGGAATGTTAACCCTATCTCCCTCCACGAATATCGCTGTTGATGACTTGGGCTTTTAGACTCAGGTACTTGACTCGGAATGTGACTGCTTCACTGCTGATGACAATTCTATTACTTGCCCCGTTACCCCTCTTCGGGTTTGGGACAAATGACTTTATTATGGTCGTGAATAAAACAAGAAAACACAAACACCAGACAATGCGCCTATATGAGTTGTGATAAAGAGCTCAGAGCTCTGGAGTTTAAGGACAACCCCGTTCCCGCTGAAGAATGCCTTCACTGCAAGAGAACTGTTTCGTTCCCGCTGAAGATTATTGCTTCACTGCCTGAGAACTGTTTCCTTCTCCTGGTGCAGACGTACTTGGCGCCGGTAACTACAGCGTCACCAATTTTCTTCACCACTGGCGAAGTCTCGAACCTACTACTCCTGAGAAGGTCAAGTATCTTGGCAAGTTGTACGGCTGGTACAACCCTCTCTGTGTGCCGTGAAAAATTGCTGTGAAACAAATAATACAACAGCTGTACACCACATCAAAATTTACTCATCTCTAACACCTAACTCCCTTAAATCCTCAACTCCCCTCTGCCCCTTAAATCAGTACATCTCCCGTCTTTCCCCTCCTCACTATGCACAGTGATAAACAATTATTTCTGCCCTGAAGAACAGCCTACCATACAATTCCCTCTCTGATCTCTCTACCCCGCTTCAGCCCTGTCTGTTAGGTAAGAAAAACCCCTGACGCAGCTGACCTAATTCTTTTGTGTTAGACGCGCCTCAGCGTCAAAACAATTCCCTCACTGAGGGAACTCCTCTGTACCCAATAATTCCTAGGCCTACTTTCTACAACTGACCAGTATCAAATGTTACACAATATAAACACATCCTGCCAAGGAATTATTTAATCCCATCTCAGAAGAATTAATTACACCCCTCACTCCCCTCCTGAGCACACAACAATTACATGCCCAATAAAATAACATACACACAATTAAATGACCAATAAAATAACGTACACACAATTTCACTAGCGTATTATACACTTCCAATATTATAATCAAATCAAGGTTATCTATATATACTGAAGCACATTAAAAACGCACAACCTGTATAATCCAGGAACAGAGTGTGAAATGTAAATATAAGTGTTTACAAGTTTACATATTTGGAATCTTTATTCATTTTCCTATGAATCCATGCTGGTCATTAATTTGTACATTTGATTGTTATGAAATTCATTGCATTCTGTGCAGGTAAGGGAGAAAACCAAAAATGCAACCAATAAAAAAATTCATTCACACTATCCTCAGTATCTGGTACGTCCACCGTGTGCTTGCAAACAAGCTTGGCAGCGGCTCCGCATGGAACGCACAAGTCTCTGAAGGAAATTCCGGGGAATCAAGTCCCATTCACGTGTAAGAGCAGCTTGAGAACCTTGCCTGTAGACTCTGCGTCCAAGCTCATCCCACAGATGTTCTATAGGGGACATGTCTGGTGATAGGGCAGGCCAATCAATCGTCACAATGTTCTGCTGCTGTAGATATTGCTGCGTAATGCATGCGGTGTGTGCACGTGCGTTATCCTGCTGGAGAAGCTGCAAGTCTGGATAATTTGTGAACGCAGGAGCAACCAATGCATCCAGAACCTCATCTCGATATGTCACAGCATTAACATTTCCACGGAAGAGGCAAGCGATGGTGAAAACTGAATCCTCCCCAAATGTGAATACTGCCACCTCCAAATTGGTTGTGCTGACGAACACAGCAATCTGCAAAGCGCTCTCCACACCGTCGCCAAATCCGCATACGTCCATCAGCAAAGGATATGTTGAATCTGCTCTCGTCTGTGAATAGGACAGCATTCCACTGCAGTCTAGTCCATCTGACATGTTTCTCTGCCCATTGCAGGCGCTGCTGACGATGTCTGTGAGTCAAGTTTGGTCCAATATAAGGTCGTCTTGCAGTAAGGCCTGTATCTCTGAGTCGTCGTATGACTGTCATTTGAGAGACTTGCCCACGTCTACCCACTATTGCTCTTGCTGTTTGACTTGCCGGGAGAGAACGATTCCTTAGGTGACTCAGCACAATATGACGATCTTGCGCAGGGGTAGTAGCTCATGGTTGGCCTCTCCGAAGTCTATCCCGGGCACTGCCAGTGGTTCTGTAACGTTCATTGAGACGTATAATAGTGCAGTGGTGGCAATTCATCCTTATGACAATGGCCCGCGAGCTCATTCCGGTCTCCAACATACCAATGGCTCGTTGGCGGTTGTTTTCAGATAGTCATGGCATTTCAAGCCCATGTACTGGGTGTTTTGTCTCAACGACCTTTTTATACCGAGTATACTGCCACAACGCGTACACATTTTCAGGGTCATAGCTGTTGGGAATCGTGTTGCACGTGTAACTTTCATTGTTTTCATGTAGTCTGTACACAAACCCGTGGGTTGAATCATGCACTTTCCATTCCAGCAGCCATTCGCTCTCTACCCCATGACAAACACGGGGAAAATCCATTCCCACACTTTTTTTTTCAGCTTCTCGGCATCAGTATATATAATATTGGTGCATTTTTAATGTGCTTCAGTATATATCGGACCTCACAATTACAGTCTAGATATAGCCTAAGGACCTAACCTTATACAATGAATTTCACAAGCGTATTTACACTTACTATCTCAAAAGCCTAGACACACAGTTAATATCTCAAAAGCCTCTACACCAACCAAAGATAGTACTAGCTCATCCTAGAAAAAATTATATGCACACTTACGGTTTTATCTATTTCTATAAGATAGTAATTGATGGCACTTTCGTTTATATAAAATTAAATTAAGTCCCCGAAGAACTTTACTTTATCGGGCTAAGATTCTATTAAGAAACTAACTTTAAGTATGACGCTTAATTAAAATATAGACATACCCAATTTTATCGAATATCTCACTTAGAGCAAGCGATAACGACGTCGTTTTTCACGGCTGAATTCCGGAGACAGAGACCCGCTAATGACTAGACGCGGGTATATATCATAAAAAAAGAACGCTATAACCCACGCCTTACGTCATCGCTTGGTGTCTCTCTGGAACCAATAATCTTGCCGGAATTTGTTAATAATTGACCCCGGCCAATTAGATTGAAGATAATACGTGACTCATGTTTATACTGATCGCGCGCATCTTTTCTTATGTCATGTTAAATAACGTTACCTGTTGGCGTGAGCAAAATTAACTTTGATTCGTTGAAGCACCCATTTTTACGGACCTGGGTAGAGGTTCAGCTCCCACCCATCGATTTACTGGGTAGGGGTTATTTAACGTCGGAAAATTTCCACCCCTCCTAATAATACTCCAAGCGCCTAAATACAATAAGAATGACCGCGATTATTTAAACAAAGAAAAGCCTACGTGATCGCAATTAATTTAGAGAAAGGAAGACTGGTGCAAATCTAAACATTAAACCCTACAGTCATCCCTCATGAAAAACGCAATTAATTACCAAGAGAAGAAGACTAAACTCAATTAATGACAGGACATAATTACAGGGAGAAAAAGAATGGGGCCTGTAGAAAATAAAATCACAGTAACTCCTCACAGGATTAATAAAATAAAAAACTGGGACAAAATAAGACAACAAATTATTTCAGATATACTGGCCCTGAAAACTGGCCTTTTGTATTGAACGACTGGGAAAATCAGCCCTGAATACAGGCCGTTGTCCTTTAAGAGTCATGCTCCCTGTGGGGCACATTTTATCAATTCCTACCAAGCTTTCCTGTCCTGTGCCACATGTTCAAGTTAGTTTCTTGTCATCTGTATCCTTCTGTTTTTCTTTCCATTTCTCTTCTCTGTGTGTTTTTGGGTCTCCCTGTACCCTGGGGATTATAGAATGAGGACTGCCTTGTATTGCTAGTAGTTAGTGTGGTCTGATTTTACTGTGTATGCATGTATAATTGTTTTAATGACTTAAACACAATTAGATGGGAAATGTGACATCATCATCATCTCGTTTTTCCATTCCTTATGGAGCATGCAGATGGCTCCCTTGAGGAAGCCTAAACCAAAGCTCAGGACTCATGCACTGATGGTTTCTTTAGCAATTTCTTTGACATGATGAGGTTGCCAGCCTCATTCACAACCTCGTATTAGTGTCGTCTTTTGTGCCATGCCTGAGGCAACAGTAGTCCTATTCTTTTTTTGCCTCCTCAAGAGTCGAGTTTCGAGTCTAGTCACTGTGGGAACTTAAGCCCGGCTCGAGTTCGAGTCAATCGGCTTGAGTCGACAACGCTGAAATAGGCAAGTCCCAACTCGAGTTGAGTTGGATTGAGTTGCAAATACAAAACTCTCAAGCTGAGTTGTTGTGGTGACTTTTATTCTGACGCAAGTCGACAACACTGAAGATATCAGAGACAGGGCGATGGTAACAAGATGCATTTAACAGAAATGGACCTGAAAGAGCTGGGAATTGTAAAACAGAGAAAAAAAGAGATCATCAAGGACAGAGAGGAACAGAAATAGATTGTTTTTTTAGCCACAGCCTTGACAGCTCACAGTTCTTTTGAAATTTTGTATTTTTATGATATGAAGGATTGAAATGGTATGACTAGATTGCCTGTGTGGAACTAGTGACAAGAGTAAGTGGAAGAATAGATGACAACGTTAGTATTGGATAAGACACACCTTGAGGAGAAGATGACAACATTAGTATTGGATAAGACACACCTTGAGGAGAAGATGACAACATTAGTATTAGATAAGACACACCTTGAGAAGATGACATTAGTATTGGATAAGACACACCTTGAGGAGAAGATGACAACATTAGTATTGGATAAGACACACCTTGAGGAGAAGATGGCAACATTAGTATTGGATAAGACACACCTTGAGGAGAAGATGACAACATTAGTATTGGATAAGACATACCTTGAGGAGACCAGCTGATAGCATTACACGACTGTTCTTGTTCTGGAATCTTCAAGGTCAAGAGAGGTAGATGGAGACCAAAAAAAAAAACATGAAGAAGAGAACTTACTTACTTAGTCATTACTCTTCTACACCGCTCTGGCGACCGGGTGATGCAGGATCAAACCCGGGCGACGGCATTTGAGGTTTTTTCGTCGACTGGGATTTGGACTGGATTAACTCGAGACCTGGCGAGGACATTTGAAGGAGTGTCGTCGACCTGGGATTGGCAGCTCCTGAGCTGACCCAGCTCTAATGGGTACCTCTGAAATCGGCGAGTATCTGCCTGAATGGCGAGGGACACCTGTCTCTGTACAAGAAAAAAGGGATACTCACGTAAAATCAATGTCAGGTTAGAAATTAATAATAACCTGAGATTTCGCCTCGAGTATTAGCGGGCGTACGACAAAAAAAAAAAAAAATTACTTTCTACCCTGGTGGTGTAGAGGTTTACCAGAAAGAGTGCCATACTATCCTATAGACTGTCTTCCTCCTGGCCTGGTTCCAATGTAGCCCTCAGACAGGACACACATTGAGAAAACCTGATGATAGCATTACCAATCTCTGTTCTGGAATCCCCAGGGTAAGAGAGGTAGAGAAAGACAAAAGAACACATGGAAAATAGAACTGGAGACAGACATGGAAGGACCTTGAGCAGATGGCACAGGACAGGAGGACTTGGCATGTGTTAGTTAAAGGTATATGCTTCTCATGGAGCTGAAGGATAATAAATTAAGTGAATTTTTAGATATAATATGATATAAATATACCATTTATAATATGTTTCATGGCCTGAAGGTCTTTTATATTTGGACATGCCGTTTAATATAACTGAATAGGTTGAACGGGCAGCGCCTCGCCAAAATTTTATTTAAAAAAAAAATATATATATATATACCATCTATATATAACATCCTTAGCTATTTGAAGAGTGCTAATTTATTCCCACCCTCTTGCCTTAGCACAAATTCTGACATACTGGAATGAGTCCTGGACAATTAGTAAACAAGTAGGGAAAACACTAGAGGCCACAGAGATGTGGTTTTACAGAAGAATGTTAGAAATACCATGAACAGCCAAAAAGAGTTAATGAGGATGTCCTGAGAGAGGCCAATGCACAAAGGAAACTTATTTCACAAGTTAGAAAGAAGCACTCCATTTTCTTTGGGCATGTTATGATAAGAGGAAAGCTGGAATATATCATAACAACAGGTAAGTGAATATAGTGTAACAACAGGTAAGTGAATCATAACAACATGTAAGATTGAAAGAAAAAGAGATAGGGGAAGACAAAGAGAGCAAATACTGGACAGTTTGACATCGTGGTATGGAAAGATGTCAACAACAGAATTGATAAATAGTACTGGAGACAGGAAGTTGTGGAGAGACATGATCTCCTACGCCACTAGGCATGGTACTTGAAGAAGAAGAATATATAATCTAGCAAGAAATATTTTAAAATGCTTTACTACCATTCTATATCTTGCATTTTTACATGAATGTAAAGTTTTCAGTCACATTCCTTCATCGACACAGGCGTAACAAACTCTTTACAAAAGCAATCAGCATGAGATATACTATGTATTCCTTTATTAATAGCACAAAATACTGACATATAAATCAATCAGTAATTTCATTCTTATTCTTCGTTAAATAATGCCAAAAAATTGGTCACTTGAAATTCTCCACAATTTGAGAATGAGTCTTACACCTAATTAATCTACTCAGAAAATCCTATGCAAACCAAAAATATTTACTTATGTAATCACACACCCACATATACAGCCAAGAACACTAGGAATAACTATTCAATCCACTTCTATTAATCACAAACAACACGTGATTAAATTTAAGTTTTTCCCTTTAACTATGGCCTGTAATAAGAAAATAAGGGGAGACAACTAAATCATTTGCTCATTCACATTGTTAGCCCAATGGGCTATTTCCCTCAACAAAGGCATAGTGATCTTCCCTGATAAATTCAGGGAGTCGACTGGAAAATCCTATACATTCTTTGTCTCATTTAATTCCAATTCTTCTTCTTCTTTTGCCCTCAGACTTCTACATTAATGACTCTAATAAAGGCAGTAGTCAGCTCAAGGTTCCGGACATCTCCAAACAGTTTGTCATATAGAGAAGTGGGTTGTTGCCATATGCCACTCCGTTCACTGCTGTAAGTTTGGCAGGACTGGAGCAGATGAACGTTCGGCTGTCATGGGGCTGGTGCCACAGGAGCAGAGATCTGTTGGACCAATCCTGTACTTGTGATACAGATGGTACCTCAACCTATTGTGACCAGTACGTTAGTGGAAAATGATGACCTGGTCATATCCAATTCTATACTACATTAGCTGATCTCGTACCGATAAGTATATTGTTTAATGGATCATCTATCATTTCTGGTTCTGTTTTTAATGAAATTATACGCACGTGCAGCAGTTTTACTGTTTTTACTTCGTTCTTTCATTATGTTGTTATATATGTTATGATTTAGCTACAGTACAGTTGGTGTCGAAGTGGCAAAGAGGTATGGTGTCCACCTCAAGATCTAAAGGTACTGGTTCGGTTCGCAGAACAGAGTATTAAATTTTTTTTTTTTTCCAGAACTAGTGAATTCTGTTGTCAATTGCTCAGGTTATAGATGTTACACAGGTCCGTGTGGGACTGGCACATGAGGGCAAGCAATGTATGTGAAAAATGAACTCCCTCATGCATGGCTAAATACAAGTTTCCACTCTAATGAGGATGTGGAATTGCAGGGGGTTGCACTGTATTTAAGTGGTCAGAAATGGCAAGTCTTCAATTTATTATGCTCATGTGGATCGCCTTCTGGAAGAGGGTAACTGGGAGTTCCTGACAAAATTGTCAGAAGACAGTAAAAAAAAAAGTATCTCATTGCAGGTGATTTTAATGCTAGGTCTAAGGAGTGGGGGAACATCATGGAAAATAGTCATGGTTTTGCCTTGATCGAGGCTTTACAGCACAAACCTATACATCTTAAATGATGGACGCCCAACGAGACTGGCAACTAAACCAGGGGATACTGATAATGTCATAGATCTGGCACTGATTTCTAGTGCTGCAGCCACCTATGCACGTTGGAATGTATTGCAAGCCCAAGAAAGCGATCACCTACCGTGTAGTACTCATTGCGAAGGGAAAGACCACCAGATATATGAAACCAAAACAGACTTTCCAATATCATACAGGCCGACAGAAATGGTCAACAGTTTACACAGGAAACTACATGAGGTGTTTAAATGGTGCAAGGAAAAGGCTCTAAAGTCAATCCCAACAAAGCCTGCATGATGTGGTGCTCCTTGAACAACTCCACTGTGAAAGCAGACCTTCCAGATATTACTCTCAATGGGCAGAAAATTGAAAGGCATGACAAGCTGAAGTATCTCGAAGTAACATTTGATCGTGGGCTATTGTGTAAGCACCAAGTTGATCACATCATACAGAAGTGCAGGAGAGGTCTGGCAGCCTTAAAAACAGTGGCTACAGCGCACCTGGAGCAGAAATGACTATTTCTGCTGTATCATCAGCTAGTCATATCGTAACTGAGTATGGGCTGGGAATACTCACACTGTCAGTAACACAATGTGAACAACTGGAACGTATTCAAAATTAAGGGATGTGTACAGTTTTGGGCTGTATGTGAGATGCCCCCATTGTGACAATGCAGCACATGCTTGGATTGCTGTCAATTAGATCTAGATATACCATGGACCAGACAAAAGCTTATGTGTGAGTAACCACAGACGAAAGGCATCCTTTGCATGAGAACTAAATTGACATCAAGACATCAAAGGAGCAAGAATAAAGAGAGGGATGTCATGGATTGCGCGGGCAGAGACAACTATTAGATAGATGACCACTGTTGAAAATATATTCAAGGGAGAAGAGTGGAGTAAGTCAGGTGAGAACTGGACGAACTACCAGAAAGTCATCATCAGCCTTGGTAGAGAGTGCAGAACTTGTACTAATGGGAAGGCAGAGCTAGATATTGATCAGCTGATAATGATCATGCTGGGGATATTGATGCCATTGTATACAGAATGGGTCTGTAATCTGTGGTGAGAAATCAGGGTGGGGTTTCTCTGCTAGAGTAGAGGGCAGAATCATCGCTGAACATAACGGGGCTTACATGATAACAACCTCCAGCATGAGAAAGGAGGTAGAGGCAGTTACTGCAGCCTTAAGGTGGCTGTCTGAAATTTCAATAACAAGGGCAGTTATTGTGTCAGACTCACAATCCATGCTTCGGAAGGTCCAAAGTGGATGGCTTCAGCATGAATGGAAAACCTCCACAGAAGCCTCGAATCTTCAGGAACTGGTGTGGATCAACGGTCCTGGTCATGCAGGAGTATGCAGCAATGAAAGAGCTGACAGGCTAGCTTCAATAGCACCCATAGAAGGTGCAGTGGATATGGATAAGGGAGAGATACTGAGGGCAATTAATGATCGCCAACTAGAGAATGACACTGCAATCGATGAATCATCAAGGCTAAGATTGCTGAAATTTGGCATCAAACATAACATCAGCAGAGATGGACGTATGAGAGGAGGCATCTGGCGTGTATACAACAATGCGCAACAGGAACAATTAGCATTCATACCCTTCGACATTTGCTAAAGGAGACTGAGCACCTATGGGTTTGCCTGGAGTGCAATGACGTAGATTCTGATCAACAATAACAATAAAACTGAACTAAAATGTGCATTCTGATGTGTGAAGAAAAAATGTAAGCCAAAAAAAAATGTATTTCAAAGTTACTGAACAAAACTTTTAAATAAGAGACAACATCATGTCATTATAATAATCAAATAATAATACATTTTGCAGATTGGGAAAACAAAGCAATGTATTTTCATGGCTTTAACTTGATTTTTTTTTTTTTTTTTAAATAAAGAAGACAAGAAAGGTATTTTTAAAAAAAACTTTTTATATCCAAGTCAGATGCAGTGAAATATAATCAGGTAACATTTTATCTTAAACAGCTAATAAATTCTAGATATTAGTGATGCACAAGAAAAAATAAACTGCTAATTGTCTCTATACCAGCCTTTCTCAATCTTTTTATCCTGGAGGAACCCTTGAAATAGTTTCAGGGAACCCCTGCATAAAAATGATTATATCTTCAGCTCATGGTACCTTAGCGTGATCAGTAAGTTGTAAATACAATAATGCAATAAAAATTGTCAATGCTCTTTTGGGTAGAGAATGTCCCCCCCCCGGATCTGTTTATTTTGGCCTACTTTTATTAGCCTACTTTTTTTGTTTGGTCCTGACAAAGGATATAAACTCTCATGCAATCAGTAATGTAGGTTGAAGACACTTTATTTTTTAAAATATTTGTTATGTCCTACTTGATTTTTTGTTTACCTTATCCAAGCATGCCTAAAAGTCTTATCACAAATTTCTACTCTACAAGATGCTAATGGAAAGGTATGTGCAAGAGTGAACACGGTCCTATTGGGCACTCCCATATAGGAGCTGGTCGGTCACTTCCCACCACTGCAAGCACTTACATCGTCCGGCACGCAGTTAAAAAAAAAACTACGTTTATTATTTTTTTCCCAGTCACGATCTCTCACAGAATCACTAGTGACCTCTTGTGGAACCTCGGTTGAGAAACCCTGCCCTATACAATACACTGACGTTATCAAATTAGTGTTTTATACTGAACATTAATTTAATATATTCTGCTTATTATGAATATTTCTTATCTTTTACTCTCTATCGTTCTCAACCTAAAATCACATACTGCCTATTTTTTTTTCACATCATCATTAAGCATATCAAACAAATTATATGTGTTATTATCATGACCATGGAAATGACTAAAATTCAATGTCTATACTGGTCTTGGTCTGTGTACATATTTGTGTCTGCTCAGTGAATGCATCTTCAATACATTTATATACTATGAATGACAAGTATCTGTGACATCCCTGACCTAGTGATAGCCTGCAAAAGCTCTGCTATAATATGCTAGTGGTGTAATTTTGCATTTGCAAAAATTAAGTGTGCCAAAATTACGTGTCTGCACACTAATCTGTCACTAAATTTATGACTAATGCTGAAGTGTCAGTGAAATAGGATATTCAGTTATTCTCTGTCTTTTGCTGTTTATGAAAATACCTGTTTGAAGACAAGGTAACGTCATTCTATTCAGAACAATTGCATGACTTATAAAGTAAACAGAGAACACCGCATGAAACATGAACAAATATGATACTAAACAGTATGAATATGCCAGGTTGTCACAATATAATAATTATAGCATTCCTGATAATTAATTCCCTTTAAAGAGAAAACAAAAATTATTTCATGTAAAAGTTACTAAACTAATAAAATATGTACTTAATTAGATTCTATATGAACACATTTGTGCTGGTTCTCCATCCTTCCTACATTTGCTACCATCCATAGCAATTATCAATATTCTCTAACTCAGTTCTGTTGCTTCATGAGCTAGTCAAAACATTCTGAATAATATTGAGATTTCAATTCAATATCATGTTTAGTTACCTTCAGTGTTCGGTGAATACTTTAAGACTTGGCAATGCACCATTATTCTGAAAATTTACACTTTAGTGAAACAAAATCCGATTAATCAAAGGAACTCATGCATAAACATCTACACTTAAAGGAAACTAAAACACTAATTTCCTTAAAGTATTTTATTTCATATTTATAAATTTCAACTTCCTGTATGCTTTTTCTCATGATGTTAATATATGTTTAAAATATGTTGGAAATCGTAAAGAGTAGGCCACACAACCGCTGCTCTGGCAAAATTAAAAAATTAGGAAAGCTACGCACCACAAAAATATTTATAGAATATGTGATTCCTGTACATACACACTGAGATCCTCGTGGGTGCTACGGAGTTCGTATGCTGTGCTGAGATCCTCCTTATGTGATCTAATGGAAAATATCGGAGCACTGATGGAGTTGTCTGTGTGCAATGAAGATGGTCGTTAAAGCCAAACCAAACTAAAATACGTTTAGACACAAAAATTATAATGCCCACTTTGTCAATTCTAACATAACCAACTGCGACTGTAAAACGCTACATGAAGAGTTATCTCTTTCGATATTTAAATAATTGCTAGTGTAATAGACCATAGAAGTTGCAAACCGCAACATCTATATTCACCCAAAACGTATCTTACACACACCCTAAACATCTATAACCACATACACCAAAACATATATTTTATTCACTCTGAATAAAGCATGCATACACCATGAACATCTACTTAAATCCACTCCATTACACACACATTAAGAATATCTACTTATGCACTCCCATAATTAAACACAGCAAGAGCACCTTAATCTACTCGGATAACTAGACACAGCTAATTCAAAAAAAGTGTAATATAAGAAAGGAGTGTATATAAAAAAAAAAGGACAAGAAATATGAAAATGTATGAGAAAAAATATGTAAATGTATAGTATATATTAACAACATATTTTGCACATATAAGTATTCATATACAACATTAATTGCTTAAAAAAAAGGTGATAATATGGCAAGTATTTGAACTTATTGATGTACATTAAGTTTTGATTTTTCTTTCTTCTTTTCAATTATGTTATCCAATACGACATCTCTGCAAAGAAATAAAAATACAAAAAGCAAAATTATATCCCATTTATGAATTATATTAGAACTTATGTCTCTTCTGGGAGAATATTTTTGTTAGTTTTCTGATGACTTTAAATTTACATCCAATGGTTTCACTCTTTTCAATATAACTGACCAAACCTGGCATTCAACAATGATACAAGAAGTTCTTTATATGTCTACTTCTCATTATCACATTAGCATAGATTATTAAAGTCTGCTATGTGACTATTGTAGTTTGTTACTGCTATCACTGCAACTACCATTGTTTACCACAGTTACCAGAGACATGTTGTTGTTGTTACTGTTGAACTAAGGCTGTTGAGCTTGCTGCTCTTTTACCAGCCAGTGACAAGATGAATTCCTTAGCAATATCTGCAGTATAGATCCAGGGTTTTCCTGTGGCTTTTCTGCCATTTTGCAACTTGCAGAGTTGGTTTCATGTGTTCCAGTTTCTTTCCCAGGCATTCTTACATCTGGTTTCAAGCTAGCAGGGAGAAAGAGCTAGGAGCAGCAAGCTGTGCATTCCCCACCACCCATGGGAGCTCTCCAAATAATTAGGGCTAGAATACTGTGCTCTGGTTCTGGAATGTCCCAAGGAGTTGTCAAGTCCTGCACAGAACCACCTCTCAGCACCTGTCATCTGTCCATTGTTGGAAACTCATGCATGCAGTATACCAGGTAAAAGGAAGGAAGGATCCCGTTACACGTCTATTGAGGCATATTGGGAATACAGTGTTAGGCCCATATTTTCTTGACCATCGGCACATTAGGGGTGATGTGGTCAGCATCACGCCGGCCGACACCAGGTAAAAGCTTGAGTTAATTCTGGAGCTCGAGTGATTCCCCATAGCTTAGTGTGCAATGCTGGGAATCATGGTGTTGGGCAACGCTGGTGCAGCTCATCGATCCCAGATTGTTAGCCAGGCAATTCAAGAACTCAGAGGTTGCCTGCCTCCAGGATGTACCGCGTGTATATATTTCAGATGATTACTTTGCATGTTACTGAAACTTTCCTTTTCAAGTACCATGCCTGGTGGCGCAAGAGATCATGTATCTCCACAACTTCCTGTCTACAGTACTAATTATCAATTCTGTTGTTGACTTGTTTCCATGCTACAATGTCCAGTATCTTCTCTCTTTTTCCTTCTATATTTCCTGTTGTCACAATATACTCCAGCTTCCTTCTTCTCACAACTAGCCAAAGGAAAGTGGAGTGCTTCCTTCTAACATGAGGAATAAGCTTCCATTGCACACTGGCCTCTTTCAGCACATTATCATTACTTCTTTTTGGCTGTCCATAGTATTTTTAACAATTCTTCTGTAAAACCACACCTCTGTGGTCTCTAGTGCTTTTCCATCTTGTTTACTAATTGCCCATGACTCCCTTGTCGCTGACACATGTTACTGTTTCTAAAGTAATCTGCTGCTGATGCTACTACAACTACTACTGTAGTATATTACTGTTAGTACTGTAGAAATGTTACTATTATTAATGCAGTTTGTTAATAAACTGGAATGTGACTACCAGGTTTCGATACCAGAAACCGGTAAAGCCGAAAGGCCAGTGCTCTAACCACATAACCATTCGGATGCTCATTAATTGAATTTGTTATTATCATCATAGCAGTCAGATCACACAAGCTGTATAGTTTCTTCTACCAAAAATTTTTTTCACGAAGTCCCATTAAATGAGTGGACTATAACAAAATGAGACATTAAGGGAGGGCTGGAAAAGATACTTTTCAATTCATATTTTACATTCTGACCCTCAGCCCCTGTGTAGTTCCCTGGGGGGTCTCTGAGGAGACAAAGAAAGAATAGGCTACTGCTCACTCAAGCATGTCATACAAGGCGACTAATATGAGGTTGTGCATGAGGTTGGCAACCTCATCATGTACAACAAACCGCTACAGAAACTACAGCTGCAAGAGCATGTGAATGCTTGGTGAGGGCTTCCTGTAAGGGAGCCACTTGCAGTGGTGGCTCCATATTCCATAAGGAGAAAAGAAAAATGATGATGATGATTCTGACACTGAGAGAAACAGCAAAATAGTAAACATGTTAAAACATGTCCGTGAAAGGTCCCTCATGTTAAAACATGTCTGTGAAAGGTCCCTCATGTTAAAACATGTCTGTGAAAGGTCCCTCTGATCACAATCTCAAAAGGCAAAAAAACTGTTCTCACTGAGATCTTAGACGTTAAAGCACTAACATATTTTTGTCCAAGCCGTCCTACTGTATGGTTCTGAAACATGGAGAACAAACATGACAGCCCAAGAAGTTGCATACTTTCATTAAATGGGTGCTTGCATAGAATAGAAGAATCAAAATGGAGTGACAAGACTGCCAATGTGGAACTTATGACAAGAACCAGACAAGTGTCAGTGGAACAAGAGATCAGAAGAAAACACTGGCGTTGGGTAGGAATAAAGTGAGTAAACCTGCTGATAGCATTACAAGGCAGAAATCACTGCTCCAAGAGCGTGTGAATGCTTGATGCAGGCTTCCGAGGGGGAAGGGGGGGGGAGACCAGATGCAGTGCTGGCTCTATACTCCATTGAGAGTGCACAGGAAAATGATACGGATGATTATGGTGAAGAATTTTATGAACTACTGACTTAATGCATTAACACTGTCTCAATAGCTAACGAGTTGTTGCAATTAAACACGCAGAATCATTCACAAGGTTCATAGAGAATTCTTGAACATTTCAAAACGTTTTACATTTCAGCTATATTAAATCAAACTTATGCCTGGGATTTACATCATGAGAGCAATCAATCGATCAATCAATCAATCAATATCCTTCACCAAACACACGGCAAGTCCTCCTGTCACATGACATCAGTTTAAGGTCTTTCCATGACTTCATCATTTATATTTCTGTCGTCAGTTCTCTTCTCTATGTGTTCTTCTGTCTGCCGCTACTTCTTTTACCTGGGAAAAAAAAAATACTGCCTAGTAATACTATCACCAGGTTTCTCAATGTGTGTCATATCTATCGCCAGCGTCTTAAATCTCATCTCCAGTTCCACCAGCACATGTCTGGTTCTTGTCATCAGCTCCACATTAGTGATTTTGTCATAGCACTTCAATACTTCTCTTGAAACTTATTACTAGATTGTATTTCCTTCAATTTCTTTTCTGATGCAGAGGAAGTGGTTTGATTACTTGGATATATATTGAGTACACTGTTTCTCTTGGTGACAAACTTTTATTTTATGTGACAACACCATATGTTTGAACAGTCACACTATTTTTCTGTTTCAAATTTTTCCTTTGTAAATTTTTTTCACTATTAAAAACAAGCTAAGAGAGACAGAGTAAGACTGTTTATGACAGCAGCTTGTTACAAGGTCAAGAAATATAACCAGACTAGAGGAGTTTTATAATAAAGCATACATGACAATTAAACTGTTTTCACAAAGAGTGAAATAAGAATGGGTTGGGAGAGAGACTGTTACATGTTGTCTGAATTTTCCATGTTGTAAGAATCAGACAGTAAAACATGTAAATCCAGTAAACTGATCTGATTAACAGCCATCTTCGCACTGAAGGTCAGCTGCAATGAATGCTTGTTCACTGTCCATGTTTTTACACCTATTAACACAGGTCAATAAAAGCTCTCTCTGACGAATAATTCTCAAGACTTTAAACAAAAGTTGCAGTGTGACTGGGCACAATGGTTTCATTTTAAAAAAAAAAAAGAAAACAAAACAAAAACATATTTAATCACCAATGGAAGTCATCATATGTCATGGTTGTCAGTGTTTGTCTTTTGTAGACACTTATCATCATAAGCCTGCATGAGCCGGGTGTAATCTTTCATGAACTCATTGACATTAATCAGGCCCACATCTTGGTCACTGCCAATCCTGTTGTGTATCTCACTGCGAAACCTGCAAAATTAATGATGCCAAAATAAAAATACAAAAAATTTTACTGCACCAAATTTCCTGTGTTTAATTTCTGTTTAATTTTATGAATTAATTTACAAGATTCTGTATTCAAAATTAAGATTTTTTGCAGCTTCAAGTTTCTACAAGATGGGATAGCCTGTCTCACGCCCAACTCTCCTTAGTGGTGCTTATGATATGATATGATTGGTAGGTTAAAGTGTTACTGTGCTCTCCTTTTGGGTTTCAGTTACAGGTAAGTGGATGACAAGAAAAGACTGGCTGTGGATAGGTCACACATTGAAGAAACCAGCTGATAGAATTACAAGGCAGTCCTTGCTCTGGAACCCACATGTTAAAGGAGGAACCCACATGTTAAAGGAGGAACCCACATGTTAAAGGATGGCAGAGGTAGACAAAAAACAACAAGAGAGAATAACAAATATTCAGAAACATTAGATAACATACAGGTTCTTGTACAGTTGACATTCAAAAATCCGGACATCGATAATCCGGTTCCTTCAGATTTCCGGCATGGATTTTGGAGCGCATTTTTAAATTTACCGCGTTGGCGCGCCACTGTTTTCTGGAGCAGTTTATGTTTTGATGCAGCTGTTGGGTCTTGCTTGCACGTGTTAACAGGCATTCCTGCTCATTCCTTCTCATTTTATCATTTATTTGCTGCTGCATAGCCCCATTATGGATTCAGCAAATAAAAGAAGTGGTCATTTTCTGTTAAATATATACAGCATATATAACCATAAAAAATCCGGCATTTTCAACAATCCGGCACTCCTCAGGTCCGGAGGTTGCCGGATTTTTGAATGTCAACTGTACTTGAAATTATTACTTTGACACGAGGTATTAGATTTAAAAAAAGTACCATGTAAAGATCAGACAATATATGAGATATCAAGCTTCAAACTGATACTTGACAAGACTTTTTTTTTCTGAAACAAGATTTAAGATAAAATATCATTATTTAGAGGTGAGATATCAGATAAGTCACTGATATAGAGATGTGACTCAAAGTCTTGATTAGATAATACATTGGTATTTACAAGCAATAGATGAAGCAAGACATACAGGGTGTTTCAAAATTACACATTTTAAAAATGTATGCTTCATGAAGAACATAAACAATTTTAATTTTCTTTAAATCATTTTAAAGTTAAGAAACAGACAACTGTTTCACAAATAAATAATTTTGTTTTATTTTTCAGATGCAAGAAAAATGACGGAAAATACTCCATTAAGTTTTGAAGAAAGAAAGACAATTCTAAAATAGTACTGGAAGTTGATGACATGTGTTGCTCATGGATTCATGTTGATGGTGGGCATTCTGAACATTTAAACTAAATTTATGTAGACATCCTACAACAACACGGGCTCACAGCAGCTAAGGCGACACACTTGGCTTGGGAACGCAAACTTCAGCTACACACTACGCTTCATGGCAATAGCGGAAGGAAAAAACTAACTAAAGTAAGTAAGTACACACTAAAGGTGTGGGACAGGGTAAAAAGAGAGGTGAGAGAGGGGGAAAAATGGGGGGAGGAAGAGATGGTTCATGACTCCCAAGTGTTAGCCTCCTGTTTATTTTTAGTTTTCTGCCTGTGCTGGGAATTGAACCTACTCCACCTTGGTTGCAACTGTTTTTTTTTTCCCTACTACATGCTTGTGATGATGCAGTGGTTGCGACTTGGCTTTATGACACAGAAAACTAGTTTCTTACATCCCAAACCACAGAACTTTCACTTACTGCGCTTTCTTCTTCTGCTGTTCGTCAATGTCAGCCATAAGTTTACGAATTCTGCTGCTTTTCTGTAAAAAGATATTTTAAAAAAATAAAAATAAGTGTTCTTTGGTCAACACACTCAAACATAAAGGGGTAAAGGATCCCATTACGGCATATTTGGAAAATGGTGTCAGGCCCATATTTTCCTGACCATCGGCACTCTAGGAGTGATGTGGTCAACATCACGCCGGCCACCTTAACCATCCCCGATTTGCTCTGGTACCCAATTCATGAGGCTGGGTCAAGCCCGGAGCCGTATGCGGTCTAAAAAATCCCATGTCAACTGGGGATCGAACCATGGACCACCGAGCTAGGAAGCCAGTGCACTAACCAATGCGCTACTGCGGCTCCAATCACACATTTTTTTTTTTCCTTAACCAGTGGCACTTGGGCTTTCAGCCCTTCGGCCCAATGACATGTCATTGCGAGGCTGGGGAACCTGAGGACTTTCCTTCCAACCCGGTCAGGAGCTTTGCTCCTTCCCATCCACAGAGGGTTTATCACAGGAGCCGTTCAGGCTATTCAGTCAAATTTCCGGCCGTAAACATTTCTTCAAACGCTGACGCCCGGGTTTGAACCATGAACACCTGGTTGCCAGTACAGCGCGGCTCCCCCAATCACACATAAAACAAAGTATTAATTATCTGCATGAAATGCTGACATTCTGATTATGATAAACAGCAGAGTTCTGAGAATCAATCTTACAACAGCAAAACATTTTCTTTTGCTTTTTTCCCTCTCAACATTCTGACGTATGGCATAAAATGTAGTTCTCTAGTTCTTATCTTGGGTACGTCTTTCTCCAAATGTTTCCTTTACTCATTTCATATTTTACTTAAAACCAGCAACATCCTGTGAAATGTTTATTTTCATGGCTACCAAAATATAAAATTGTTGCAACAGTATTAGATTCTCACCTGTCTGATTTCAAACTGCAAGTCTTTGACCTCCTTCATCTTCAAAATCTGAAACATCAGGGTGTTCATATACAACTTCAGCATTCTTGACTTTCTTTAGTGTGAAACATAATCTGTTTTACATAACTACCTTTTCTTCACCATGAACATAATCTTATACCATCAAACAACCACCTTTTGTTGACTTTCTTCACCATGATCATAATTCTATATCAGACAACCACATTTAGCAGACTTTGTTGCATGAAATATAATCTTACATTATCAACCAATTTTAATTGACTGTCTGCCCCATGGACATAATCTAACATCATCAGACTACCACCTTTAGTTGACTCTCTTAAATATGATCATAATCTCACATCATCAGACAACCATCTTTAGTTGACTTTCTTTACCATGAACATAATCTGACACCATCAAACAACCACTTACATGAAGCATAATCTTACATCATCAGACAACCAAATTTAGCTGACTCTTACATGAAACAATTCACATTATCAGACAATCACATTTGGCTGACTCTCTGTTGCATGAAACATAATATAACATCATCAGACAATCATCTTTAGCTGACTCTTCAACATAAATATTACCTAACATCATCAGACAACCACCTTTAGTTGATTATCTTCACCATTAACATAATCTTACATCATCAGACAACCAACCCCTTTAGTTGACTCTCTTCACCATTAACATAATCTTACATCGTCTAACATAATCTTACATCATTGTCACGAAGTGGTTTTAATTTTATAGAGTGTGCCTGAATGAAAGCAAGACCCTAGTATGAGAAAGTCTGAGAAGATAAAAATTAGATGGAAAATGACATGCCTGTGGACAGGTGAGACTATTGGCTCAAGAGATAGACCCAGGATTTGAATCTCCCCCTGCCGCTTCGTGACTAAAAAAAATGGCTATAGTCTCCCCACCTCTGACTGCCCTGAAACACAAGGAGATAAGGTGTATAATTACGACCACAAACACCACTATACAGACAACATAGAGTAAGTATAGTAAAGAATAGAAGCTGATCCAGTAAATAATATATGTATATATTTATTTACATACAAGGAAAACATAAAATGGCATATTCCGTCATCAAGTCAGTCGATAGCGTGCACTGTTGCACGGCCTGGAAAAACCAAAGTAACAATTAAATTGAGAGACACGAGAGACAGAAAAACCCCAAATCACATTCACTCTTTCGGTCACCCTGCTGAGGAACAATAAAAATGGTTAGTGATTTAAACCAATTCTAATTTGGTGGGGCTGTCAACTTTTAGCCTCCACTCTCTAACACTAATAAATTTCTACTGTCTTAGTCCTGGTGACTTCTTCCTCAATGAACGGCTACACAGCTTTCTACTAGTTAGGCGATAGGCGCCTATAACTACACCACAAGAAATGCTAAAAATAATAGACTTGGTTTTTTCGAACGCAGACTCAGTGTCTATCCGTCAAATGGATACTGAACAGACCCTACTGGTCCTGTCTATTTTCTCCCTCCTTCTCTACCTTTCTCTCTTGATCTCAGTGTCTCTCTAACACTCGAGGGCTGATGATGCGGCGTCTCCGTTACTCTCTTCTCTTGATTTCTATCAGGACCTAGGTATGGTAACCCTGTCACCTGTTCCTAATTTTGGTGATGACGATGTTCGGATATCAAGCATGAGGGACTTGATTAACTGTAGACAAAACTTCTCTGCTGCTGAATAGCTTCCCTCTTTTAACCCGCTCCGGAGTTAGAGGAAAAAAACACAGCCTTGATTTCAGGCTGTACAAAAATGAAACCAGTCTCCCGGCCACCTGCCGTTGTTAGAGACTATAATAGCGATGCTCTCGGCTGTATGATAAATAAACCTCTGTCCAGCTGAAGCATAGGGACTTCACTGCCAGAGACCATAGGGTAATTTTCTTTTGCTCCTGACGATACTCGAGTACACTGACCCTGAGATATGTCTTTTGCCGTGGATAATTTTATTTGACAAAATTATGCTCCCCACTGTTTCGCCGAGACTCGCTGAAATTAAAAGAAACAGCGACTCCTGTATACCCACTCTAAAATCGCTTATCTCTAACATATACGATACATAAAATAATTCTATACACGTGTCTCTTCATTCTCACTTCTTCTCCCCTTTCTCTCGTTCTTCTCACAATACATAAAATACCACTATCCCACGTGGCCTCTTCATCCCCCCTCCTTCTACTAAAATCGGCCAGGTAAAATAAACAATAGCCCAGACCCGTCTGACATGTTACATGGCCGTTACGCATGGCCGATCACGTGTTCAAACTTGACAAACATAGGGAAATCCTTTTACCCATTAACACAGGAGTTTCCCCGGCTTACTCCTATTTAAATTAAATCTCGCTATAGAAATAGTTTCCTCCCCTTAGCAGTATAATTCATTTACAACGTAAATCTGAACCCTCTGACAATATTTCTCACATTTTTAAGGCTCAGAAAAATTAACGAACACACCAGGGATTTCCCCATAAATTTACATTAGAAAATATACAGGAATAAATGGTGGTTTCCCAATATTCTACAAATAGGGGCACACGTGTTTTCTCACAACTTCACACTCTCCGATCTACTGCCAAAAACATAGAAAGAATAAGCACACTGTTGCATTTACGTCGTTCTTCAAAAATAATAATTAATGGCGCTACCGTTTATTTTAAAACTGAAAAGTTAATCTTTACCTAAGGGCGAATTTCTGAAAAACCCACTAATAAGTAAAACGATATTTCTGAAAAACCCACTAATAAGTAAAACGATTAATAAAATAGCTACATACCGATTATCGTTTGTTTTTCCCACGGTGGAGAACGATAATTACGACGTCCTACGGCCAGGCAATAATTTTTCATAGAGACCGAATCCCCGTTTTCTGTCTCAATATATACAAGAGAAACCGCCCACATGGATTTCCCTTCCTACGCAAATCCCGGACCAATGGGAGCGCTAGAAAAATTAATACTATCAACCCACGCAAACCCCGCGTGCTTCCGGCCTCGTCATACCGCGTGCCGGAAATGGCGATTATTTTCGTAAACAACGAAATTTTCGGGAATCGCGAAAAATCAGAAGAAAGTAAAACTGATGCTAGAATAAAATAAACCTACCATCATAAACGAACCCATTTAATTTATCTACTCAAAAAAAATACCAAACACGATATATATTCAAATGAGAAGAAATAAAATGGTGAAAAAGCGTGCCCGAAAATAGCGATTTCCGTAAACAACGGAAAATCGCGTGATCAGAAGAAAATAAAACTGGTGAAAATTCAAAATAGAACCACAGAATCGGGCCTGTTAAAAGTCAGAATTACAGTGTAGCGTCACAATCATCAGACAACTACATTTAGTTAACTCTCTTCACCATTAACATAATGTTACATCATCAAACCAACTTTAGTTGACTCTCTTCACCATTAACATAATCTTACATCGTCAGACAACCACCTGTCGCGCTGTTATCCTGAACTGGACATTAATTGTCACAGCACAGTTGGATAAGATAGATACAAATTAAGAAATGTAAGAAAGATATATAGGATCTCATAAGTGGCTCGTTAAATGTTAGATTCCTATACAAGTGAGGGGTGAATAGGAAGGTGAATATTCTCACAAAGAGATAATGTATCAGAAGGGCACATGAGAATGGATTCGGTTTCCTTGCGACAAATCTCCCCTATTATTCTTACTGAATATTTATAATTATAAGTAAGCCCCCATTCTCTCATACTGAGGAAATGACATATATATGGATTTAAGAGACAGTATATGTAAGAAACTCACTCGACCACTTGGTAAATGATATAAATTATGTACAGACATTTAATCCCTAAACCACATGTACGACACAAAGTAAACATAAAAATGTAAGCAAAAATAATATGGTCATAAACAATGACTAAAAGTCCTAGTATATCCTACTAATCATCATTAGAACTGGTGTGACTATCATGAGAGCTGCCTAACGTTGTTGATTGTAATGTTCACTTTGTAATACTCTGGAAGGCACTTTAAATAGAGTTCCGTTATAATTCGGGTGAACGTTCTGTTAGATATTCTGAATAAGATCTCTGAGATATCTTGAGGAAAAATAATCCTTATGCTTTTGGACTTATCTGTAATCCGATGTTGTCAGCCCTAGCGCAGGTTGTTAGGCGCTGTCATTGTTACGTGCAGTCTTTGATATCTTGCAATATTATACATTTGTATGCTTGTTATGTTCGCAAATATTTTGTAAACAGAATAGAAACTTTTTTGCTTAAGGAAAAGTCAATATTGAGTTACTTCCCCTTGAAAGGAGTTTCAGATCGAACTCCGCGGATGAATCCAGTTTTACTGCGATTTATTCTTTGTTTGGGTAGAAATAGATTGTTCTTGCTTCAGTATATCTATGGCCTGAATTTATGTGTATTGTTTGTCTAGGTAGGACGAGTCTGTCTTATATCTGTATATCTTTACATATCTAAGTCGAACTATATGTTCTTTGTCGCTAGAAAGGTCAAAGGCTGTTCAGCGGATGTGTGGCTAGAGAGGTGTGTTTTGGCTTCGCCCTGATGATGGGCGCTGTCGTGTTTTCTGTATCGGCTTGTCGCCGGAAAAAGTGATCTCAATATTTATGGGGAAAGTGATAGTCGTCTAGACCTATCGTGTATGCTTTACCCCAGTGTTTATTCTTATTGCCAAGGAATGGCAGAATCATATTTCTGATACCAAGGTAACAAAAGTACTTCTTATGAACTCTCTTACGAAGCCATCGTTTTCGATAGGCAGACGCACGATTTGTACGTCTGAGGGAACATTTAACTAGATGAAGATGACATTCATTTCTAGCAGCACTATATTGTATGATGAAGCTAATTGTATCAATGATAGAATCTACAAAGCCATAAGGACATTTAATGAATGACCAGCTTTGATACAGCTGCCTAGTTTGTATCAACAAAAAAAAAAAAAAGAAAGTGAGTGACAGCTCACGAGAGAAGCCATCTTGTATACACATATTTAAGGACTATCAGGAAGAGAAAGGGATGCCCCGTATTATCGCTTGATGAGTCCAGAGATCACTGCTACAGATGAGAACCCATTACTAGCGGTTCAATATGATTATATGAAAAAATATGTGCTGAACATTATCTAAAGGAGTCTTCGCTAGACGAGGTTAGGTCTAGAAGCCATCTTGAATATTGTTTATAAACTGACGTGCTTTGTCAGTAAACTCAGATGATATATATATATATGGGCAATACTGAGTGCTTGTCTACTGACATTCCATTGTGCTATTATTCAACGAGTGCCCATGTATCATTAATAATAATAATAATAATAAATTCTTTAAGCACCAAACACGGCGCATAAGGCAGAAACCAGTGCTCTCCAGGTTGTTCGTTGTGACGCCACTCCTCTTAGCTCTTGCACATTATTTAGGCCCAACGTTCTTCCTTCTCTTATTATTGTTCTTCTGAGTGTTTCTTTTGGTCTTCCTTTTTTCCTCTTACCCTCAGGAACCCAAGTGAGCGCCTGTAGTGGTATTCTGTTGTTTTGCATTCGCAGGACATGACCGATATAAGACCATCGTCTTTTCCTTATATAGTCGGAGACATATTTCTGCCTAGAGTCTTCTCTTATTTGTCGATTAGTCTTGAATTCTTTCCAACTGATGTTCATGAGTTTTCTAAGACATTTGTTCTCGAATGTATTCAGCTTGTTTTCCAATGATTTTGTTATTTTCCAACTCTCACAGCCGTATGTTAACACTGAGATAACATTTGAATTAAACAGACGAAGCTTGGTATGTATATTCAATGATCGTAATTTCCAAATGTTAGATAATCTATTGAAGGCGCTAGCTGCCAAAGCAATTCTAGTATGGATTTCTCTTGTTGTGTCACCATCCTGAGTCAGTTTACTGCCTAAATAATTGAAACTTTCAACTTTCTGTAGTTTTTCCCCGTTCAAGATGATATCAAAGGTCTCGTTAGAAAAGTTCATAGCTTTAGTTTTAGAGGCATTTATTTGGAGACCTATTTTAATCGAGAGATGACACAAATTATTTATTGCTTCTTGGGATTGTCTTGGTGTTGAACTTAAGAATTCGAATGTATCATTGCAAGACCATTTATCAATTGTACCATGATGTATTATGCCAACCTGTGATTTGTCACTGTATCCGTGCTGTCGAATGTGTACGTCCAATTAAACTGTAACAAAAAGTACACAGCAGTTGGCGTCGATGACTTCCAGCCATACATGAGTGAGAAAAAGAACATTTATCAACTCTTCGAACTCTTTCATCATTCGCGTATTATACTCTCACTCTATGTCTACACACCACTGCGTAGGTCGAGTTGATATTCCTATTCCTAACAACCACTCTGACGAGCAAGGCTGGGGCCAACAACAAGTCTTAACATTGAAGCTTCCACAGACCACCATACCTCTTAACACTGTGGTCCTGTAAATAGTTGATGTCAGTGTGAACAAGGAACAATACAACTTCATATCTATACACCATTCAACAGTATATATGGAAAGAGGGTATTTAACACTGATGGCCAATATTTAACAGTCATCCTGCAGCGATATGACATTACACGCGCGAGTGTTGGTCTATGCTCCTTTATGCTTAGGAGTTGACGAGATCTCTGGCTTTAGGTTCTACTGATCGGTCAAAAGACTGGCTGTCTGTTACCGTCAGGCGCCGGACACTGAATTCTGCAACTGCGAATGTTGTCCGCTCAGAAACCTAAAAGTCTGCACAGAGTAAAATCATACAACACCGCTTGGTTAATACCAAAGTGCTTGTAATGTAGAATTCCCTGCCATGTAGATACACTCGGCCCACAAGTTCTGCGTGTAAGTGGTGTTTGCGTCTAAGCTTCTAGCTTTTATGAATCTCTTCTCACGTGTTCTAGATCGTTCAATGAGTTATCACCGTTGCTCACGTCACTGTATTGTGAGGGGTGGGTGTTCCGACGTAATCACACGTAAATTCTCTCCCTGACCTCTGAGCTTGTGTGACGCAATTTTGAACTTCGTCTCGCGTGAGAAAGCTTCCCCATGCGGTAATTACTGGTTACTCCGAGAAGGCATACACGTGCTGGCCGATACAATGAAATTAGACACTAGGGCGTTTTCCGTCAGGTCCATCAAATAGGATGCAATAAAGCAATGGATCTCTAAACTTTAAGACGCCTTTTTACTCTTAATAAAGGTATATCCTCTGGCCATGTGTTAAAACCTGGGGTTGATGCATTTGCGATATTTGCTCAGTAGCCATTAGTAAGCGCTGTGATGTCTGAGAAAGAGAAACGCTGATTACAGCACCGAAAAGACCGTAGTGTAACGTGAAAATTACTGAAAATAAAGGAGAGAGAGAGAGAGGGGAAGGGAAGGGAGACAAAGATGGAGAGCTGAACAGACCATGTTACGACACTACCTTTAGTTAACTCTTCACCATTAACATAATGTTACATCATCAGACAACCAACCACCTTTAGTTGACTCTCTTCACCATTAACATAATCTTACATCATCAGACAACTACCTTTAGTTAACTCTTTACCATTAACATAATCTTACATCATCAGACAACCACCTGTAGTAGACTATCTTCACCATGAAATGATCTAACATCATCAGACAAACCATCTTTAGTTGACTCTTGATCATGAACACAATCTCACATAACACTGACTAACAAAAAAAAACTTTTTTTTTCTTTCTCTAACATTTCTATGTTTTTCTGGTCAATTTTAATGCGCTGTTTTTAAATCTGCAAACCGTTTTTCTCTATCAGGTCGGGATCTCTAGAAATACGCAATTGAAGTTTTTTAACAACGCATACAGTATTACAACATCATTCGTACAAGAATTATAACAGTTATGTAGGCTTGAATTTCTTTGCAGTCGACTTTCGTCGGTGAATGGCATGTGGTACATCGCGATGAAGCATCCAACAATAATCGGCAAGCATGGTCACACTCCACCGTCCTTGATAACGTGACTCCATTACGGCGATATCTTGATGGAATCGTTCTCCATGTTCATCGCTGACTTCGCAAAGGTTGTCAGGGAAAAAGTCAAGATGCGAATCGAGCAAATGGATTTTGAGGGACATGTTACAGCCCATAATTCTGTATGCATCTATGCACTGCTTAACAATATGCAACATAGTCGACAGATGTGATTTCCCAGAAAGTTATCGACGATCGATTTGAATGCCATCCATGCGCGAAGTTCACTACCATGTAACAAGTTCTCGAATTGTTTGTCTGCAATAACTTTCCTAATCTGAGGTCCTACAAAGATACCTTCCTTTATCTTTGCATCGCTAACTTGCGGAAACTTTTCTCGAAGATAAGTGAAAGCTTTGCTCGTTTTATCTAACGCTTTTACAAAATTGTTCATGAGCCCCAACTTTATATGTAACAGTGGTAAAATGAAGCTGTCTTTGTTAACTAAAGGCTCGTGTATTACATTTTTATGCCCGAGCTGCATACGATCCCGGATAGGCCACACCTTTCTTGCATAATGTTCCTGTCTGTTGCGGCTGTCCCATTCACATCGGAAGCAACAAAATTTAGTATACCCAGTCTGCATGCCCGTGAGAATTGCAATGACCTTTAGGTCTCCACAAATCCGCCATTGGTAGTCATTGTACTTTATTTTTTCCAAACGTATAGCCATATTGTCATAAGTTTCTTTCATATGAACAGAGTAGGCGACTGGAATTGATGAAAATAAATTTCTGTTATGCAATAACACGGCTTTTAGACTAGTCTTGGAAGAATCGATGAAAAATCGCCATTCGTTGACTATGTGCTCATGACCGTTTACATCTTTGCAATAGCAAATGTCATCATCCATCTCAAAGTATTGAACAAGTTCTCTGTGTCTATGACGAAATTTAGATATCGGAGTATTGGGCGCTAAAAGATTCCATTCTTTGAGTCGCGAACCGAGTAATTCCGCTTGTCCTTTGGTAAGAGCGAGATCACGTATTAGATCTGAAAGTTCTGAATGGTTAATTAAGTAAACACCATCATTCACCGGTATGTAATCTGAGTCAGAATTAGTTTCTAAAGCAGGTAAACTATCACTTTCTGATGGTTCATTCACGTCCAACGGATATTGTTCTGGTGGTACTTGGATCGGACACGTGATTGGATCATGAGGCACTGGTTTCGAAACCAATTCAATATTTGAATAAACCATAGACTTTCTAGTTTTAAAAGTGAAACCATGGATATTTGTCAAGCAGAAGTAACAATCAGTAGTGTGATTTGTATGTTCACGCCATATTAATGGCACTCCAAAAGGCATCGACTTATGCTTCGGCGATTTTCGTAACCAACCTGCCAATGTATCGAACAAACTGCATTTGGCTTTCAAGATTTATTTGCATCATCAACTTTCAAATCGAAATAAAGTTCGTATGCTTTCTTTAGTAATGGTGTAAAGTTTTTCTGGAGAACACGATCGGTAAAATATCTGCACACGTAACAGAACAGATCAGCCGAATTTCTACAACTTCTAGAAGCCATATTTTGCTCAGAATTATTTCAAAATACAGTAACTATTAGAAAAATCGCGTAACATATGTCATGCATCTTTTAGCAGTATAAAAAGTAGAATTATGTTGCTTTTTATTAATTTTTAATAAGTTATAGAGTAAAAATGAAATGGAGCAAATAACGGTTTCCCAAAAATATATTTATTCACAAATATCTTAAGAACCTGACGTGATAGAGATAAACGGATTGCAATTCTCACGGGCATGCAGACTGGGTATACTAAATTTTGTTGCTTCCGATGTGAATGGGACAGCCGCAACAGACAGGAACATTATGCAAGAAAGGTGTGGCCTATCCGGGATCGTATGCAGCTCGGGCATAAAAATGTAATACACGAGCCTTTAGTTAACAAAGACAGCTTCATTTTACCACTGTTACATATAAAGTTGGGGCTCATGAACAATTTTGTAAAAGCGTTAGATAAAACGAGCAAAGCTTTCACTTATCTTCGAGAAAAGTTTCCGCAAGTTAGCGATGCAAAGATAAAGGAAGGTATCTTTGTAGGACCTCAGATTAGGAAAGTTATTGCAGACAAACAATTCGAGAACTTGTTACATGGTAGTGAACTTCGCGCATGGATGGCATTCAAATCGATCGTCGATAACTTTCTGGGAAATCACAAATCTGTCGACTATGTTGCATATTGTTAAGCAGTGCATAGATGCATCAGCGCAAGAAACTGACCTAAGAACACTTATTCTTATATAAGAAAGAAAAATGTTGTTTGTCAGTGTAATCAGACAACCACCTTTAGCTGACTCTTTACTACGACCATAATCTCACATCATCAGGCAACCTAAACTGGTGCAAGTAGGATCTTATACCATATACCTGAACATCTTAAACAAATCAGCATGCCCACTTACTTCTCTACATCTGTTAACTTACCAATGGTTTTAAGTTCCGCTTGAATTTCCTCATAACCTTCTTCACAACCTTATGCTTAATAAAGTTATCCTCTGTGTCGTCTCTAAGATTTAAAAGAATTGAGAAAACAGTTGTTACAAATGTCATTTTTAACACCGTTATTTCTTCTTTTCTTTTTCACAGCATAAACATGCTCTTCCAATGGTAGTTTATGTAGCACTTTGTTTTACATGATGAGGTTGCCAGCAAGATAATAGTCGCCTCTTATGACATGCCTGAGGGGGAAGTAGTCTTACTGTTTCTTCGTTTCCTCCGAGACCCCCGATAACTACTATTACTTAGACTGAACAAACACCTGACATAGGAATAAAGTCTGGTTACCCTAGAAACTAGGGACTTTGGGTTTTCTGGATAAGGGGATCCACAATACCATGGGAAAAATTTACTAAATTACATTAAAAAAAAAAAAAAAAAAAAACACACACATGGTCCCCTTCACAACTGTGTATCAATGTTATAAGTAAGCATGAAGACTCACACCCTCAAGCATGTCATCCAAGGCGACTTATATGAGGTTGTACATGGAGCTGGAACCCACATCATGTAAGAGTAATTATCACATAAACAACTGCTAAAACAGCATGTGAATGCTTGGTGAAAGTTTCCTGCAGGACCAGCTGCAGGGGCTTCAGGCTTCATAAGGAGAGCAAAGGAAAATGATGATGATGAAGACTCTAGTGAAGATGGTATGATGTAGGATGAAAGCTGAAGCTCAGGCTTTGACACTGTCTTAGAAGCAATCTGAAATATTTCTTGCATTGAAAGTTGGTTCACATTCTGTCTTTATTGTTGATGCAGTTCAAATAGGGCTGATAAGATTGTCATGGAACCCAAAGACGCAGCAATAGAGAATGCAGTCAGCGACCCATAGCTTGACTGCTTGCGTCAGGGTCAGCGAACCAGAGCTGACCAAGACCCTACTCTACCTCCACGTGGTGGTCCTGGAAACAGGCTGCATCACTGCAGTCTGGCTGAGAGAGTAGGGATCGAAGAGGGAAGGCAAACCCGGTCCCAAAAAATGCCGTGCTGAAGTCGGATGTGTTGCCCGAAAGGCGCAGATATCGCAGCTCCGCTGTAAACAGACACAACGCAACCAACGTCCTTTTCAGGACGAACGAGGAAGAAGAAGATTGTCACTCTTTATGCAGCCTATGTCATGTTGATTTCCCTAACATTATCAACACTGCTGATATAGGGTTTCTCTTCTGCTATTCTGCAACTTGTTGAGAGTCATGAGCTCCAGTTTCTTTCCTCTGTATTTTTCCAAGCTTCTGGTTTTATGCTACCAGGGAGGAAAGAAAGACAGTATAATGTGCATTTCCTGCCATCCATGGGCTCTCGAAATATGAAGGGCTAAAACACTGTGCTCTGGTTCTGGGCTATCCCAAGGAATCATCACTTCCTGCACAGAGCCACCTTCCTAAAAACACTCCAGCAATCATGCAGACAGCCAAACAAATACTCCAAAACAACTTCAAAGAGGAATGGCGGAACCAACAGGCAAAAGCTGCCCTTTATATTGGGCCTTGTATAAAGAAATGGCCCATCCCAACAAAAATGACAACATTAATAACCTACAACATGGGGAGCAGAGCACAATCTTCCAACTAAGAGCAGAGCACACCAGACTCAATAAGCACTTAAACAAATTAAACCCCACACATGAGCTTAATTGCCGCAACTGTATCCATCCGTATGAGACAGTTCAGTATGTGCTGCTCACTTGCCCAGGACTCTCTACAGAAAAACGAAAGCTATTGCCGAGCTCCCCAACAATCACAAACACTCTATACAGCATCACTCAACAGCTGCAGAGCACAAGCAAATTCTTCAGCTTGGCATTGACTGCTAAAGAGCAATGAGCTCAGCAGCCCTAGTTAATCAACAACAACCTATTATCTATCCACTGTGGGATCCACCTTGCATATAGTCGGCCAGGTAAAAGCTGGAGCTAAAACTGGAAGCTCAATGCTGGGTTCTTAACATGCTGCACCAGTGGAAATCGTGGTTTTTGGGCCACTCTGGTACAGCTGATTGATACTGCTCCCTGAAGTGTGTTGGTCAGGTAACTCCAGAATTCAGAAGTTGCCTATTTCCAGATGCACCGCATAGAGGTGTTTCAGGATCTTGGTTAGTGATCTAATCGCAGAATTCATGTATGAGCAACATGAATTCCTTCACATCCCGACCACTCTCATCTAGTGCTCTCTGCAGACAGACACTAGTTCTTGTTCTGATATTAAACTCTTCTGTTCAACACCATACAACTCTTACTCTTCTGTCAACATAACAGAGAATTTTTTTTTCTACTACACTGAAATCCTCTTATTCTGTTCATCATTTTGTCACTGTCGGAATCTGACTTTTCACCACAACTGTCTCACATACTAACCTACATCTAAATGATTATGTAATTCTACTTTGCCTTTTATTCTAAGGCTGACTGATACTTGGCACTCACTGTGTCCAAAGGCCTATCTAAAAATTAATTTCCAGGAATACTACACATTTAAAAATACAAAACTATTTTTTAAATGAAATCCCCAGAATAATCATGTCATAATATACCTCTGATAATGCAGACAGATAATAAAGAAAAACAAGGGAGGTAAACCTGCAATGAAATGATGTGGTGCATGCCACCAAAACAAAGCAGCAACATGGAATTCACATCACAATATAACTTCAGATTTATTAATCCCAGAACATTTCTGCTTTTCACAGCATTCATAAGTTTGACATGCCAAATAAGATATCCCAAACTGATTCATTAACTAAGATTATTCCTAAAAGTGAGATTATAACTAACAGTGATACCTCAGCACAAAGACGGAAAAACTTAGAGCACTGTTATGAAAGTGTGATCATACTGTTTCATTACTTATGATTTTTTTTTAATGAGTGAGCAATTATAATTATATCTTCTTCTACTTGAAAATTAAGATTTAAAACCACTCTAGAACAATCATCACCATTTTATAAAATAATTCATCTAAAAGGTGGATGCCACACAAGTATTAACTGTTGATAGAAATGATCACAAACAATTTTGTCTTACACTTGTTTCAGGAAACCAGACATAGCATTAATAAAAATGGGTCTACCTGCACAACTTTCTTTGGAATGGGCTATACCTGGATTTTTTTTGAAAAGAAGAAATCATCACAGCAATCAAAGGGTTAAAGAACGGAAAAGCTCCTGGCCATGATAACTTAAATGCAGAGCTATTTAAGACAGACCCTGAGCTAGCAGCAGAACTATTAGAACCACTATTTGCACAAGTCTGGAAAACGGGGACAACATCATCAGAGTGGAACAAAGGAATAATTGTCAAATTGCCCAAGAAGGGAGATCTTGCAGACTGCAATAATTGGAGAGGAATCACTCTTCTCTCAGTTCCCAGCAAAATACTAGGCAGGATAATTATACAGAGAATTTCAAAAGCAGTAGACCACAAACTGAGGAAAGAACAAGCAGGATTTAGAAAGAACAGAAGATGTGTAGATCATATATTCACTCTCAGGAACATTATAGAGCAGTGCTCAGAATGGCAAAGACAGCTGTACATTAATTTCGTTGATTTTGAAAAGGCTTTTGACAGCATACATAGGGACAGTTTATGGAAAATACTGAGGGCTTATGGAATTCCAAGCTGCATAGTGTCAATCATAAAAAGCTTCTATGCCAACTTTACGTGTAGTGTTGGGCAGAGCAACCTAACCTTTGAGGTGAAGACAGGAGTACGACAGGGATGCCCCTTATCAACCACTCTATTTTTAACAGTCATAGATTGGGTGATGCGCCAGACAACAGAGGGCAGTCCAAGAGGAATAAGATGGACTACATTTTCTACATTGGAAGATCTGGAATATGCAGATGACATTGCACTACTAGCACATTTACATCAACACATCCAGGAAAAAATGGATAGACTTAATAAGTTTAGCCAGCAGGTGGGCTTGAACATCAATTTAAAGAAGTCAGAGGTCATGACACTCAATGTGAGCAACCCTGAGCCCATATCAGTAAGGAATCAGCAACTGGTACAGACAGACACCTTCACATACCTAGGATGCATAGTAACACCAGACGGCGGGGCAGGCAAAGACATCAACATCAGAATGAATAAGGCAAGAACAGCCTATTTTAGCCAAACAACATCTGGAAGTCCTCTCAATACAGCACAAGCACAAAATTAAGATTATATCAGAGCTGTGTGCTTTCTGTGCTTCTCTATGGTGCGGAATGCTGGAGAGTTACAGAGAAGGAAATGTCGAAATTGTCCTCTTTCCACACAACATGCCTAAGAAAAATTCACCGAATCTTTTGGCCGAATACCATTACCAACCAAGATCTGCTTACTCGGAGCAAGCAAGAGGACATGCACACCATCATAGCTGGCAGACGCTGGAGCTGGGTTGGCCATGTCCTCAGAAGAGACCCCGATGCCATCACAAGAACAGCTATGCTTTGGACCCCTGAAGGAAAACAAAAGAAAGGCCGACCAAAAACAACCTGGCGGAGGACTGTTGTGATAAAATTAACCGTGATACAACGTTAAAATATCTCCAAAGATAAAATGTAGGGATAAAAATAATGCGTAAGCTACTAGAAGACATGATCGCCCATGCCGCGGGTCACTACCCGCCATGGAAACTAACTTGTTAGACGTGAAGGCAAAACGTTTACCCTTGTAGACGGGATGAGAACGGAGATCAAAAAGAAAAATATGACTGAACACGTGCTTGAAACTAGCAAGGCTAAAAAGACGCAATTGGTGGGGAAAGGAAAAAAATTCACGTCCCCAAGTTGACACAAGGTAAAGAAATGGACAAAAGGGACCTTAGCTATTATACGCAACAGTCATTTCTTGGACGCTTTTACGATACTTAGTCCTTTTATTTGAATTCAGCGGCAAACGCATTACAGAAGATGCTCGAACATATTTAAAAAAAAAACAACTAACCTTGGAAAAGTAACTTTTTCTTAATAATAATGTTTGGAATATAAAACCTAGCTGGCCTGATGGCCCATCTTGAGCAGAGAAATAATATGCTTTCATTTATACAGACGGATAGATAATAATGAAGATATTGACAAAAGACTGTGTTGTTCATATCAGCGAGCGACTGCATTGAAACAAAAAAATGTCACTAATTTTCAAAAAATTGCGGCCTTGAGACTCAAGTGCTAAAATCTAGATGAATGAAAGAGAGGGGGAATTAGTGGAAAGTTGTGGCTAAAAATAACTCTAGAGGCAGATTCGTGTAGGAAATGCATGTATAAACAAGTGTGTTTTTGTAAAAAACGCAAGTAGAGACAGACGGACCAACAGACAATAATACATACTTGACTGAGGTATGACTGAATTGACTTTTGGTAGGAGGTTTGAAATTTGAAAAGGGGGAAAGGTGGTGATTGGCCACAGATAATCATATTATCGGCGCTCAGACGCGCATTTTTGCCATTCAACATAAATTGTCCTGTAGTAGACACAGTAATTCTTCAGTGGTGTAATTCCCAGAAGCTAATTGCAATATTTAGAGGGACGCCATACTAGAGCCAGCAGCTCAGCTGAGTTTTGCTAGCATATAACTGTGTTCTCTATTCATAATTCTGGTAAGACTGAAAGTATTTCTTTGTATATTTTAATATTGTTTAATGTTTCGAGTGATTTGATACTGCCATATCAAAATCTATCCCTTACAACAAGTAAGGATTCGCTCTAGATCCCCAGCCCCAGTTCAGGGTCTAGAGACAAACAAAATACATAAACGCCAGCAAGGATTATGAAGGGCGGATCAAGTGTTGAGATCAGTGGAACATATCACCTATCCTATTCAATGGCAGGAAGCTAATGAACATATTTCAGAATATGTAGTCTTGGGGAACTTATACTATGTGAAACCAACTTGGTAAGATGTGCTGTATGGTCAGAGAGATCTGACCCCGTCTATGTGGTGTTGTTGTGTAGTGTGTGTGTAAAAGTGGCTCAGGAGGTAGAGTTCTGACACATGACCCAATACTTTTATTTCAGAACTGTGAGTTTTTTATTTGGCACCAAAGTGGTGTCAAATGCTGTGTTGAAAAATACAAGTGTGGACCCGTGCAGTCGAGTATTTTGGCAGAGCAGCCTTAGATTGCCCCCAAGCACGGAGAGGTGGGGCCACCAGATTCCAGCACCAGAACTACTCAGTCAAGATACGTGAGCGTCTGGCCTGCTGGACATTCACCAACTTATTTAATAACTAACATCCAACTATATTCCCATCAACTAGAACATACCATGTTGGGAAATAAACTTGTATTCCTCCCATCAGTAAATGGACAATGTTTGGTAGTCATAGACTGGGAGTGATGAAGCCACCCCAACAGCACATCCATTAATCGTTCTCCCAGATAAATTACAAATATAAACAGTAGTAATATTAACTAGTCTTGTAAAATACATATGTACACACCTTTCATTTATTATGACATATATTCATGCATTTCATTCATAATTTCAAAACCTTTCATATGTTTTGACCAAAATAAAACCTTGGTTCAGAACAAATAAACTTAAAGAAAATTTAATATCAAAATTTTAAACAGCTTGAGTTAGTTCAGTGTGTTATAAATTTTATTAATATTATTAGACTTATTAAATATCTGTGTGTGTGTGTATGTAATCTACCACAACACATTCCATATCAGTACCCTAGATTTTTAACGTAGCCACATTCATTAGTAAAAAAGATATGTGTGAGGTCGTAAGTGGTAGCAAGAAGGGCCTTCTGTAAATTCACAGCTACATTTATCTCAGGAGCCTTCACAGCTGACCTCATGCATCACACTAGGTAATATCACAACCATACAGTACCATCAAATCCACTACATATATTGGGGTCTTGTCCAGGGATAATTAGCTTAACAGTAATATTAGGATCTCCTGGTGGGAGAATTAAATTAGGGGAACACATTAAAAAAATTAAAAGTGTCCCTTAAAATTAAAAGTGAAATTAAAAGTTGGTGAATCTTCACAGCCAGTGGTAATTAATTAGTTAACTGGCTAATTAGAATTACTTTAGACTATAGTAATTAGAATTACTTTAGTGGTTAGAGATTTATCTTGCTCATTGCTAAATTGTCTAAAAAGTATGGCGGAGCTAGCCAAGTTCAGATCAGCTGCTGTGCTAACGGCGAAGGATATGGGAATGGATGGTCAGGTTTTAATTCAATATGTAACGGCTGAATGTGATAAGTATATTGAACGGGAAGAAAGAAGATTAGAAAAAGAGGCTGAAAGAAAATTAGAGTCTGAAAGGTTGGCTGAAGAGAAGAGGTTAGAGGCTGAGACTAAGAGGCTGCAGATTGAGGCAGAAGAAAAACGACAGCAAAGGGAGGCAGAAGATAAAAAGGCCGAAAGGGAGGCAGAAGATAGAAGGTTGCAAAGGGAGCACGAATTACGACTAAGGGAGCTGGAATTACAAGGCCAGGCTCCTGAAAATGGTGCCAGCCCTTTTGCCTCAGATGCTACGCCCAGTCTGGGAGCCTCAACATCAGCTATGGGGTTTCATTTAGACCATTTTGTTGAAAAAGACGATGACATAGAGGGGTACCTCGGACGTTTTGAGTTATTAGCTACTACATATGGGTTAGAGAGAGAGAGGTGGAGTTTAAAGTTATCACAGGGACTGAGAGGTACTTCTTATGAAGTCTTCGCAAAAATGAACAGAGAAGACCAAGACAATTATGACATGTTAAAGCAGGCTTTGTTATTAAGGTACGAAAAAAATGGTGAATTTTATCGTAAGAAATTTAGAAATGCCAAACTGTTGTCTGGGGAGACATACCACCAATTCTCTGCCAGACTGGAAACCTATTTGGAGAAATGGACGGCTCTGGGGAAGACCCAAGATCTTAAAGAGATGATCATGATTGAGCAATTGAGAGAGTCCATGGCTCCAGACATGAGAAAATTTCTCATGGAACAAGGTGCAGAGAAGTTGGGGGAGGTTTTAAATGTCGCTGAGAGGTATCAGGCAGCCCAGGCAGAGGTAAGTGGTGCTAAAAAGAAGCACATAGACAATTTTAAAGCTCCACAGCAATTTAATAAATTTGATAATAGAGAACAGGGAAATAAAGGTAGGACAAACTTTGAACGGCCAAGAAATGACTATCGAGACAGAAACTCACAGTTCAATGACCAAAAATCCAATGAAAGAAAACCGTTTAACCAAGGAAAAAGATGGTGTAAATGGTGCAAGAAAGATAACCATAACACCGAATTTTGTAGAAGGAAACCTTCAAACATTGCTGCAATGAAGTCGGGGACTCAAAGATTAAAGGTTAATCCTAATGGACAGCAGGAACCTTATCACCCCCCAGTTTGTGAGGATGTTATTTGTAATGGGGTCACCATAAGGTGCCTTTATGATACAGGTTTGGATTATGATTCAGTTGTGAAGTCTAGCCTAGCGGACCCAAGTCAGTATACCACAGAAACAGTGGAAATACAAGGGGCGACTAAGGACATACCACTCATGACACTTCCCATCGCAAGGATAACGGTGAAAACTCGCTATGTGGAAGGAGAAATCAGAGCAGCAGTGATCGATGAACCAATCTACCCTCTGATATTGGCGTCTCGATAGTCTTCTTGGGGAATCCCGAGAGACCTGTGATCATGGCGACAGTGCAGACCCGGTCACCGAAGAAGGAGGAAGAAGGTGAACCTATAAATGCTCATCCAGAGGAGATGAGGAAGGCGCAGGCTGAGGATAGGACACTCAAGCCATGTTTTAAAAAATTGCCCAAATGCCACACACCTCCGAGCAAGGGGGAATATTTTATGAAGAACAAACTATTATACAGGAAGGCCGGAACTGGAACAAATGGTCACAACCAGCTGGTTCTTCCCACTTCATATAGGGATAAAGTGATGGAACTCGGGCATGCGATTCCCTTCAGTGGTCACATGGGGATCAGCGCCACAGGACAGCGTATAGCTTGTCATTACTTCTGGCCAGGGATAACGGAGGATATAAAAAGATATGTCAAATCCTGTCCAGAATGTCAAAGGGTAGCTCCAAAGCACTGGACTGCTCCTGCAACTCTAGGGGAAATGCCCATAGTGGGAACACCTTTTGAGAGGGTTGCAGTGGATATTGTGGGACCTCTCACTCGGACCAAGAGGAGGAACAGTTACATCCTTACTCTGGTGGACACTTGTTCTATGTGGGGAGAGGCGGTAGCCCTGCCATCAATTGATTCAAAACATGTAGCAGAGGCACTACTTACAATATTCACCCGATTAGGATTCCCGCATCAAATCTTGACTGATAATGGCTCTCAGTTCAAGGGGAAACTAACGGAAGAAGTTTTTAAGCTATTTCAAGCCAGACACTTTCATTGTAGTCCGTACCATCCGCAAGGGAACGGCCAGGTAGAGAGGTTCAATGGGACTCTCATTTCTATCCTGAGAAAGCTGGCACACGAAAAACCGGATCTGTGGGATCAATTCCTGCCCGCCGCATTGTTTGCGTATCGGGAGGTACCACATAGTTCAACCGGGATGGCTCCCGCAACTCTGCTATTTGGGAGGCCAATAAAAGGTCCATTAGAAGCACTATTAAGGACCTGGACAGATGAGAAGGCGGAAGAGACTGTTACCTCATCTTATCAATACGTGAACGAACTGACCACTCGTTTGAAAGCTGGATGGAAACTGGCAAATGATAATTTGAAACAAGCCAGGAAGAAACATGCAGCATATTTTAATAGGAAGGCAAAGGACAGAGAACTAGCTGTGGGAGAGAAGGTGCTGCTTCTACTACCCGGTAGCCAGAATAAATTACAAATTGGATGGCAAGGTCCATATACGGTTCTAGAGAAGGTGTCTAGAACAAACTATAAAATTGACAAAAAGGGGAAGGAGAAAGTTTATCATGTAAACCTGTTAAAGAAGTATCTGGACAGACCACTCCAGGAAAGCACCCCCTTACTGACCTTGGCTATCGCAACTCAAATGCAAAAGGAACCACTCACCTCACATGAATACCCATTACATCCTTGTGAAACAGCAGCACAGGTAAAAGTCAGTAAGCACCTGACTAAAAACCAGAGGGAGAGAGTTCAACAGGTTCTGGAGGAACATACAGATGTATTAACAGATAAACCAGGCCATACAAATTTGCTACAGTATGACATGAAACTGGTAGACTCAAACCCAATCTGTATGAGAGCCTATTCTATTCCGTTCGCGAAGGAGAAGGCATTGAAGGAAGAAATAGATTATTTGTTGAAGGAGGGGATTATTTCACACAGTGAATCATCTTTTAGTTCTAGTGTCGTTTTGTTGAGAAAACCGTCTGGGGAACACAGACTGTGCATAGATTACAGGAAACTGAATGCTGTCACAGAAGGACAAGTGGATCCATTACAGACACAAAACAGTTATTTGCCAGACTGAACAAGGCAAAATACTTTTCAAAGGTGGATCTTAGTAAAGGCTATTACCAGATTCCAGTGAAGCCTGAAGTGAGACCTTATTTAGCATTTAGCACATCGGAAGGACATTATGAATTCAACATGCTACCATTCGGACTGAAAAATGCTCCGAGTGTATTTTCAAGGATGATGCGCAAATTGTTGGATCCCCTGAATAACCCATGTATCACGAATTTCATGGATGATATTCTCGTCGCCACAGAGACATTTGAAGAACACATTGACGCTCTAAAAATGTTATTTAATAGGCTTAGGGAGGCGAACTTAACTGCTAGGCCAACAAAATGTTGTATTGGATGCAAAGAGTTGGAATTCTTGGGACACACTGTATATCAGGGTAACATGACCCCTGATCCCAAGAACTTGGAAAAACTGCAGAGAGCACCTAGACCACAAACAAAAAAGGACGTGCGATCATTCGTGTCGTTATGCGGATTTTATCAAAAATACATCAAAGATTTTAACTCTATTTGTGCTCCTCTGACTGATCTGACTCGCAAGGGACTTCCAGATAAAATTATTTGGACTGCGCAAAGTGAATTAGCGTTCCAAGACTTAAAGGAAAAACTCACTAGCAAGCCTATTCTCAAACTGCCTGATTTGACACAGGACTTTGTCGTAAGAACAGATGCAAGTAATGTAGGACTCGGGGCGGCTTTGTTGCAAAGATCATCTTCACCTGATGGGGAACTGAACCCAGTCGCTTATGCAAGCCGCAAATTGAATAAGGCGGAACAAGGATATTCCACAAGCGAAAAAGAATGTTTAGCGTTAATCTGGGCAATAAAGAAGTTTCAAATCTATCTGTATGGTAGGACTTTTGTGGTCCAGACGGATCATCAGCCCCTCGTATTCTTATCTCAGGCTAAGCATGAAAACGCAAGATTGCTGAGGTGGTCTTTATTGCTTCAACCTTATCAGTTTAGTATCCAATATATCCCAGGCAAATTGAATGTCGGTGCAGATTTCCTCAGTCGGCACCCCTGTGATCAAAATTAGAGTAGTGGCAGGCGTGAGGAGTAATTTTATCTATGTGTATCACTGGTTTTGGAACTTGCCGTAGGCATGTTTTCAAGTGGGGAGATGTGTGATAAAATTAACCGTGATACAACGTTAAAATATCTCCAAAGATAAAATGTAGGGATAAAAATAATGCGTAAGCTACTAGAAGACATGATCGCCCATGCCGCGGGTCACTACCCGCCATGGAAACTAACTTGTTAGACGTGAAGGCAAAACGTTTACCCTTGTAGACGGGATGAGAACGGAGATCAAAAAGAAAAATATGACTGAACACGTGCTTGAAACTAGCAAGGCTAAAAAGACGCAATTGGTGGGGAAAGGAAAAAAATTCACGTCCCCAAGTTGACACAAGGTAAAGAAATGGACAAAAGGGACCTTAGCTATTATACGCAACAGTCATTTCTTGGACGCTTTTACGATACTTAGTCCTTTTATTTGAATTCAGCGGCAAACGCATTACAGAAGATGCTCGAACATATTTCAAAAAAAAACAACTAACCTTGAAAAGTAACTTTTTCTTAATAATAATGTTAGGAATATAAAACCTAGCTGGCCTGATGGCCCATCTTGAGCAGAGAAATAATATGCTTTCATTTATACAGACGGATAGATAATAATGAAGATATTGACAAAAGACTGTGTTGTTCATATCAGCGAGCGACTGCATTGAAACAAAAAAATGTCACTAATTTTCAAAAAATTGCGGCCTTGAGACTCAAGTGCTAAAATCTAGATGAATGAAAGAGAGGGGGAATTAGTGGAAAGTTGTGGCTAAAAATAACTCTAGAGGCAGATTCGTGTAGGAAATGCATGTATAAACAAGTGTGTTTTTGTAAAAAACGCAAGTAGAGACAGACGGACCAACAGACAATAATACATACTTGACTGAGGTATGACTGAATTGACTTTTGGTAGGAGGTTTGAAATTTGAAAAGGGGGAAAGGCGGTGATTGGCCACAGATAATCATATTATCGGCGCTCAGACGCGCATTTTTGCCATTCAACATAAATTGTCCAGTAGTAGACACAGTAATTCTTCAGTGGTGTAATTCCCAGAAGCTAATTGCAATATTTAGAGGGACGCCATACTAGAGCCAGCAGCTCAGCTGAGTTTTGCTAGCATATAACTGTGTTCTCTATTCATAATTCTGGTAAGACTGAAAGTATTTCTTTGTATATTTTAATATTGTTTAATGTTTCGAGTGATTTGATACTGCCATATCAAAATCTATCCCTTACAACAAGTAAGGATTCGCTCTAGATCCCCAGCCCCAGTTCAGGGTCTAGAGACAAACAAAATACATAAACGCCAGCAAGGATTATGAAGGGCGGATCAAGTGTTGAGATCAGTGGAACATATCACCTATCCTATTCAATGGCAGGAAGCTAATGAACATATTTCAGAATATGTAGTCTTGGGGAACTTATACTATGTGAAACCAACTTGGTAAGATGTGCTGTATGGTCAGAGAGATCTGACCCCGTCTATGTGGTGTTGTTGTGTAGTGTGTGTGTAAAAGTGGCTCAGGAGGTAGAGTTCTGACACATGACCCAATACTTTTATTTCAGAACTGTGAGTTTTTTATTTGGCACCAAAGTGGTGTCAAATGCTGTGTTGAAAAATACAAGTGTGGACCCGTGCAGTCGAGTATTTTGGCAGAGCAGCCTTATATTGCCCCCAAGCACGGAGAGGTGGGGCCACCAGATTCCAGCACCAGAACTACTCAGTCAAGATACGTGAGCGTCTGGCCTGCTGGACATTCACCAACTTATTTAATAACTAACATCCAACTATATTCCCATCAACTAGAACATACCATGTTGGGAAATAAACTTGTATTCCCCCATCAGTAAATGGACAATGTTTGGTAGTCATAGACTGGGAGTGATGAAGCCACCCCAACAGCACATCCATTAATTGTTCTCCCAGATAAATTACAAATATAAACAGTAGTAATATTAACTAGTCTTGTAAAATACATATGTACACACCTTTCATTTATTATGACATATATTCATGCATTTCATTCATAATTTCAAAACCTTTCATATGTTTTGACCAAAATAAAACCTTGGTTCAGAACAAATAAACTTAAAGAAAATTTAATATCAAAATTTTAAACAGCTTGAGTTAGTTCAGTGTGTTATAAATTTTATTAATATTATTAGACTTATTAAATATCTGTGTGTGTGTGTATGTAATCTACCACAACACATTCCATATCAGTACCCTAGATTTTTAACGTAGCCACATTCATTAGTAAAAAAGATATGTGTGAGGTCGTAAGTGGTAGCAAGAAGGGCCTTCTGTAAATTCACAGCTACATTTATCTCAGGAGCCTTCACAGCTGACCTCATGCATCACACTAGGTAATATCACAACCATACAGTACCATCAAATCCACTACGTATATTGGGGTCTTGTCCAGGGATAATTAGCTTAACAGTAATATTAGGATCTCCTGGTGGGAGAATTAAATTAGGGGAACACATTAAAAAAATTAAAAGTGTCCCTTAAAATTAAAAGTGAAATTAAAAGTTGGTGAATCTTCACAGCCAGTGGTAATTAATTAGTTAACTGGCTAATTAGAATTACTTTAGACTATAGTAATTAGAATTACTTTAGTGGTTAGAGATTTATCTTGCTCATTGCTAAATTGTCTAAAAAGTATGGCGGAGCTAGCCAAGTTCAGATCAGCTGCTGTGCTAACGGCGAAGGATATGGGAATGGATGGTCAGGTTTTAATTCAATATGTAACGGCTGAATGTGATAAGTATATTGAACGGGAAGAAAGAAGATTAGAAAAAGAGGCTGAAAGAAAATTAGAGTCTGAAAGGTTGGCTGAAGAGAAGAGGTTAGAGGCTGAGACTAAGAGGCTGCAGATTGAGGCAGAAGAAAAACGACAGCAAAGGGAGGCAGAAGATAAAAAGGCCGAAAGGGAGGCAGAAGATAGAAGGTTGCAAAGGGAGCACGAATTACGACTAAGGGAGCTGGAGCTACAAGGCCAGGCTCCTGAAAATGGTGCCAGCCCTTTTGCCTCAGATGCTACGCCCAGTCTGGGAGCCTCAACATCAGCTATGGGGTTTCATTTAGACCATTTTGTTGAAAAAGACGATGACATCGAGGGGTACCTCGGACGTTTTGAGTTATTAGCTACTACATATGGGTTAGAGAGAGAGAGGTGGAGTTTAAAGTTATCACAGGGACTGAGAGGTACTTCTTATGAAGTCTTCGCAAAAATGAACAGAGAAGACCAAGACAATTATGACATGTTAAAGCAGGCTTTGTTATTAAGGTACGAAAAAAATGGTGAATTTTATCGTAAGAAATTTAGAAATGCCAAACTGTTGTCTGGGGAGACATACCACCAATTCTCTGCCAGACTGGAAACCTATTTGGAGAAATGGACGGCTCTGGGGAAGACCCAAGATCTTAAGGAGATGATCATGATAGAGCAATTGAGAGAGTCCATGGCTCCAGACATGAGAAAATTTCTCATGGAACAAGGTGCAAAGAAAATGGGGGAGGTTTTAAATGTCGCTGAGAGGTATCAGGCAGCCCAGGCAGAGGTAAGTGGCTCTAAAAAGAAGCACATAGAAACTTTTAAAGCTCCACAGCCATTTAATAAATTTGAAAATAGAGAACAGGGTAATAAGGGCAGGACAAACTTTGAACGGCCAAGAAATGACTATCGAGACAGAAACTCACAGTTCAATGACCAAAAATCCAATGAAAGAAAACCGTTTAACCAAGGAAAAAGATGGTGTAAATGGTGCAAGAAAGATAACCATAACACCGAATTTTGTAGAAGGTGTAGTGAAATTGACCGAGATACAACGGTAAAATTCCTCCAAGGATAACATTTGAGGATAAAAACATAATGCGTAGGCTGCTGATGTACATGATCGCCTAGACCGCGGGTCATCATCCCCATAAAATTGACTTGCTAGACCGGAGGGGAACGGAGTATCAAAAGGAAAAAAAATATGACTGGAAAGGCTAAAGAGACGCAATTGGGGGGGGGGGGGGGGGGGAAGGGATGAAAGTAAAAAAATTCAAGTCCCCCAAATTGACACGAGGTACGGAATTGGACGTTTTGCGATACCAAGCGCTTGATTTGAATTTGAGCGGAAGAACGCAGATGTTAGGAATATTACAAAAATTTAAAAAGTAATTTTTCTTAATATTAATGTTAGGAATATAAAAATTAGCTGGCCGGATGGCCTATTCTGAGCAATGAAATAATATGATCTTAATTTTACAAACGGATAGATAATATTGAAGATAATGACAAAAGACAGTGTAGTTCACATCATCGCTAGACTATATTGAATATAAAAGTGTCACAATTTGCACACAAAAACACGACCTTGGGAACAGGTGTTCAAAGTTACTTATTATGGAGGAGAGGGTTTTTGAGCGGTAGCTGTGTCTAAATATAACTTTTTACGACAAAATTTTAAGGGGAGAGAAAGGTTGCTTCAAAAATCAAGCACATTTTTTTAGAAACACAAGTAGAGACGGACAGACTAACAGATAACCATCCATACTTGACTGAAGCATGACTGAAATGACTTTAGTGTAGAAATTTGAAATTTAAAGTACAACTAGGCAGTGATTGGCCACAGACAATCATATCATTAGCGCTCAGACGCGAAAGTGGGGTCATTCTTCAATAATTGTTCAGTGTTAGACACAGATTTTAAAGTGTGGTGTGTTCCCATATGAAAGACAGTGAATAAATTTAGGGACGCCATACTATAGCCAGCAGCTCAGCTGAGTTTTGCTAGCAATTCTGTGTTATGTATTCATAATCTGGTAAGATTGAAATTATTTCTTTATATATTTTGAATATTGTTTCATGTTCGAGTGATTTGATACTGCCATATCAAAATCTAGCCTTACAAACAAGTAGGGATTTTGCTCTAGACCCCCCGCCCAAGTCAGGGTCTAGGGACTAACAGTGTACATAAACTACAGCAAGGATTATGCAAAATAAATCAAGCGTTGAAACAGATTACCTATCTTCTTTTAGGGCCGACAACTAATAATTATTTTTCAGAATCTATAGTCTGGGAGGATCTATCGGATGTAAACCCACCATGGTAACTGTGCTGTTTGGTCAGAGAGATCTGACCTGTCTGTATGATGTGGTTGTTGTGTCAGTGTGGTGTCCAGACGTGGGTATAGAATAGATTTTGACACATAGCCCATACTTTGATTGCAGAGCTGTGAGTTTTCTATCGACAACAAAGCAGAGTCTATTCGGTGGGTGACTTTACTCGAGTGTATCTGTGCAGTTCTTGTGACAGAGACCACCATTATTGCCCGCCAGCACGGAGAGGTGGGACCGCAAGTTTTCAGCACCAGAGCTACAAAAAGATGAGTGAGCCTCTGGTCTGCTGGACATTCACCAACTATTGGTAGTGACTAATATCCCCATAAAAATTCCCACCATTTTCTGGACAATGTGTAGTCAATATAGACAGGTGTGATGAGGCCACCCCAACAGCACAAACAGTAACTATCCTCCCAAAGAGATGACTACTCGAACTTTTTTTTTAATAAAACTAACTAGTCTAGTACTTAAATATGTACACTCCTGCATTTATTATGTAACATTCCATGCATTTTTTTCATAAATTTTCAATCCTTCTTTTAAAACAAGTTCTGGTCAAAATAAAACTTGATCCAGAACAAATAAATGTAATATAATTATATCAAAAACTTTATACACGTGAGTTAGTTCAGTGTATTTTAACACTTGTTAATCTTATTAGTCTTCTTAAATGTCTGTGGGTGTATTTATAACTAACACACCACATTACACATCATTACCCTAGACACTTTACGTAGCCACATTCATTAAGAAAAAAAAAATTAAGTGTGAGGTCGTAGTGGTAGCAAGAAAGGCCTTCTGATAATTCTCAACTACATTTTATCTCAGGAGCCTTCACAGCTGGCCTCATACAAGTTACAGGTAGTAATAACACCATCATACAATACCATCAATACCACTACATAAATTGGGGTCTTGTCCAGGGATAATTAGCCCAACAGTAAAATTAGGATCTCCTGGTGGGAGAAATAAAAGTAGGGAAATAAATTGTAAAATTTCCTTTAAAATTAAAAGTGTCCCTGCAGATAAAAGTTGGTGAATCTTCACAGCCAGTAATAATTAATTAGTTAACTGGTTAGTTAGAATTAGTTAGACTATAGTCATATAGTAATTAGAAGTACTTAGTGTATTTACTGGTTAGAGATTTATCTTGTATATTATTATATTGTCCAAAAAGTATGGCAGAGCTAGCAAAGTTTAGATCAGCTGCTGTGCTCACTGCGAAGGAGATGGGGATGGATGGTCAAATTTTAATTCAATACGTAACGACTGAATGTGATAAATATATTGAAAGGGAAGATAGAAAGGTAGCTGAAGAGAAGAGGTTACAAATTGAGGCTGATAGAGAAATTAAGAGGCTGCAGATTGAGGCAGAAGAAAAACGACAGCAAAGGGAGGCAGAAGATAAAAAGGCCGAAAGGGAGGCAGAGGAAAAAAGGTTGACTGCCGAAAGGGAGGCTGAAGATAGAAGGTTGCAGAGGGAGCACGAATTACGACTAAGGGAGCTGGAATTACAAGGCCCGGCCCTGAAAATGGTGCCAGCCCTTTTGCCTCAGATGCTACGCCCAGTATGGGAGCCTCAAACTCAGCTATGGGGTTTCATTTAGACCATTTTGTTGAGAAAGACGATGACATAGAGGGGTACCTAGGACGTTTTGAGTTATTAGCTACTACATATGGGTTAGAGAGAGAGAGGTGGAGTTTAAAGCTATCACAGGGATTGAGGGGTGCTTCTTATGAAGTATTTGCCAAAATGAACAGGGAAGACCAAGACAATTATGACATGTTAAAGCAGGCTTTGTTATTAAGGTACGAGAAGAATGGTGAATTTTATCGTAAGAGATTTAGAAATGCCAAACTGTTGTCTGGGGAGACATACCACCAATTCTCTGCCAGACTAGAAACCTATTTGGAGAAATGGACGGCTCTGGGGAAGACCCAAGATCTTAAAGAAATGATCATGATTGAGCAATTGAGAGAGTCCATGGCTCCAGACATGAGAAAATTTCTCATGGAACAGGGTGCAGAGAAGTTGGGGGAAATTTTAAATGTTGCTGAGAGGTATCAGGCAGCCCAGGCAGAGGTAAGTGGTGCTAAGAAGAAGCACATAGACAATTTTAAAGCTCCACAGCAATTTAATAAATTTGATAATAGAGAGCAGGGAAATAAGGGTAGGACAAACTTTGAGCGGCCAAGAAATGACTATCGCGACAGAAACTCACAGTTCAATGACCAAAAGTTCAATGAAAGAAAACCGTTGAACCAAGGAAAAAGATGGTGCAAATGGTGCAAGAAGGATAACCATAACACCGAATTTTGTAGAAGGAAACCTTCAAACATTGCTGCAATGAAGTCGGGGACGCAAAGAGTAAAGGTTAATCCTAAGGGACAACAGGAACCTTATCACCCCCCAGTTTGTGAGGATGTTATTTGTAATGGGGTCACCATAAGGTGCCTTTATGATACAGGTTTGGATTATGATTCAGTTGTGAAGTCTAGCCTAGTGGACCCAAGTCAGTATACCACAGAAACAGTGGAAATACAAGGGGCGACTAAGGACATACCACTCATGACACTTCCCATCGCAAGGATAACGGTGAAAACTCGCTATGTGGAAGGAGAAATCAGAGCAGCAGTGATAGATGAACCAATCTACCCTCTGATATTGGGGTGTAGATACGTCTTCTTGGGGAATCCCGAGAAACCTGTGATCATGGCGACAGTGCAGACCAGGTCACAGAAGAAGGAGGAAGAAGGTGAACCTATAAATGCTCATCCAGAGGAGATGAGGAAGGCGCAGGCTGAGGATAGGACACTCAAGCCCTGTTTTAAAAAATTGCCCAAATGCCACACACCTCCGAGCAAGGGGGAATATTTCATGAAGAACAAACTCTTATACAGGAAGGCCGGAACTGGAACAAATGGTCACAACCAGCTGGTTCTTCCCACTTCATATAGAGATAAAGTGATGGAACTCGGGCATGCGATTCCCTTCAGTGGTCACATGGGGATCAGCGCCACAGGACAGCGTATAGCTTGTCATTACTTCTGGCCAGGGATAACGGAGGATATAAAAAGATATGTCAAATCCTGCCCAGAATGTCAAAGGGTAGCTCCAAAGCACTGGACTGCTCCTGCAACTCTAGGGGAAATGCCCATAGTGGGAACACCTTTTGAGAGGGTTGCAGTGGATATTGTAGGACCTCTCACTCGGACCAAGAGGAGGAACAGTTACATCCTTACTCTGGTGGACACTTGTTCTATGTGGGGAGAGGCGGTAGCCCTGCCATCAATTGATTCAAAACATGTAGCAGAGGCACTACTTACAATATTTACCCGATTAGGATTCCCGCATCAAATCTTGACGGATAATGGTTCTCAGTTCAAGGGGAAACTAACGGAAGAAGTTTTTAAGCTATTTCAAGCCAGACACTTTCATTGTAGTCCGTACCATCCACAAGGGAACGGCCAGGTAGAGAGGTTCAACGGGACTCTCATTTCTATCCTGAGAAAGCTGGCACACGAAAAACCGGATCTGTGGGATCAATTCCTGCCCGCCGCATTGTTTGCGTACCGGGAGGTACCACATAGTTCAACCGGGATGGCTCCCGCAACTCTGCTATTTGGGAGGCCAATAAAAGGTCCATTAGAAGCTCTATTAAGGACCTGGACAGATGAGAAGGCGGAAGAGACTGTTACCTCATCGTATCAATATGTGAACGAACTGACCACTCGTTTGAAAGCTGGATGGAAACTGGCAAATGATAATTTGAAACAAGCCAGGAAGAAACATGCAGCATATTTTAATAGGAAGGCAAAGGACAGGGAACTGGCAGTCGGAGAGAAGGTGCTGCTTCTACTACCCGGAAGCCAGAATAAATTACAAATTGGTTGGCAAGGTCCATATACGGTTCTAGAGAAGGTGTCTAGAACAAACTATAAAATTGACAAAAAGGGGAAGGAAAAAGTTTATCATGTAAACCTGTTAAAGAAGTATCTGGACAGACCACTCCAGGAAAGCACCCCCTTATTGACCTTGGCTATTGCAACCCAGATGCAAAAGGAACCACTCACCTCACATGAATACCCATTACATCCTTGTGAAACAGCAGCACAGGTAAAAGTCAGTAAGCACCTGACTAAAAACCAGAGGGAGAGAGTTCAACAAGTTCTGGAGGAACATACAGATGTATTAACAGATAAACCAGGCCATACAAATTTGCTACAGTATGACATGAAACTGGTAGACTCAAACCCAATCTGTATGAGAGCCTATTCTATTCCGTTCGCGAAGGAGAAGGCATTAAAGGAAGAAATAGATTATTTATTGAAGGAGGGGATTATTTCGCACAGTGAATCATCTTTTAGTTCTAGTGTCGTTTTGTTGAGGAAAACCGTCTGGGGAACACAGACTGTGCATAGATTACAGGAAACTGAATGCTGTCACAGAAGGACAAGTGGATCCATTACCAGACACAAAACAGTTATTTGCCAGACTGAACAAGGCAAAATACTTTTCAAAGGTGGATCTTAGTAAAGGCTATTACCAGATCCCAGTGAAGCCTGAAGTGAGACCTTATTTGGCTTTTAGCACTTCGGATGGACATTATGAATTCAATATGCTACCATTCGGACTGAAAAATGCTCCGAGTGTGTTTTCAAGGATGATGCGAAATTGTTGGATCCCCTGAATAACCCATGTATCACAAATTTCATGGATGATATTCTCGTCGCCACCGAGACATTTGAAGAACACATTGAAGCTCTGGAGATGTTGTTTGATAGACTTCGGGAGGCGAACTTAACTGCTAGGCCAACAAAATGTTGTATTGGATGCAAAGAGTTGGAATTCTTGGGGCACACTGTATATCAGGGTAATATGACCCCTGATCCTAAGAATTTGGAAAAACTGCAGAGAGCACCTAGGCCGCAAACAAAAAAGGACGTGCGATCATTTGTGTCGTTATGCGGATTTTATCAGAAATACATCAAGAATTTTAACGCTATTTGTGCTCCTCTGACTGATCTGACTCGCAAGGGACTTCCAGATAAAATTATTTGGACTGCACAATGTGAATTAGCGTTCCAAGAGTTAAAGGAAAAACTCACTAGCAAGCCTATTCTCAAACTGCCTGATTTGACACAGGACTTTGTCTTAAGAACCGATGCAAGTAATGTGGGACTAGGAGGGGCTTTGTTGCAAAGATCATCCTCACCTGATGGGGAACTGAAACCAGTCGCTTATGCAAGCCGTAAATTGAATAAGGCGGAACAAGGATACTCCACAAGCGAAAAAGAATGTTTAGCATTAATCTGGGCCATAAAGAAGTTTCAAATCTATCTGTATGGTAGGACATTTGTGGTGGAGACGGATCATCAGCCTCTCGTGTTCTTGTCTCAGGCTAAGCATGAAAACGCAAGATTGCTGAGGTGGTCTTTATTGCTTCAACCTTATCAGTTTAGTATCCAATATATCCCAGGCAAATTGAATGTCGGTGCAGATTTCCTCAGTCGGCACCCCTGTGATCAAAATTAGAGTAATGGCAGACGTGAGGAGTAATTTTACCTATGTGTATCGCTGGTTTTGGAACTTGCCATAGGCATGTTTTCAAGTGGGGAGATGTGTAGTGAAATTGACCGAGATACAACGGTAAAATTCCTCCAAGGATAACATTTGAGGATAAAAACATAATGCGTAGGCTGCTGATGTACATGATCGCCTAGACCGCGGGTCATCATCCCCATAAAATTGACTTGCTAGACCGGAGGGGAACGGAGTATCAAAAGGAAAAAAAATATGACTGGAAAGGCTAAAGAGACGCAATTGGGGGGGGGGGGGGGGGGGAATGGATGAAAGTAAAAAAATTCAAGTCCCCCAAATTGACACGAGGTACGGAATTGGACGTTTTGCGATACCAAGCGCTTGATTTGAATTTGAGCGGAAGAACGCAGATGTTAGGAATATTACAAAAATTTAAAAAGTAATTTTTCTTAATATTAATGTTAGGAATATAAAAATTAGCTGGCCGGATGGCCTATTCTGAGCAATGAAATAATATGATCTTAATTTTACAAACGGATAGATAATATTGAAGATAATGACAAAAGACAGTGTAGTTCACATCATCGCTAGACTATGTTGAATCTAAAAGTGTCACAATTTGCACACAAAAACACGACCTTGGGAACAGGTGTTCAAAGTTACTTATTATGGAGGAGAGGGTTTTTGAGCGGTAGCTGTGTCTAAATATAACTTTTTACGACAAAATTTTAAGGGGAGAGAAAGGTTGCTTCAAAAATCAAGCACATTTTTTTAGAAACACAAGTAGAGACGGACAGACTAACAGATAACCATCCATACTTGACTGAAGCATGACTGAAATGACTTTAGTGTAGAAATTTGAAATTTAAAGTACAACTAGGCAGTGATTGGCCACAGACAATCATATCATTAGCGCTCAGACGCGAAAGTGGGGTCATTCTTCAATAATTGTTCAGTGTTAGACACAGATTTTAAAGTGTGGTGTGTTCCCATATGAAAGACAGTGAATAAGTTTAGGGACGCCATACTATAGCCAGCAGCTCAGCTGAGTTTTGCTAGCAATTCTGTGTTATGTATTCATAATCTGGTAAGATTGAAATTATTTCTTTATATATTTTGAATATTGTTTCATGTTCGAGTGATTTGATACTGCCATATCAAAATCTAGCCTTACAAACAAGTAGGGATTTTGCTCTAGACCCCCGCCCAAGTCAGGGTCTAGGGACTAACAGTGTACATAAACTACAGCAAGGATTATGCAAAATAAATCAAGCGTTGAAACAGATTACCTATCTTCTTTTAGGGCCGACAACTAATAATTATTTTTCAGAATCTATAGTCTGGGAGGATCTATCGGATGTAAACCCACCATGGTAACTGTGCTGTTTGGTCAGAGAGATCTGACCTGTCTGTATGATGTGGTTGTTGTGTCAGTGTGGTGTCCAGACGTGGGTATAGAATAGATTTTGACACATAGCCCATACTTTGATTGCAGAGCTGTGAGTTTTCTATCGACAACAAAGCAGAGTCTATTCGGTGGGTGACTTTACTCGAGTGTATCTGTGCAGTTCTTGTGACAGAGACCACCATTATTGCCCGCCAGCACGGAGAGGTGGGACCGCAAGTTTTCAGCACCAGAGCTACAAAAAGATGAGTGAGCCTCTGGTCTGCTGGACATTCACCAACTATTGGTAGTGACTAATATCCCCATAAAAATTCCCACCATTTTCTGGACAATGTGTAGTCAATATAGACAGGTGTGATGAGGCCACCCCAACAGCACAAACAGTAACTATCCTCCCAAAGAGATGACTACTCGAACTTTTTTTTAAATAAAACTAACTAGTCTAGTACTTAAATATGTACACTCCTGCATTTATTATGTAACATTCCATGCATTTTTTTCATAAATTTTCAATCCTTCTTTTAAAACAAGTTCTGGTCAAAATAAAACTTGATCCAGAACCAATAAATGTAATATAATTATATCAAAAACTTTATACACGTGAGTTAGTTCAGTGTATTTTAACACTTGTTAATCTTATTAGTCTTCTTAAATGTCTGTGGGTGTATTTAAAACTAACACACCACATTACACATCATTACCCTAGACACTTTACGTAGCCACATTCATTAAGAAAAAAAAAATTAAGTGTGAGGTCGTAGTGGTAGCAAGAAAGGCCTTCTGATAATTCTCAACTACATTTTATCTCAGGAGCCTTCACAGCTGGCCTCATACAAGTTACAGGTAGTAATAACACCATCATACAATACCATCAATACCACTACAGAAGGAAACCTTCAAACATTGCTGCAATGAAGTCGGGGACTCAAAGATTAAAGGTTAATCCTAATGGACAGCAGGAACCTTATCACCCCCCAGTTTGTGAGGATGTTATTTGTAATGGGGTCACCATAAGGTGCCTTTATGATACAGGTTTGGATTATGATTCAGTTGTGAAGTCTAGCCTAGTGGACCCAAGTCAGTATACCACAGAAACAGTGGAGATACAAGGGGCGACTAAGGACATACCACTCATGACACTTCCCATCGCAAGGATAACGGTGAAAACTCGCTATGTGGAAGGAGAAATCAGAGCAGCAGTGATAGATGAACCAATCTACCCTCTGATATTGGGGTGTAGATACGTCTTCTTGGGGAATCCCGAGAGACCTGTGATCATGGCGACAGTGCAGACCAGGTCACAGAAGAAGGAGGAAGAAGGTGAACCTATAAATGCTCATCCAGAGGAGATGAGGAAGGCGCAGGCTGAGGATAGGACACTCAAGCCATGTTTTAAAAAATTGCCCAAATGCCACACACCTCCGAGCAAGGGGGAATATTTTATGAAGAACAAACTATTATACAGGAAGGCCGGAACTGGAACAAATGGTCACAACCAGCTGGTTCTTCCCACTTCATATAGGGCTAAAGTGATGGAACTCGGGCATGCGATTCCCTTCAGTGGTCACATGGGGATCAGCGCCACAGGACAGCGTATAGCTTGTCATTACTTCTGGCCAGGGATAACGGAGGATATAAAAAGATATGTCAAATCCTGTCCAGAATGTCAAAGGGTAGCTCCAAAGCACTGGACTGCTCCTGCAACTCTAGGGGAAATGCCCATAGTGGGAACACCTTTTGAGAGGGTTGCAGTGGATATTGTGGGACCTCTCACTCGGACCAAGGGGAGGAACAGTTACATCCTTACTCTGGTGGACACTTGTTCTATGTGGGGAGAGGCGGTAGCCCTGCCATCAATTGATTCAAAACATGTAGCAGAGGCACTACTTACAATATTCACCCGATTAGGATTCCCGCATCAAATCTTGACTGATAATGGCTCTCAGTTCAAGGGGAAACTAACGGAAGAAGTTTTTAAGCTATTTCAAGCCAGACACTTTCATTGTAGTCCGTACCATCCGCAAAGGAACGGCCAGGTAGAGAGGTTCAATGGGACTCTCATTTCTATCCTGAGAAAGCTGGCACATGAAAAACCGGATCTATGGGATCAATTCCTGCCCGCCGCGTTGTTTGCGTATCGGGAGGTACCACATAGTTCAACCGGGATGGCTCCCGCAACTCTGCTATTTGGGAGGCCAATAAAAGGTCCATTAGAAGCACTATTAAGGACCTGGACAGATGAGAAGGCGGAAGAGACTGTTACCTCATCTTATCAATATGTGAACGAACTGACCACTCGTTTGAAAGCTGGATGGAAACTGGCAAATGATAATTTGAAACAAGCCAGGAAGAAACATGCAGCATATTTTAATAGGAAGGCAAAGGACAGAGAACTAGCTGTGGGAGAGAAGGTGCTGCTTCTACACCCGGTAGCCAGAATAAATTACAAATTGGATGGCAAGGTCCATATACGGTTCTAGAGAAGGTGTCTAGAACAAACTATAAAATTGACAAAAAGGGGAAGGAGAAAGTTTATCATGTAAACCTGTTAAAGAAGTAACTGGACAGACCACTCCAGGAAAGCACCCCCTTACTGACCTTGGCTATCGCAACTCAAATGCAAAAGGAACCACTCACCTCACATGAATACCCATTACATCCTTGTGAAACAGCAGCACAGGTAAAAGTCAGTAAGCACCTGACTAAAAAACCAGAGGGAGAGAGTTCAACAGGTTCTGGAGGAACATACAGATGTATTAACAGATAAACCAGGACATACAAATTTGCTACAGTATGACATGAAACTGGTAGACTCAAACCCAATCTGTATGAGAGCCTATTCTATTCCGTTCGCGAAGGAGAAGGCATTGAAGGAAGAAATAGATTATTTGTTGAAGGAGGGGATTATTTCACACAGTGAATCATCTTTTAGCTCCAGTGTCGTTTTGTTGAGGAAACCGTCTGGGGAACACCGACTGTGCATAGATTACAGGAAACTGAATGCTGTCACAGAAGGACAAGTGGATCCATTACCAGACACAAAACAGTTATTTGCCAGATTAAACAAGGTACCAACGGGCTGATCACCCGTTTGCCAGTCACTTTCGATTACGGAAACAGCAGCAAATGGATTGATTTGCCATTGCCCTAAAGATGCCAATAGGCGTGATGGGAAACAATGGCAAAGAAAACCTATCTGCTGTTGCCCTAAGACGCCACTAGGCGTAATGGCCACTGACTGCTTTGACGGTCGGTGGCTAAGGACGGAAGAAGAAGAAGAAGAAACAAGGCAAAATACTTTTCAAAGGTGGATCTTAGTAAAGGCTATTACCAGATTCCAGTGAAGCCTGAAGTGAGACCTTATTTAGCATTTAGCACATCGGAAGGACATTATGAATTCAACATGCTACCATTCGGACTGAAAAATGCTCCGAGTGTATTTTCAAGGATGATGCGCAAATTGTTGGATCCCCTGAATAACCCATGTATCACGAATTTCATGGATGATATTCTCGTCGCCACAGAGACATTTGAAGAACACATTGACGCCCTAAAAATGTTATTTAATAGGCTTAGGGAGGCGAACTTAACTGCTAGGCCAACAAAATGTTGTATTGGATGCAAAGAGTTGGAATTCTTGGGACACACTGTATATCAGGGTAACATGACCCCTGATCCCAAGAACTTGGAAAAACTGCAGAGAGCACCTAGACCACGAACAAAAAAGGACGTGCGATCATTCGTGTCGTTATGCGGATTTTATCAAAAATACATCAAAGATTTTAACTCTATTTGTGCTCCTCTGACTGATCTGACTCGCAAGGGACTTCCAGATAAAATTATTTGGACTGCGCAAAGTGAATTAGCGTTCCAAGACTTAAAGGAAAAACTCACTAGCAAGCCTATTCTCAAACTGCCTGATTTGACACAGGACTTTGTCGTAAGAACAGATGCAAGTAATGTAGGACTCGGGGCGGCTTTGTTGCAAAGATCATCTTCACCTGATGGGGAACTGAACCCAGTCGCTTATGCAAGCCGCAAATTGAATAAGGCGGAACAAGGATATTCCACAAGCGAAAAAGAATGTTTAGCGTTAATCTGGGCAATAAAGAAGTTTCAAATCTATCTGTATGGTAGGACTTTTGTGGTCCAGACGGATCATCAGCCCCTCGTATTCTTATCTCAGGCTAAGCATGAAAACGCAAGATTGCTGAGGTGGTCTTTATTGCTTCAACCTTATCAGTTTAGTATCCAATATATCCCAGGCAAATTGAATGTCGGTGCAGATTTCCTCAGTCGGCACCCCTGTGATCAAAATTAGAGTAGTGGCAGGCGTGAGGAGTAATTTTATCTATGTGTATCTATGGTTTTGGAACTTGCCGTAGGCATGTTTTCAAGTGGGGAGATGTGTGATAAAATTAACCGTGATACAACGTTAAAATATCTCCAAAGATAAAATGTAGGGATAAAAATAATGCGTAAGCTACTAGAAGACATGATCGCCCATGCCGCGGGTCACTACCCGCCATGGAAACTAACTTGTTAGACGTGAAGGCAAAACGTTTACCCTTGTAGACGGGATGAGAACGGAGATCAAAAAGAAAAATATGACTGAACACGTGCTTGAAACTAGCAAGGCTAAAAAGACGCAATTGGTGGGGAAAGGAAAAAAATTCACGTCCCCAAGTTGACACAAGGTAAAGAAATGGACAAAAGGGACCTTAGCTATTATACGCAACAGTCATTTCTTGGACGCTTTTACGATACTTAGTCCTTTTATTTGAATTCAGCGGCAAACGCATTACAGAAGATGCTCGAACATATTTTAAAAAAAACAACTAACCTTGAAAAGTAACTTTTTCTTAATAATAATGTTAGGAATATAAAACCTAGCTGGCCTGATGGCCCATCTTGAGCAGAGAAATAATATGCTTTCATTTATACAGACGGATAGATAATAATGAAGATATTGACAAAAGACTGTGTTGTTCATATCAGCGAGCGACTGCATTGAAACAAAAAAATGTCACTAATTTTCAAAAAATTGCGGCCTTGAGACTCAAGTGCTAAAATCTAGATGAATGAAAGAGAGGGGGAATTAGTGGAAAGTTGTGGCTAAAAATAACTCTAGAGGCAGATTCGTGTAGGAAATGCATGTATAAACAAGTGTGTTTTTGTAAAAAACGCAAGTAGAGACAGACGGACCAACAGACAATAATACATACTTGACTGAGGTATGACTGAATTGACTTTTGGTAGGAGGTTTGAAATTTGAAAAGGGGGAAAGGTGGTGATTGGCCACAGATAATCATATTATCGGCGCTCAGACGCGCATTTTTGCCATTCAACATAAATTGTCCTGTAGTAGACACAGTAATTCTTCAGTGGTGTAATTCCCAGAAGCTAATTGCAATATTTAGAGGGACGCCATACTAGAGCCAGCAGCTCAGCTGAGTTTTGCTAGCATATAACTGTGTTCTCTATTCATAATTCTGGTAAGACTGAAAGTATTTCTTTGTATATTTTAATATTGTTTAATGTTTCGAGTGATTTGATACTGCCATATCAAAATCTATCCCTTACAACAAGTAAGGATTCGCTCTAGATCCCCAGCCCCAGTTCAGGGTCTAGAGACAAACAAAATACATAAACGCCAGCAAGGATTATGAAGGGCGGATCAAGTGTTGAGATCAGTGGAACATATCACCTATCCTATTCAATGGCAGGAAGCTAATGAACATATTTCAGAATATGTAGTCTTGGGGAACTTATACTATGTGAAACCAACTTGGTAAGATGTGCTGTATGGTCAGAGAGATCTGACCCCGTCTATGTGGTGTTGTTGTGTAGTGTGTGTGTAAAAGTGGCTCAGGAGGTAGAGTTCTGACACATGACCCAATACTTTTATTTCAGAACTGTGAGTTTTTTATTTGGCACCAAAGTGGTGTCAAATGCTGTGTTGAAAAATACAAGTGTGGACCCGTGCAGTCGAGTATTTTGGCAGAGCAGCCTTAGATTGCCCCCAAGCACGGAGAGGTGGGGCCACCAGATTCCAGCACCAGAACTACTCAGTCAAGATACGTGAGCGTCTGGCCTGCTGGACATTCACCAACTTATTTAATAACTAACATCCAACTATATTCCCATCAACTAGAACATACCATGTTGGGAAATAAACTTGTATTCCTCCCATCAGTAAATGGACAATGTTTGGTAGTCATAGACTGGGAGTGATGAAGCCACCCCAACAGCACATCCATTAATCGTTCTTCCAGATAAATTACAAATATAAACAGTAGTAATATTAACTAGTCTTGTAAAATACATATGTACACACCTTTCATTTATTATGACATATATTCATGCATTTCATTCATAATTTCAAAACCTTTCATATGTTCTGACCAAAATAAAACCTTGGTTCAGAACAAATAAACTTAAAGAAAATTTAATATCAAAATTTTAAACAGCTTGAGTTAGTTCAGTGTGTTATAAATTTTATTAATATTATTAGACTTATTAAATATCTGTGTGTGTGTGTATGTAATCTACCACAACACATTACATATCAGTACCCTAGATTTTTAACGTAGCCACATTCATTAGTAAAAAAGATATGTGTGAGGTCGTAAGTGGTAGCAAGAAGGGCCTTCTGTAAATTCACAGCTACATTTATCTCAGGAGCCTTCACAGCTGACCTCATGCATCACACTAGGTAATATCACAACCATACAGTACCATCAAATCCACTACATATATTGGGGTCTTGTCCAGGGATAATTAGCTTAACAGTAATATTAGGATCTCCTGGTGGGAGAATTAAATTAGGGGAACACATTAAAAAAATTAAAAGTGTCCCTTAAAATTAAAAGTGAAATTAAAAGTTGGTGAATCTTCACAGCCAGTGGTAATTAATTAGTTAACTGGCTAATTAGAATTACTTTAGACTATAGTAATTAGAATTACTTTAGTGGTTAGAGATTTATCTTGCTCATTGCTAAATTGTCTAAAAAGTATGGCGGAGCTAGCCAAGTTCAGATCAGCTGCTGTGCTAACGGCGAAGGATATGGGAATGGATGGTCAGGTTTTAATTCAATATGTAACGGCTGAATGTGATAAGTATATTGAACGGGAAGAAAGAAGATTAGAAAAAGAGGCTGAAAGAAAATTAGAGTCTGAAAGGTTGGCTGAAGAGAAGAGGTTAGAGGCTGAGGACTAAGAGGCTGCAGATTGAGGCAGAAGAAAAACGACAGCAAAGGGAGGCAGAAGATAAAAAGGCCGAAAGGGAGGCAGAAGATAGAAGGTTGCAAAGGGAGCACGAATTACGACTAAGGGAGCTGGAGCTACAAGGCCAGGCTCCTGAAAATGGTGCCAGCCCTTTTGCCTCAGATGCTACGCCCAGTCTGGGAGCCTCAACATCAGCTATGGGGTTTCATTTAGACCATTTTGTTGAAAAAGACGATGACATCGAGGGGTACCTCGGACGTTTTGAGTTATTAGCTACTACATATGGGTTAGAGAGAGAGAGGTGGAGTTTAAAGTTATCACAGGGACTGAGAGGTACTTCTTATGAAGTCTTCGCAAAAATGAACAGAGAAGACCAAGACAATTATGACATGTTAAAGCAGGCTTTGTTATTAAGGTACGAAAAAAATGGTGAATTTTATCGTAAGAAATTTAGAAATGCCAAACTGTTGTCTGGGGAGACATACCACCAATTCTCTGCCAGACTGGAAACCTATTTGGAGAAATGGACGGCTCTGGGGAAGACCCAAGATCTTAAGGAGATGATCATGATAGAGCAATTGAGAGAGTCCATGGCTCCAGACATGAGAAAATTTCTCATGGAACAAGGTGCAAAGAAAATGGGGGAGGTTTTAAATGTCGCTGAGAGGTATCAGGCAGCCCAGGCAGAGGTAAGTGGCTCTAAAAAGAAGCACATAGAAACTTTTAAAGCTCCACAGCCATTTAATAAATTTGAAAATAGAGAACAGGGTAATAAGGGCAGGACAAACTTTGAACGGCCAAGAAATGACTATCGAGACAGAAACTCACAGTTCAATGACCAAAAATCCAATGAAAGAAAACCGTTTAACCAAGGAAAAAGATGGTGTAAATGGTGCAAGAAAGATAACCATAACACCGAATTTTGTAGAAGGAAACCTTCAAACATTGCTGCAATGAAGTCGGGGACTCAAAGATTAAAGGTTAATCCTAATGGACAGCAGGAACCTTATCACCCCCCAGTTTGTGAGGATGTTATTTGTAATGGGGTCACCATAAGGTGCCTTTATGATACAGGTTTGGATTATGATTCAGTTGTGAAGTCTAGCCTAGTGGACCCAAGTCAGTATACCACAGAAACAGTGGAGATACAAGGGGCGACTAAGGACATACCACTCATGACACTTCCCATCGCAAGGATAACGGTGAAAACTCGCTATGTGGAAGGAGAAATCAGAGCAGCAGTGATAGATGAACCAATCTACCCTCTGATATTGGGGTGTAGATACGTCTTCTTGGGGAATCCCGAGAGACCTGTGATCATGGCGACAGTGCAGACCAGGTCACAGAAGAAGGAGGAAGAAGGTGAACCTATAAATGCTCATCCAGAGGAGATGAGGAAGGCGCAGGCTGAGGATAGGACACTCAAGCCATGTTTTAAAAAATTGCCCAAATGCCACACACCTCCGAGCAAGGGGGAATATTTTATGAAGAACAAACTATTATACAGGAAGGCCGGAACTGGAACAAATGGTCACAACCAGCTGGTTCTTCCCACTTCATATAGGGCTAAAGTGATGGAACTCGGGCATGCGATTCCCTTCAGTGGTCACATGGGGATCAGCGCCACAGGACAGCGTATAGCTTGTCATTACTTCTGGCCAGGGATAACGGAGGATATAAAAAGATATGTCAAATCCTGTCCAGAATGTCAAAGGGTAGCTCCAAAGCACTGGACTGCTCCTGCAACTCTAGGGGAAATGCCCATAGTGGGAACACCTTTTGAGAGGGTTGCAGTGGATATTGTGGGACCTCTCACTCGGACCAAGGGGAGGAACAGTTACATCCTTACTCTGGTGGACACTTGTTCTATGTGGGGAGAGGCGGTAGCCCTGCCATCAATTGATTCAAAACATGTAGCAGAGGCACTACTTACAATATTCACCCGATTAGGATTCCCGCATCAAATCTTGACTGATAATGGCTCTCAGTTCAAGGGGAAACTAACGGAAGAAGTTTTTAAGCTATTTCAAGCCAGACACTTTCATTGTAGTCCGTACCATCCGCAAAGGAACGGCCAGGTAGAGAGGTTCAATGGGACTCTCATTTCTATCCTGAGAAAGCTGGCACATGAAAAACCGGATCTATGGGATCAATTCCTGCCCGCCGCGTTGTTTGCGTATCGGGAGGTACCACATAGTTCAACCGGGATGGCTCCCGCAACTCTGCTATTTGGGAGGCCAATAAAAGGTCCATTAGAAGCACTATTAAGGACCTGGACAGATGAGAAGGCGGAAGAGACTGTTACCTCATCTTATCAATATGTGAACGAACTGACCACTCGTTTGAAAGCTGGATGGAAACTGGCAAATGATAATTTGAAACAAGCCAGGAAGAAACATGCAGCATATTTTAATAGGAAGGCAAAGGACAGAGAACTAGCTGTGGGAGAGAAGGTGCTGCTTCTACCACCCGGTAGCCAGAATAAATTACAAATTGGATGGCAAGGTCCATATACGGTTCTAGAGAAGGTGTCTAGAACAAACTATAAAATTGACAAAAAGGGGAAGGAGAAAGTTTATCATGTAAACCTGTTAAAGAAGTAACTGGACAGACCACTCCAGGAAAGCACTCCCTTACTGACCTTGGCTATCGCAACTCAAATGCAAAAGGAACCACTCACCTCACATGAATACCCATTACATCCTTGTGAAACAGCAGCACAGGTAAAAGTCAGTAAGCACCTGACTAAAAACTAGAGGGAAAGAGTTCAACAGGTTCTGGAGGAACATACAGATGTATTAACAGATAAACCAGGACATACAAATTTGCTACAGTATGACATGAAACTGGTAGACTCAAACCCAATCTGTATGAGAGCCTATTCTATTCCGTTCGCGAAGGAGAAGGCATTGAAGGAAGAAATAGATTATTTGTTGAAGGAGGGGATTATTTCACACAGTGAATCATCTTTTAGCTCCAGTGTCGTTTTGTTGAGGAAACCGTCTGGGGAACACCGACTGTGCATAGATTACAGGAAACTGAATGCTGTCACAGAAGGACAAGTGGATCCATTACCAGACACAAAACAGTTATTTGCCAGATTAAACAAGGTACCAACGGGCTGATCCCCCCATTGCTACTCACTTTCGATTACGGAAACAGCAGCAAATGGATTGATTTGCCATTGCCCTAAAGATACCAATAGGCGTGATGGGAAACAATGGCAAAGAAAACCTATCTGCTGTTGCCCTAAGACGCCACTAGGCGTAATGGCCACTGACTGCTTTGACGGTCGGTGGCTAAGGACGGAAGAAGAAGAAGAAGAAACAAGGCAAAATACTTTTCAAAGGTGGATCTTAGTAAAGGCTATTACCAGATTCCAGTGAAGCCTGAAGTGAGACCTTATTTAGCATTTAGCACATCGGAAGGACATTATGAATTCAACATGCTACCATTCGGACTGAAAAATGCTCCGAGTGTATTTTCAAGGATGATGCGCAAATTGTTGGATCCCCTGAATAACCCATGTATCACGAATTTCATGGATGATATTCTCGTCGCCACAGAGACATTTGAAGAACACATTGACGCCCTAAAAATGTTATTTAATAGGCTTAGGGAGGCGAACTTAACTGCTAGGCCAACAAAATGTTGTATTGGATGCAAAGAGTTGGAATTCTTGGGACACACTGTATATCAGGGTAACATGACCCCTGATCCCAAGAACTTGGAAAAACTGCAGAGAGCACCTAGACCACAAACAAAAAAGGACGTGCGATCATTCGTGTCGTTATGCGGATTTTATCAAAAATACATCAAAGATTTTAACTCTATTTGTGCTCCTCTGACTGATCTGACTCGCAAGGGACTTCCAGATAAAATTATTTGGATTGCGCAAAGTGAATTAGCGTTCCAAGACTTAAAGGAAAAACTCACTAGCAAGCCTATTCTCAAACTGCCTGATTTGACACAGGACTTTGTCGTAAGAACAGATGCAAGTAATGTAGGACTCGGGGCGGCTTTGTTGCAAAGATCATCTTCACCTGATGGGGAACTGAACCCAGTCGCTTATGCAAGCCGCAAATTGAATAAGGCGGAACAAGGATATTCCACAAGCGAAAAAGAATGTTTAGCGTTAATCTGGGCAATAAAGAAGTTTCAAATCTATCTGTATGGTAGGACTTTTGTGGTCCAGACGGATCATCAGCCCTCGTATTCTTATCTCAGGCTAAGCATGAAAACGCAAGATTGCTGAGGTGGTCTTTATTGCTTCAACCTTATCAGTTTAGTATCCAATATATCCCAGGCAAATTGAATGTCGGTGCAGATTTCCTCAGTCGGCACCCCTGTGATCAAAATTAGAGTAGTGGCAGGCGTGAGGAGTAATTTTATCTATGTGTATCACTGGTTTTGGAACTTGCCGTAGGCATGTTTTCAAGTGGGGAGATGTGTGATAAAATTAACCGTGATACAACGTTAAAATATCTCCAAAGATAAAATGTAGGGATAAAAATAATGCGTAAGCTACTAGAAGACATGATCGCCCATGCCGCGGGTCACTACCCGCCATGGAAACTAACTTGTTAGACGTGAAGGCAAAACGTTTACCCTTGTAGACGGGATGAGAACGGAGATCAAAAAGAAAAATATGACTGAACACGTGCTTGAAACTAGCAAGGCTAAAAAGACGCAATTGGTGGGGAAAGGAAAAAAATTCACGTCCCCAAGTTGACACAAGGTAAAGAAATGGACAAAAGGGACCTTAGCTATTATACGCAACAGTCATTTCTTGGACGCTTTTACGATACTTAGTCCTTTTATTTGAATTCAGCGGCAAACGCATTACAGAAGATGCTCGAACATATTTAAAAAAAAACAACTAACCTTGGAAAAGTAACTTTTTCTTAATAATAATGTTAGGAATATAAAACCTAGCTGGCCTGATGGCCCATCTTGAGCAGAGAAATAATATGCTTTCATTTATACAGACGGATAGATAATAATGAAGATATTGACAAAAGACTGTGTTGTTCATATCAGCGAGCGACTGCATTGAAACAAAAAAATGTCACTAATTTTCAAAAAATTGCGGCCTTGAGACTCAAGTGCTAAAATCTAGATGAATGAAAGAGAGGGGGAATTAGTGGAAAGTTGTGGCTAAAAATAACTCTAGAGGCAGATTCGTGTAGGAAATGCATGTATAAACAAGTGTGTTTTTGTAAAAAACGCAAGTAGAGACAGACGGACCAACAGACAATAATACATACTTGACTGAGGTATGACTGAATTGACTTTTGGTAGGAGGTTTGAAATTTGAAAAGGGGGAAAGGTGGTGATTGGCCACAGATAATCATATTATCGGCGCTCAGACGCGCATTTTTGCCATTCAACATAAATTGTCCTGTAGTAGACACAATAATTCTTCAGTGGTGTAATTCCCAGAAGCTAATTGCAATATTTAGAGGGACGCCATACTAGAGCCAGCAGCTCAGCTGAGTTTTGCTAGCATATAACTGTGTTCTCTATTCATAATTCTGGTAAGACTGAAAGTATTTCTTTGTATATTTTAATATTGTTTAATGTTTCGAGTGATTTGATACTGCCATATCAAAATCTATCCCTTACAACAAGTAAGGATTCGCTCTAGATCCCCAGCCCCAGTTCAGGGTCTAGAGACAAACAAAATACATAAACGCCAGCAAGGATTATGAAGGGCGGATCAAGTGTTGAGATCAGTGGAACATATCACCTATCCTATTCAATGGCAGGAAGCTAATGAACATATTTCAGAATATGTAGTCTTGGGGAACTTATACTATGTGAAACCAACTTGGTAAGATGTGCTGTATGGTCAGAGAGATCTGACCCCGTCTATGTGGTGTTGTTGTGTAGTGTGTGTGTAAAAGTGGCTCAGGAGGTAGAGTTCTGACACATGACCCAATACTTTTATTTCAGAACTGTGAGTTTTTTATTTGGCACCAAAGTGGTGTCAAATGCTGTGTTGAAAAATACAAGTGTGGACCCGTGCAGTCGAGTATTTTGGCAGAGCAGCCTTAGATTGCCCCCAAGCACGGAGAGGTGGGGCCACCAGATTCCAGCACCAGAACTACTCAGTCAAGATACGTGAGCGTCTGGCCTGCTGGACATTCACCAACTTATTTAATAACTAACATCCAACTATATTCCCATCAACTAGAACATACCATGTTGGGAAATAAACTTGTATTCCTCCCATCAGTAAATGGACAATGTTTGGTAGTCATAGACTGGGAGTGATGAAGCCACCCCAACAGCATATCCATTAATCGTTCTCCCAGATAAATTACAAATATAAACAGTAGTAATATTAACTAGTCTTGTAAAATACATATGTACACACCTTTCATTTATTATGACATATATTCATGCATTTCATTCATAATTTCAAAACCTTTCATATGTTTTGACCAAAATAAAACCTTGGTTCAGAACAAATAAACTTAAAGAAAATTTAATATCAAAATTTTAAACAGCTTGAGTTAGTTCAGTGTGTTATAAATTTTATTAATATTATTAGACTTATTAAATATCTGTGTGTGTGTGTATGTAATCTACCACAACACATTCCATATCAGTACCCTAGATTTTTAACGTAGCCACATTCATTAGTAAAAAAGATATGTGTGAGGTCGTAAGTGGTAGCAAGAAGGGCCTTCTGTAAATTCACAGCTACATTTATCTCAGGAGCCTTCACAGCTGACCTCATGCATCACACTAGGTAATATCACAACCATACAGTACCATCAAATCCACTACAACTGTGGAGGCTGAGATGCAAAGAATGAACCAGAGTTGGGGCACTGTACGAAGGATGGCCGCCAACCGAGCAAAGTAGAATCAATTTGTTGTTGCCCTACAAGACGCCACTAGGCGTGATGGCTACTGACTGCTTTGACGGTCAATGGCTAGGGATCAAAGAAGAAGAAGATACCTGGATTTGTAAGCATCATTTGCAGTACACACAAAAATATCACGAAAGGCAGCCAAGGAGAAAATACCAGCCCTCAAACCTCTCACCACTAAATCAGATGACCCAATGTCCATGCATCATCCCCTTCTGACACATGGCACAGCTAGTCATAAGCCATCCCCTGCAGTGTGACATCCAATTTAAAATTAAAAAACAAAATCATTCATTTTGCCATGAATACAAAACCATATATATTCACATCTCCTTAAATGTCAGTGCAACAACAGAAGCAGCATAAACATTTTCATCCATAAGAACTAATATTCTGGGCAGGACTCAGTAAGTAACAGGCTCATCATTAGGCAAATAATTAATATATGGGAAACCCAGCCCTACAGACCCAAGTGGAACAGTCCCAATTACGATGGCTTGGTCATTTATGCAGAGTGGAAGAAGATTGGCTACCATGACAAATGTGGGAAACTAAGAGCCAGGGATCCAGACCTCTAGGACAGCCCAGAGTTCACTGGGAGGACATTAGACAATCTCTGAAGGACAGAAGACTAGATTGGAACCAGGCCAGGACAAAGATGGTCGATCGGACATTAAGGTGTTCTCTCTGAATACCCTGATGTATACATATACGTGCATACATATATGTATACATATATGATAATTTCAATTACAACTCTGACAATACATTTTTTTATTTTTCTTAACCAGCGGCACTTGGGCTTTCAGCCCTTCGGCCCAATGACATGTCATTGCGAGGCTGGGGAACCTGAGGACTTTCCTTCCAACCCGGTCAGGAGCTTTCGCTCCTTCCCATCCACAGAGGGTTTATCACAGGAGCCGTTCAGGTTATTCAGTCAAATTTCCGGCCGTAAACATTTCTTCAAACGCCGACGCCCAGGTTTGAACCATGAACACCTGGTCGCCAGTACAACGCCGTAGCCATTACACCAGCGCGGCTCCCAGCTGACAATACATAAATGGAGGCCCTGCAGTCAATGCAAGCTTGCATGCCAAATATCAGTCTCTACACTGGCCACAACAGACTGGGATACCATCTTTTCAACAAGCTCAAGATAGGATAAAATGATTGCCGAGCATCTACTTCAAAGATGTCTAACATATGAAGAACAGAGAAAGCACATATGACTATCACCAGTACTATTCCTGGAAAAACTATATGGAGATGCAAATACGTAGCTTCAAGCTGCCCACAGCTTTCTTTGAAGATATTCAAGTAGACGTCTGAGAGTGTGTGAAGATGAAATAAAAGGCCAATTATTTAATATATGTATTCAGTAAATGGAAAATAACTACAAAGAGATGATGAGAAAACACGTACAGTAATTTGTCCTCTGTATCCACCACTGCCTGCATGATGACATCAAAGGCTGCAACACCTGACCCTTTCCTGGACACGCCATCCTCACACCACAGAGCAACTACTTGACCTGCGAATTGTGCAAAAATTTACTTTCAACAGAGCTCATCTTTAGTTTTCTAGTACCTTATATACTGGATTACTCGTGTTACCGTTCTTTCTTCATAACTCTTTAAATTCTCCATATAAAAGCTTTCATGTACACAATTTTCATCTTCAACAATTGTCAATACAGTATTACAGTACTGTAATACTTGCTGCTGTGTTACAATAAACGAATAACCTCAACGCACTAGTCATTCATCATCATCATTTCTCTGTGTTTTGCACCTTATGGAGCATGCAGCCACACCTGCAGCTGGTTTCCTTGTAGGAAGCTTGCACCAAAGCATTTGTGTGCTCTTGCTGCAGTGGTTTCCATTGCAATTTGTTTTACATGACACGGTCACAAGCCCTATGCACAACTCCATGTTAGTCTTGTTTTACATGACACGGTCACAAGCCCTATGCATAACTCCATGTTAGTCAACTCTTATGATATACCTCAGCAAGCAGCAGTCATCTTCTTTCTTTGTCTACTCAGAGAACCTCCAGGGACTGCAGAGGTCAACTCATTAGCGAGTACTGTATGGTCACCAAGAGCTAACGCTCAGCGACAGTGGATCAAAGTCAAATCAGTGAGAACTGTATAAAACTGTCATGCCCATTATTTCTTCTTAGCCTTCAGTTTAGCTTAGTTTACTCTGATACTTGTAGTGAGATTTTACTTCTGTCCTTGTACAAGATCTGTTGTTAATGATAGTCTCAGATATGCTCCCCCATGATACTGCTAACGCCAACTATACACCTTACTACTGAGCATCCTCTTGCTCATTCACTCATTACTCTTCAGCCCCCCAAGGAGCACAGGTAGTCTTTTAGCAGATGCCATAATGGAGTGAAATGTTGGAGACTTCACCATACTAGGTCCAGCTTTTTATGTGGCTAGGGTGACCAGTTCCCTTCCTTGCTGCCTTTTCTAACTCAAGAGCAGAGTCAGGTACCCATTTACAGCTGGGCAGATGAGAGTCTGGCACTACCAGGTTTCAAGAAGGAGCACGCCTTATAAAAAATCCCACTAAGTCATCCTGTCCTGTGCCATCCACTCAAAGTCCTTCCATATCTTCTTTATCCCTTTCATTTATGTCCCCTGTTTTCTTCTCCGTGTGTTTTTTTTTAATCTCCCTCTACCTCTCTTGCACCGGTGATCCCAGAAAAAGTACTGTCGTGTAATGTTGTCAACAAGTTTCCTCAATGCATGCCCTAAACATCAACAGCATCTTCTTCTCATCTCTTGTTCCACGGTAACTTGTCTTGTTCTAGTCACCAGCTCCACACTGGAGATCTCTGAGCTGAAGATTTCAGACAGTAGCTAATTGGATTTCACTCTGATATGTCCAAACCATCTTTTTGTCTGTCCATGCTGCTGATACACAACGGGCTGATCACCTGTTTGCCAGTCACTTCGATTACGGAAACAACAGTAAATGGGTTGATTTGCCATTGCCCTAAAGACGCCACTAGGCGTGATGGGAAACAATGGCAGGGAAAACCTATCTGCTGTTGCCCTAAGACGCCACTAGGCGTAATGGCCCCTGACTGCTTTGACGGTCGGTGGCAAAGGACGGAAGAAGAAGAATGCAGCTGATGCACAGTGTAAAAGAAACAACAAGCTATACAGTTGGAAACTAAAGATAAGGAGTGGAAGTGAAAAGGATGCATACCTGTCAACCTCCTGAGACAAAAATCTGTACGCCGGACCAAAAAAATCCTTACAAACACCCAAAAATCCTTACGCAAAAAATATATTAATAAATTATATGCAATACAGTTTTAAAATGAGAAATGACATATACAAATCTATTAGCATTTGAATTATTGTGATATAAAACATGCTAATAGCCTCAAACTGTTCTTTACATATAAAAAACTAAGTGATCATGATGTACACTGTTCTTTCGATGTACAGTGTTTTGTATTATAATCAACACATGCACTTTTAGCACTTTGCAGAATTGCATTTGTGGGCTTAAAGTCTGCACAGCATGTATCAATGTTAATCTTACACTGTAAAATAGAAGTGAGTGTGTCCGCATTCATGGACCTCCTGCAGTCTGTGTGGATTTTTTTCATCATTGAAAATGATCTTTCGCAGTCAGCATTGCTGTGAGGGAGTATCAGCAGTCGCTGAATGATGACTTTCAAATTAGGGAAGCGGATGGCACCAGTACTAGTTTTCTGGTCAACAACTTCCAGCCAATAGCTACAGAAGCTCTTTTTCTGACCACTATCTGTTAGTAGAGGCACACACACATCAGACAACATACAGTAGTCATCGAACTCATCTTTCAGTGCTTCCTGATCAAGATCTTGGGCAAAAGCATCTGCCAATCTGCAGATGTTTGGATACCTGAGATTATCTTTAGTGCTTGGATCTAGCACTTTTAAGTCCTTTAGAACCTGGTTGTCAAAGGGAAATTTATCAGTAATTTTTTTTTAACCACTGATGTGTAAAAATTTCTGACATCCTCAAAAAATGAACTCTTTACTCCACTATCAAGCTCCATTTCTTCGATAAATGCTCTGTTCGAGAGGCCAATTGCCAGTATGCTGTCATCATGCTGCACCCCACGATCACTAAATTTGATATGCCTCAAGTCAACAACCTGTTTAACATACTTCATCTCCACAAATTTAACTAAAAATTTTCTAAGCAATCTGTCCATCTCCTCCATCATGCCACCAATCTGCGACTCATCTGTTTGAAAGAGTTTATTAAACTCATTTAACAGTGGCAGAATGAAACTCAGAAAACGAAGGGTCAGCTGGGTTAGTGGTGCTTTTAAAAGTTTATGGATGTTTTGGACTCTGCCAGGCTTTTCAACATCATTGTGGCTTTCAAAATAAGATGAGAGAGCTGTATACTGGTTAATAATTCTATCCACTACCTTCTGCAATAACAGCCAGCGAGTCTGACAATGTTTAAGAATATTCAGGTCATCTGCTTCTGTGAATAGTTGGAACTCCTTATAAGCCTTTCGTCGTTTTGAGCTGTTTGATTCCATCTTGTGCACATAAATTTGCAAGGTGGCAAATGCACCCAATACTAAAAACATAAGGGTTCCTCTGCTTGATCCTAGTAAGTACTGAGTTTGATTTCCCCACCATGACATTGCAGTTGTCACTAGCAAAGCCGATGCAATTTTTCCATGGAATATGAAATTTTGTGAACAGATTATCAACATCACTGAATATCGCCTCACTGGTTCCACCACTGCATACAGGCATGTCCAACAATCTCGTTCTTGGTCCCAATCCTTCTTCAAAAACTCTCACCATAATAGCTAACCGCTTCTCTGTTTTCTTGTCATTTGATTCATCAACCATTAATGAGAAGGGTGTTTCCCTGCACAGCTTTATCACTGGTTCTGTTGCAGATGGAGCCAGGCAGTTTTTAATGATGTGTTGTCTTTGTCCTCTTCGACTGGAACTTTCTGGCAATATCACTGTCAGGAAACATTACAGGCGCCAAGTCACAAAAGTGATCAGCAACAGATGCAGTTAAGTTATGCTGGGCAATGAAATTGGCAAATAAAACTTCAGCCCTTATAATGCCACCCTCTTCCTGCTTTGGCTGAGCAAAAAAGGTCTTAATAGATGCTCCCTTCTTCATTGCAAACATTTGTTCATGCAATTTCGATTTAAAATGTACTTTCAGATCATATAATCCTGAAGCTACTACTTTAATATCTTTGCTGCATAATCTACAAAAAGCATGGGTTGATCCTAACTTGGATGCATCTACAATGCCAGGGAAGAGTTTAACCCATTCGACCTGAAACTTACCATGACCTGCAAGCTTTTGTTTCTTTGAATTAGGCTCAGCCATCATTCAGTGGATGAAATATTTCAACTAATAATCTTTGTAGACGAAGAGAATGATTAAAAAATACTACGAACAAAGCAAACGGCTAACAGCAAAAAAAAAAAAAAATTATAAACAAAATTATGAACAGAATATCAAATCTAGGAAGAAAAAACGTACCACCAAAAATTTACAAAATTATTATTTACGAGTTGGTAGCTTAAAGTTATAACAGATTGCCACTTTATTAAAAAAATAAAGCAGCTAATCTTGAGTGCTGGAATAAAGTAGGCCTACTCAACGCAAACAAACTTTTTTTTTTCAAGTTATGTAGGGCCTACACAGAATATTATGACAATTTAACGGAAATATATTGAAGGGCAAGATATAACTGGAAAGATTAAGACAGCGATTAAATTGCAACAAAGCAAAACAACAGCAATATTTAACCAAGTTATAAGTACTTAGCTTTTTTAAACGAAATGGCGTCGAAGTGTGGTGGCAAGCAAACGTGGTCGTTGATAACAGGTAACTTTAAAAATACGCCATGTCACGCTGAAAACCAAAAGCGTTTGAGGCCGAATTCAAAGTTTTTGCCGAATTGTTGGGAATGAAAGGATTTGATTGGTTGCTGGGAGAGACCTCAGTTTAAAAACGGACGCCGAGATTCCCGGAATTAAAAATAAAAAAAATGGTTAAATAAAAACCTGGGCTAGAAAATATTTTCTGATTTAAAATTTTAAAAAACTTGGGTTGGAAAATATTTTTAGAATTTAAAAAAAAAAAAAAAAATTTTTTTTTGGCGGGGAGAAAAATCCGTACAACAAGTCTGTACGGCCGTACACTGCTAAAAGTATCAAAAATCCGTACATTGTACGAAAAATTCGTACAAGTTGACAGATATGAGGATGCACCTCAGGAAACAACCAACTACTATAATCAGAGATACCTTCAACTGGATCCCACAGGGAAAGGCAACAGTGAGGAGGCCAAAGAGAACATGACGAAGAATGACTAAGGAGAAAGCTGAAACAACAGGAAATTCAGGGGCAGACTTGAAAAATACAGCCCATAATATAAAACTGAAGTAAGCAACAACTCATTTCTCTGTTCCACATGAAACAAAAGGGATTTATGATGACTCATGAATTTGTCTAAGGTCTTTTCAAAGCTTATTTATAAAGGTGAATTCTTCTGAAATAACTGATCTGCAGTTTTTCCAATTTTTAAAGGACCCCGTTACACACCTATTGAGGCATATTGGGAATATGGTGTTAGGCCCATATTTTCTTGACCATCGGCAAACTAGGGGTGATGTGGTCAGCATCACGCCGGCCGCCTTCACCTTCCCAGGGTTGCTCTAGTACCCAATTCATGAGGCTGGGTCGACCCCTGAGCCGTTTGCGGTCTAAAAAAATCCCACCTCAACTGGGGATCGAACCATGGACCACCGAGCTAAGAAGCCAGTGCACGAACCACTGCGCTACCGTGGCTCTAATGTTTTAAGACAACTCTCAAAATAGTTCTACAATGCTAAAAAAAAAAAAAAAAAAGGCAACATGTACTTCTTCCTTTCTAGCTACCCCACAGACAGAATGAACATAGCAATAAAAGTACACTGACAAACTCTATAGCTTTTTTTTTTTAATACCCCCTTTCAAAGTGTTAACACCACCAAAACTCACCCTCATTGTTAGTAGCAGTCTGTGCTGTAACTTCCTCTGCTCTGTCCAGCTCTTTCAATAACTTTCTTTTCCTTGGCTGTTTCTGAGATACCACTATGGTTTCATTGACTGATACATCTGATCTTGTGACAGGCACATCTCTGTGACTCACTATCGGTGCATTATTTCCTTTAGTGTTTGGTTTTAGCTGAGTCTGATGTTTTTTGTGTGCTATCTTTTGAGACTGTTTCCAGCTGGCATCCACAAGTATAGTTGATAGCTGAATATTCCAATAACAACAAAAAAATCCATTACTATTTGTTGGGTAATCTAAAAGAAGTGGATAAATTTAAGTAAATTCAAAGTAGCAAGCAGCAATAGGATGATAAAGTATGCTTACACTATGAAGCAATATAACAAGATTTTTTTCTAAATATTAAATATATCTGAATATGTGTGTGTGTGTGTGTCTATACACATACACACAGGGTGGCCCAGGAGAAAAGATCAATACTTTGGGAGGTCATAGTATTGGTCATTCTAAGAAGAAAAAGTTCATATGAACATGTGTCGCATTCCAAACGGTTTCCGAAAAAGAGCTGTTTGAATCTGTCAGGCAGTACTTTCCTTCCCTCCCTCCCTCCATGATGTGCACACAACTGTCGGAAACATGTGTTACGGTGTTAAGTGTGAGTTGGCTGTTGTGACTGTTGACATTGTAGAAGTGTTGTTAAAAATGCCGCACATCTTTAAAAATGTCAAATATGCAGATATGATGTATGTTTACAGTTTCCACGATGGTAGTGCCACTGCTTAAGAAATCAGGAAATAAGAGAAAAATTTGCAATCACAGTATCCAACAAATACCAAGTACTCCAACAGCTGGAAGATGAAGCAGATATGGAAGTTCACTGGCAACAAGTAAAAAATATATGGAACGAGACGTGAAGAAGTACTGAGAAAAAGAGAACATCAGCACAAAGCATGGATAACAACAGAAACCATTAGCAAGATAGAAGACAGGAAAAACAAGAAAGCAGATTTAAACAGAAGCAAAACCAGAAGCTCCAAAGCCAAGGCTCATGAAGTGTACATAGAAGCAAACAAAAAAGTAAGAAGAAACATCAAAAGAGACAAGAGGAAGTATATTGAAGAGTTGGCAAGGGAAGCAGAGGCAGCTGCAGCCAAAGGAAATATGAGGGACCTGTACACCAACACAAAGAAGCTAACAGGGAAATATAAGCAAGCAAATGGCCTCATAAAAGATAAGAATGGAAAATTGCTTAGTAATATACAAGAACAAAAGAAGAGATGGACAGAACATTTTGAGGAACTTCTCAATAGACCAGCTCCAACTAATCCCCAAGACATCCAGCCAGCAGAAGAGGAACTACTAATCAGCTGTGAATGACCAAGTATAGAAGAAATAAAGAAAGCCATAAAGCAGCTGGTCCAGATGGAATTCCAGCAGAAGCCCTCAAAACGGATATTGATTCCTCTACAGAGATATTATACAAACTACTTGGCAAAGTCTGGGAGAGAGAGGAAATACCAGTAGAATGGAAGGAAGGTTATCTGGTCAAGTTGCCTAAGAAGAGAAATTTACAAGAGTGCACAAATTATAGAGGAATAATGTTACTATCAGTGCCAGGAAAAGTATTAAACAGAATCATCCTTGAGAGATTAAAAGAGTCCATAGACAAGCAACTGAGAGATGACCAAGCAGGTTTTTGACAAAACAGATCCTGTACAGACCAGATAGCCACATTGAGAATAATAGCTGAACAAAGTCTGGAATGGAATTCACCGCTTTACATCGGATTCATGGACTATGAAAAGGCATTTGACAGTGTAGACAGAGAATCGCTTTGGAAATTTATGAGGCATTATGGAGTTCCCATGAAGATCCTTAACTTAATAAGAAAGACCTATGAAGACATGACATGCAGAGTTCTTCATGAAGGACAACTTACAGAACTGTTTAGGATTAGAACGGGAGTGAGACAGGGATGCCTCTTGTCTCCATTTCTTTTCTTACTAGCAATAGATTGGGTTATGAAAACATCGACATCACACAACAGAAATGGAATCCAGTGGAATCTGACTAAAGAGCTTGATGATCTGGATTTTGCAGATGACTTGGCTCCTCTATCCCATAACCATAATCAGATGCAAGAGAAAATGAAAATTCTCGATGAGAGGTCACAACAAGTGGGCCTGAAAATACACAGGGAAAAGACAAAGAATATGATAATAAATGCAAGAAATGATAAAAAGGTTGAACTTGAAGAAACACCACTAAAGGATGTAGAATTGTACACATATCTTGGCAGTAATATAGACAGGGTATGAGGGACAGACAATTATATCAAAATAAGAATACAAAAAGCAAGAGGAGCTTTCATTGCATTGGGAAACATATGGAGAACAAGAGAAATCAAGTCCAACACGAAAATAAGAATCTTCAACTCAAATCTCAAGTCAGTTCTATTGTATGGCTCTGAGACACGGAGAGCAACAAAAACAACAACCAAAAAGCTACAGACTTTTATAAATGGGTGCTTGCATAGAATAGAAGGACTGAAGTGGTATGACAAAGTCACAAATGTGGAATTGATGACAAGAATCAGACAAGTGCCAGTGGAACAAGAGTTGAGAAGAAGACGATGGCGATGGATAGGACACACATTGAGGAGACCTGTTGATAGCATTACAAGGCAGTCCTTGTTCTGGAATCCACAGGGAAAGAGGGGCAGAGGTAGACCAAAAAACACATGGAGAAGAGAACTGGATACAGGGGTGAAAATTATCAGGAAAACATGGAAAGCATTTGAGCAGATGGCACAGGACAGGAAGACTTGGCATGTGTTTGTTGAAGACCTATGCTCCTCGGGGAGCTAAAGGGTATTGACTGAGTGCCACTGCTGCTGTTGAAGAATACCATCAACGGTTTCCTATCCACGGCATTCCGGATTGAAGAGTGTTTTATAAGGTTTTCAATACACTGCATGAATGTGTTACGCTTCCAAGATTTCATGTGAACGAGCACGTCAACAAAATGTGGATAAACAGGAGAACATTCTTCAAATAGTACAGCATACCCCTCCTTCTAGCCCAAGAAGAATTTCTACATGTCTCAGTGTTTCATGAAAAAGAGTATGGCAAATATTACACGAAGACGACTTGTATCATTTTCACCTAGTGTCTACAAAACCTCCACCCAGTGGACAGAGCCATGCGACTAGAAATTAGTCAATGGTTACATACAAACAATTGATTGCTTCCATTAATACTATTCATGGATGAAGCTACATTCACCCGTAACGGAATCAACAACACATGTAACGCTCAGCGATGGTCTCAAAAAAATTCCCATGGTATTGTGGAAGCAAATTTTCAACCTCGTTTCTCAATCAATGTTTTGTGCTGTGTCATAGCTTGGTCCGGTTATATCAGAAGATCATATGACAGGACAAACGTACCTAGAATTTCTGCAAAATGAATTACCAGAACAATTAGATGATGTCCTTTTGCTAGATGGATTGCTATGTACTTTCAGCATGATGGAGTCCCTCCGACAAGTGATGCAACATCTAAATGAAACTTTCCATAACCGGTGGATTTAACTGGCCCCCAAGATCTCCAGACCTAACCCCATTAGATTATTGTTTATGGGGCTGGATGAAGGATGAAGTTTACAGAAAAAAAAGTGGATACACGAGATGAATTACTCGCTCACATATTGGATGCTATTGACCGCATAAAGAAACATACAGATCAACTCAGACAAGCAACGTCATCTTCTCACATGAGCTGCCAAGTGCATTGATGTTGACGGTGACATTTTTGAAAATGTATTATAAACTTAACATACTTGTACAAAATTTTCATTTAAACAATAAATTCATCTTTATAATCAATACCTTTGCAGCTGTACATTCAAACAGTTCTTTCTCAGAAACCAATCGGAATGGGATACATGTTCATATGAACTTCTTTCCTTAGAATGACCATTACTATAACTTCCCAAAGTATTGACCTTTCATCCTGGGACACCCTCTCTCTCTCTCTCTCTCTCTCTCTCTCTCTTTCTCTGTGTGTGCGTGCATGTGTGTATACACACACAAATACAGACGAACAAACAAGAAAATAGACTTCAGAGTCAATTAGTGCAATCCAACAAATTAGTGGCTTAATTGAATGTAATAAATAAAGAAATCATTAAAAATGATGAATTAAGTGTATAAAGCTGATGTGTAATAATTATACCTTCTTAAAATTCTGGTCCTCTCTGTGAGAAGTTACTGTGATTTTATTTTTCCACAGGCCCCAGTTTTCTTCTCCACGAAAGTATGTGTGTTTGGTTTTTTTATTTAGGTAATTAATAGCGCTTTCATGAGGGATTACTGCAGGGTTTAAGTGCATATCCGCACCAGTCTTCTTCTCCCTGCAGTAATTACGTTCAGGTAGGCTTTTCTTTGTTAAAATAACCGCGGTCAGTTTATTGTAGTAGGCGCTTGTATTATTAGGAAGGGAGGTGAACCTCTACCCAGGTACATCGAAACGGGCGCTACAACGAATCAAATTAATTTTGCTCACGCGAACCGGCAGATTATTAGATAACATGACGCAAGAAAAATGCGTGGCAGTAACAAATATGACTCACGAGTTGCTTGCAAATCTAATTGGCGGAGGTCACCGTTATTAATTTTTGTAGTGATTCCATTGGTTTAAGAGCAACGCCAAGCGATGACGTAGGGCGTAGGTCCGCGTGGGTTTTTAAAAAATATATATTCGCGTATATTCATAAGCGGGTCTCTTTGTCTGCAGAATTTTCAGCCGTGGAAATCGAAGTCATATCACATGCTAAAAGTTTAGATATTCAGTATTGGGTATGTAAAGCAATTTAATTAGCTTAGCAGATAGCTCAGTAAGATCTCTACACGTTAAAGTATAGTTTCTTCTGAGAAATTAATTAAAGTTAATTTAACGACAGTGCCATCCATTGCTATCTTTGCAGTAATAATAAAACTGTAAAGTTGTGCTTATAAACTTCTGGGAACAGTAGATATAGCTAACAGGTGTGTAACGGGTTTGGTGAATTCATTGTATAAGGTTAAGTCCTTAGACTATATCCATACGGTAATTGTGAGGGTCCGAGAGATATATATATGTAACCTCGATCTGTTTATAATTTTTTTCATTATATATATGCTAGCGTATTTTGTGTACGTTATTGTATTGTGCATTTTATTGTTGTGTAGTCAGAGGACAAGAGATGTAATTTATATTTCCGATAAGGTTTTTTTTAAAAATTACATAGAGATGTAATTAATATTACGGAGAGGGAATTTAATTATACCTAGAGAGTTCTAATTTAATTGTGTGATGTGATGAACATCAAAAGTCAGACTGAAAAATTAAAGTAGGCCTAGTATTAAGTACAGGAGGTTTTCCTCTAGTTTGAAATGTTTTGATACCTGTTGCTAGACGTGCATAACAAAAGATTTAGGTCAGTGCGTCTGGATTTTCCTAAACAGACATCGTTGGTTGAATTGCAGGGTAGTTTGACCCGGGGTTAGGAAATATTTATGTATCGTTGTGCATAGCGGGTGAAGGGGAGCGGTAATGATTTAGGGGATAGACGGGAGATGTATTTAAGGGAGTTAGGTGTTAGAGATGTGTAAATTTTGATGTGTGGTATATCGGTTGTTATTATTTGTTCCACAGCAAATTTTCACGGCCTGCAGATAGGGGTGCCATTTTTGCCTTACAGCTGGCCAAGGTAGTCGGTCTTCTCAGGAGAAGAAGAGTCGAGGCAGCGCCAGAGGCGAAAGAGCATTGGTGACGCGGTGGTTACCGGCGCCAAGTACATTGGTACCAGAGAGAGAGAGCAGTTCGCTGGCAGTGACGCAGTCTTCAGCTATAACGGATTTCTTAAAAATCCTGAGCTCTACGCTCATATTTCCACACCGAAACAAAGGCGAGTGGCCTGGTGTCGTCGTCGTTTAAAGTCGGTCATAATAAAACCGACGGCCCTAAACCCAATGAGGGGTAACCGGGCAGGTGAAATCAGTTTCGCCAACAGTGAAGCCTCTACAGCCTAAGTCAAGTACCTAGTCATTATTTCAGAAGTCAGCAGTGCAGTAGTCAGAACCAGGAGAAAGGGTCAACATTCCTTGTTCTGAAAAACAAAACGAGAGCAGGGGCGTAATGGAGACGCCACCTCAGCAGATGTCAAGAGTGTCAGAGAGACACTGGAGCAGAACCGGAGGGGAGAGAGAGGTTATAGAGTCAGATAGAAAGTTGTGTTAGGACAGCCTCTGAGATAGCACTGAAAAAGGTCATTTAGTGCATCAGGGCTTGTGAAGCAACGGTTAGCGGTGTAGGACTTTAGAAAGTTCTTTGCCAGATTTTGGTGTAGACTGTGAGTGAGGTCTACAAATCCGGACTGGGGAGTTAGATTTTGGTTAATAATATATATTAGGCTAGTTAGGAGTGGTGGATCGAATGTCAGAGACCCCACCAAGCAGGTTGTTGTAATCCTCGATTTTCTTCCATACAGGTTGAACGGGAGGGGTTATATTATATGCCATGTGTAATCATTTTCTTCTTTTCAGGTGTGCGACCATCGCACGTTATTAATTTTTTTGAGGTGTAATTTATTTGATTTTGTAAATAAACTATAAACTTTGAACTGGATCAGCTTATATACTATACTGTACCTATATGTTGTCTGTATAGTGGTGTCTGTGGTCGTTAGTTAAACCTTATCTCCTTTAAGGGTGTCAGAGGTGGTGAGTCTATAGCTATCTAATACGTCACAAGTGGCGAGGGAGAGTCAATCTCGGTTCTCACCCCTCGAAGCCAATAGTCTCATCTGTCCACATTCACTATCATTTCTTATCTAAATCTATCTTCTCAGTCTTTCTCACACTAGTGTCTTGTCTCTATAGTAAGACAACCTCTAGTCTTAAATCCACTTCGTGACACTCTCCACAATTAACATTTAAATGTTCACAAGCATCAAGCATGTTAAGAAATGCATTGAAACTAATAAGTTATAAGGCCACCACGTTTTAAAGGTTGGGGTAAAAAAAAGCAACAGAAAGACAAAGAAAACTGCACAAAACCCACACAAACTTGTTCATTTGTTTGAAACAGATTGAAATAGAGTAGATCCTGATCTAGCGGTAGAGCACATGGGATTATCTGGTAGATCTCTAGCTGACATGGGAGAAAAGAGAAAACATTTTAAAGCTAGAGTCATTTTGGACTAGCCCTCTCCCATCAACACTTAAAAGCACAGTATCTCCAGGATATTAAACAGACTTTTTCTCCTCGTTTCAAGTGAAAGCTCACAAGCTAGCTTTAAAAAATTCACTATAATTGTAAACTGCATAAGACAGCAGCATGATTTTTTTTCTTTGCAGTGAAGTTATCATTCCGTAAAATATAATTTTGTCTGCATTTTCCATTGCTTTGTTGGTGGAATTGCAGGTCATCCGGCATAGATGAAGGCTACATTCCAAATTCTGAAACCTGAAAACAGACTAAATGTTATCACTAAATCTTTGGAGAGCTCAGTGTTTCTAAAGTAGATTCTCCCACCTCCTGGGTTGGCTGCTGCTGGTTTGGAACTTGTATTTTTCTATACTAGAAAATTCTTGGAAAGACATTTTACCAATATCAAGGTGGGAAACAATCCAACAAACATAAATGAAACAAAAAATGACAATGTGATGGAAGTGGATAAAATGCACACCCTGGCTTCTTCTGCTAGCATCATGAGGCAATCCGTGCTTTGGAATCCTCAGTTTAAAATAAATAGAAGATGACTCTAAAACACACAGAAAGAAAGACATGAAGGAAACAATAAAGACAGAAAACAGGACAAAAATCTTGTGAATGCTGCTTAGGACAGGAAGCCCTGGAAATAGATAACTGAAATCCTATATTCCACAGGGAAATGAAAGGACAACAATTATCTCACCACCTTAAAAATGCAAAACGGCAGTTAACAATTTATGGATGGTGTGTGAAATTTGATTATATATGGACAACCAATAACATATTTCAAAATCACATGAGACATTGTTACAGTATCAGACACATAAGTCAAAACCTATAACCAACAGCCATACCTGCAATGGCTGAACAGAGATATCTGTTGAAGCAAAAGATGCACAGCTCCCTTTACCAAAAGAAGTCGAGTTACATTCCCCATTTGAAGACTTGTTAACAGGCTTCCTTGGCAACGAATAACGTCTGTTTTTAGCTTTTGAGTTCAACAATTTCCTAGAGGCTACAGAAACTCTTGCATCTGCCACTCTGCTTTTGCCGAGTTCTTTTTCTATTGATTTTACTGTGTTTTTCACTTGATGAGACTCTTTTCCATTTTCCTGTGGGCTATCACAGTTTATGTCTCTGGACAGGCCAGCAAAATTAACTTTTGACTGTGCTGCTGATGTATGATCTTCTAACACAGTTTCATGGGGTTTCTTAAGATGTTGTTTACATGAAGATGGTTTGTTTACTTCATTTCCTGCCAGAGCTTTCACACTCATATTCTCATCATGAATTGTTTTTGCGGCAGTTTTAGTACCATGTGGGTTATGGAGAAGCTTTCCAATTTTTTTATGTGGTGAAAGTTTTTTTGATAATGAATGAGAACTGAGTGCAGAATTCTTGAGTGTTGATGAACTTTTCCTGCTGTTAGACCTGTTAACTGAACTTGCTTGTGTTTCAAACTTGTTACTTATTAAGTGGTACTCTTTGAATACCTTTTTGGAAATTGAAGAGGATTCATTTTGCTCTAAAGGTGTAGCTGCTTCTCTGTTTTTAATCAATTCTTTCTGCTTTCTCTTATCAGCAATTTCATGTTTGCTGTTAGAATTTACATTGCTGGAAGCAGATCCTCTACAAGGTAAGAGAAAGCATACTGGATACTGACGTTTTTGTTGTACTTCCTCGGGTGAAGGAAGCAAACTACGGTCTCTAAGACCACTCCTTCTGCAGTTTGAATCAGCTTCCTGAGAATTTTTACACTTTTTATCTGCTGCTGGTGTGGTTGAAAAACTTGATGCACTTCTTGATGTTGCTGCCTCAGAGATATTCTGAATTTTACTTTTGTGCAATGACCCATTCTGCTTTTTAAGTTCATTACTACTGAGATTAACACCCTTATCAATATGGCTCTGATTTTTATGCACTGTAGTCTTTTTGGAAGAAGTTTTTGTTGTGTTTTGTTGTTTTTGTTTAACCTCTGATTGAGGCAACTGCCTCTTATTTACACTTTTTTTATTGAAAGAAGACTCTGTTCTCACAGAAGACATTTCCTTTCCTTTTGATGAAATTTTTTCTGGCATGATCTTCTTCTCTGCAGTGTGGAATATGGGATACTGCCGGTTTTTCAACAAGGTTTCACGAGAAGTTAATAGGTTTCTGTTTCTTAAAGTAGACCTCCTGGCACTTAGAACTTCATATTCAATGTTCTGTTCTACTGCAGTTTTATTTTCATTAGAGGTTGAGAGGTTTTGCAGTGCCCCATCTTGCTTCAGTTTCTTGACCGGTGACGGAACACTGATGGTTAGTGAGTCTTTGTCCTTATTTTCTTTGTCAGTGCTTGAGGTATCAGATGATTCACCATCATCAGCTGCTTGCCTTTTGCGCCTGTTTGCTTCATTTGTAATGATACCTGCTTCTGGAACATTCTGAGTAACACAGCTTAGAGATATATGACCTTTTGTTCGGGATGAACGAGTCTGAATTGTTGCTGGCTTACTTGCTGGTGCATTTTGGGAAGGTATATCTGCTGATGTATTCTGGGAAATGTTAGACAAAGCATGTAAATTGTTCTGGTGAGCAGTTTCATCACCAATGTCATAATTTCTAGATTCCCCTCTTTCGCGTTGAAAGAGAAGATTCTGGGATAATGATGGATCTGCTTCCACACACTTTTCACCTTTATCTGCATTTGTGTTTTGATGTAACCTTTCTTTCCCAGCGGCAACATTGCCTCTTGAAGTAAGATCACTACCAGATTCCTCCTGCACAAGTTGTGTTGTTTCAGCAATGATGATAACCTCATTTCTACTCTCAGTTCCTTGATCTGAATCCAAGCACAGTCGTCTCACAACCGGTGGCTTCTCTACCGAAAGTGAACTATGATGTGTCTGCTTTGCCACAGACTCTACTGTGGAACTGTTGCTGAAGTTCTTCTTGTGGTTTTTGCCTGAAAGCACCAATATAAAGATCTCCATTACCATAATACTTCTTAACAACAATTATTTCTTGTAAGAAAACATTCTTCATAACTATTATTTCCAGGAGAAATAATATTAATAATTTACTTACAATAATTACTTCCAGTTCATTCATTACCTTCATCTCACAAAGGAGCACAGGCCTTCAACAGACACATGCCAAGCCCTCCTGTCATGTGCCATCATCTCGTTCTCTCCATGTCTTCCTCATCATTTTCACCTCCGTCTCCAGTTCTCTTCTCCATGTGCTTCTTGGTCTCTACTCTGCCTCTTACACTGGGGGTTCCAGAACACGGACTGCCTTGTAATGTTATCGACAGGTTTCCTCAGTGTGTGTCCTAACCATTGATAGTATCTTACTTCCACTTACAATAACATGGTATTGCTTTTTTAAACTTTTTTCGGTCTGCTCCTGCCGTGAAGCATCGTAGAAAACTAACAGTTTTCTTTCTTGAACCAAGAGTGTTGCACTGACTATTGTGAGCCTGTGCTGTTGTTGTAGTACTTCTGAAATATTGTCTATCCATCTACCTCTTGGTATTTCCCTTTAATTATTTCTATATCATAATTATCTTCAGATAAAAATTAAAAAATTAAACTTCTGTAAATAACTGTATCTAGTAAGAATAGTATTATACTTGTGTGCAACCAGTTTGTTTCAGTAATCAAATAATATTAACAAACAACAAATATTTTTAGTCAGAATTACATAATGCTTCTTTGTATTTAACAATTAAATATACTACTTGTCAAAAGTCAAGGGCCACCCTATTATTTTCAATACACTTTTATATAAGTGCATAGAATGGTTAAATGAAGGAAGTTTTTAGTAAACATGGGTGCAATATCTTCCTCTGACAGTCCTCTATGCACGTTAAGCATAAAAACAACTCACCGACAACCATGGTGATCACGTACAATTTGTTTTGCTGACCATAAATTCACATTTTTAATCTGTTTTTTCAAACTTCCGTACAACCAAACAGGTGAATTAATCGTGCTGATTGACATTCCACGTGCAATGGCGACTTTTCGTGAACAGAGTTCACTCTTAATTTGTTTTACAATCAGCAGACTTAGGGTAGTTTCATCACTTGCAAAAACCATGCCACCGAGAAGAAGTCTTGACACCTTACAAAGAATGAGGGCTATAGCGTGGGTTGAAAGTGGTTTATCTGTCCGTGAGGTTGCTGACGGCTTGCAGTGTCACACTCTACTATCCAAAGAATTTTGGAAAGATTTCAGGCCACAGGAAGTGTGGAGGATCGCCACCGGCCAGCTCGCCCTAGATGCACCAATAGACATGATGACCGGTACCTCTTGTTGTCAGCCCTGCGCCATCGAACAGTGACTTGTTCCACTCTAAGATGTCAGCTGAGACAAACTGTAAACGTTAATGTCAGTCAAAGCACCATTCGCAGACGTTTACATGAATTTGGACTGATTGCTCGACGTCCTGCAGTCATAATCCCTCTTACTCCTGCTCATCGCAGAGCCTGTGTTGCTTGGTGTCGTGAGCACATCCAATGGACAAGGCAACAATGGAGTCAAGTTCTCTTCACTGATGAATCTCGCTTCACTGTGTCATTCAATGATGGCAAGATTCGTGTTTGGAGACGACCAGGAGAGCGATTTACAGATGACACAATTCAAGAGGTGGATCGTTATGGTAGGGGTTCTGTCATGTTCTGGGGAGGCTTCTACAGACACGGCAGGACCCCACTCTACATCATCCAAGGCAACTTGACCGGACCAAGATACCAGAACGAAATCTTGAGACCAATTTTTCAGCCTGCTCTGGAAGCCATAGGTGGTAATGCCATCCTCCAAGATGATAACGCTCGACCCCATCGAGCTCGTGTTCTGAATGAGTTTATTCAGCAACATGGGATCATCAGGATGGCTTAGCCAGCTCATTCACCTGACCTTTCTCCGATTGAGCACCTCTGGGATGTCCTTGGTCGAAGATTGTCAACAAATCACCCCCTGCCAATGGATGTTGCACAGCTGACTGCATTTCTGCTTCAGGAATGGCAAGCTGTTCCTCAGGATACTCTTCGGACCCTTGTGGACTCGATGCGTCTACGCTGTTTTGAATGCCTTGCTGCAAACCGTAGTCATACCCGATTTTGAAATGTCTATTTGTCCAATATCTATTGTGTGACTTTTGAAAAGGTGGGTGACACACTTCACAACTTCATTGCGTTTGAATGTGTGTTTCCATTTCTTTACGTGACATGTCATTTTGGTATTCAATAAATGCCGTTTTGACTGATACCAATCACGTTTATATCAGATTTGTTTTATGGTTTCAACCAAGGTTTTTCTAAGTGGCCCTTGACTTTTGACGAGTAGTATAGTAGGAGTGTGAGAAAACTTCTATGATACAATTATTTCTATACTGTTCAAAAAAAGAAACGCATAGCTATCAGAGGGCGCGTTTTTATGAGTTTGTAAGTAAAATTTGGTGCTAGGGTATATAAAAACCAGCCTCAAATGTTCTTTGCAGTGTCAAATGCACGTGTTGACCTGAATTGCGTTCGTTTTTGTAATCGTTACAACGCAGTGGTCAATAGTGTTTATGACGCAATTTTTGACCACAGCTCATGTTGCGTGCATGTGAAAGCAACAAAATTTGGGGTGAACACTATTCACTGACTACGCAACTGAAACCCTATAAAAGGATAACGCTACACACACAAAATTCAGTTCATTTTCAATCAGACATTTATGGCGTCTCTATCGATAAATTTAAGGAACATTGCTATTGGCCAACTGCATGCAGGCGAAAGTCAAAGTCAGGTTGCCAAGCATCTAAACGTACATCAGAATACCATCAGTCGACTTTGGCACCGGTTCCAAGCCACTGGCTCAGTTGAAGACCGGCATCGCAGTGGACGACCCAGAGTGACAACAGCAGCGGAGGATCGCTTTATCCGGCTTCGTCACCTCAGAGACAGGTTTACAACAGCTTCCTCAACTGCCCAGTCATTGCCTGCAGGACGTCATGTGTCTGATCAAACTGTCCGGAATAGACTGCATGATGCTGGACTTTGGGCACAACGACCTCACCGAGGACCTGTCCTTACGCGCCGCCATCGCCAAAATCGACTTCTTTGGGCCAACCAGCATCGTCCCTGGGCAGCTGACAATCAATGGAGACGTGTCTGGTTTAGTGACGAATCTTTCTTTTTGTTGCAGCGTCATGATAAATGGCGTAGGGTCTACCGTAGGCGAAATGAACATTTTGCCCAAAATTGCGTTGATGAAGCTCTGCTTCACGGTGGTGGAGGTGCAATGGTATGGGGAATGATCAGTTACAACGGAAGGAGTCAATTGGTGCACACTGAAGGAGGCTTGAATGCGCAACAATACGTCAATGAAATTCTTCGACCCCATGTCCTTCCACTTTTGGCTGCCCAAAGGTCTGTGTTTCAACAGGACAACGCCAGACCCCATTGTGCACGGTTGACCACGCAGTTCCTGACTGCCAACAACATTCTTACCCTTCCCTGGCCATCCCTGTCTCCAGACATGAGTCCGATTGAGCACCTGTGGGATGAGCTGCATAGACGTGTTTGTCGCCGAGACGTTGCTCCAGCCAATCATCGTGATCTGTTCCAGGCACTCCAGGAAGAGTGGGCAGCCATCCCACAGGCCCACATCAGACGTCTGATCGCATCCATGCCCAGGAGATGCCAGTCGCTGATCGATGCAAGAGGAGGCCACACACCATACTAACGGGAAAGCCCGTACGCCAAAAAACTCTCGTGACCCAGATGCAAAACAACTGTCAATTGATTGGTTGAACCCTAAGGTATTCTTGTGTGCAATTTGAACAATTAACTCATTAAATTAAAAAAGTTATTGAATGTCAAAATTATGGCTATGTGTGTGCCTTCAGTAGCTATGCGTTTCTTTTTTTTTTTAACAGTATAGTAAGCTTAATGCTTTCATTAAAGTCACAGCACAATGACAAAGTAAATAAAATAAAGTAAAACATACAGCCAGAATATAAAATAAATACCGTATATACTCAAGTATGTCGAGAAATTTATTCCCACGTTTGACCTTAAAAAAAGAACGGGACCCCAACTTATATTCGAGTCAAAACATATAAAGATTCATGAAACAGGTCAGTGTTGCCCCCCCACCTTTCCTGCCGCATATTGGCATCCTTCGGATATAAACTAGCTGAATCATTAAATGTTTTTAACAAAATATCTCAAGTAATACTTTTAAAAAATGGGTTGAAATGAAGAACATTGGGACATGTTATTTGATGTCACATTTGTAAGTCGCCAACATCATTAGGGTTAGGATTAAGGTTACGGTTTAGGATTCCTAAACCTAACCATAACCCTTAGCCCTTTTTACTGCATTTCTGAATACTTTTATAAGGTCGTTTCAAACACATGGCCCACTGTTCTTCACTTCAACCAAAAATGTTTAAATCAATTTTATTAGGCTGTTGATCGTGGCTATTAATAAAATTAAAAAAACATATACTCGATACGGATTCAAACGATCAATAAATAAAATTTCAAAAATTCATCTTTTGAAGCAACATTGTTTGTACCTCGACTTATAATCAGGTCATTCATTTTGGACGCTTTTTAGGTCCAAAAGTCTTGGAGTCAACTTATACTCTAGTATATACAGTTAGTATAAAAGAAAGTGAAGAATGGCTGAACAAAGACCTTTTTAACTTCATAGCGGATAATCTGAAGACAGTAACAACACCTAGAATAGTAACCCAGCATTGCTACAGCCATAATAAGTAATTGATATGCAAGAAGTGAAGAAAACAATGCACTCTGAACAGCATAAAATATCAGTGTCAACATCATTTACTCGACATGCTGTTATGAAGCGTACTAGCTGCAAATACATCACAGTGTGCTTACTTACTTCCTTAGTCGTTCCTCTTCTACCCTGGGGTGTAGAGGCTTACCAGAGAGAACGGCTTACTATCCTATTGGCCATCTTCCTCCGGGGGTTCAAATCTAGTCCTCGGTCCTTCAGAGATTGTCTAGTGTTGTCCTCCCATTGAACTCTGGGTCGTCCTGGAGCTCTTCCATTCTGCATACACGGTCAAATTATCGTAATAAGGACTGTTTCTCATGGGTCTGCAGGGGCTGGGTTTTGGGACCATGACGTATCGTCTGATTGTCAACCATGTATATTCTTGTTACTTCAACCACCTTCCGTAGATACCTTATTTCTGAGGTTTGGAGCTGTCTTTTGTGGGGTTAGTCATTGCCCATGACTCGCACCCATATGTCAAGACTGGTAAATAGGTGGAGTGGTATACAGCCATCTTCATCTTCTTGCCAATTTCTCTTTTGCTGAGAAATCCTCGATTTATGGTCTGAAAAAAGTCTCCCAGCCGCTGCTCTTCATGTAGCCAACTCTTCTTTGATGCCTTCCTTCCAGTCTATGACAGCTCCAAGGTATTTAAAGTGGTTGACCTGCTCTAGGATCTGTTCTCCCAACATTATCTGATGCCTTTTTTTCTCCTCGTAAAATCCCCATGGTATTTGTTTTGGAGCTGCTGATGACCATTCGTCTCTTCTCCAACTCTTCCCTCCAAACTTGCAGGCTGGATTGAAGACGTGCCTCTGATTTGGCAATCAGGACAACATCGTTCACAAATGCCAGCTCTAAAATACAGACTTGTCTCATCTTCCAGTACCCCACTGAATACTTTCTTATTCTCTCCTTACACGCTTTGATGATATCGTCCATGAGGAGAATGAAAAAATAAGGTGACAGAACATTACCATGTCTAACACCAGTGGTGGTCCTGAACTCTTCTGACTTTTGGTTTGCCTTACTCATATAATTTTTGCAAGTCTTGTAGAAGTTCTGTAATGGATTAGAGGTGCCAGAATGTTTTTCCTTGCCAAGCAGTCCCAAAGTTTGATCCAGGGAACCTTGTCAAATGCCTTCTCCAGATCCACGAAACAAAGATGCATCTCACCTTTATACTCAGAGCCTTTTCACTCAGCTGCCTGAGTATGAAGATAAGGTCCTGAGTACTTGGGTCTGCTAAGAAGCCACACTGGACCTCATCCTTTTGTGGCTCAGCCAGGCGTCTTGAGTCTCTGCTCCAGGATTCTAGAGTAAATTTTACCAGAGACACTGAGAAGGGATATGCCTCTATGTTTTCCACATTGTCTGTTGTCACCCTTTCGTGCTTTCATAATCACTAAATGCTCTCATGTTACTTCTAATTGATAAACTGTGTACACTTTCAGGATTCAATGAAAATGAACAAGGTGGTTAAACATATGTTACTATTTTATAAACAAGGTGACTTAACATATTTTACTATTTTATGAACTTACCACTTTTTATTATTTTATCACTGATAAACTTTTCTGGCTTCTTCGAGGTCTCAGATTTTTCATGGTCTTCCTGCAGAGGAGGGGAAAATGAAATAGAATAAATGATTTGCCATGTGTTCTTAGCATTTGGTTTTTAATGATGCACCACTCTCACAACCTATCATAAATAGTATATTAAAGCTTTATAGTAAAGCAGTAGTAGTAGTAGCCACTTCAGTCAAGAATATGAGAATGCACCCCTGAGGTAATAACCTACAGCTGCTTTTTTTCCCCGGTGTTCCCTTTGGTGCGTTCTTTTCTCTTCAGCTTACTGTGAAAGCTTATTTTCGTCCACTCTGAGGTGGCGCCGTAGGAAGCATCTCCACTTGGGTATATGTTCGGCAGCTTCATCCTCCCTGGTTGTTGGATTTAAGTCCAGTGCCTTCATGTCTCTCTTGCACATATCTTTAAACCTCAGCTGCAGCCGCCCATTTGTTCTTTTGCCATCTGCCAGTTGTCCAGTATAGACCTTCATTATGTTATCCATGGGCAACAAACATTTATAGTATTGTCCTTCATTATGTTACCTATGGGAACATTTGAGATGTGCTTTAAAAAGTCCTGCAAACTAAAACAAATGATCACATCTTAGTAGCATTTCAGACCAGCATATGGGACTCAAGACACATCAAAAGTGAGGAATGCAGTAAGCGACCCATAGCTTGACTACCTGCATCAGGGTCAGCGAACCAGAGCTGACCAAGACCCTACTCTACCTCCACGTGGTGGTCCTGGAAACAGGCTGCATCCCTGCAGTCTGGCTGAGTAGGGATCAAAGAGGAAGGCAAACCCGGTCCCAAAAATGCCATGCGAAAGTCAGATGTGTCGGCCGAAAGGTGCAAATACAGCAGCTTCGCTGTAAACTGATACAACGCAACCAACGTCCTTTTCAGGACGAACGAGGAAGAAGAAGAAGAAGACCAGCATATACCAAAAACATATACAAACTACTTGGCAAAGTCTGGGAGAGAGAGGAAATACCAGCAGAATGGAAGGAAGGTTATCTGGTCAAGTTGCCTAAGAAGGGAAATTTACAAAAGTGCACAAATTATAGAGGAATAATGTTACTTTCAGTGCCAAGAAAAGTATTAAACAGAATCATCTTTGAGAGATTAAAAGAGTCCATAGACAAGCAACTGAGAGATGAACAAGCAGGTTTTCGACAAAATAGATCCTGTACAGACCAGATAGCCATATTGAGAATAATAGTTGAACAAAGTCTGGAATGGAATTCACAGCTATATATGGATTCGTGGACTATGAAAAGGCATTTGACAGTGTAGACAGAGAATCGCTTTGGAAATTGATGAGGCATTATGAAGTTCCCATGAAGATCATTAACTTAATAAAGAAGACCTATGAAGACATGACATGCAGAGTTCTTCACGAAGGACAACTTACAGAACCGTTTAGGATTAGAATGGGAGTAAGACAGGGATGCCTCTTGCCTCCATTTCTTTTCTTACTAGCAATAGATTGGATTGTGAAAACATCGACATCACACAACAGAAATGGAATCCAGTGGAATCTGATTAAACAGCTTGATGATCTGGATTTTGCAGATGACTTGGCTCTTCTGTCCCATAACCATAATCAGATGCAAGAGAAAATGAAGATTCTCGATTAGAGGTCACAACAAGTGGGCCTGAACATACACAGGGAAAAGACAAAGATTATGAGAATAAATGCAAGAAATGATAACAAGGGTGAACTTGAAGAAACACCACTAAAGGATGTAGAATCATACACATATCTTGGCAGTAATATAGACAGAGTTGGAGGGACAATTATATCAAAATAAGAATACAAACAGCAAGAGGAGCTTTCATTGCATTGGGAAACATATGGAGAACAAGAGAAATCAAGTCCAACACGAAAATAAGAATCTTCAACTCAAAAATCTCAAGTCAGTCCTATTGTATGGCTCTGAGACATGGAGAGCAACAAAAACAACAACCAAAAAGCTACAGACTTTTATAAACAGGTGCTTGTGTAGAACAGAAGGACTGAAATGGTATGACAAAGTCACCAAATGTGGAATTGATGACAAGAACCAGACAAGTGCCAGTGGAACAAGAGTTGAGAAGAAGACGCTGGCGATGGATAGGACACACATTGAGAAGACCTGTTGATACCATTACAAGGCAATTGTTAATGTTCCATGAGTGGTGGAAGAAGGTAATGTTAATTTTATGGCTGATAAAGACAATCAGCTTATGGTCGTCTGGCTTACAGGTGGCCGACAGATGTGTAAATATATCTACGCGAATGTGTATAGGTTCTTGACTACACATCTACTGCACTCATGCACTACAGCAACACGCAGGAGTCAGGAAGTGGTGGAACAAGCTGTAACATTTCACAGTTTATTAACATCGCAACATTGACATTGGGACAGCACACTTCACAGGTTACAATAGCATACAAAAATCCATGGCACATAGGTTGCAAAGAACGTCGTAACTTTCCAGTATAATATAAATCCATAGTAAGAACATCTATCAAAAGGACTGCCTACATTGCAGTTCACCACAGTTCTCATTTCATAGTATTACAGTGAAAATATCCGTCAACAAATGACTGCATACATCGCAGTTCTAGTATTATAACAGTAAATCCATCAAGAAGACTGCATACATCGCAGTTCTAGTATTATAACAGTAAATCCACCAAGAAGACTGCATACATCACAGTTCTAGTATTATAACAGTAAATCCATCAAGAAGACTGCATACATCGCAGTTCTAGTATTATAACAGTAAATCCATCAAGAAGACTGCATACATCGCAGTTCTAGTATTATAACAGTAAATCCATCAAGAAGACTGCATACATCGCAGTTCTAGTATTATAACAGTAAATCCATCAAGAAGACTGCATACATCGCAGTTCTAGTATTATAACAGTAAATCCATCAAGAAGACAAATCCATCAAGAAAGTAAATATGACTAATAACACTGGCCGGTACACTCAGAACAATCAATCTAGGAAGGAAACTCTTCCCTACAACACTATATTCCATCTTCTCTTCTAAGAAATATATCCCTCGATAATAATATCTGGACACACTCACGAAATGGAACAACCATTTCGGACCTCTGCCAGAAACACAGTGTCACGAAAAACCAGCTACTCAGTACAACTCAGTAACAAAAACTACATGCGCGGACTCACCTCGTGAGACCATCGCTCAGCTCAAACCGTCCCTACCCAAAAATCTCACTAAGGACATGAACAGTTTTCTTTACCATATTTTTAAACATACTAACAACTAGTCAGTTGAGCTGTGTTCAACAATTACTGAGCCTACAGCTCCCAACTAAGAAATTCTCTCATCACGCAGAGCATGTTTACTAGCGTTTACAAAAATCCGACCCGTACATTCAAGTCTTTAACACTTAACTCCCCTTAATAAGAAATATGACTTAACAGCAATCCTTGTTCTGGAATCCACAGGGAAAGAGAGGCTGAGGTAGACCAAAAAACACATGGAGAAGAGAACTGGACACAGAGGTGAAAATGATGAGGAAAACATGGAAAGAACTTGAGCGGATGGCACAGGACAGGAAGACTTGGCATATGTTTGTTGAAGGCCTGTGCTCCTTGGGGAGCTAAAGGGTATTGATATACCAAAAACAGTTTTCGTTAATGTTAAGAACTTTGCATACAAATTATATACAGTATATTTAGTCTTGTACCCCATGTCTGCTTATATTTGTTTAAATTGTGCAGAAAAATTCACTGTGTGGCCTTAAAAAGTGCACAGTGTGGCTGTGAGAAGTTAATGTGATTGCATTTACAACAGGCCCCTAGTCTTTAAATTTTGCATTTATTTACGTTTTTTCAGGGAAGGATTACGGTGGGATTTTTATCTTATTCGTTTTTTTTATATTTCTCTTTGTTTAATAATCGAGTTTGGATTTTTTTGTGTAGATTAAGAATTACGGTTGCTAGGAGAGATGGTAGTTTTAACTTTTAGACTGGCACCAGCGCGGTTTTTTTCATTTAGATAATTCGTTCATGGAAGATTTTCCAGTGTAACATAATGGCAGAGCATTTTCGGTTCTTCTCAGTGAGCGCGCTATAAATTTTAGTAAGGGTGAAATCAGATGGGGGTAGAGGGGGAGTTTTAAGCGCGTGGAAACAGGTCAGCAACGGAAATTTTCCGCTTGACCGTAAGTTCTAAATTTAGAAATGACCGTGGGCGATTCCTGGCACGTTGGTTGGTTCATAGATCGACCCGCTTAAGAACAAAGCCTAGCTATGACTCACGCGTAGCGTGGTCTGGGGTAATAAATAAGCGGGGTTCCCTGGCAGAAGTGGGAGATTTTGTTGAACTTCTACGCCTTGGGAAAGAACTGCCACACTGCTCTTTCGAGAGAAATTCGTGCTGGTAAATATGAAGTTAATTAAGCTTTAATAGTTTATAAGATTTTTGCAGAGTTGTTTCTAGGAGGTAAAGTTAATTCATAGAAGTAGAGCCATCAATGCTATAATTTTAATTGACTATAACTGACAGCGCAATTAGGTATTTTGTGAAAAGGTAGTAGGGAATTTTGATAGTTTCCGCAGAGTAGCTGTTTGTAGGAATTGGAATATTACTGTTATTTGTCAGAAGACAGGGGATCTAATTTTTCCTGGATTTGTGATTTTAAATGGTGCAGCGTAAAACACGCTCGCGGAATTAAATTAATTTTAGTTCATAACGGACATGCCATGAGTTACCCTCTTATCTAAATTATTATCAGAGTGCATTCATTCTTTTTATGAGATAATGAAAGCTTAAAGATGGTAGATGTTAAATACTATAATTTTGAGACACGATGCACGTAATTTCATTGTGATTTTCAAGGATTTGGAGAGAGGGGTACCGGAGCACGTGCTGTGTCCTATTTTCTTAGAGGGGTGGACTGAAAAACGAAGAAGAAGGGAGATAACGACGCATGCATTGTAAATAGGATTTGAGTTCCTTTAGAGAATTTAATGTCCCATTGTTATCAGAATCGGGTGTAAATAATATTCCAGACACGTGGGTGTAGATTTCTCAATATTTGAGTTATAATATTAGCGAATAATACGCTAGGGTTTTGGTGTGTATTTAATTGTTCAAGTGTGTGTAAATTACCAGCGGACTAATTTGTGTAACGCTGTGGTAATAGAACGAGTGGCTTTAAATGTTAGAGCATGGGAAATTGTGTATTTTTCTCTGTGTGGGTAAAACCTACATTTTGAAGTCAGCAGTTACGGGTCTAGTTGGTTTTTTAATTAGTCCCTATTTAATAGACATATGTTTATACTGATGAATTCATGGGAGACGGGAGATTATTGTCTCGGGTGAAGTCTATTGTATTTGGGTAGCCAGGTAAACACATCGATCATTGTTAAATAGTAGGGCCAGGAATTTACTGGCAACAGGTTCATTCAGTGGTTAGAATGTTTGTGACGGCTAACCTAAGCTGAGTCTGGAGATTCGGGTGTTCAGAGGTGAGTATTTGAGGGATAGTGGGGGTAGGCATGTTTACTAATCGCTGAAGCGATACTAGAGCATGGGAGCTGTATGGAAGATTTGAAAACTTTAAGTGTTCGAGATTTGAAAAAACTTAAGTGTTAGAGATTTGAGACTTAAGTGGTTGAAGAGTTGGATTTAAGTGTTGAAGAGTGAGAGTTTAAGGGAGTTAAGGATATGGGAAATTTGTGTGCGATATAATTTGTTATTGTGTTTGTCCACAGCAGATATTTTCCAGGCGTGGCAGCTAGGGCTACAGTAGGTCCTTGAGTGGCTAGAAGTTCGCCGGTCTTCTCAGGAGAAGAAGAGTCGGCAAAGCCAGAAAGAAGTGGAGTGGTGACACGGGTCACTGGTGCAGAAGTTCAGTTTTGTACCAAGAGAGCAAGGAGCTGGAAGCACAGACTTCTTCAGCAAGAACA